>JACCIE010000042.1:1200000-1914096 GCA_018906755.1 Sycophaga agraensis
AATCTAGAATAGTGAAATTTCATTTTATCTATATAAAATTCGTCTATTAAAGATCTTAATCTATAAAAAGCTATGAAATATACTGTAGATCTTCAAAGTTTTTGAAAATTGTTTTTCATGTATTTTTTAAATTTTGAGCTTAATTTAATATATTTGTTTGATATTTGATATTTATTTCCCAGTAATTTTTTTAAACTTATTAAATACATTTATGATACATAAAATAATGGGAAATTTATGAACTTTTGAGGTTTTTTAAATAGTAATGAAGTTATTTCTGTATTTCATCATATCGAGAACAATTGTAATTAGTTTTTAAATAAAATAATATATATAAAACACCTTGTACCCATACATTTAAATTTGAATAATTAAAATCTAAACGCATATTTTATAATTCATTTGTAACAAAATACATGACTCTTACACTATAAGTTGAATTAAATCTACAATTTTTAACTTCAGACCAACAAAGTTGTAATGGCATCTATTCTAAATTATATGCGCCATAAAAAGTTCACCTCGACATTTTTTAAATTTGACAGATATGTACAAAAATTAAAACTATTACTCTAAAGTTGTGTTTTATACGAATTTATAAATTTATCAAAATATTATAATAATTAAATTCAGTCGATTTTACTTAGTAGTAGATAATACCATTTTACAAAATTAACAATATAATTGATAATAACTTCAGGATTTATCATATGCATTAGCATCTACTTTATATCTGCTTAAAAATTACATTTATTACGACCGTTACGGGATGATTTTTTAAATCAATAATACATAAATGAATTACGCGTTGAGTTATTACAAAAAACGTTATTAATAATACAAAATGTAAAAAATAAAGAAAGAAAAAAAGAACTGTCACTGAAAAAAGTAAATAGTTAAATGGCTATATTGGTATAACTTTTTATATTTTAAAGGCGTCAATAAAATAAAGATAAAATAATGATAGATAAGATAAGATAATAAAATAATGATTATTCGTAATTAGGCGTTCTTCGTACTGTAATATACGGCAATAAAAAGGTGTAACGATTATACGAGGAAAATCGCGATTTCATTATTAATAATAATTGTAGAATGGTATTATTTAAATAACCACAATAATTTAAAAAATTTTAAAACATATTTTTATAACAATTTAATGATACTCTGCGTGTTTTTGAATATTATAATTACGTGACAAAAGACAATAATATTTATAATCATTAATTAAGATTCGATTAGTAATTAATACAATTTATTCTGTAAAAATCGAATGTTTCATTATACTGTAACAATGATTCACACTCACAATAAGCTACAAATTTACATCGGACAGATAAGGCATTTTAAGGTTAACATATAGACTACGCACGAAATGTCTTAAATATAAAATTTTTTTTATATGAACAACTTGTCAGTTTAAAAACAAATTCTTTGAAGTGTAAATATTAAGTGCAGCAACAGCACTTTTTATTTTAAAAAAGAATATACAAAATTAAATTATGATGACCATTGTCATAGCATAAAAATAATTTTAGTATCGATAAAACATAACGACTTATTTTTTAAAAATATATCAAATACTTTCTAAACATACCTCAAATAATGGTTGGAAGAGCATTTTCTGTTAAAGTAAATTTTGATTTACATGCAGTAAGATCAATAAATTTCTATTATTTAAATTTAATTTTATAACTTCTACTGTTTTATTAAATGATTATTATTCTAGGTTACTTGTCCAGGTGTATGGCTTTGCCCTAATGGTAAAGTTACCTTGAAAATTCGTGTATTTAAATCTTGCATTGCAACTCAAAAAATTACACCTGTATTTCCTCTTTTATATCACAATAAATATGTTTTTCAAAAAGTGTTTACTGGTGTAACAACATTAGCAGATCTAGAAAAAAAATTACAAGAAGAAAATATTTTTGCTGAATTATTACAATGGTCTCCTACAATAAATAAAAGTATTTCTTTAGCAATATTTGAAAGCAATTTAGTTGATTTACTATATCCAGTACCTTGTTTTAAAGGTTTATTACCTGGAATTGATGTTGATTTGCTAATGAAGTCATCAAAATTGTTTCCTGTAAAAACCTTACAGTAAAGTTTATTTTGAATATAATTTTAATGTTTAATTAATAATTTTATACAATTTAGGGTATTTTATCTCCAAAAATTGAAGTATCAACAAAGACAACAATAGAAGAAGTCACAGATTTGAACTCTCATCTAACAGAAGCTTGTATAATTAATTCTAAAATGATAAATTCTATGGTATGTAATTGTGTAGTATGTAGATGTATAAATATTTTATTTATTTTAATGAGTGAAAATTTCAGAATCAACATTGCATGCACAATAAAGAGGAACCTGCAATCGACAAAAAAATTCTGAGACAAAAAAAAGTTTGTCATTTAAATCGTCAAAAACATAAAAAATTCACTTGCAAACAGTAAGTTTTAAAATATTAAGTCTTCTGTTTTTAATTTTTATATAAATATGTATATTGTGTCTCAGCTGCCCACGTATATCAAATAATGTAGAAGTTATACATAGATGCAATGAAAAATTAAATCACACAACATTACCTTCAGGATATCAATGTTATTTATCTACAAGCAAAAAAAGGGAAATATGCAGTTGTCGAACAACTGTTTCATATAACTCTGAAGAGAGTAATAATGCTTACCACCACACTCATGTTCTTGACAGTTGTCCTATTTGCCTTAAATACAATTGTTATTTTTCTAATGAAAAATCAGATTCAACTAATGTATTAAAAATATATGATGCAGAAAAAAGCAAGAACATGGCTAAAAAATATTTAAATAATAAAACAAAATTCTGTAATTCTGTTGATGAAAATGATAATAATTATTGCTACTGTAGAAATCCACATTATAAACAGTATTCTTTAGGACAATACAAAAGCAATTCTGTTTGTGAATTGAACTGTGCAACATCTTTAAAAGCAAGTCCAACTACATCTATGTTAGTACATTCATTCATGAAATTATCAGAGTAAATATTAAATTAAATTTAATAAAATGTTTTTAGTTTACTTTCAAAGATGAAACAATTAGAAACTACAAAAGAAAAATTAAATTATGCTAATTGTGAAGATAGGTAAGAAAATCATTAAAAGCTTACCAATTATTACAAAAATCTATAAATACTGTTTTTTCAGACACTCAGAAAAAAATACAGAATGTGTTGATATTAGATATAATAAACAAAGCATAGGATTTTATGAAAATTTAGGCAAATTTTATAAAAAAATGTATAAGCAAGCAAAAAAGCATGCACATGATTTAGGTGGAACATAACTTTATATTACGGTATTCAGTAAATATTTTTATGCATTGGAAATTATTTTATATATACTCTATTTTTTTTAATAATATATACATTGATATTACAGATTTATTATTAAATTGTTTATTGCTTACAGTACAATATATCAATTATGTTGACAATAACATCCATATTTAACATTCATAAAAATTTAATGTAGTGTCACTTTTCAAAATCTGTATTTAAAATTGATTTGTAATTGTTTTTTTTTAAACTTTTGTAGTAACTTTTATAAATTTTATTTTCATTTTGGAAAACTAGATATCATTATCGGAATCGACTTTATAAATTACATTGTATTTTTAGATCTTAATTTTAAAAACGTATTTCTAAATATTTACTTCTATAGAACATTCTAGTCGATAATTTTAGACTTAAATAATTGTATGTAATTTTTAAAAACGACATTTTCATGTGAGCACCAATTCTCAATATATTTAAAAAATATATTTTGAAGACTAAGCATCATATATGTTAATTCTGTATAAAATAATTTTTAATTACTAATGCAAAGTGTATCTGACTATTATAAAATTTTATTATTTGGAAGAATAATAAATTTGCTTTCCAAGTCTATAAGCAGGACTTCCCACTTTTCGCATACCACGGAGAGTTACAGATTTTGGTAACATAGCTGGTGTCCTTAAGTATATACCTCGACCTTCTGGGGTCCATGCTCTCATTGTTATTTGATCATCTTCATTTGCAGTAATAGATATCCAACCTTAAAAGTAGATGTCTTATGATATAGTACATATACTGATACAAAAGTAAATACTTACCAGCACTAGACAATACAACATCTGAAGCTGAATAAGCTTTATCAATACCAGTTGTACTAAAATCTTTGGATTTTAATTTAGGCCACATTTTTAATCTATCATAGTTATTAATTGGTACTGCAAAAGCTTCGGTTTGAAGTAATTCATCATAAATAAGCTCTGCATTCTTTGTTTCACATATTGTAATTGGCAATTTATCACTTGCAAAAATTGTACATCTAATAAACAATATTTAATTAATTATTGAGAAATTAATTTTAAAATGTTACATTTATAGATTTAGATCTTTGTTGATCAATGTAGTCTAATTTACATAATATAAATATGCATTACAATCTAAACTTACTTTTGAGTTTGTATCAATATTTTATTTAAATCAATTACTATTATTTATGGTGTTAAACCTATTTCAATTTTGTAAACCAAAATTTATGAAGAAACACACAATTAAGTAGCACATTTTTATTTAAATTTGATTTTTATACTGCATTAAATTGTTTTACTTAAACTATCTAGATCGAATCTGTAAACTAATTTCTAATATTTTACTATTCCTTACAAAGGTTTATAAAATACTGTAGTAAACATTAAAATATTGAATTTATTAATTAACATGAATAAAAGCAAAAACAACTTTAAAAATGGTTAATTATTTTAATAGTATCTAATACTGTATATTTTAATTTTATCATTCATTTTTGTTGCAACGCAAATTATAATAAATATTTCATAAATTATTTATTACCTTAAATAATTATGAGCACTTAAAATATCTAATCTCCCTAAACCTCCCACAAAAATTGTTTGGCTTGGCCAAATGCAAAAGGTTCTTGGAGATATAATTTTACTTGGTAAAGTTTTCAAAAGTTCATCTGTAGTTAAAAAATGCAAAATTTGATCTGGTTGAATAGATCCAGGAGTATCAAAACACCATCGACTGAATTTATAATCAGCAGATGTTTCATCTAATCCAAACTTTTTTGCTGAATCAACACAGAGTTCTGCATCATGTTTAGCATTATTCATGGCTATATTTAGGTCTCGATGTTTTTTAAAAGTGTGAACTATGCGACCTAAAACATAAGAAAATTTTATATTTAATTTTATATTTAAGATTTTTCAAGAGTAAACAAATAGATAAATGATAGTAAATAGATAGCAACGTTAATCAACATAAAAAAGATGTTCAAATATTTGATTTGTACTTTGAAGGGTAGCTAATTCAATATTATTTGTTTCCTTTGACTCTAGCAGCCTAGAATTTTCGTTAGATTTCTCAAATTTATTTTGATTTATTAGCCTAATTGTTCTCATGTAAAGTTTAGATCTAGTGGGTCTCATAATGGGAAATTTTAATAAATTAATTGTAGTTCCAGGCCATGGAGATGTTGTTGCTCGATGAATTAAATCAACAGCTTGTGATTTACAAAAATCAGAATTTAATAAACAATTAAAGAGAGTTGATTTGCCAGCATTAGTACATCCAACTAAATATACATCACCTAAAATAATTAAATTTATTGAATAATTATCATTCCAATCATAGTCACTGCTTCTTGTTAAAAAATGAAAAATATTTTATACAATTACTTTTATATTCCCAAAATTTATGCAGCTTATTTATTAACTGTTCAACACCATAGCCAGTTTTTGCTGATATAAGTCCGATATGCTTAATATTTATTTTGGTAATTCCCATTTGAATCAATGATTCTGTTAAACAATCTTTTATATTTTCATAGAAATATGTTGAATCTTTAGGTAAAAGATCAATTTTATTACCTACAACAAACACATGTCTATTTTCCCCAATTAATGTTGGTAATTCTGGCCAAATACTGCATGGAAAATCTGTAAGATCTACTAATAGTATTACAAGAGCTTTTGCATTAGCATTGATTTTTTGAAGTAAATTTGGATAATCTTCTGCTGATACTTTGACATCTAAACAAGTATTATAATGTTTCATAAAATGACACCTTTGACATGTCATTAATTTTAAATCATCATCTGAAACATTTAAGTACAGTTCTGATGGCAAATAACCAGGTATTGCAGCATCTTTACAATGTAACAATGCACCACAACCTCCACAGGGAACAGAACTAACTTCAGAATTTGGTTTTGAAGTACCATATTTTACATCATTTTCTTGTAAAGAATCATCATAAACTTCGTAATCAGTCATCCATGATGGAGGTACATTCGAAAGATCATCTCCTAATCGTAATAATAATTGATTACTTACAGTTCCATGATGGTTACCAAGATTTGAATTTTTTAATAATTCTAAATGTTTTTCATACAAAATTTTAAATTTTTCATTTATTAATGGCATTGATTCTTCCGTATCATGTTTAAAATTTTTTGTAGGTGTTTCTTTATATGTATCAATGCTAGCATAAGGCATATGAATAGGTTTAGTATGTCTTTTTGTTTCATGACAATTATAATTGCTCTGTGTACTTATGCATTCATTTTTATCAATAAAATATTTCAAAGCAATGCTCATTGTAGGATCATGTTGATTTTTTAATTCTTCCTGTTTTTTAAATTTATATTCTAATTTTTTTTTTATTTGAATATTCATCTTGTAACCAAATTGCAGTTGTTTCTTTTCAATATAATCACTGTATAGTAATTTTTTTTTTATATTTCTAATTTTAGGATCTATTAAGGCATCTGTGTTAGTTGTTTGCAACTTTATTAAGTCATGGAAAATTGAGTACTTTACAACTGACACACTGTGCACAATTTTTAAACGAGATACTTTATAATAATTGTACATTTTTATAATTAATTTTTTACTTCTCGCATTCAATTTTTAAGTATATAAATTACTGTTATCCAATTATTCATTTATATTCTTTCTGTAAAGGTAAAATATACTTATTACTATAAATAAAAATTAAAAGATTGTTCTGTAAATAACTTATTAAGATCATTATATAATTATACTTATATATTAGCTCCTGGCGTATTTCTACATTTATTAATAAATATTATGGTATCAAAACAGTAACCATAACATTCGAAATGAGTGGTTTCAGCATTATGTAGTCCAATGCAGACGGCTACAGCTAACAGCAACACAGCAAGCACGTTTGCCTGTTTTATCAGTCATGTGAGGTTATTTGTAATACTATAAGTGGTTATACCATAGTATAGAAAATAAAGAATTAAATTATAAGAGCTTGCTATTGTATTATAAGTAAAGATGCAACGATAAAAGGACACAAGTTATCAGAGTCACAGAGAAGAGATCAACTCTAGTCAACAAATTTGACTAAATGATTTTTTAAAAAGATATGATTTAATATGACAGAGTATTCAAATCGAATTGTTAAAGTTTTATACGATTCGTTTTCACTTGAATTTCTGTGTAAATAACCAATCTACGGGATAATTATTAACAAAATTTAAAGTAAAAAATTAAATTACAATATTAATATAATATTAATAGAATTTGTATTATTAATTATTTGCTACTAAAAAATATACAAAAATTACATAAATACTTAGGATTATTCTAAAACGTACGATTTTTTACAGAATTATTAAAAATATAATTGATAATTAAAAGAGATCAATAATATTACATTATTTTAACGCATTATTTTATAATGTTAATATATTAACAATGCGAAAATTAACAGCCAAACATCTCAGCAAAGTAAACAGAGATGATACTCTATAAATATTAAGGGAAAAAAACACTCATAAATTGAGTTTGACACTGAGTAATGATATGTAAGGAAAGTGAGCTTACTATAATCAACACCGCACGGTATAGACAATTCTATCCGAGATTGTATCACGCGCATGATATTTTCTTGAAAAACATTAAATCTAGGGATCGTAATAAAGAAAAAATGTAAAAATAGTTTTCGGATATTCAAATTTGGAAAATCTGGTTAAAGGTTAAAAATCATCAACCTTAAAAGCCCTTGTATAAGGTCTTTGAAATGATTTGAATAGATAAAATTATATATATTTTATCAATTGTCTCTACATTTAGGGTATTGTCATCGTTAGACTTATTATTCCTATACATATTGATTTTTCAAAGTTTGGACTTTGGTGTAGACTTTTTTCTAAACCAAGTGATAAATTTTATTTTGTATGTACTTCAATTTTAGGTATTTAGTGTCAGATTCTGGTGCAGCTTCGTTTTAAATTAAGTCACAGTCTTTCAGTTTTTTATTCAGTTTGAATTGCATAAAATAACAAAATTTCCTCATTTTTAAAGTACCTTTTTAAATAAGTTATTTTTTTTTTATATCTAGATATATGTAACCATACACATATGACCATATGTATTATGGAAGTATATCGGCGTAAGTGCGCATCCTGCAGCGCGCATATTCGGCGATTTAGGAAAAATTTCGGCTATCGCGTTCGTGAGCGACAATTGGCAGAAGGGCAAGAGACTCGAGCTCGAGACAACTTCGTACCGGGTCTCCCACTGTACTCGGCGGAGAGGGAACTGCTGAGCTGCCTCGCCACGAAGAGTAAGGAAGGGGCCCTCCTTACTGCTCCGACAAGGCATAACCATAGAGGCGAGAGCACCAAATCGAGATACAACGCAGCTGCAGCCCAAATGCAGTGGACCCACCAATGCAACTTCAGAGCGAGCGCCACGCCGATCACAACAGTAACACACTGGTATGGACAACGTGCCTCCTTCCTCATCTACACGAGGTAAAGAAATACAGGGACGATAACAGCGATGGATCATAGCGCCTCCGCGAACGCCCGAAAATAGCCGAACTGATGATTTCGGTATGGACAACGTGCCTCCTTCCTCATCTACACGAGGTAAAGAAATACAGGGACGATAACAGCGATGGATCATAGCGCCTCCGCGAACGCCCGAAAATAGCCGAACTGATGATTTCTTCGCGATTGTATTAACCCGACTTTAGAGTTAAGTTGCGCACCTAAGAATCCGGAGATTGTCGGGGAAAATCAGTGTCAAATAATTTAATAAATTATTTATTAACTCCGAATGATTGATAGTTACAACGATTTCCCTTTGATTCTCCTTTCTCAGACAAAAACTTATTTTGTGAAGAATCGGTTCTAGAACGGTATCCTTATATTTAATTGCAAGTAATCCAAGGAATAAATCAATAAGGAATAAAATTCAAGCAAAATTTATTGCTTACAAAAACAGTTTTTATCTTAAACCTAAAATAGAGCACTTGCAGAAGCCTAGAAGAAAACCAGAACAAATCGGACTCATGATGAACACTAATACTTACAAATATGTACGAGGGTGGTTTGAAAAGTTCGTGCGAAGTCAGAAATAGGGCACTAATGGTGCTTATTGAAGGTATTTGCAGTTAGTAGCATCTCTTGGAAGAATACACACCAATTTTTTCAAGTTAGGCGTTCGTTTGAATCAAAGATATCGAAGATATTTGAAAATATGGATAAAAAAGAATTTCGTATGTTGATTAAGCATTACTTTATGAAGTGAGTAGCCTCAGAAAATTAGAAAGAAACTTGATAGTGGCCGTATGAGCACAAGTGACGCTGAACGTTCTGGACGTTCTGTTTCGACCGCTACTCCAAAAATCATTTGTTGGAAAACGGCTTAACACGTATTATAATAATACGTATAATTTTATATACGTATAATTATAATAATACGGAAATAAACACGTATTATTTGAATACTCTTAACTTTATTAATTTGACAATGGTGAATATTAGTTATATAGAGAATACATATATTATAAGAATCGAAGTAGCGTGATTGAATGTCCGCAATAGACTGAATACAGTTGACTAAAAGGTAGTAAAAAAGTAGTCCCTCGGTGCGCTCTTCACTCCCAGGTAAAATGTCCCTCTCACCCGTTTATTACTTTATTGTCTTAGAATAACAGTTTATAGTCGATGCAGTATCGTTACTATTCAACATCATTGACAAAATCCATGATATAGTGATATGGATGACAGAAGAGTAAAGGTGCGTAAGATTGCTAGTACTGTGGGCATCTCGAATGAATGGGTACATAATATTTCATATTATTTTTCAGTAAAACTAACCTAAGTTAACTTCCAAAATTCAATAAACTAAACTTCAGATTAATCCTACTTTCTCTTCATTCAGAAAACCTCCTATTATACAAGCTGAAAGGCTTTCCCGGTTCAATGAAGAGAGGGCAATGTTTTGGGAAAATCCATAGGCTCTCGCTTTGGAGATAATCTGGGCAAGAAACGCCATAAAAAGTGGTTACCCCCTTTCGGTCCTGTTCCCAGGCTATTGGGCGCAAGCCTAGGCCTAAAAATCGGCAAAATCAGCACTCAGTCTTCCACTGAAGTGCGAGTAGCAGAGTCGCGTTCTCGATGAAAAACTTTTAATTTCGGCGTAGAGCTCGCGTTCAAATAAAATAATTATTTCATCGGCGGATGTGACAAATGCATATCAGATGAAATCGATAATGTAAGCGGCCATAGTCAACATGGATTAACTATATGCAGTGTAAGAGGCAGAATGAAAGTGATGTTTTTGTATGAAAAACAATGGGTATCTTAACTCGGTTAGAAACGTAAAGTGACTATACGTAAAAACGAATTTCGAATTAAAGTAAATAATTATTATTCTTCTTATTATTCAATGGCGGTATACGAGTGCATATTTAATCCGAGATTTAATCACATACAATTCTTCTCTCGTCTTCTCGTGATGATGGATCTTTGATGGGTACACTTACGAGTTGTTGTCCTTAAACAGCAATTGAACGCGAAGAGGAGTCTGCTCGGGAGACCGCCCGCCATAAAAAGTTTATTGACTAACGAAAACAGCGTAACTGCAAAGATTTCTTTGCCGGATGAATAACAATTTCTTGCAGGACGATTATCAGTGTCAATCAGTCGCTAGAAAGAAAAGCTAAACTTATGGACAGAATAAAAGCTTGGTTTAGCGCATTATCTATTCGCATAAGAAAACCGATAAGCTATATACATTTACGCCGAGATTTATGCATCCTCTTAGTTTTCCGGGAGTATCAATGCTCCCAGCACATGGACGCTCCATATAATGAGGTAATATCCGTGTGAGCCGGGGACAGTTCAGCGCCGTCCTCGGTGCCGTCAATATGTCTTGAGCTCCACGAAGCTTTCGAATTTTATACTCACACCTCGACTTACTGCCGAAAACAACGAGGAAAACACTGACGACTATGACACTGCATCTGCGCAAAATATCTAATTACATGACGTTAGTTCCCTAGTCTAGCTGTTGCTTCTACTCAACTCTACTTTCATTTGCTAGCACTTCAAACCGAAGCAAAATTATCGTTTATATATACTTGCGATGTTCGGATTTTCTTAGATGCTCCGTTCTTCTCGAAATTTCTAAGCAATCCTCTTCATTCTTGAATTTGCGCATTTCATTTGTGTGGCGTCAACCATCACAATTTATCTGTTGTTATACATGGGGTGCAGTTTAAGTTATGACAAACATGCGCCTAATTATACATGATTATTACCTCGATTATTACTATATTTAATGCATACCGATATCGTGAGCATAGAAAAAAACATTGAGAAAAACGTTGCACTACCGTGTAAAAAGAACATTCGACTTCAGGTCGCAGGGATCGCAGTGTTTTATTTTACGGAAAGGTTATTTATGCAATGCGTCGTTTAACGCCGATTCTAAACAAATAAAATTCTTATACATAAATAAGTATAATAATTACATTCATAATTATCAATTGTATAATTTAAAAAAATTATTCGTTATTAAATTGACAAGCATTATTGCTGGTATCGGATTTTATTTATTACATTTAATCTTGCATAAATTTATAATTCACAAACTGCATTTTGACGCATTACATCTTGCGTACATTCATGCATATCTCCATGCATATCTCAACTGTCTTAAATATACGCAAATAAAGAATATACATCTGAAATAATAAATTATACATGTTTTCTTTAATGTTTATGAAATTTTTGACATTATTTAATTACTTTCACATAAATTAAAATTAAAAGTCTAAATTTATAGCAGTTTATTTTAATTAATATAAAATTGCAACCTAATTAATTTACACGTACGATCATTACTGCGTTAATTTTTTTATATTATCGTCTTTCGACTACAGCATATCTATGTTTTGTAAATTGTTTTCAAATTACGATACCATTATAAATAATAAAAAGTATACGTGAAAATGTTTTAAAACTAATTCAAAATAATATAGATAAAAATAAAATTTTTTAGTTAAGCACAAGCATGATATTTCTTCGAGTATTTCTTCCAATGCTAATTCAGAGGCCTCGTCAGAGGCTAATTCGAAAGCTCGTTCAGATGAGACCTGGGATGAGACAATTAATATCGTTTCGCCAGCTTTCATGCACACTTCCTCGCACATCTCAACTAGTTTATACATGTACTACCCTAGCAGGTATTCTCTCTTGAATATTTGATTTTGAAGTAGTGAAGGAAATCGAAAGCAGTCATAATACAGCGCAGCTCGAGGCGCAGCTACTGTTAATTGCAAGAGTATACATATAGAGGAGAGCTCGTGAGATGTATGGGAGGAGTCGAGAGCCAAGATTCTCCACAATTTTGAGCCCTTATCCTAACGGTGTATACATGTATACAAACGAAGCAGACAAGGAAGCAGGACGAATTTGCAGTGTGTTCTGGTGAAGTTTCGAAAGCCTCAGAGGTTCTCATTTGATATTTCAACGAAGAGGTTTTAATTTTTTCCGGATAGCTCATCCACATGCGAGACTTTTTAAGTTTCCTTTGACTGTAGTTTTATATTTAAAATCCCCTTGCAAATAATTATTTTTCCACTTTTTGTATTTATTAATGCGTCCTTTCCTTTTTTTTGATCAATTTTGTACACTATTCTAATTTCGTTATAACATACTATTTGATCGCACTTAATTCGTGAACATTGGACGTATATGTATGTATGTATGTACCTATGCATGTATGTATGCATGTATGTATGCATCCATGTATGCATCCGAGATGCATACAGATATGTGCACAGAAGGAGAAAGTAGGAGAAAAACAGCAATAATCCTACACTAAATTATTTATAGTCTAGCGTTCTCTTACTGTCGAGTTTATGATTATTATATAAACTCAACCGTTGTTCTCTCGAGACAACCTTTTGGACCATATGCATTCTCGCAGCAGTGTCTTTGATAGTAGCAGCTTAGGCGGGTTTCGGGTCTAGCCTATAGATGTGAGAAGTATCGCAGCCGAACTCATTCTCGATTTCATCGCTTATCTTGGATCTAATGTGGGGCCTCCGGTAGTCACTAATGCAAATACTGAGAAATACGCTAGATTTCACACTAGCACTTTCGCTTTGCAGACAATATACGTAAAATTGTAGAGGAAAAATAGTCTATTTTGACATAAATAACAATAGTTAACTGACTGCGCAATAATGCCTGGAATAATTCGTATATCATTCAAGGCATGTTTTAAACTCTCATCTTGCTTTTATGATATTACATATTTTTATCGACAAAATTGTATTTTTTCTAGTGTTTTATTATTACAATTTAGACTATATATAATCAAAATAGTTCATCCTATGATATACATCGCGTATATCTAAAATAAATAAAGGTTTTAGTCAAATCAATAACATTATTATCGAGATTATTATAGTAATAAACAAAAACAGAAGATCGGTAAAGTTCTGCATTAACTTAAAAAACATATTATATTTCCGCCTTGTACAGATTTAAAGCCGGAGCTTTGTAGAAACATAAAATTATTTTAATTAGTAAGTACTTAATAACCGCCAAAAAGAGATGTTAAATAAAAAATAGTTTTCCGTTAGTGCCATCTATACTTAAGAAAGGGAAAATTTTTATAATATTTTAAGAAGACTGTCTACGCAACTGAAGATAAAAAACTAATGTAGGGTATGAAACCATATTTTCTTTACACGAATTTATCTTAATTTTTCTTACATTATATATTAGTTGATTAAAAAGCGATTTGCTCCTATAAGAGTTCGTAAACTAATCTGCAACTATTTTAGAATTTTAAAAATTTGCTTAAATCTCGATTTAAATATTTAAACTTAAAACTTTTTGAAATATGAACATTTGTCGGAACTATCCGAAGGAAATAAAAAAATTATATATAAATATTATGATTATACTACAGTTATTACAAAGATTTCAATTATAAGCTTTACATTTATATGAGAAGGGATGTATTCGACGTCTCCCACACTGCTCGTGACAAAGTGGCGTGACATATTTTCGACCAATGAGACATATACCCTCACGCGAGTGGGTATAATATACGTGGCTTGTTTTATCAAATTATGGACGATGTTTATTCTCTAAGAGTTTCTTACTCTGTGGCTTTAGAGTCGAAACTAATTTATAATATTGCGGAAATATTACATGATATATTTTCAAAAAAGAATTTTAATTTTTTCCTGTTTAATTTTAACCTTTTAAATTAAAAGGAAAAGAATAAATGGTATTAGATATAAGCAAGATAACAAAAAGCACTCCACGTAACGAAATCAAAAATGTTATTAATACAATACTTTTCAATATATGTGTTTTAAATTTATTTCTTATTTTATAGATAAAAATAGGCATAGAGAAAATTTTAAATGAAACTTTTAAAATTTAAATGTATATGGCACTTTATAATTTAAAGAATACCTTTTCGAATTAATTATATATTTATAAAGCTCGCAGGTATTGCTACATCTACAGTATTAAACTATTAAATTTTGGTGAACCATTGTTTTTAATTTTAAGAGTAATAATTTCTAATTAGTTTTGGCTATCGCGTCGAATATACTAAACGTATAATCTATACATTTTTTATTCTATATCAATATTTTCCTTGATATTTCCTCTCGAATTACCAAGACTTTAATTACTATAAAAAATACTTTATATATTAAAATAAAGAATAACAAAAATAAAGTAGGTTATTATCAAATAAAAAAATGTATTCAAAAAAATTTTAAACGAATCTTGATTGTATGAGATAGTAACGAGTAGTAAATTAAAAGCACAGCTCGAAGCACACGCACAAATGTATACATAAATTATGGTATATTATATTTAAAATTCATTCTGTCATGTTTGTAATAATTTTAGCAAAAAATATATAGAAGGTCAAGGAGAAGATTAATACAATAAAAAATAATCGCAATTTTTATAGCGAGTACGAGAGCGAACGTCTCTCCCTCCAGTTTCCAGACGTATTTATTGACTTGATAAAAATTCCGCACAATTTTTTTAAATGTATTTATATTTCTGTAAAAAATATGCCGCATTAAAATATTCAAAGGTAACTTTTCAAGTAGTCTATCAACTAATGCAACCAATGAGTAATATTTATACCGAGATCAAAAAGATGGTGGAGCATTACGCGAGCAAGAAAAAGCCGAATAGTCTTAAATCGAGTCTTAAATAGATCACGAACGCACTCTATACACTGCCGAGAGATGATCGAAGTTACTGCGGATTGCATCACGCGCGGAGCCATTGTACTCAGGGCTGTCACCCTCGTGGTGCGTTCGACATGTGTACAAACCTATACAGAAGAAGGGGGCTAATTGGGCACAGCATATATTCAGCATATACTATGGACACAATCGGAGGACTGCAGGCGCGGCAGCATGAGGGATACGTGGACTTGTCAGAGCCATGCGGCTCTAGAGCCGGGACTGGCCGGGACACCCACACCAACGACTGCGAAGCCGGTTGCGGCGTTAGCACGACCTCGTACTCGAAAAACAAGGCGCGACAATCACACACCGGCCGGCTTCTTGAGATCGGGAAGCGTGCGAGAAACAACAGTTTTACGTTCCTCTATACCTCGATGATTCACGCGCGTTCCTTCGAGTATTTTCGAGCGGTGATTTTGGTTTCGCAAATGCGTATTTTCAATGCAATTTATGCATACTTGACTTTTAATGGGCAATGCCGAATGCCTAATACAGAAACGTCTTTTTACATGGCATT
Organism: Sycophaga agraensis; assembly: GCA_018906755.1. Lineage (NCBI taxonomy): Eukaryota > Metazoa > Arthropoda > Insecta > Hymenoptera > Pteromalidae > Sycophaga > Sycophaga agraensis. Next base: position 1,216,137 of record JACCIE010000042.1, read on the forward strand.
TTACACGAGTTTTATCCAGCGTTTTACCGTAGAAGACGTAATCTTTTATTTTTAGAGTTCTCTATCAGTTGTTGCATTCGTATACGTTCAATCCATTACTTTATAACAAACATAATCTTTTTTAATCATGAACATAACAGTTGAAAAAGTAATTATTACATAGGCGAGCGATTGATGATAAGCTTTTTTATTATGATAATTCTCGGTTAAATTCATCCATAAATTACGTAATAATTTATTACGATTATATTGATAAGAGCTGTTTCAGCTATCCTGTAAGAGAAACTTTAAATACTACAAATACTACAAGCGTCGAATTATAATAATTGCAATGTTGATTAGATTAGTAAATTTAAAACTTCTTTAAACAATTGTTTTCATAGAAAAAATACTTTTGAACGGGCTGTTAGATTCGATTAGACTCGGTTAGATTTGAAATGGGTATACGCACAACTTTTATTTGTCAGTAACTCTTAACCTTTGCCTTTTCATGAAATACGTAATGGTATTTGACATTTTACCTCATAATTTACCCTTTCTTATCAAATATTATACGTCATTGTTGCATATGCTTACATTAAAATCCTTTAAGCATTTATCGAAAAACCGATAATGACTCTGAATCTTGTAGAAAGAGTATTTCCAGGAGCATACAGAATACCAGATTAATTTTAAATAGGTATTGCTGTGGTCGAACTCAGGGTTGAACCTCGGGATGAACATAATCTCGTACATGACATTTTCACAAGCATTTTGGCAAAGATTCTATTTAATTATGTCAAGATAAAACCATCTTGAGAACCATAAAATCTTTGATAAAATCATGAGGTTGTAGTAATCAATCCGAGAATCAATCAGTTATTATTGCTGAATGCCCGATGACTTTTCCATTCATTTTACCTATTCTGTTGATTCATGTTAAACGTGTAATTATTAAAAAAATTAAGAACAATGATAATTTAAAGTGGCACGTGACCCCTTGGAAAGAGTTACAAAACTCCTTAATGCTGCACAAACACCGAACTTTCTTGTGATTCAAGGACAACGCTACACAACGAAGTGTTAAATTAGCGGCTAAATTACTATAATGTGCAATGGAACTTCGAGCAATAGTACACGCAAAAACAAAAATAAATAAGCAGAGGAAAGCTTTGTCAAACAATCACAGAATGTCAGAATTTTGTATGTTCTGTAGGTAAACATTTTTTCCCTGCAACCGTGAACCGGTAAACTCAATCTTACTGCGTCTCAACTCTTGCCTTTCTTACTTACCTTGTTCCTCCTCTTTCCGAAACTTCGAGAATAGACTCGGAGTTTCGTCATCACTCCCCGTTTACGCGTTCAACGCCTGCTCGCTGCGTTATACATGTATACATGTGCGTCGTAGCGTCGTAGCCTCCACCCGTTCTGAACGCTCACGGAATTTTAAATAACCGCGTAGATACAATTATATAACAAAACTTTTCCGCAACTATTTTATTTTCACTCATTATTATACCATCCTTTGCGCGATCCTTTGAATTAACCATCGTTTGTAATCAACTGCCAATCAAAATGCTGAATTTTTCTTAATGTAGAATATTTATTATTGTTATTGTATATATGCTCGCGTACAAAGACTTGACTGTTTATTTTGCTAAAGCAATTAATATGTTTAGTGTATTTAATTTTATAAAAACTATAATGCTAGCTATTAAACAAAAGTATTTGAAATGATGTTTCAATCATTTGTCTTTTTCATTGTCACTAATTGCTTCTTCATAAACATTTCTGAAATACACGATATATTGTTGTAGAAAACCAGTAGTTGGTAAACATTAATAAAATTTAAATATAATCAAATCCATATAAGGCCATATACGCGATTTAACTATTACAATCTCTCAGGTCGACATACTAAGGAGTCGCAACGACATGACAGGGCACCTTATCCTGGGTTAAGATTCTACAGGGTGTCGGTTAGTAGCGCACGCCGAGATAAGGCTAGATCGGAAGTCAGAATGTTAAAATATTCCAGTTCACTGAAGGCCAAGTTGGGCGATATATCAAAAACTGCAAGTATACATATTATAAATTAATTCGCATTTAAAATTTTATTTCAGTTTTCCGCAGATATTGCTTAAGACAATTATTTTCAGGTTGTAATACGATGGTAGATACTCCCGAAAATTACAAGCTAAAATGTGTATAAATACTATAGTTGTTGGTATGTTTACCTTACATTTATTTATAATTAGATAATGAGAATTTAGGAATGTAAAAATTATCTCACTGCGTGAATAAATCGTAAATATACCAACAACTATAGTATTTATATATTTTTTAGCTTGTAATTTTCGGGCGTAATTTTAATATTTTTTTAAAATTTTTTTCAAGTCATAAAAGCTATAAAAAATTGAACAATGCATAATATTTAATATATTTTCACAAACTAATAATCTTATTCTCGCTTGAGTTTCTATAATTTTCTTCCTTATGTGACAGTTCAAAGTTAAAATAGAAATTTATTCAAATATTTTCGTTTTTCCTCTTAACGTGTGGCTTTTCGCATGCATAATGATGAGAACATTTTAATAAATATGAAGGAAAAAGTAATTTCTTCTTTGATAGAAATTAATTACACAAAATGAAAAAAATTGTTTTCGTATATGTAAAAATTATATATTTAAGCACAGGAGCTACTTAAAAATTATTTTAAAGAACCATTCTGATTTCTTCATAAATTTTTTTATTATACATTACGAGAGACATGATGTTTAATGTCTACAGTATATTGATTACAGCTTGGATCGTATATTGGCCAATTCAATAAAAATTAATATACTTTCCAATACAAAGTTGTAACGTTGTTGTACAATATTGTAACGTTTCAATCCGGTAAATACACATTAAAGGATGCATTTTAAATTTGTTAGATTATATTTTTACTCTTCGTATACGACGTAGCATTGTTGAAATTATTAATTAATTATCTTAATAATATTTGTTGCATATAGATATATTTAGACATTGAAAAAAAGTTCAAAAACAACGTGAATATTCTTGTTTAATTTTATTTTATAATAATAATTCATTATTGTTTTGTAGCGATTAATATAATACAATTATTGCAGAAATAACACATAAATTCAAATTTGATCAACTAAATTAAACAATTTTGATTTAAAGAAATATGCAAGATAATTTAGTAAATATTAGCAATCTACCTTATATATTAATATATTATTTTTAAATGAACAATATTGAAATAATTTTCGAAACCACTTATTCATAGCGGTGTCTTATGAAAACGAAAATAATGCAGAGTGCTTTTTAATAAAAATATATTATACTATTTCACATTGTAGATTATAAAAAAATTGTTTTATGATTTGTACTTACCTTTATTTTTAAATGAAGAGTACAGAGTTAGATTATGAAATATTTTTTTATTAAAAAATAGTTTATTAAATTGTAAAATAATAAAACCAATTTTAAGTTTTCAATTTATCACTGAAATACACAAGCAACTTAATTTGAATTTTGGTGTCGGTAAGGTAGATCGCTATTGCCGACTGGAACAAGAAGACATCGAAATTTATTTTCCAGTAGATCTAATTGTTACATTATACAAAAACTTAATCGATTAGATGTTAATCAATCAATTTAGCGTTATTTGCCATTTATCATTATTTTTTATTTATACCACTCTACGACTACACTATGATTTACCAAGAATTTGAAATAGAAACAATTTTATTAATTTAAAATACAAAAGTGAATAGATAAATCAATTATTGTTACTAAATTATAAATGGGAATATTTAATTAAAAGTTAATTATAACGCAAATCAAAAGTTGAAGTATAGATAAGCGTTGTTTACCAAAAGCAAGTAATTTAAGGCATTCAAAAGTGCTCGTGTTAGTAGTTTCTGTGTAATACTATAGTTGTTTAATTTATTGTCAAGATAAAAGTGTTTTTTGAATATTTGAGCAAATAGGCAGTGATGCGATAACAGGAAACGGATAATAAATCATAAAAAAGAAAATGATGGAGAAATAGTGATCAAATGCATTCGTTTGATTCACAAAACAATTTAATCGTACAGTGTTATCTAAATCATGTTTCTATATGTACCATGTTTCTAAATTCGTGCGATAATGAAAGCAGAGTTCAACGTGTCAGTATTTTTGTAAATACTTAACGTTACGTCATTCTATAAAATAACCAGCATTTTATTTTAAGATTGTTTTCCACGTGACAAACAGGATTAACATTGTTTAAGTGCAAGATCTTTTCAATGGAAAAATTGTAATATGCGTGTATAGTTGCAGTATGTTACGTTATCTAATATACGCATGGATAATGAAATTGAGGCAAAAATTGAGGTATAAGGTTCTATTAGAGTATTATTTTTAATACGATTATATATGTAAAATTATGGTAATTAAATTTGCGAGGATAGTTGTGAAAGACATTCTTTTAAACAAGATCTTGGGAAATACTTTTGAATCAAGTTTTGAATCGGCGCAAATTACATCGTATAAATGATGCCAGGGAAATATGTGTATGAAGCAACTCGTAAAGCGAGGTATATGTATACATTTTGATAAGAAAGGCTGCAATCGATTTGTCAATGATAAACAGGACTGCGCATCTAATTAGCCACAGTTGTCAATTTTCGTACGCGCCAAAACATTATCTACAATCAAGTATATTGCAAAGGATACTTTGCTAGAATATCGAGAAGAAAAGGTATTGTAATAGTTGGCGCAAAGGAAAGGGGACCGATTTTTCGAGTGTTTCTCTTGTCTTTCGGAAGATATATCTCGTGATAAATATTGCCGGCCGATATGCTAAAGTAAAACCATATCTAGATGAATTAGTATATACCAAAGCAAAGAGCGTAGCTTTGTTAGTAGGTGGGAGCGCGTAAACCGAGGTAAATAATCCAATAAGCGCTTGCATCAGATGGTTGCAATATTTTTTCGTCGCTCCAAGGCCTGCCCGATAAACCACCAGCGCATTCAATCGGCTAGAGGGACATACTTCTCTTCGGGCCCTCTTGCCCTATGGCCTGCGGGCCGCGGCTCCGAGACGCAGTGCCCATATACGAAGGTGAGAGGCGATCTACGCTTTCGAGACTCTCGGCTTTCGGTGCGGGCAGCAGGCAGCAGCACAAACAAGCAGCGCTCGGCACGCTCATTTTTTTGTACATGCGCCGCGCCGATGCTTTGGAGAACGCTTTCCATGGCTTGGCGAGTTGCCTAGCGAGAGCCAAGGAGAAAAACCTTTGGATCTGAGTCCACGACGCGGGCGTGCCGAACTGGCTCGAAAGAGTAATGAGTATAGAAGGAAGAGCGGCTGGGGGCCGCAGGGCCACCGGGCGGGATGCGTATATAGAGAGGGTCAGAACTTGCGAGGCAGCGTACGTGCGCGGCTGCAGCTATGCTCAGTTCGCATATATAGTAGAGACGGGCGTCGCGGCCGGGTGCCGGTCGCAATCTCGCAGCCGGCAACTGCGCAGCTCGTGCGAGGGCCGGCTGCGGCGGCCATGTTTGCTCGAGTGGGGGTCAGGCGTCGCGGCTTCTCGTGGCTTGGCGGGCGGGGGGGGGGGGGGGGGCTCGAGGCGGCCGCGGCCCGTGGTGGCAGCAGGCAGGCAGCTCGGCCGCTCAGTCGGAAACCAACTGCCGAGTGCCGAGCAGTGAGGGACGGTGAACGCCAGGCAGATCGATGCGTTGATCCTGGGCGAGTTTGATGCGCTTCCGAGCCCCTAGAGCGCAGCCGTCGCCGCGTCCAAGAGGCAACGAGCGTCGAGGGAGAGGCAGAGGCTGAGGCAAAGCTCGGTTAACCCGCTTGCCACCTGCTCCATAGAGCCGAAGGACCTGACCCCCAGCTGGCAGGGCCTTCGCTCGAGTCTGTGATATCCACCATATAAACATAACATTTCGACAGGCAGCACGAGCTGCTTCCGCATCCGCCGACGACTTCACCGTCACCCTCACCCGCACCACCTCATTCTAACCACCCGCCAAGAGCATCATCCGTCAACCGTCAACCTTGAACCAACAGACACCAATCGCAACCACCAATCTACATTATCGACTAGATAGGCTTTATAATATTTATTATTTGAATCTGTGATATATGTGTATGATACTGACATCGCCTAAAAGGAGATTTATCGACAATTAACGAGTGGCTCGACCTCCAAGAAACCTATGCGCTTCGCCAACCCAGGTGATTGTCACCAGCCAGATGTCAGTAGTCGTAAGTGATTAGGCGTTTTGTATATACGAAATACGACTGACTCTTTTTTATGATTATTACGAGTACACCAGTGCAAGAGTGATTGCGAACGAAATCGAGGCGAGGATATTAGTTGTATGTATACACTCCCACATACCCAACGGCTAAGAAAGATAAAAACTACATTTGAGGCTGAGTGATATACTTAGCTACGTAAGATATTAACCAGTGAAAGATTCCGTAAGGGAGGCAAAGAGAGAGAGAGAGAAAGAGAGAGAGCCCTATCGAAGAGGAAGCCCCGCAGCCAGGACGAAAGATGGTTGAGAAGATAGCGGAGGAGCGCGAAGGCGAGCGCAGCCAGGAAACAGGAGGCCGAGGTGAGTGCACCTACTCCCACGAACTTCGCGACGGTACCGAAGCCCGGGCCCGGGCGCCCCGGTTGGCAACGCCAGTGTATTTCGGGAGGCGAACATGAGAGAGAGGGCGCGACGAGGCGGCGGGTTAGCGGGTTGCCAGGCGCTTGCAGCGCCCAAGGGACAAAGGCGTCCCGGCCCCCGCCTGTAGCGCCAAAGGGACAAAGCCCAAGCGGACACCTTTGTCCGCCCTGCAGGCGCCGCGAGCCGCCGCTCGAGCGCCGATCTTCCCAAACTCCCCTCGGGTGACAGCGTCGCGATTTCTTCCCAACGCTCATGCCGGACAGTATGCCTTATTGTGGATCACTTGCAAATGAGTACAATCATTTTACTCTTCGGGATCTACTCTTATAGTTAGTCCCTTGGTGCATATTGGCGTATATTGTCTATATTGGCGTTCAAGCGCGAGGGTCACTGCATAGCCTTCTGAACGAGCTGGCGTACCCAAGCGCAAGACTACCGCGCGATCTATTCACCATATGCCGCTGTAGGGGCAAAGACCATTTTGAGGGCCAGTTAACCAACCACACCGTCTACCCGCACACATGCACTTTCGATTAAGGCGTTCAAATGCATCATCCTAAAAGAGACGCTAAAGCGAGCGCAAAAGTGAGCCTGGAAAGATTGAAGAGAGAAGCTCGTGGTCGCACAGGTCGATAGCATCGCGCCGATTATAATGACCGCTCCTGTTGATGACAGGCCACTCGGATAACAACGCTCGGCGAAAAAAACATGACTTGACAATCGACTGATAAGCGCTCGGCTAATCGCGACTACGGCGACGTAAGCTGGGCCACGGGCCGGCGATAAGGAGATCGGCCAGCCCACCGATTCGAACCGAGGTCCGAACCGGTTCCGCGCGACCGAGCCGCCTGCTACGGCTGCCCAGGTATATCGATCAGCTGCGCGACGGTCGGCGAGGCAGCGGCCCAAGCACGATCGATACACCCCGTCCGCCCCAAGGTCACCGGCGCAAGAGGGGAGGCGCCCCAACGGCCGCCCCCAACCCTACCACCTCCCAACGGGCCTATCTTGGTAGCCAAGCCTGAGCCGCGGTAGTATTCCAATTGAGCGTCTCTTCGCCCCGATAAGCGTACCCACTGACTTATGCAACTGCGCAATGCTCTCGTCGTCCTGGGTCCGTTGACCATCCTGGTGTTTAATCAGCACCAATCTAACCGCTTACTAGCAACAGCTACCTTTATCGTCTTATCCGCGTCAGCTGATTCAATTGTATCCGACCCGAAAGAAGGAGGATTCATTTTAATTCATTCAATTTCATTCCTACATTATTACCCGCTACGGACGCGCTAGTATGGTACACTTTCACAAAGTTTTATTGTGATCTATAATAAATGATGACATCTTCACGATTCCCTTTATCAACGTTTCCTACTTTTCGGAGTATTTTACCCATCTTCTAATGCTCGTATTGGGCCACTCCTGTATTTTAGTCTCTCTGCGCATTTCTCTGTGTCGAGATATTGCATTGGCCTTTTGATGTTTACTATTATCGTAAATAACATATTTCGAAGAAAATGAAAACTTTACTTTTTGTTTTCAATTTTCATTTATCATATATAAGGTTTCAAACTCTTGTTTACTGCGAGATAATGATCATAAATCTTTTTTACCGGCTTTCTTCTTACGACTTAGATTTGGATTTCATCATGCGTGCAGCCAATTAATTTGTTTACTTGTACTGGCCAAACCAATGTTTCTACAGCGTTTTTCACCTTTCCCAACTTTCTTACAGTTCAACTAGAAATTGGCACGTATGCAAATTTGATTCTCTTAGAAAGGAATAATGCTGAGTGGTGATTAACTAATCGTTACGTCTAATCGAATTATAAGCAAAAATTATATTTTTCAACTGTCAAATTTAAAAATATCAGTTTTGTACTTACATACGGAAGCGAAAGAGCAAAAACGATAATCCGGTAGATAAGCCGTTAGTTGTTAAATGACCGCCTGGTTCCGAGACTTGTGCGGAAGATGCCCGTCCTCGTGCCCGTCAGTATTTCCACGACTTATTTAAACCAGTGTTTTCTCAAATGTTTTATTGTTTGATCTCGGAGAAACTCCGAACGGGCGACTGGGAGAAAACATAGTAGAACTCGGCGATCATCATCGTCATGCACACTAAAATTAAGAAGCATTGGCTTGTGGCTAATTCCATTGTTTAAATCGTTGAAATATGTGATAGCGATACATAAAAATTTAAAAAAAAGGTTACGCTTAAAATTGGGCTAACAGTGTTAGGATAATTATAGTTGTAATCGTGATACTATAAAATACTTAATTTGTTCTAATATCAATTTTAAATATTATCATTATTTTGAAAGAGAAATATATCTTATTATGTATAATCATAACCACAAGATCTGTATCAGTAACGATAATTCCAAGGGGTCGCTCATTCTGTGTACAGGAAATAAAACTCCGTAATCCTCCTCTGTACTCTTCTGAACTGCCCAGATTTTTCCGAAATCGTTCTCGACAAATTTCCAATGAATTCCGGAAACAAATCGGTGGAATGGGGAGTCCGAGCGGCGCGGCGCAGCCGCCGTCCTGCGAGCGAGCGGGCCAGTGGTGGGGGGAGGAGTTCAAAGAGTATACAAGAGGATACGGAGGATTTCGGGAGTATGTTGATTTATCAGAGTACACGACTCTCAAGTTTTAAACGAAGTCAAACAACTCTCACGCATGCTCGCACGCATCTTAAATATTTATTTATAATTATTATTTAATTAATTTTTAAACTTTTAACTATAATTATTTTGAACAATTTATATTTTCTAATTTTTTGATGCGTGCGAGCAGGCGTGCGGGCCGTGAGACTTGAGAGTCGTGCACTTTGAAATCTCAATGTACTCCCGAAATCCTCCGTGCCTTCTTGTATACTCTTTGAACTCCTCCCACCACCACTGGCCCGCTCATTCGCCCGGTGGTGGTCACGCCGTCCCTCAGATAATTCAACATACAATAAATATTATTCAATGCGCAACAGCAAATGAGCATATTATTAGTTAGTAGTAAAAAGTTTGAGTCGCAATTGATTGCATAATAAACAATCATATTTAAATGTTATATAAATAAAACTATTGGTTTTAATTTAATCTAATTTTTACGTATTATTTACTTTGAATATTAATTACGTAAACAATCAGTAATTAGCTTTAGATCCAAATTAGATTATCATGTTGATCTTAAACTTCGCAGAGACTGGTAAACAACAATATTTTTGGATATTTGTCAAATTACATTGTTTTATATTTTTGTTTGAAATTGAGTATGTTTATTAATGCTATATCGAACCTTTTAATCCTCAAGTTTTTACTTGTTTCATTTTTTTATTAATGTTTACTCAGCAATGATTGTGCAAATTCGATGAAGTAAAAGCAGTACAAACTTTGGTATAGACTCTGGTATAGACGCTTCTTCAAATATTGAGAAATAATTATATATAATAAATCAGAAATAAAATTTTGTAACTGTAAGCATTTTCAAAGCATTCTTACTTTTTTCAAACATTGCTTTTTTATATTGCTTCGCAACCTCCGCATTATCAGAGACACAAAAGAGCACATATTTGTAGAACCTTTTTACTCTCGTCGGCATTTTATTGGAAACTCGTAGCTGCAAGGACGAGAGGGCAAATAAAAAAAGATACGCACTCGCAGGACGATCAGTCTCGCAGACGAGGTAAAAAATGCACTGTATGTGTATCATGCTCTCGGCTTTTCTGTGCCAGTCAATGAACTTTCTGCTCACCGCTCGCTCACCTGTTTCGCACATTTCAGCTATATAGTCGTTCATTCGCTAATCTGGCTTCGCTGAAAAAACTATGCCGATAGTTGTTGATTTATGCAATTATTTAAACAAAATATACATAGATCTAAAAAAACATAAAATAGATAAAATCTACTGAAAAAACCTTGAAGAATAAATATATTTTGTTCGAGATTTTGTTGCTGCACAAATTATGAGCACATAATTCCACTTGAAATTAATCTTTGATTAAGTACAAAAAATTATAATGTAGTACATTTAATGTGAAAAAATAGAGGAAGAAATTACAAAAATAATTTAAAAATTCCTCAGTAGTTAATATATTTCCATTTAATTTCGATTTATATATTATTATTCGTAACTAACGTAAGACGAGCGAAAATCCGTAAAAATCAACTGGCAATGCATATCACATAAATATCCGTTTAAAAAGTAGAAAATTTTTTTTTTATGAGTTTCGAAGTGTTATAAAGTTACTGATTACAGAAAAAGGATACCATAAAAATAATTTGTTGTGTATCAGGAAGCTGCACAAGCATAATTCGAGGGATAATTCCTTTTTTCATTTATGATATTGGGTTAGAAGGTTATATAAATTTACAAAGATCAGCTACACTATTTCGTCAAATATTGTTGTATTCTTCTTTTTCGTGTTCGTCAAACTTCTATCATAATATTAATCGATTTTTAAAAAAAGTCTATAATGTGTCTATGAATTGTTTTGTCAAATAAAAATATAAATGTTCTCTTTTCAATAGAAAACCATCTGCTTACTTATTTTCTTTAAAATAAATATCAAAGTTTCAGCTAATTATTTGCTGGTGCGATCATCCTGAAAAATTATAATGAAAAATAATTATCTATTCTTTTTATTATTGCAATATAATGTCAAATCCTTAGAAGCTTCATCTATAATTAGTTACATAAAATTAAAAATAATGTGAAGTTTGTCTTATTTATTATTATGCTTGTTGTTTATATCAGATTTTTATTTTATTATAAAATACTTTTCCTTGTACCCTTGTAACACTTAAATTAAGTATAAACATAATCAATTTTTTATTAGGCGTTCAATCATTTCTTACATATTTGGACACAAAGACTTAAATTAAAGAATAGAATGTGAAATAGTATTATTTATCAAAATTTTAGTTTTGTTTTCCAATTTTAGGTGCTTCGTTTGAATCAAAAACGTTATCAGCAAGTACTGGAAACAATGTCAGTTTATAACTGAAAACGATAAAGCTGAATAAAGCGAGTCGAATTGTCCTTGCTGTTACATAAAGTTGGTTCACCTCGTGATGGTTCGCATACAATGTGAGTCTGACGTGTCACGATAGGCATTATTAATGCAAGTTTTCACCAGCTATTATTCAACTTCCATTTGGTTTTGAATTAGTAACTCTCAAACCTTTGATTTCTTTATATTAAATAGTTTTCATTTTCCTATTTCACGAGTATTCACGCATATAAGTTCTCAGAGACAAATCAAATGATCAAGATCAAAATGTAAGAATAAGATTAACATTTTCTGTGTCATGCGCGCGCACACTCAAATATTTAAACACTTCGGCATACACGCAACCTCGTCGAAACACTCGCCGAGTCCAAGTCTTCTATAAACTCGACGTTCTTATACACCCAATTCTTATTCGGAATCAAATAGTAGCTCGAAGAGTAACAGTAACTCATCTTCCATTTTTCATGATTTGCGCGTGATCGAGCACATTAATTCATCTTCGCTCGCATACTTGAATATTTTACACTTCATGAGTTGAGCTCTCTAATTTTTCTACTTAAAAGTCTTACGTATATGCAATTCTATAAGTAGACGAATTGTCTGTTATAATATGAGAGTTTAAAGCAGTAAATAGATCGGGATAAAAGCTGCTTGTATTACGCATTACCTTACATTTATAATGGGAAAGGCAGAAACGACATTTATTGTTTTTCTCGAGTGCAACTTTAACCAGTGATTGTTAATAAATGGCCGTACTGGTAAAAAACAAACAGAAAGTATCGGAAACACAAGAAATATTATGCGTAATAACAACCACCATCGAGAAGCCTCAAATATTCCAAGGGATGAAGGATTGAGAAAGGGAGAGGGATTGTCGCAAAAGCATCCTATTATACAGTGCTATCTTCTACGCATTATCTGGGAATGTAAACGGTGGCAACATGATACAGGAGGGGAAATGTGGTATAGTCACGGTGGTAGTATACTGAAAATAATCTTTTACCAAATTCTATATCAGTATGTCATCTATAAGAAATAATTTCAAGATCTTTTTAAACTAAAAATCAATTATCTTGCGATCATTATTAACATGATATTAAGGGGATACCTGGTAATAGAATAAAATATGTAAGAACCTTATTTTTTTCAAAGGTAGTCAAAATAGCGTTAATACAAATCAAAACATGTTTGAAATATCATTATACGTATGTCCTAGCCATAATTTCCAAAGCTAAATTTGCAGCTTTTATAAGGAACTTATGTGTACGTTTTTGAACGGTCTTACGCAATTAAGAATGAAGGTTAAAGGTCATGATATTTAGATCGACATTATCTTGTATATATCGAGGTGTACATCACACATCTATTTAGACGCAAATTCAATTTACTATTACTTGTTAAAAATAATAGCATATTTGGTGAAAAAAAATTAATGATGCAATATGTTAACATTTTCACTCGCAGTTTCTTCAATTTCGCTTTCAGTAGTCGAAATTAAATTTAATTTAAAAATTTAAGACATTTAAAATTTAATAATTCTTAGCTTAAATTTTATTGCAAGGACTGAAGTATAAAAGAAGTTTCTATTTAAATAATGTTTAAATAAATAAAACTATACAAAAAATGCGCAATGTGTACAAACATTCATGCAAAACCATATTGACTTTTTCCAACCATATATAATATTAAATTGTAATATAATGTTTAATTAAAAATTAATTCTTATTGATAATTTATGTCAACATTATTATTAATTAGAATATTCGAAAATTGAATTTTTTTGATTGTTGATGTATTTAGCTTTTATAAGTAATTTTATAATGAATTATTGGAAAAAAATACATTGCTTTGGATATTGCCATAAATCTCGGCATCGCTCGATCGGTGTTTCGCTTATTTGATAACTTCGAGTTAACAAATGTATGGATCACTTCAATGAGAAAGTATTTTTTTAGTCAAGTAAATTTCTATCGTGAGTGGGTGAATACCTTTCTGTCCCTATTGATCCCTGCTGAGATTCCTACTATAATACTTATAGACACGGACACGAAAAGACGGCTAACGGTTTTCTGGTCAGTTGCGAGGCTTTGGCAACCATCCGGGAAATCGTAGTATAAAGCCATTTGGTTTCGGTTTTCCCTGCTTTTTTTCATCCCGCAGTTCGTCGATCCCTTGGGATTCTTTTCTTGGAAATGTCCACAGGGTAGCATGCAACACGAGGGGCCGCTCACTCTGAGTACAGGAAGTGAAACTCCGTAATCCTCTTCTGTACTCTTCTGTACTCTTCTGTCCTCACTAGACTTTTCCGAAATCATTCTCGACAAATTTCCAATGAATTCCGGAAGCAACTTGGTGGAAGGGGATAGTGCAATGGGGGGCGAGGCGGCAGCCGAGCGCAGTGGAATAGGGAGGCCGGCGGCCGCTGTAGGCTAGGCGGGCCCGACGAGTGAGCGGTGAGTGGTGGGGGGATTACAAAAGAGGACCAAAGAGTACATAGAGGATTTTAGGAGCTCTTCGCTTTTTCAGAGTGCACGACTCGTACGGCCCTCTCGCATGATTAATATTGATCTGTAATTATTATTTAATTAATTTCTTGACTTTTAACAATAATTATTTCATATTTTATAATCTTTTTCTTGAATGTTGATAGTTTTCTGCTGAGCAAAATAATTTTATTGAAAAAAATTATAAAATATCAAATAATTATTATTAAAAGTCAACAAATTAATCAAAAAATAATTACAGATCAATATTAATCATGCGGGAAGGCTGTACGAGTCGTGCACTCTTTGAAAAAGTGAAGAACTCTTAAAATCCTCTGTGTACTCGTTGGTTCTCTTTTGTACTCCCCCCACCACTCGCCGCTCGCTCGCCGGGCCCGCCCGGCCTACGTCGACCGCCGGCTTTCCCATATTACTGTATCCTTCCACCGATTTGCTTCCGGAATTTAGATCCGGAGTACAGCTTTGCGAACTCTCGTGTCATCTTTGTACTCTTTCGAAAGCGTACTAAGTGAGCGGCCCCTCGGTGCAACAGCTCCTTAGCTCGTTGCGTATGTCCTTTTTTTTTGAAGGCGGCGACGGCGACTCGCCATTTGGTACTTGTCGGGCGGGAATAGTATGTTTTCCCTCGGAGTATCTCGCGGCAGAAAGAAATTTGTAAACTTGAACTTTATACGCGCAAACTGGGGAGCACGTCAAGGTCTTGGGCATATACCATGCGATGCCCATGAGACATTTAAACAGTTTTTACAGTGTTTATTTTCGCGCATACGCTTTTTGCTGGTCATTTGTAGATTATTCGACAGCCGAGCGTTACGAGTATTCGCAATTAGCAGGAGCGTATATGTATAAACAGAACTCGCGCGATGGGTTTGGAATCTGGCTTGCGCGCCGTTGAATCGAGTAGACGAAGGGAATAGCTGGCCGGAGTGAACGGCGCTCGGAACAGCGGCCATTTGCAAGGGCAAAATGATTAACCAATTAATAACTGTGCGTAGTAGCAGTTGAGGTTAAAGAGTATACAAGCGTAGTAGATTAGAGGATATCTTGGGTGCTTTAATCACCGACTATAGGGCGGGTATTGAATATTTTAAGAATTGCGTGCGTGAGAATTGTTCGGGGCAGATTTATTATAGCCTCAAGCAGGGCGGGTAGAGGTCAGGTGCCTTATCCATTAAATATGTAACATGAAGCCCGCAGCCGTCCAAGATCAAGTCCAAGATAGCGCTCGAGAGCGCCTCGCCCGGCGCCTCGGTGGATATCTCGCTGAAGAAGCCGAGGCAAGGCGCTCGAGGCGCCACGTATCGGACTCGTCAAGGGGCTTGCGATGCGTGGGATAGATGGTACAATTGTGGCACATGTCGTGGCAGAGCCAACCAGCTGCTCGCCCTGGACGGATTGCGCCGCTCGCCGGCAGTGATCCGTGCCACGACCCGAGCAATCGCCAGGTTGATTTACCGAGGGCTTGGATAAAAAAAAAGGCAGGGGTCAAGACTCGGGCCAAGAAACTGACCGTGGCATCGTCCTCTCGCGCCGCACACACTTAACTATCCAAGGAAGTATGGAGCGCAGAAAGAAGAGTCTTAGCGAGGGTCTTAGGGAACCGCCCGCGTCGCTCTTGCGTGTGGAAGATTTTGAGGGTGGGGTGATTAGGGCGAAACGGTCGAGTGGCCGGCGCACCTGGTGAGCGAAGCCGACCTGCGGACCGCCGCCGGGATTTTCTCGACAGGCGTAAAAGATTTAATTGGCGCCATTGTTCGAAAAGATACCTGAGGCGCGTAGCTGCACGGCTGTGCAAAAAGCGCTGGTTGAACTCTGGGAGGAGGTGCGGTCTTCAGGCACCGGGAAGGCACTCGGTTGGATCGTAGATGTGCGTCTCGCTTGCTCGAGTATGGCTAGTATCTTCCGGGCTTACCGGGTCCCCCGAGCTATCCGATTATTCTCCGGACGAGTTTATTTTGTTCTGTACAACATCCAGCGCCTCAGCAAAGGGGATCGCTTTCTCGGAGGATTACGAGATGGATGATCAGTTGTTGTTTACTATCAAAAGTTATTTAAAGGGATGGCGAACAAAGGGATGGAGGATCGAATCGTAGTGTTGGTAGTGCTCGCGACTGGCAGAGCCGTACCCTCGGCCTTATCGAGCTCTACTCCATCGGGGGCATTTTTGGGAAGATTTTTTGGCTTGGCGCGCGGGGGACTGCGAGGTAAACGACGAAGCTCCGCTCTTGGGTCTGCTCAATAGGTGCATCGGCTCGATCCACTTTAGTCGCTCTGAGACCGAGACTCTGTATCCACTGTGCAATGTCGCCTACGGGCCTCTCTTATTTACTTTTGAAGCGCGCGCGTAAATAGCCCAAAGCTTGGGGCGACGCATCTGTAGTCCCTGATAGATGCATATTGGTGCAACGGGCGAGGCTACAGTGACTCATCGGCGGCGTAACGGCTCGAGATGCCAGTATGTAGACCGACAGAAGCTCGGGCATAAGCCAGCTGCGTAGCCGGCTCAAAGTCTCAAGATCGGACGCAAGGATGCAACTGTGGCCAAGGTTTCGCCGAGGGTTTCACATTCGTATAAAACTCCCCTCCCGCCTACCGATTTGTCTGCCTGCTTCCCCAGGCGACTCCTCCGCACGCACATAAGCGTGGTAGCGGTCACGTATGTACCCCGACGAGCACGGCTTATCGGCCGACAGATCGAGACCAAACTCGCCGGCGCGGAGCCAAATCGCCGAGAGCAGGTTCGAGGGCGTTGTGCAACGTGGACACGCCCGCGGGGGCCTCGAGTTGCTTCGGAAAGCCGCCCGCGCCAGACGCTCGGCCGAGCAGAGCTATGGGCTCGAGTACGGCCACCGACCGGTGACTATTTCGGTTCCCAGTCCCGAGCGCCCGTCGTCCAAGGCGATCCCCGACCGCCGCGAGCATTGGCAGAATTATCATTCGAGTTGAGGCATCCCTGCAGGATCTCTCGGACAAGGCAACTCCCGGCCTTTTTCTCACTTCTCGCGCCGGCCGTTCCATGCGGCTCCGATAAAAGCTTTGTCTCTCGAGAGCAGCCTTTGCTTCATCTTTCGCAGTTTGCAAGGAAACACACTCGTCGCAGGCCTTTGTGCTGAAAGCAATGCACCTCGCGCAGGTGCACCGTCATTTCCGAAACGTATGTAGGTAAATACGCGGCGCGTACAAATGTAGCGATCTAGGAAAGTCACCCTCGAAGCGAATGAAGGAAAAGTTCCGACTCGGTAAATACCACGAACACCAGTAATGGTTGAAAAATAATTATTCTCAAGCGATTTACGTATATATTCGTTTAGAAAAATATTGTATTTCATACACATTTATTTATTTAAATATTTATTTGTTTACGACCTACAAATCACAGAAGTGTTAGTAAAGTACAATTTTATTATGCTATACTTTTTATTTATCGACGCGTATTTAACTGCTTTCAACAGACATTTCCTGATAAATGATTCATAAACGAGTAATTTTTTCATAACATAAGCATTGTAAACATAACTAAGTTTTATTATCTAAAATTTTTTGAAGATAAGCAGACTGTTTTAATTATTTATTTTGAATCTAATTAAATAGTATCAGCAATCATATATTATAGATCATAGTTTTTCTATAACCTAATAAAACTTTAAAGTCAAGACAAATAAAAAATTTAACCGATTTAACTGAAATAATAAACGAATAATACATTAGATTAATAATCAACTTTATTCATCACGTTGGTGATCGGATCGGATGTCACCGCATGCATGAATAGTTTATGTTCGTAGTAGGACCACACATTTATAAGGCAAATAGCAGGACAAAAAGCATAGATATAAATGTGCTCGATAGCGTGCATTTTGCTCTAAACACCCTCTATAAATGCACGAACTCGATTTTAAATTAACATTTTTTAATTCTGCAAAATCGAATGATTTTTTACACGTAAATAATAAAAAATAGATTTAGTCAATGTATTTATTTGCTCTGAATTCTTATTTTCGCATCATTTTAAATGATTAAATTAATTGTTAATAATACGTCTATCGTCATCTTTAACTGGTCCTCAGAACTTTCATCAGTCACGAAAAGTACATGGAAGGTAACGAAAAATGTAATGCGTCGTTATAGTTGTAATGCCTGGCAATACTTGATAATATTAAAGAATACTTTACAATATGGCTGAGATACTGCAAGTGCACTCCGTATAATTAATACTGAATAATACTGTCACGTACACACCTTCGGCGCGATAGACGACGGAGCCGCGAAGGCAGCGGCTCCGATATCCGCTGCCACGGAGAAACCGGGAGCCCCGCACATGTAGTACGGGTCACCTTTAGTGGAGCCGCGCCGGATTCTCGAGGACAGCGACAACAGGAAGCTCGGAGCTGATCCGCGACATCGACAGTTCAGGTTGCCGCCGATCGACGAAAACTCGCGGCTTCGAGCAGACGGGCGCTCGGCAACAGCAATGCGCTCGGAGGATTCGCATGATCGGTAACTCCAACAAAGCCGGAGGCATACGGGTGAGCGGGGAATTTGGGAAGCCACGGGTGGGGAAGAGCGAAGCCAAGCGGCTATAAAAAGTGAGGGTATCAATAAGGAGGGAGGGGGATCGTTTGTCATCTTCGTCCGTCCGAGCGACACACATAGGAACGCCGCGCTTCTGCTTCCGGGCGAACTACAAGTCCGATCAATAAAGATACAAGCAAGTACTTTTACCGCAACCTGGTGATTCAGTTTCCTCGTTATTCCTCCAGTCTCCAGCCCTTGTCGAGAGTTCGACTTCCACCACCGTCCTCACTCACTCACGCACAGACGCGCGCCGCCACCCAGCCACGCTCCCCCAAGGCGCGTACGTAACAATACCTAAGAATATATTAGAGTACTTGAAAATGCTGCAAAATTTTGATGTAATGTTTTTTTTAATGATTGGCCCCCTGACCAAGACACCATTCTGCCCTGTACGCGAGCTCAATCATGTTCCTGGTGTCGCGAGTCAGCAGGGGCCGAGGCAGAGGCTAGCAGAGGCCTGGGTCGAGCCTAGGCCAGTCTGGGCGAATATAGCTCCCCACGGTTCACGCTCTTCGACCAGATCAAAGGACAATGGTTGTGTCCTTCCTTCTTAATACGTGTTTTTTCTTCTTTTCAGAGGAGGTGACATCCACGGGGGAGTCGATCAGCGCGGTGCAGGCTCGGCAAGAGGAAGCCCGGCGTAAGAGGCGCAAGAAGAAGCGCTCCTCGGGCTCCTCCCTCGTCTCCTCCTGCTTTCAAGGTAACGGCCGAGATCGATATCATCTACACGATTATCCTTTCTTTCGAACCGCGCGATCAAAGCGCTATCCGGCTTGGCCGATAAGAGTGTACATGCACTCGCGGCAGAACTCGCAGCAGCATCCCATGATACACTGTCGACCAATGCTGCGCGCAGATAAAAGCTTCGGGACAGCGACCTTTCGAAACCGCGCCGCGTTCCCGAGGAAGCCCGCCATATTTTTATCGGCGAGTCCCAGACCGATAAGAGAACCTAAAAATATTAATCGGGTTGCCGATTAAGTATCTCTCCGCTGCAAGACGATAAACAGACACTCGGCGAGCGACGCTTTTATTTATATTTATACGCACTCCTTCCTATGCTTTTCGTGCTTTTCTTTAATGAAAACAGTCTATTTATAATCGCGGTCGTTTATTCAAAGGTCAATCTTCCGCTGCATCAATCTCTCTCTTTCGCTTCCTCCCACTGATCAGTGTCATTTAGAGGCGCAGAATGAAGAAAAAGGGTTAGTTGTGATCGTTTTTAACGCTTCGCAGGACTCTGTTGTAAATTCAAAACTATTTAAAGTCGCGTGAAGATTTCACGCCAAGACTAGCAAACAAGCGCGCAGCAGTCTTAACGTTGATACAATGCATTTATACCTGTGATCCTCGCTTATTTATTTTTTTGATGAATCCAAAATTATTATTTGCTATTTTAACGGAGTATGAATTAGAGACGAGATCGCAGTTGAGTTCGCATAATTGTATTGCAATGATCTGAAATTTACATAAGCAATTACCTTGGCAATTACTTAATATTAAACGATATTTTTCGAATGCGTGCGATTATGCTAATGTGATTTTTCACACGATATAATGCGATATGTATTCAGTACAGAACTTGGAGGAATGTAACTTCAGCCATAGAAACTCAAATTACTAAAAAAATTGGCTCGTAAATTTTTTTATCGACCAAATTAATACGTAGTATAATGAGTCTTTTATTTTAAGCAGAAACACATATGGACTATCATTAAGAAAGTTACTGTTTTACCAGGCAGCTTTATACAGTTATAACTAATGATGGACTAACGCGATAATAAAATCAAAATTTTGATAATGCCAGCTGAAAAAGTTAACCGTGAAATGTGAAAAGTTTATAGATTGATTTATATTTAAAATTTAGAGCTTACGCTGGCTCTTTGAAGACACACGAATAAGCAAGTATACCTCGACATGTCATTATGTGAAGTTTCAATTGAGGTTTCAATAACAGTAAGAAGAAAGAGCAACGATTACAAGGATGGCTGAAGCTCGAGCTTGAGCTGTGCTCGGAACTATGGGTTTGGCGCTTAGACTATTCCTGCACGGAGTACAAAATGAGATTTATAGTGGAAGTTTTTTCTCGAAGGTTGAATGCGTATAACGATGCAAGATCTAGGTGAATATTCATGAATGGATGGTTGAGTGCACGGTAGTCGGCCGGTCGGAGATTCAAGAATTAGTCACGGATCGGATGAGCGCACATCGTTCGGCACATCGACTAATGGATCCGAGAATGGGTCGGGAAGAGACTCGGGAGCAAACTCGGGAGCAAAATAAGAGGCGGCTTCTCGGGCTTACACACGTTAAGTAGCAACAGCAACCTTTAAGTAGAAATGGCGAGCTGTGATTGAGTCGTGGGAGTGCTGATCCCGGGCGCGGAGGCAGCAGCCGCGCCGGCTCTTGCATTACGGCACCGGCGAAGCCCCGCGGCCCTAATCCCCCGGCTGGCTTAAATGGTTTCCGCCGACTATGTATAGGCGCCCCGTCCGAAACACACGCCCGATAATAGTCCAGCTCGCATTCTTATCGAGGCCGACGCTCACCTGCGCAGGACCGCCGCCACTGCGCTGCGACTGGGCCTAAGGCACTCGAGCCAACCGGCCAGAAGAGAAAGACGGAAGAATCCAAGTCCGCACCGCGACGCCTTCCGCGTGCGCGATCGGAGGCTTATCCGCCTAGCTGGCTTTCTTTATCGGCGCGGGGTGTTTGTCGGCCGCTCCCATAACCGTCTGGGTAACCGTCGACGGTCTAAACAAGCCGCACCCTTCTGACGCTTAATGACTAAACAATGTAAAACGGCTCCAATTGAAAGTTGGCTGAAGTTCTCGCTGTAATCGTTACTCCAGGAAGAGTAGTCAAGTCGACAGTCAAGCGTACCTCGTGTATCTTCTGCAGCTTGGTCTGAAGTCACCAATTTCAAACCCGATTTTCCTACTTTTTTTCGCGTAATTTCCGACGCGCACCAGTTTATTTAGTTTTAACACTAAGAGCCCTTTAGTTAAAAAGTCACTTGACTTCGAATCTGATAGGTAAACTTTTTATACTTGAATAAATTTGCCTTGCCTTTGCCTTTCCTTTCATCGAATTACTTTTGTTTTTTTCTCTGCGAGTTAAGACTATTGTGTGTTTAGCAACACGCTGAAACTGTCACTTAAACTTGTCATCGGTTTACCCAGAAGGATTTACCTTGGTACCAAGCCAAGTTACATTTATACGGTAATAATTATTGGGTTACACAATGGATTATTACTCAGACTCGCTTGCGGTTTTTCAATTTTTCTCAACTATAATTTGTTCGAGCGTAATCGTTTGAATAAAGTCATATATTTTCCCCTCTTTCTAAATGTAAATGTTTTTCAATCTTTTGATTCGTTAAAAAATTTATTTCAAAAACTCTAGTTACATCGGCTCATACATACATGTAATTTTCCAATATCCTTCCGGGGAAACGAATAAGAGGCCACAGGATTGCGTTTTTAGATTTGCATTTGCCGAAAAGACTGTCTGAATATAAAATATAAAATCAATTTTTCAAAGTATATATTAATAATTTATGCCTTTTAATGTAATCGGTATAATAAAAAAGCGGTCGATAAATTTCTTATTATACAATCAGTCACAATCTCTATACGGACGCGATGTCATCTGCGAGGTCATAAATGCAGATTCCTTTTGGTCGAGTAGTTGCAGAGGAGACTGGAGGAGACTTGACACTAAGCGACCAATCCTCTTAGGCAAACAAAAGTAGAACAAAAAACAATCCAGAAGCCGTACCTGAAAATTGATGTAACATTGCGTTAATGAAATATCGATTGATTATTTAACTGAATTGATTAAAAAGCAGAGTTTATGTCTATATGGTGTTCAGCCTCGTTTGCAGCACGGTCAAGTTATTTTTCTCGGTTCGACTATTACCCGATTAAATCGCTTTCACGCACGTTCTTGGCGAATCTGCGTTTGTAAAGTTTTAAATTAGCATTGTTCCATATTCAGTATCTATATCGTTCGCATAGTAGAGTGAGGCAATGGGAAATTTGAACGCGAGTATCTACGGCGGCGGCGAGCGAGCAGTGCGCGAGGCTTTGAGATGAAAGTGCAGATCGGTCAGCTCGTAAATCGCATTGGGGGGAAGCGACGTTGCCAAGTCTTGGGGAAAGAGAATCGAGGAATCTTTCACTCGGCGAGTATACGCGGCGGACTAAGTCGATCGAAAATCAATTTTTTGAACGCGTGCTTGCATTTTTTAATAACAAACATTATTAACTTTTAAAAGCCGTATTACAGTTCAGTCGAATAGTGTATCGAGGAAAATGATATGCGTTGAGAGAAGAACTCAATAAGTTGTTGAACATAAGAAATTTTATGCACAGATAGAAATGGCATGAAAATTTGGAATATATTTTTATGTAATCTAAAAATAGACTTGTCAAAAGAAAAAAATAGATGTGTATTTTATAGAAAAAAACTGTGATGTAAAATTTCGTCTAATATCTCTTTCTAAAATTATTTTACATTTCCAGTTCGTTTTGGAGTTTTTATTCAATTTCTCTCCAAATAAAAATGTTTGAAAAATCTCATTGAAAATTCACAGATCAGTAAACACAACAATTGCTTTGATTTCATAAACTCTTGTGCTGAATGTTTTATGTAAAGGGCAATAGTTATCGATGTTTGTCACGACTTTTGCAAGTTACAGTAGACCTGTCAGGTCGAGTCCCAGACTCCGTCTCGGGTCAAGTTTCAGGCTTTGTTCAAAGCATCTGCGGCTTATCGATTTTGAAGCGAGGGGCCGCTCACTCGTGAGTACAGGAAATAAAACTCCGTAATCCTCTTCTGTACTATTCTGAACTCCCCAGATTTTTCCGAAATCGTTCTCGACAAATTTCCAATGAATTCCGGAAATGGGAAGGCTGGCGGCCGCCGTGGGCCGGGTGGGCCCGGCGAACCGAGCGAGAGGTGGGGGGAGTGCAAAGAGTACAAAAGAATACAAAAGAGGACCAAAGAGTACAGAGTGGATTTTGCAAGTTCTTCGCTTTTTCAAAGAGTACACGACTCGTACGGCCCTCTTGCATGATTAATATTGATTTGTAATTATTATTTAATTAATTTGTTGACTTTAACAATGATTTTAACAATTATTTCATATTTTATAATCTTTTTCTTGAATATTTATAGTTTTCCGCTGAGTAAAATAAGTTTATTGAAAAAAAATTAACTCGAATTCTCGAATTCTCTTTATGCTTTTTCGAAAGAGTGCGAAGTGAGCGGCCCCTCGTTTTGAAGAGCGACTTATGAACTGCAGTGTAAAGCTGCATCCTACTTTTTTTGCAAACTGCTTTAGATTTGTTTACATGTGCCGATAGGAGGGGGTTAAAGGAGAAAAGAGATTGCGTAGTGTTCCTGGTACATGCTAGAATCCTGAAAAAGGGGATAGACGCGAATAGACGGTATAGACCGAAGCACGTGAGTTGGGAGCACGAGAGAGATAATTCGACTCGGCATTCGAGCAGGCCGAGGATTCGTCGAGGTCAGATGAGATCTGGCTGGCGTTATCGCCGTGAACTCGCGGGAAACTCGGATTAGCTGGCTCGGAAATGGGAGCGATCGCGATTGGGCCGAGGGTTGTGTCGATCGGCTGCGCTGTTACTGGCGCTTATCGCCGCGGAAGCTGGTAGTCCCGGTGGCCCGTGTTCTCGACTCGCAGTGTCCGCTGGAACAATAAACTCGCTCGAGCGTTACCTCGACTAACGGTGGGGAAAAAGCGGGGAACGGCGGCGTGCACGCGGCCGCAAGGGCCGACTGCGGAAGGGAGCGCACGTTGCCCTTGACATTGGGCCGCGGCACGGAACGAGCGCTACGCAGGCGCGCGTAGGACTTCCGAAGAGAGCTGCTCACTGCTGAGACGCGCGTCCTCCCCGCGTCGCCGGCATCGGGAGCTGGATCCCTTCGAGCAGCCGGCGCCCGTGAGCTCGCCAAACATGCGGGAACTGCGCTCGACAACCGACCTCGCGGCGCTCGGGTGCGTCCGAGAGCCAAAACTTGCTAGCTCGGGTATGACGTAGAGGCACCGCGCGTTCGAGGACGCTCCCGCTGCATTCGCTGCAATTGCGCCGGGGGCCTGGGGAGCGCGTGCAAGCCGGAGCTCGGCGCTCGCGTCATGCAGGCGCGGCCGTCGTCGCGATTGGACCTCGCGCGAGCGCGTCCCCTCCGAGGTCCCGTGCGTCTAGCGGAATACTCTGACTCATAGATCGCCGCCGGCCCGCTTGCCTTCTGCAGCTTCTTCGAGAAGAAAGCATCGCGTTCGCTAACAGAACTTTGGTTTCTTCGGACAAGGTTTGTCCAGATACAATCGTGTCGAATAATCGAATAAATCCATGTGCATTTGCTTGGCCCGGAATTTGGCGCGGAAAACTAAACTGGCATTTGAGTACTTTATTCGTGTTAATTTATTTAAGTTTCATTCTTTGTTAACGAGATTACTTCAACCTCCACTTCTGCCGACTGCATTAATATGCGAACATTGTTTATGATATTCTTACATATTAAACAATTCGTGTATCTTTATTCAAGGGCACACTAAGAGAAGTAGTGTGGTAAATTTTAGTATATTTCCACCTAATGGGGGGATATGATTGCATTATAGTAATTTTTACTACATTTTTAATGAATGTTTAGAAATCATTTCTCAACTACTCTTATATTTTATATTAAAAACTAGTATTCTAGTGTAGTAAGGTTAGGCGTGATAAACATAACTAATAGTTTTTGTAAAAATCAATGTACAGTATATTAAAATTTCGAATATAGTTGTACAATAACATACTGTGAATCAAATTTTAGTATATAATATAGTAATAAAAGTTATATTTCGAAGTCCTACTAGAGTCAAATATAAATCAGATAAATACGAATTGATCGTCTTTCCGAGTTTGTCATTTGATTTTGCATTTAATCCTTTGTTTTGGTGTGACCTTTTGCCTCCGTTCCAAAATTTATTTTAATACGCATTAGTTTTCATATCCATTTGTTTCTCTGTACAGACACTAGGTGGCGTCTGCTAAAACAACGTTTTCTACGCCCGCAAGTGTTTGAAAACTAAGTAGTTAGTGTACAAGGGAATAAAATATTGCAGAATGCCACATTATGCGTTATTGTAAAGCGTTGCGATATGTTGTCAGGGTTAAATTTATATGTGAACTAGGTAGGGCAATAGTTTGACATATAATATTTGTGATTTGCGAGCGAATGATTGATAATAAAAATAATATTCTTCAAATATAATTTCGTTAGTTACATTTAATACAAAAGAATATAGTAATTTATAAAATATCAATGTTTCATTTTCTATTTGTATGGAATTACTTTTAGAGTTTTTTCAAGATAGAACAGTAAAATTTAATATGCTGGATTTCAACAATTGCTAAGAGTTTTTAGAATATTTAGTAAACTTAAATTCGCTATACTATATACTAAATTTTAAAACTTTTATAATCATATCCACCCATTACTATAAAATATAGTAATTTTAAGCACATTTTCAATAAAATTTTAACACACTACTTCTCTCAGTGTCAATCTTACAATTCGTAATAATTGATTTGACATCGAAAATTTACAGTCGTTTAAATTTGAAAATTAGAAGAACAATTCTCTACGCACAATACTTTGTTCAACATTTGATTCGGCTTGCAGCCGATAAAGTGTTGATTCTACCGCATCATGCAGTAGCGGCAAACGAACAGTCGGCCTCTATAGAACTCGGAGCAGCCTATAGCAAAGGAGGGGATATTTTTCCTTCACGTGGGCTGGTGAGCGACGGCGAGAGCAGGAGCGGCCGTCCCCCCGAGCGTGTGTGGGTGTGCAGCACGCAATAGTGTAACTGCGTGCAAAACAAATAGGATGCGGGCGAGAGACGAAAGTCGAGTTTCTCGCGCAGCCACCATCGCAGTCTCCCCTTTGCTAGCGGCCATTGGCTCGATTGGCGGCTGTAGCCGACCGATTTTTTTTGGGAAAATCCCCGATCGCTACCGGCGTTTTCCTCGCGCGCGGCCATAGGAATAGTAAAGCGTCCTGACCTGCTCACAAATGATGGATCCACGCACGGCTTCGAGATCCTTCCCCTCCACTTCCGCCCACGACTTATCTACCTGATTTATTTCTGCGGCTACTTTTCCAGAAGGGTTCTTTCTTTGCTTTATGGATTTTGTCGGTGGTACCTGCTTAACTATCTTCTCTGCAGAAACGCCAATCCGAAAAAAAAGACAACTTCTTTATCGACGGTCGGGGGTGAATCATCCTCAGTGAAAAGCCGCGTGAGAGGAGTATATTGCGAATACTCGCCGGGTGTTCGGGCTCGGCCGCTTAGATCGAGGTGCTGCATGACGCACCGTTAATTGTCCTTTCCAATGCGCCGGAATCCTTCTGCCCTTGTCAGCAACGCGGCTGTTGCTGTTTCTCCTGTAGGTGAACGCCTGGCGGACGGGAACTAGATTGACCCTGATCTTTTATTCTTGCAGAGTTATACAAGTTGACGGGCGAGATACTCGGCGAGGGGGCCTACGCCTCCGTGCAGACTTGCGCTTCCCTTTACACGGATCTCGAGTACGCGGTCAAGATCATCGACAAGATCCCCGGGCACGAGCGCGAGCGCGTCTTCAAAGAGGTCGAGACCTTCCACCATTGCCAGGGCCACCCCAACATCATCCAGCTAATCGAGTTCTTCGAGGATGACGAGCGCTTCTACCTCGTTTTCGAAAAGGTCAACGGAGGCCAGCTACTCAACCGCATCCGAGAGCGTGTCCACTTCAGCGAGCGCGAAGCCAGCCAGATCGTCGCCGAGATCGCCAGTGCTCTCAAGTTCCTTCACAAGAAGGGTTCGTATAATAATTATACCTGTAACTATAACGATACTAATAACAATACAAATATAAAGTTGATACGTTCTATTAATCTGGCGAATGAACTGTCGATTGTTTTCATAATGATTAATTTGCTCTTTCGATAAATAGCCGACAACTGCAAAGATGTTTTTATATTTTTCTTATTGTTTATAAATCTTTTATTTATTGCTGAGATTATGATGGACATTATTAAAGAGCCGAGAAAGTTCGAGTGCGCGGCAGCACAACTAACGGGAGATTTGTTGCAGGTATCGCCCACCGGGATCTTAAGCCCGAGAACATCCTATGCGTGTACCCAGACAAGCTGATGCCCATAAAAATCTGCGACTTCGACCTGGGCTCGGGTATAAAATTCAACAAGGCGGTCTCTTCACCAATCGCAACGCCCCAGCTATTGACCCCTGTTGGCACAGCAGAGTTCATGGCTCCGGAGGTCGTGGAGGCCTTCATCGGAGAGGCCAACTACTATGATAAGCGCTGCGATCTGTGGAGCCTCGGGGTGATCATGTACATCCTCCTGTGCGGCTACCCGCCCTTCTACGGTAATTGCGGGAATAAGTGCGGCTGGGAGCGCGGGGAGAACTGCCGCGGCTGTCAGCAGATGCTCTTTACTAGCATTCAGGGCGGTAAGTACGATTTCCCCGAGGAGGAGTGGGCGACAATCAGCGCGGAGGCTAAGGATCTAATCAGCGGGCTGCTCGTGAAGCAGGCCAACCGGCGACTGAGCGCTGAATGCGTCCTCGCCCACCCATGGATGAACCCGGGTCCCTCTACCCGGGCAGCGGCTGACCGACCACTCGCCACGCCCCAGACCATCAGGTACGCATGTCTCTGCCGCGCCTAAGCCACCTGCTAAGTGATGAAGCCTAATCCTACTCCGTTTTCACTCTGCTTGCAGAAGGAACAATTCGGCACGCGAGCTGTCGGCTTTCGCTGAGTCGGCCATGGCCGTAAACCGCGTGATCCTGCAGCACTTCTCGGTCAACTTGGAGGAGCTGCTAGAGAACCGGGAACCCCGGCTTTCGACATCATCGACAGACGAGGACAATCATCCGTACGGCCACTTGTCGGATTCGAGCAGCGAGCTCTCTGAGAGCCACTCCTGCGGGGAATCGGAGGGCCGGACCAAGGAGCAGCCGTCGATCGGCATCGCCATCTCTCTGCCGCCTAAGGAGGCACCACTTCATCTGTTCGGTCTCTCGCCCCCGAGTGAGAGCCGGCTGATGCAGCGCCGGCTCAAGGCACGCTCTGACTTTCTCCAGCGGCGCAGCGCTCCACTCGTTGCCTCACCTAGTGGCTAAAGATGACGTAGCGACCACCTGCCGCCTCCTCGGCGGCCCGCTGCTGCTCCGCTCCGCCTGGATCCTACTCTACACGCACGCATTCGACCGATCGACAGACCTGTGGACCCCCGCTATACCAAGTGCACGCATACCACGACTCCGTGACTCTGCGACACCCCGAGCTACCCGATGAATGCATGCGCCAAATCCGAGGACACTGTTTCAAAAGAGACCCCATCAGGTCTTGAGCAACAGCCGATTCTTTTTCAAGACTGGGAGCAGCACGCTACTTTTTCCTCTCTCGAGGCTTGTATCTCTGCCCGAGATATTTGTGCCATGCGTTACTCTAACTAAGCATTATCATTTCATTGTCAATTCTGTGACGTGGTGTCGTCGGGCCGCGGGCGATTTTGCCATCCCGAAACGTGCACTGGGGTCGAGGCTTTTGGATGCAGTACGCTGACGGACAGCGTACAGTGAAGCT
Source organism: Sycophaga agraensis (assembly GCA_018906755.1). Taxonomy (NCBI): domain Eukaryota; kingdom Metazoa; phylum Arthropoda; class Insecta; order Hymenoptera; family Pteromalidae; genus Sycophaga; species Sycophaga agraensis. Next base: position 1,245,563 of record JACCIE010000042.1, read on the forward strand.
AGATTGTGTCTTGATGAGGTTAGACGCTTTACAGTGGGCACATGAGGTTAAGTATAAGGGCTGGCCTAACGACGCCGAGATTAACGGTTTCGCTTTCCGTATAGAGAGCATGCGAACGATCATGCCTATGAATGCACAAGGCTGGGATATAGGCAGCTACGACGCTGCGCAGTTAGGCAAGGTGTGGGGGTGGGGTTTAAAATCGTACATCAAGGCTGGGAGGCCTACCTTGGCCGTCGGCGGGATCCTCGCAGGCTGCTCCTCTCCGCGTCGCCTCTCGGCTAGGCTCAGCGGTGCGACGCACCCTCGTCCTGGGCACGGCTCGGGTCGGGGGCGGCTCGCAAAAACTTCTCTCGCGAGATCGCGGGCGCAGGAGTCGGCCTCGGGACGTGCTCGAGGCCAAAGCCAAAATTGAAACTTTTTCTACCAAAATACTCGAGCACGCCCGATTGCCGCGGCCCCTGCGCCCCCCCTCCTCGCGCGCGTGCCTCCCCGCGCCCATCGCCCGCGGCCCGACGACACCACGTCACAATTCTACGATCGATTTTTAAGCCCACGACTACCATTTTAGACTTCTGTCTTACATTTATTCACTCTCATGAAATAATTGCCTTCATTTACAAGGATGCTTTCCTTTTATACTTCCTTACATCCCATTTTGAATGCCATCCAATCGACCCTTTTTTCTTAAATCATTGCTTTTTTGTTACTTGGTAAGATCACAAAAAAGAAGATTAAACACTACACCGTGCTCTGTTTGTCGATCATTGACATTATTTCATTCCCTAGTAATATCGGGAAATGCAAGTAGAACCTGTTCGACCTGGTTCAAGGTATATAATTAAGCGAGGAAAGACCAGCAGATACGTTTTGCTGTCACTTAAATCCTTATCAATATCCTGACGATCTGTCTCTTTGGCCGAGGCATTCATTATCTCTTGAATATTCAAACTTCTATCAATTTGTATTTCTAAATCAATTGTGATTCTCAAACTATTGTTTAAAAAGACAGTTAACGCAGTCGATAATGGTATCAATGGTGAAATGTTTGAATTCATACAAAAAAATAAGAATCGGCACAAGCAGTGTCCTCCTCCATGCATCTGTATAACCGTACGAATTGCTGATTAGAATTATAAGATTTAGCTGTAAGTTGTAAGAATCTTGATAAAGGTAACAAGTTTTTAATGAGCGGAAAATAATATTAGAGAAGAGTTATATCGCAAAAAGACGAAATCATCATACCATCTTCTTTATAAGTGCTTAAAGAGTTTAAGAAGTTAAAGATAATAATAATAATGTTAATTTTAGCACTTAATGCGTGAAGGATCGAATCACTCCGCGTGGTCACCTTTCAAATTTGTACCTGTGTTGTGAGCGAATTAAGCGGGAGGAAAAAAATATTATAAAATAATGAAACTAGGTTCGTGTAAAATATCATATGCTTGGCATGAATATTAAAGTTACATCTGTAATACTAAATGCTTATTAATTAAATATTTTGTTTCTCATTGATATTCGATTTTAATTGTTTTCAAACATATTTTAATGTTCTTTTTATCTTCTTCCTATTAATTTTCTAATATTCGATAATTTCTAAGTGTTTTTTATTTTTATTCTATAATTGCGTAAAATATTTTTCTAATTTAATATTTTTACTGCGTTATAGCGGTCATATTAATAACCATCTTCCTTCAAACGGATTTCAGTAATAATATATATTAGAATCTCATCTCAAAAAAATTTTATTGTTTGGAAGAGATATCATAAACATGACGATTTAATAAAATCAATAATTATAATTCGATTCATTTGGACACAATAAATATTAACGTCGATAGTACAAGCATGTTGACGTGGAACCGAGCCTATCCTATAATTCTGTTTTAAAAATATGGCGTCAATTTATAAAGTATGCATTGAAATCTATACGAACATATATATATGAGGTACTTTTTTCAATTATGATAGAAAAAGTAGTACAGAAAATATAGATTGTAAGCAATTAATAACGACAAATTTGATTGTTTTCATATGTGATTTTGATAAAGTACATTGGCTAATTTTTGGCTAATTTAAAATATGCTAACAATTATAATTTATCTGAATGCGATATGAAGGAAAAAAATAAAAAAAAAATACAAGAAAAAACTGCCAATTTACAGTCCCAGGTAGTTCTTTTAATTCTTCGATTCGCGCCAAAATACAATTGTAACGATGTTTCTCCGTGCCAGTGCTCCTTTGGAATTTCACTTTTCAATAAAATAAGTATAATGAGAAAAGTATAATTATAATGAAAAAATCACATTATGAGCTTCGCAGAGAGACATCGCCCGTATGCTCAGTTAATAATGTAAATAATAAATTTTAAAGCCCATTCGCTTGCGAATATGTATGGGTCCTCCTGTGGTATAAGAAAAAAATATATCAAGTGATAAATAGCGTATCACGTAAGATGAGAATATGCTTAATAGGGCTACAAAGCAGAAAAAGAAATAAAGAAAACTTAGTTTCGTCCAGACGCTGGCGCGGATGAAAATATAATTCAGTCGCATTTTAAGCTTTTCATTTCTTTTTCCTCTTCTTTTTTCTGTATTCACTATTAAAGTCATTTTATAAACTTATACAAAGAGTGTGTGAAAACGTTTTTAGCGATAGCGCGGATTGCTTGTCTTGTGTAAATAAGGGAATAGAAGCGCCATTCAAAGAAATAAAGTTTAAGATGGCAATAGGACAATGAATAGTATGTAAATTGTGAGAAACACTTTGAAGTCGAAGTAAATCAAAAAGGCCATAATATTGATGGACGCATGCGGGGCGCGGCAAGTGTACAGGAATAAATGATATGAGTGAAAAATGTTTATAGAATTTTAACTATTAGTTTTAAGCTAAACAATCGTTAGTGATGCGCTGATCGCGGGCGTTGAAAGCGAATCAATGAATGAACCAACAACCTAATGCGTGCGTGCATTGTGTACTTGATCTTTGCGTTCAAAAGAGAAAATTGAAATTTCATAATTTCCAGTGTTATAGCTATCATCAAGCTATGAAATGATCGTAACAACAAATAATTCACAATTTGTAATTGTAACGATTTTCATTGTGTAGTTTGATGATGCGAATTCAATCTTTTACAGAAACATTCTGTTTCTTATACAACGTTTTGGAGGCTCAAAATCTGTTATGCAAGCATGAGCGATTAAATGAAAACAGAATGGTATTAACTTGGCACTAATCAGAAGAGTAAGATGAATAATGAAACAAAGCAGTTGTAGTTTATACACATATTTACGCGTAGAAATCGCTTTTTTTTCTTCGGTTCGCGAAGCAAAAATATGAATTGAAGGGTTAAACATGCAAGATGATGCTTCTATCATTGAGCCCGTTGTTAAAGTCACAGTATGCGAATTCGAAGGAAGAGAGTGAGAAAATTTTCGTTACTTTTTTAAAAAACAAGGTGAAAAAATGTCTTAAAAAAATAAAAAAAAATAAGGAACTTTTAAATTGATTTTTTTTTATAAACACTATAACCCACACTGATTTAATAACGTCGTTATACATTTTGACTCTCAACGGTGCAGTAAAAAGCTGCCTACAGTCATTATTCGTCTTTGATATTTGGTAGTAATTATTTTTTGGAGAAGTCTTTGATGACATGCGTAGAAGAAAGTAAAAGATAATTTTTACATTTTTGTAAGATACTGCAAGAATCTCGTCTTTGTAAATATCACATGAAAGACAAAGTATTTCACCGACGGTCTAGTCTGGTGAGAAACCATTATAAACGAATATAGTGGCGTGAGCGAGCACGGCAGTCGAACAGAGTTAAGAAAAAAGAGTAAAATGAAAAAATAATCATCCAATAGATTTGCACTAGTGCCTAGATTAGAACTAGGCATAATGTAAGTAGTTTTTACGGTCCTTGGTCGACCAAAGTTCCCGAAAGTTCGCCCCGGATGTTCAATTCTCTACTCTCCCGTTGATTATTTTCTAAAAATGTTACGCACGATTTATTTATAAGTAAGGGCGCCCGAAAATAGCTATCTCGAAAAAGAAGAGACGATAGAAGATATTTTTTATTGTTTACATCCATCGATGTTATGTCGATGCGTGCGGGTATATTCGCGTACTTGTAAGGATTTCTATGGTATTTTAAAAATGGAAAATCTATACAGAAGAAAACAGTACAAGAGCGAAAAAAAGAAAGAGGAAGAAAGTCGAAGTAAGAAAATGCTGCTCTTGCTATTTGTGACAATGACTTTTTTCATTGCCTCAGTTAGTTTCAGAGGGACGCTTCTTGTTAAATTTAAGAAAAACTCATGCCTTAGAAGTCTAAGGTTCGTGCCTAGCATTATTTCTTTTTTGTGGTCTTCATGATTTACTTGAAATGGTTAATTAAAAAATAAGAGAAGTAGAAGCTTGTGACCGATGCTAATCTTAAGAAAATGGAGGCAAGTAACGAATTAAAATCTTATTATTTGGATGACAAAAATGCTAAAAGCATTTTATTTTTATATTCGTTAATTAATGGCAGGAGCGACATATGCTGTGCATACTTTCGTTTTTCAAATAAACCTACGACTACGTTGTATTTATCCAAAATTCCTTGTATCGAAAAGAAAACTGAAACTCTAAATACCTGGCTTTCCGTCCGTTTATAATTTGATTTAATTTGTTTCAGCATCATAATTTGAATTACAATATTTTTCAGTATTTTGAAAATGCATTTAATCATAATAAAAATTAAATGAAAACAGAGATGTGCCAACATTATGCAATGGCTTTATTTAATTTGTAATTGAAGAGTTATATAATATTGTCCGGAAAGTCAAACAAATTACAAAAATGAGCGAGTGTGAGAACTTACAGCCAGCAGATTCATACGCCACGCATGATATTTGCCCATGGCATGCGAAAATTAGCATGTAGTGGTACATGAAAATGTTGAGACTGGATTGTGAACGTACAAACTTTGTTATAGAGCTTTGTAGTGAACAAGCAAATGCTCGGGAGAGTGATAATTTATAAATATTATCTGAATTTGAGCAAAGATTACGTTATAATTCACAACGATGATTCATCGAGTACAACTCATTTAAAAATTACTTTTTCATAGTGTTAGCTCAATCATGGAAAACGTTTGTGACTAATGTAATCAAAGCTAACTAATTTACTTAACGTATAATTCCATGTGGACTATTTAAAAACGACGCGGAGAAAAGAGGAGTTGTGCGAGTGAAAATAGTTTTTGTCAGCAACGTTTATGACAAATGCATATGTACACAAATTTAGAATGGAAATTTGTTTATTTGTACAAAATTTTGGTACCACTAACCGAAACCACTACTATTTTACGTGCATAATCCTATCCGTTATGTAGTTGGTCAATAAACAGAATGAACAGTTGATAATCCATCATTTTTTTAATAAATCTAATTATGCACGTGCAGAGAAAGTAATCATCTTCGAACAACGATCCTAACGGAAACAGAATGATTTGGAATATAATAAAATTAACAAGAGGTCATCTATCCTGCAATATAAAAATACAAAGCTGACCTGTCGTAGTTTGTATTAATAATTCTACGTGTATTTAAAGCTTAAAGAATTGATTAATTTTTTCTTTCATATAGTTTTCCTCTGCATTTACAAAATAAACAACTTTTGCGTATATATATACGATGCGGAAATGAAATAAAACAAAATTGTTAAAGCAAAAATACAATATGTGAATAACACAACGAGGTAGCTAAGAATTATAAGCGAATGTAGTGATTTCTTTAGTATTGCCAGGGAGAGAAGAAAATGAGAAAGGATCTAATAGGCGTATAGTGGTAAAGCCAATGTCTGATGGGATATTTTTTCTAAAAAATTAATCAAAACTTCCTACTCAAAGATATGTTTTTGCAAAATGTGGTAGATTAATGCTATAATTTATTTATAATAAATACAAGCTGTAAAAAAATCAATATACAATTGAATAGTTAAACTATTGAAAGTTTTGAATGTTTAATTGATATTCAACATAAAATTCACCAGGATCATTCACTTACGTTCATTTTTATAAATCAATAACGAACATAGTATCAAGCTAAGTTCCGTCATAGTCGTGCAAAGTGCAAAGGTGACGACAGTATTATACTACATTAGTATACAAATTGAAACTCAGAGGTTGAGAGAAAGGAAAAACAAAAAAAAAGTATTGCAACAAATCTTTTAGAAGCCGCTACACCGTAAAAAACCGTTGCGGGTAATTATCGTAGGATAATACAAATCCTAAATTGTCACATCTAATAAAATTGCGGTTTTATCGATTTCTGCACCAATTACTTGCCTTTCTCACTTATCAGCATAAACGTATACCTATTACTATGTTTTGAAATAAGTGCAAAGTAAATTGTTATTATTGGTTGTGAATTTATTTTATAATATAATAATTATGATATAAATTAAAAGATGATTTGCTGAATTTATTAACTTATGTATATAAAAATTCATTTTTCAGTAGGATTGAATAACTTTTGCGTTTTTACCTGCAGCAAGAGACTAAAAATCAATGTGTATGTGTGATATGTGAGAGAAGCAAGCTAATAAGCGGATAATAATTAACTATTTACTTTATGAAAAAGATTTGTAAAGTTGTATCGCCGGACTAACTATTATTAAACATATGTTATGCATTATTAATGGGGAGCATTGTCATAATAAAGTCCAGTGAAAAAAATTATGATTGTCTTTACTTCGATATCGCCACACTCACATCAATAAAGCATTTTTTTCACTTATCGTTTATATTTTTTACTTTTATTTTATTGTTTAATATTTGATATCACTTTTTTACACATTGATCAAATGAAATCTTATGATATAACATATTCTTTAAAAAAATTCAATTCCGAGTTAAAATATATTTTGCATTAGAGGTATTTATAGTAAATGGAAATAATTTAATAGAAACAATTTCATTTAAAGGCAAAGGAAAAGAAATCAAATCAAGTTATAATTTCAGTTTTGCTGTTTATTGTCGTATTGAACCCAAAGAGTCCACTGTACAAATTTACCTCTGATAATACTTAAATAATAAACTTTATACCTATAATGAAAAGTCTTGTTATCAGACGAAATCTGTCCTATCAAAGTTACCGATAACAAACTAAGCCTCAATGAAAATCAATCGCCCTCTAACCTCAGTTTAATCAGTTTAATGAAGAAGCGAAATTTCGACGCTTATTCTTGATTATCATGTTTAAGTGTTATATTTATATAATTATGTAGATTATATTTTCGCAGAAGACGATCGAGATTCATATAGCGAATCTCCCATGACTCAATATTTGCATTCCGTTTACGGCAATAGGAAACCTAAGTTTTATCGTTATCTATAAATAATCTTGAATATTCTATGCAAGTCGTATTTTTTGTAATTTTTGTTCTTATTATCATTCAAGGGAGTATGATGCTTATAAAATGAAATATCTTGTATTGACTGAAATAAAATAAGATAAAGCTACGCATACAAATAAAACACTATTTAAAAGAATAAAATATCTAAGTGTTTTTAAATTTAAATGTGAAGTAAAATATTACTGAATATTCGAACATTCATCTCGCACGTAACCAAAAATCTAAAATTTAAGTCTTGAAAGAAAATCCATCAAGTGGCACATGATGCAAATTATGTGCAAATCGAAATTAAAAAAATGTAATATTTTACTACAAAATGAAACGAAGGTTTTTACAAAACATATTATACAGTTGGTCGAAAAAATTAATTTGTATGTTTGACTTTTTAATTGTCTCTTTCGTTCTTGAATACCGAGCCACGTGAGATTGCGCTTGCTTTTGCGGAATTCAAGAACAAAATCTTAAACTGCATGACAATTTGACTCTTTACATGCATAACTTAACTTTAATATTATAATATAATTCGCTTTGCAGTAGTTATATAACATTACGAACATTTTTGACATTAATATTTTTTATATATAATTACCATAACAATTTTCTTTATTGATGTAGTTATTTGTACAAACATTGCAATAGTATTATAGTAGACGATCTTAAAAGACTACAGTGATGCTTTTAACAAGTTTCATAATAATATAATAATAGTAATAATAGCAGTATTATTATTATTAGTAGTAGTAGCAGCAGTGGTAGTTATTGGCCCTTCACAGATTTGAAATTTAAAAATTAATTATCAAACCGTTCTTTTATAGTATCAAGTACTTCGATATTTGTGAAGTTTTTCAGAAAAACATGTACATTAGCAACATTCTTGTTTACTGTTGATTAGAATAGGACGGTCTGTTGGAATAATTTAACAACAAAATTTTATTCGCATATCTACAAAATTTTTTACAATTTGGTCACTTTTTTTAAAACGAGGGATGTGTTCCCAAAGCAATACAGTGTTCAGTATAGCCTTCCTTATTTATTGATATTTACGCTTATAAGTGAATTCTTTAACGAGCGAAATATTTTTTACCATCGTCGAAGTATGCAGTTTTGCTAAAATCACAGTGGTGAGTTACTTGTTTGGATCATTGAGATAAAAACTACGAATCATGACAAATTTTTCAGATTTCAAGTTATATAGATTTTGCACGGGCGCTTTTAACGCTTTTCTGATATAGATGGGGTCGCCTCAAGAATCCTCGGCATTTTCGAACAAAATAAAAACTTCTAAGGGGGAGGGGGAATGAGAAGGTGTAAAAAAAATCCGAAGACTTTGACCAATCCCGCTCAATATCACGGATATGTACTCGCGCAAACAATGGCATTCGTCATTCGGCGTAAATTTTTCCTTTAATGTATAACGTAAGCTTACAAATTTAGCTAAAAAATGCGATCGTTTGAGCATCTAACAATGGTATAGCGTAAAGTGAAAAAGAAAGAAAGGTGTCCAGCTGCGTTGTAATGTGAGAGGACTTGAGGGGCTCAGGTCCGACTGCCCTCGGGCCGCGAGAACGAAATCTAGAAACTAATAAGGCATCGATTCTTTGCCCGGCGGTCGGGTCCCGGTTAGGCTCAGCGGCTACAGTCGGGGACGCGGGACGGACTTTGCTCTCGTGGCTTTGATGAGGCCTCGAGGAGGGGCTAGGGAGTGGAGCGTGGTCAGGCGCCCCGAGACTAGCTGGGGCCCGCCCCGAAGAACCCGAGGAACTTGAGGGTCTCCGTCACCCTCGAGACGAGCTTGTCCCGATAGCGCCAGATGGTCGTATCGAGGAGGCTGTTCTCCCGATACTCCACGCAGGTCTTCTTCAGGGACTTGACGCAGTCGGCTCGGTAGTGCTGCAGTTGGGCGTCTCGAGTCTCAATCGGGTAACTCGTGCAGTCTGCCCCCAGGCACGCCAAGGGGAAGTGGTTGTGCAGCGTCACCACGCGCTCCGGGTTGTGGAAGCACTTGATGTACTGATTCGGCTTGGTGAAGTTCCGCGAGCGGTACACATGCTGCAGCATGTGCATGTACCTACGGACAGGATTACAAGCATGAATCGTTAAACATTTCGATTCGAAGCGACCGATGCGTATATCATTCACCGAGGTATCAGGTCGACCAACAATATTTATACCCGGTGATAAAAGCGACAACAAATGTTTGCTCTCCCCGAACAATAAATATTCCACAAATACCGTAACCCCGTTTGTTCAAGAAGCTTTTATCAGACAGTCTATGTTTATAATAATACAGAGTTCGTAACGTCTTTAAAATAAAAATGCATTTCATTTCCAAGTGATCGAAACAATAATTCTTTTCTCGGTCGAGTATTGAATTTTAGGTAGCAGCAAAATTTACCACGTATCAAAAAGGACATTAATGATAATCAAAGTTATAATAAAAGTTATAATATATGCAAGATATTTTAATCAAATGTTATAAAAGTCGTACACCACAAATTGATGCCAACAGAGTGAAATATCAACGTAGGTAAACGTTTTTGTGGCAAAAAAATCTTGGCATCACAAAATTTACATACTAGAATATTTATTGCTTAGGAAAAGTACTGTACTTAAAACACAAATGTCACAAAAACTCATAAATACGGTCATCTGACGTCAAAGTTTTTAAATTATATAATTTTATATACCGTGCACGAGTATAATATAGTTTTAATTATATTTTGTAGAGAAATAATGATTCAGGAAACTAGAATTGATTTATCGATGTACGCTGAAACTGTACGGTAAAGAGTTGAAGAACGTATAGAATCTCATAGTAAAGTTTTTTTACTATATAAATTAATGCGTGTGACGAAATGCTTATGACGCTAACTTAACATAATAAATGTACTTCAGTATGCGTATAGTCTGCGCGGAAGTCAGTAGCTTATTATTTCTGGGATTCCGTAAGACAATAATTTATGCAGGAGTCATCCGATGGAGTAACAAGTTTCGAATCTATTACAGTAATTCGAACAAGCATTTAATACTTGAGAGGCCATTTTGAGAGAAAAGTGTGCTTGTTAAGAAAATCGGGGTGTACCTGATTGCGTCAGAATGAAAAGCATTTTCTCGGGTCGAGCGTAAGAGGGTTGGATCAATATCGAAGCAGTTGTGCATCGAGTTGGTTAAGTTGAAGGAGTTTAAAAAGTAAAAGAGAGCGGAAAAAAGCGAGGGGAACAGTTGGAATTGGGGTATTTTCGTGGCATGAATAAACAGAAATCGATCCCGAGTAAAGTTGAGTAAAAGCAAGTAAAGAATATAGAAGACAAGATACCTGGGAATGTCTTTGAAGGGCCCGTGGTCGTCGAGGAGATCATCAAGGAAGTAGACATTGCGGACGTTGTAGGAAGCCCTGGTCTCATTCTTGAGTTTGAGAGCCTTGGGGAGGACGCGGCGCATAAGCTCGGGCCAAGTAGCGTCCTGGACAGGCATGATGACCTCGTCGACGTCGAGGAGGGCGATGTACTCGAACTCGTACATGTGCTTGTAGAGGCAGTCGTTATAGGGTATCAGCTCATTCTGGCGCTTGTGGTTGGTCTTCTTGGTGAGGTACATGTGCTGAAAAGCCGGGACGTTGGGCTGGCCACCCGGCAGCGTGAGGGGCGTGACGTGGACTCGACCCAGCCGCTGGTAGTGATCGAGGACCTTCGTGACGTTCGGGTGGACTTGGAGTTCATAGAAGAAGATCTTATCGGCCCCCAGGAGGCCCAGGAGCTCGATCCACTCGACGAGCCGGACGCTGAGGTCCTCGTGGAGGAAGTCGAGGCCCTTGACGCAGACGGCGAAGCCCCGCTTGGGCCCGACGGGCTTGTTGTAAGTCACCCGGAGGTTGGCACTCGCTGTGTCGCAGCGGTGCTCGACGATGGAGACCGAAGCGGGCGGACCCCGGGCCCAGTGCGACTGGGGCACCTGGCACGCGATTACGTACGGCTGGTAGATGCCCTGCCGGTAGTTGCCCCACTTACGGTACCAGATGTACTTATACTCGAGCACCTCGACGATCCGGGGCTCGCGCTCGCCCTCGAACCACAGGTGGCAGAAGGTCCGGAGCTTCGGCTCGATCCGGTCGATCATGGCAACGACGCGAACGGCCGGTCCGATGCGCGAGTGCCGCCGGTTGTCGTAGTACGCCCCGAAAAGCTGGAATGTCCCGTTACTCGTCCGCACCGTCTGCCAGTAGACGTTGTTGAACTCGAGCTCAAAGATACTGGGGTAGCGGGGCACGCACTCGCCCCGAAGTCGCTGCCCACTAGACAGGCCGGCCTGCGCGCTCTGCAGTCGGCTGTTGCGCGCCCAGTAGGCCAGCGGCAACGAGGGCAGCCGTTCCTCGATCTCCCGGACGAGCTCCTCTTCGGTGCGCGCGGGACGCCGATCCACCAGGGGCTCGGCCTCCGGGACGGCGCTCGCTCCCGAGACCGTCGCCGGAGTCGCCGCCGTTGCAGGCGCTTGCCGCTCCAGAAGGAACCGCGAAGCTCCTAGGCTGCCCCGGCCACCGGTTTCGGCCCTGGCCCCGGCCCCGCCTCCAGTCTCCCGGGGACCCGGCTTGCCCTCACCAGACTCGACCACCACGAGGTTCGCCTGCCCCGAGTGCCGCAGCTGTAGGCTCCCGATCATAAGGAGGCCCCATGCCAGCAGGAGGAGCAGCGCGCGGCGCGCACGCCGTACCCACCCCTGGTGTGCCATCCTACCTTCAGCCTCCGCTCCGACCTGCAACAAAAACTCATTAGTTATTATCACTCCTGGTCTGGACCCTTGTCTTTTTTTTGTGTCACCCTCTTTTTTCCTATCCGCCCGTAATGAGGATTCAGTCTGCGAATGCGCTCGGGTCCTGCTTTACAAATGTTAAATCACTATAATTTAGAATTTTAGTATATGACTAACAATGTAGAAGTCACATTAAATATCCTTTTCTATTACAACAAAACTATAGAGAGATTAAACGCCCTCCATCGTTAACAATATCTACAAAACGACTATGAAAAATAATTGTTCTTATATATGTATTGAAATTTAATAGCTTTAAATACAGCGTTTAATTAAACTGCCTACTTTCTATATTTTATTTATTTTAGACACAAATAAAATACAGACGGCCAATAGAATGACTATGTTGATATAGAGATGCTTTTTAAGGCCATCGTAATGATCAAATTAAGCCGTAAATCTATAAAATTGATCGTTAATCGCAATAAAACGCATTAAGGACGGCAATCGAATTTTGAAACACGTACCAAATATAATGAACGTGTATATCTCTTTAGTCTAAAATTTTTATTTTATTACTAGTAGATATCCAAAAAACCAATTTAGAATATAAATTATAAACGTAAACCGGCTATAAAATGATTGAAATTTCTACCAATGATTGAATTGGAATCAAAATTTTTCAGGATTTCTTTAATTTCTTACTCAGAAATACGAATGAAAATAATAATTACCTAGAAAACCCGCATTTTACTTTATATCAACTATTCAAAAAAAAGATTTAAAAACCGTTACTGCTATATACTAGCTTGCAAGAATATTACGTCGATATAGTTTTTAGTTTAGACTTTAAAAATAGATAACTTGCTGGTCTACATATAGTTGGATTTTATGATAGGGTATTTTAACGCCTTCAATTATCACCCATTCAATGGGATTCTCTTTACTCAAATATATCTCTTAATTTTATATTGAATCAAAGTCATTTCATTTTCTGTCATGTGCATTATATTTAATAAATATCATCACATTATCTGTGAAGATACAATTGATTTTTAATGAATAAGATATACTGCTTATTAGTATAATTATTATATAATACACGCGGAAGAAACTGTTTGAAAGATCTCTCTTATTCAACACTGGAACATTCACAGCTGCAGTAAAGTGCACGGGTTAAACCCGCTTTTTAGTCAGTTGAATCTTGTAATGCAGCTGCTGCGTCAACATAATACACAGACAACCAATAATTTGGCAGAAGAAAAGCAGAAATTCTTGTGCAGAGCTCGGACGCATTGTTTTTGCTTTCGCGCGTAGAGTGGCACTCGAAAGAGCTATACAGCTGCTCCCCAATCAAAGAGAATAGTTAATATGCTAAGAGTTACAATGTGCGTATCGCGCATACATACTTTTACCTTAGCTCATTCGTAGTGGTGCCTTGATGCTTTTACGTATGCAAAATACTTTGACATAGCACTGTTTACTTTTTGACCGACGGATTGTAAGAATACATTTCTCTTCAGTTCCTCAGCTTCTAATGCAAATGCTTTGTTTTAATGTAATGCATTGTTTTACAATACGTATGCTTTAATACTGTTAATGACAAAGTTCGAACCACTCTAACGATTAATTTTTTTTATAAAAGTACATACAGAGTATTTGTGAGATTTGTCTCTATACTTTGTATGCAATGCTTTGTATAGAGTTTATTCAAGATAAATAAATAGTTTTCCAATTTTATCATAAGATATTTTCATAACTATATATACATATAAATTATACATTATTCGAATGTAGAGTTTCACTTTAATTTTGTCTAAAATATGAAAGCAATGTACGAGTAAATATAAACAATATAAACAATATAAAAATTGTATAGTTGATGTGATTAATTAAGTTAGGATTCAGTTTAATGTTATTAATAAGATGTATATTGGTAAACAAGGATTGTAGCGTTATTTATTAAAAATAATTTTTATTGAGCTATATTAATTACAAATACATTAACTCAAATTTATAGAAAATAATTAAAGGACCAATTTAATAATTAAGAATTCTACATAATAATATATTACCGTGTGTATGTGTGTGCGTGTGTGTGCGCGCGCGCGTGTGTTTATTAACAATATATACTGTTTTTATTGTCAATGAAATATTCAATAAATTTACAACAAAATTATTTCCTTTATCCTACAATTCTTTTGTTACATAATATTTCCGTTTCTTCTATACTTTTTCAGCTCATTAACTTTTAATTTATTTTATACGTAATATTTTTTTGGTTCAGCCTTTGTAGTCTGTTAATCTTTAAGACAACATTGTTTAAATATTTTTGTTATTCTACTCTAAAGTGGTATCCTTCTACATTAATGCTCACTCTTGTATTACATTATATTATATTTTATTTTAAATATTTCACATTCTGTTTTTACTTTATCGAATACTGTTTCTGTTTTAAAGCACTTTCCCTCTCAAATGCCAGTCTCTTTTTTAATTTTCTCTGTTAAATCTAGCCAGTGAGTTAGGTATATAGGTTAAGAGCTGGTCAACCGCAGTTGCAACTTTGCAGAATTGCCTATATTTTCATTTACTTTTGAGTGGTATTAATAAATCGGCTTTGCGTTCTACATTATATTATGCACGTGTATAAAGCTAAAGGTTGCGAATTTTAGTTTTAAAACAAAACTATAAAGTAAGTCTCTTTTAATCTTTTCTTTTGTAAAATGATAATCACGCAGCCACTAAAAATGTTTTTCAGAATTAAATATAGAGCTTAAACGCTCTTTGAATACTACTAAACCGTTTCTTTAATGTGGGAATGTCTGCTATTACGTACAAAAAATGAACCACTTATGCAGTAACAAAATGAATTGGACACGGCGAGGATTTTTTAGATCCTCTTAAAGCTACTTATCTGATTGTCACTTTAATCCTTAAAAAATCAATGAATAGCGTATTTCTTAAATTTATCCGTTTGTTGTATGTCATAATCTAACATTTTAATTAAAAATATTTTGAGTTGTTCAAGTGACAATTTCCAGTTCATTGTGAAGACACGAAACTCTATTAAATAAAAGGCAAATGTTTAATATAATTAACAAGAGGTAAAATTCTCTGCTACGATAAAATAAGAACGAGAACGCATAATTCAAGCGGTATATATATAAAGATAAAGAAAGTCAACTAAGCGTGGAAGAACGAAAGAGGAAGAGAAGCGGAAAAGTAAAAGAGGTTCGCTGCGTGCTAGGTGGACAGACAGCAAGTGGAGTAGGAAAAATATGCTTACAAAGGAAGTTTAAATGAAATATATCGATTGGCCGGGGGTTGGAAGGAGGCCGATGGAACTGCCTCGTGATTCATAATTCCGTTCTATTATATTGAAATGGCAAATAGTCGAAAAGTCGAACGTGCACAGGAGAGCGTTGGCCATTGTATCTCGCCTCATCGGCGGACATAATTTAAACAAAGGAGAAACGAGCTATGAATCAATCGAGCATTTCCGCAAAAGGAATTTTCCCCGCAAGATGTACCGCTGCAGTGCGGCGGCGGCATTGCGGCGCTGATTGAAAAGAGAATTTAAATACTCTCCGGTGGGATGTGGGTCAGTCGCATGCGTGAAGCACACGGATTCGCGGCTATGAGAACCGTCGAGGCGAGCGGGCGTATCAAGCCTTCTGATTAAGAGCCGTCAGACTCGATTATCCGGGGCGGGCAGAGGCCATCGTTGCAAGCGCTGGGTCTCTACGGCAGTCAATTAAGTTCTAACGGTGTAATACCGAATTTCAAATCTAATAATTATACGCATGCGACATTTTTCTAAAAATCTATATCTCGTACTTATACCTTAGTTACGTCTAATAACTAAACAGTTATTATGAATTTAGGTAAACATTGGTTAAAGAAGTAAAATATTGTAGTTTAAGTGCAATAGGACTAAAAGCTTTAAAAATATTACAGTTATTTTTAAATATACGTTTGTATTATTTAATTCTTTTTGTTACACGTTATTACGTTATTCTTATTAATAAGGAGTGTTATTTAAAGGAGTGTTTTTCATTAGTTTCTTTTCATATTTATTTCTAATTACATGAATATCTTAATGTATCCATGCTCATATTGAACAAATTTATCTTAATTATTAACTTTACTCAAAAATGTAAATTATTATTCAACAGTTTTACTAGAGCATAGTTTTGATATGCTTCCGTATTATCTGTTTGTACGTATATCTGGTGACAAGTACAGCTATTTGTAAGGCATTATTTTTATAAATTTATATTTGAAGTCAACTGTTAATTACACCAGTTTTAGTTGAAATATGCAGTTTTGGCCACTACCTGATATGATATACGTTGCACTAGGTACATGTAGTTTTCCATGTGTTATGCATGTGTGTAATAAACTCCTATGCGCTTCAGGAACAAATAGTTAATATTAAATTAATTTATACAATTAGTAAATATGGTAGTGCGTGTGTTTTTAACATTTCAACGGTATTTTCCTGGCTAGAAATTCAAATTTATATATAGATGAAAGAATTTCTAGTGATTTTGATTAGTTAACAATCGAGCGAGATGATTTGTATCAAGGGTCCGTCGAGTGTGCCCGTCCCAAGGTAACCGGAAATATTAATGGAGTGCTGCCTCGGCGCAAGCGAGGGAGACTGGACCAAAGCGGGGGCAGTAGCTTTCCAATAATTGACAGCAGTCGAAGCGAGTGGATATTTAGCGTTGCACCGGTCCCCACGCCTATAACCGTGTGCGGGTGAATGACAAGAGGCGAGTTCGCTCGTCGGCCTGGCCAATAATTTTCATGTAATACGCGAATAATGAGTCGGGCGCGCTTGCGGCACTAAAGCTTTTTACCTCGGCGCATTAATCGGGCGAGCAGGAGCAGAGGCAAGTCCGAGCGCAGGCGGGTGGCTGCTCCGAAGCTGCGTCCCGGAGTTGGAGCGGAGGAGCCTCGGGCGCGGGACCCCGGTGCCAAGGCGAGACCGCGGGCCACTGGAGCGCGGCCGAAAAGGAGCAAGTGCGGAAGCCAGCGAAAAATGCGCCGAGGCGGATTCCGGCGCGCCGAGTGTGCGGCGAGCGCCCGCGCCGCCCCGAGCCCGCCCCTCCGCACGGTTCGCTCCGGTTTCGCGCCGAGTCCTTGGCTCGTCCGAGGCCGAGGATTATCGCCGGGCCGCCCACCTGACCTCCACGGCGTCTCGCTCGCTCGAGGAAAGCCCGCGGAAGACCGTTGCCCCGCTCTAGCCAAGCCGATACCGGCCCAAGGCCGTTCCCTCCCCCCACTCTGGGACCGAACGTCCCTCGCGACCGGCGTCAAGTATTCGGACGGTGCGATTGCCGCGAGACGGCCCGAGACCGCAGGGACTATGGAGTCCCCTGGCTCAGTCGCCGCCCGCCGGATGCATCCAGATGCGTCCCTCTGACCTCTCGAGTTGGTTCGTCCCTCGGCTCCCGCGCCGAGTTCCAGCCGGCTCGTGCTCCATAACCTCCACCTCGGCTTTGCCTTCGCTTCGCCGCCTCTCGCGGCTCGCTTCCCTGCGTTCTCCTCAAAAATCGAAGATCATTGATCATCAAACTCGTACTTAAGAGTAAGCCTATGGTTAGGAGGCCGGATAACCTTCGCGAGAGCGACAGCTGCGCACGATTTTCAAAATTCCTTCAGCGTTCGTTAGTGTTCCGGATAAAATCACGTGCGCTCTTCACTCTCTTTCGAACGATACGATATTTATATTAATTACGAGACGCGCTTGCAACGACACTCGACACTACTATATGTCATTGGCTTCTTGATTAAGTATCTATCAGGTTGATTATATACTGGAAATCAACTCGTCACTATGTATACTTGCTTACTCCATTGATTAAAAGCTGAATGTGCAAGGACTCGGTGCAATGACATTCTCTGCGATACGACGATTATGAAATTACTCGTGCTATCGCTCGTGCTATCGCTCGTGCTTTTCACAAAAATAGCCCTCTCGCGGACCAGAATAAATACTATATGTACATTGTAGATTATTTCTTCGTGCTTGGGTTTGTAAAATTTTGGCTTTTGAGGTTAGTTCTGCTCTGATAGAAAAAAGTCATTATATATACACGGTACACGTTTACGTGCGTTCGAAATGTAAATTAAATCGTTAGCAAGTGAAAACTCAAAAAATTAGCCCTATACTGTGATTTATATTAATATTGATGCGATTGTGCAAAGTAATTAATTTAGCGATCGGGTGTATAAGTGCAGCATACAGGATCAATTTTAAAGACTTCATTCTTGGCTTTGCGTAAGCCTGCATATAGTGCTCGAAATCCGGCAACTTTACACATGCAGCTGAAAACGAACGCGTTGCGCAACATCCACGTGAATACATAAGCGCGACTAATACTCAGTGCCTTTCGTTTCGCATTTGTCACCGATCTATCACAAGCCAAAACGCGCTAGCAGCAACCACTGAGTTCGCGGGTCACGGCAGCACCGACTGCCCCGAGTCCCTATATCGGCTCCTTTTACACGTGTTACTTTCCAAAACAGTTGCTCGGCAAATCGAATTCGGAATTATACTGGATCGCGTACGCCCACCTGGTTTTGTTTGCCTCTCGTGTTGCCGCGGATACGCAGCAGCGAAGGGACTCTCGGGTGGTACGCTGCCGCCGAGCCGCCGGTTCGGCGCAATTAAATCATACCTCGCGCGCGCCGGGGAGTCAAGGCCCACTTGATTAATTGACTCTTGGCGCTCACTGATCTCCAAACAAAGGTCCCGTTCGATTAAACAGTTGTCAGACGCGCACGAGCGATACGTCCGGATAGGTGCGACACAGGCGATTTCCTGCGTATGGTTCACCGAGGCTCCGTTATACCTTGCCTACCCTCCTCGACATTCCTTTTATCATCTGTTGAAATAATTAGTGGGTTATAGGCAAATGATTACTTTGCGCGACTTTGTGATATACCTAAAGATGCGATCGATACCATTACAAGAACATATTTTTCTTCATAACTACCGACAAATATTTTTATTAAAGGTGATATGGGTAAAATACTTAATTATACTGTACTTTTTGTTTAATTATTGGTTACTGATTACCTTCATTACGACTGATTCTTAACTTTGTAATTAATTACCTTAAACAACCGAGTATTCTCAAGACGGCCACGGAGAAGCATTGCGACAGGTTGGAAAAACCATTCTGACGTGAGATTTTTTTTCAATTCTAAGGCTAATTCCGAATCCGATTTCCGAAATACAATTCTATTCATTTCTGTATATATAGCTTCTCTTGTTATCATCTCCAAGCTGTACCCTCCAACTTGATATGCTTCCACAAGCATCATCGTCCGAAATTTCTAGACAAATCATTCGCGAGGTCGTCTACTGTACTATTATCTTTTTTCAAAAATTATATAAATAAACAATTTCATTTTCTAGAAATCCGTGCATGCATACAAAATGATGCAGGTGTGTATACCTATGTACATATTTAGAAAACACTGTTACGCTAATTTATTATACAACCATTATATTTTTTGATTGATTATTATACATACTGCTGTTGCATAATAATGACATAGAACTTCAGCGGAAGCTTTAGCTAATTTGTGCTGTTATTACATTATCGAATATTATTACATATACTACAGTTTAGTCATTTATTTTCAATGTTTTATATATTGATGGAAGAATTATTTTAACTACTTGTAAAACTTCTCAAGAAAGAATTTAAGGCATGTATACAAAATACGTGCAAAGACGCCGAAACATATATATTTTATGTATTTATAAATTAATACATATTATATTAATTAATTTGAAGAATTAAGATAAGGAATGAATGGTAAATAAACTGTAAATCAAGGTGTAAATTTTTCTATTCTCCTAATATCTAGTAATTGAAAGGACTACAGAAGAATAACAAAGCGAATTGGTTGAACTTCATTCAAAGTGAAACAATTAGCCCGGAATGGAGCGACTGAAAGGCGACAATAATTGCATCGTGAGGAAAAAAATCCATTCTTATCTAGCTGCGAGGTATAAAAGCAGTGCCTCGAGTTAGCGAGTACAGTTTAGTTCCCATACGACCGGATTCCTAGGATACATGAGTTATGACTCGTAAGAGCCAGCTGCAATTTATGTAGTATGAAGCATAAATAATTGACCGGAAGTAGATTTATAAATTAGAAGTAGCCCGAGCGCACATATAGTGTACACAGAAACGGGATATGTAGGAACGGGGCGTGAGAATCAGGGGAGAGGGGAAATAATAAAGCAGGAAGGAGGAGCAGCTGAGAACGGGAGCTAATTAAAAATAGTTTGGGCGAGTTAAAACCCGAGCGAATTGTACGAGTACACATAACAGGCATGGAGAGTTCCGCGCGCATCGTGAATATTCCGGCCGATAAATTTTCGTAAGCGCGTGGCGCTCGTGCGATAAAACTGCCTTTCACGCCGCACCACTATGCCTTTGGAGCGGCAGCTTCCCGAGCACGCTATACACATCGCTATAGACATGCATATGTATACGTATACGTATATGCGCATAGACGGAAGGGGCGCGGGCTGTGGCAGCGCGGGCTTTGGATTCTTGATAAATTCCGAAGGCGGCATTCGAATTACCTACGCGTTTCCGCCATTTTACCCGTGGCGGGCGGCGCGGCGGGGCTCAAAGGGCGCCTGTGGCTTATTCCCGCAGTGATATGATTCTTGGGACTGCTTAGTGAACTCCCGAAACACCTGTGTGAGATGCCCCCGGCCCTCAACTCCTCGCAGTTCTACGTAATATACCGAGCAATAAGGATGTCGTAAAATTTCAATCGCGCAATTATGTAATTGCAACTCGGAAGGTGCTCGTACTCCAGTATGTACGCCCATGCGTATAATAACGGGAGCCCACCGGTGCTTTATGCATTTGAGTCGGCAGTAGGGACTCGGGATGCTGCAGTGGAAGTATGGAACTATGGATTAGTGTGAAGTGTGTGGATAAGATGGCTTGCGCCTTGGTGCTGTTTACAGATATCATCTGTATACCGAATAATCGAAGTGGATTCATCGAACTCTCGTCAGTCTTGCTTCATTTTAGCCATGCGTAAAATGATCACCACTTTTTTCCTGAAACACTAAATGAATCGCAAGAGTCACATTTTCAACTAATGGTTTGGCTATTTAACTGCATAATCATTATCATTGCCAAGTGTAAATGAACTTAGCTAAAAAGCGTTGCTTTTCATGTCTAGGCGGTGATTTTCTGAAATTCAATTGTAACTTTCAATTCTAATGCGAATATAAGTTCTATATTTGTATTAAATTTATTTATTATCGTTACTGTTTAGTATATATTTTCACTAGACAAACCAATTGTTCAATAAACTGAGATAATACCATTTGTTAAATTTAGCTAATGTATTAATTGAGGGTATTGAATAATCAGAAAACTTTACTCTTTCAATCAAATTCATAAATTTGAACTACACATTTTTGTTTAATAACTACATTATTTTTAAATTATTGTGCACAAAATGTTTATTCTTAGGTTTTATTGTTGAGAATGAGAATTCCTTGTCACGACTTCACTTGGTAGAACGTGTATTGCATAGTTTACGTAAACTTTACTACGTGATGAAAATACGGTTCGCCCTCTAGCGGCAGTGTTTTCGCTGATATTCCAATACTGACCTTTCACTGAACGATACGGAAAACTTACTATTAAATCAATAAAACAGTGTAGTAGAAACAATTATTATCCCTTTCATTGTATTTGATAAAGAACGATGCAGAGTATATGTAAAGCGTTATATCAATTGAAATTCATTTAATAAAGCTATATTTTTATTGAATATTTCTAATATGGATGCTGAGATTGATTTCTTTAAAAGTTAGATTGCCTTGAACAGTATAATTAATAGCAAACCTGCCCTTGTATGTGTGTGCAGTTTATATTTTATATTTAACAGAAATATGCGTTTAATTCTAATAGCTAAAAAATCTCTCTAACACGTTTGGAAGCTATTTTATAAAGAAATTCTAATTTCATCATCTTGAATTCTGTTGTAATTTGTTGTCATTATCAGCCAATATTATATCATAAACTGATTGTGTTATGCAGGCATGCCTTCTAATTACTTCTTTGAAAATTTAATGTTTCTGTTATAAATGTGTGAAATAATACAAGAAAATAAAGAGTACAAGAACACATAAGATGTTAGAAGTAAGGACGTACATGGAATTCACTAGAAGCTACACCACTGTACCACACACGCAGGCACTTTCGGCCTCTTTTGACTTTTATCATCATCTTTTCTTACACCTGGCATCTTATATTACATTATCTTATATTACTCTTGATAATAAATTATAACTTTTAGACATTGATTCTAAAAACTTATCGAAAAAAATTCACTTACAACACTTAATTGATTAGGTAAGGGGTTATATGTAGGTATACGGAACTAAAATGAAATATTGCTTTTAATGCAAGCGCTCATATACATACTCGTTCATCAAAAGTCTTGCAATCTTCCAACTGTACAGCGATCCGGCAAACTATAAAATCTTTGTTAAAAATACTTCTCGTACATTTCTTTTCGCGCTTTAATTGATGATACCTAATTATCAAGTTCAAACCTATCAAACAACGCGATGCTCGATGATAACCGCATTAAGCGTCATGGAAATACACAATTGACTAATAATTGACCTCAAAGATTAGAAGCACTGGACGCGAAGCAATAGTTGCGCTTGACTGTCAAGGCCATAAAGAAAACTGTAAAGAGAAGTGTTAGGTTTTTGTGCGAGGGGCATACCGCCGGATAAGTAAATGAATTATCCAGGGTGAAAAATAAAGGAGTCTTCGGTGCAAGAGCCGCTGGGCGGAAAAGAGGCTGGTGCGACGAACAACAAGTCGCGAGATAAAACGAGATTTATTGTCAGTTCTAGCATAACGTTTCACTGCTGCAAAGAGAATACATACACTAGTCTACATAAAAAGATTATTACTGTGCTAACCTAACTTTTATTTTTATTTTTTTTTTTATTATTTTTTAAAGTATTGCCTCGAAGTAAATTAAATTTATTAAATGTAGTAAAAAAATTGACATTTACTTTTATAGATTTCTTGATTCCCTTATTTATTAGGCGACCTTGTACTGAAAAACGAAGACGAGGGTACTTGAACCGTTCCTGCGGTAAATTTTGTTACCGCATTATTAACTTATTCTTTTCCATGTGATTATAATAGACCGACTATTTTTCTTTGATTTACTATACGCGTTTGACATTTCCTGGTATGGATGCTTAAAGAATCTTATTCCTCTATATTATTTTGGTTCTATATCAAAAATACCTTTTTAGTTATTCTTAAATTAGTACTATTCAAGTTTTTGGATGGTTTGAGAGTTGAGAGATAAGTATACACGCACAGTAAATGCGACTATTCTGTTTTAAACATAAAAGATGTGTAATAATCTACAATTTCAAAGTACATTCTTTATGCTTCGCTTAGTTATTAATTTTATTTTCAAGAGGAAATTGTAAAAATATTTTTGAGATATTTTTTTTTGAGAAATGCAACTGTTCTTTTCCAATTTTACGTGTATAATAGAAGGTCGTGTTTTACTGTAATAAATTCGCTTGTTTGCTTTTCTTACAGGGTTTACCTTCGAGATAATGTTTAATCCTTACTCTTTCAGTCTCGCAGTTTAAACATGGAATTATTAAAATCTTACACATTCTTTTAATTGACTATTTCTTAATTGATGTTTTTAAAAACTTAATTGCGATCACAGTTGTAATTGACTTTCATTACGACACTTTTGCACGTGGTTTCTACATTTAACGCGGTATCTTTATTAAGCCGCGTGGCGTTTTTATCGCTTTTGTTATTGAATCTATACGCACTACGTAACTACTGCAGACATTGTAAACCTTGTTGAAACCTTTATCTCTGATAGTTTCTCGTTTTTTTGCTTATAAAATATTAATTGTACCTTCCCAGTCAAGTTCATATAGTTATATAATTAATTATGTTTTCTGACTCGCACTTGACTGTAATAGGCGTCCGTTTTTAAAAGAAAAATAAATCGATATGTACATAATTTCACTTGTATGTCCTTGAGATGATTTATTCTTAAAGTTACAGTTATTCATTTTCAAGTTCATTTTGAGATTCATCTATTACATAATATTTACAAAATATAACGACATTACATTTTAATATAATCACGAAGTTCACGAAGTGGATGTATATCGAAAAATTTTGCATTGAAGTAATCAGAATAGGCATTAAACGAAGGATAGATCATTTATGAAATTATTGATTGATTGAGATATAAAAGAATAATTTTAATATGTGAATAAATATTTGAAATTAACCACGGTTTAATTGGTACATTTTTAAAAAGTTGTTTAAGGAGAAATATAAAGCCATCATAAAAATGCATACATGTATTTATAATGTAAATATATATAAAGATAATTGCTTTTATGCGCGGAATTATTACTCACTGGTGAGGGAATCGAATATCGAATGAAGAATAGTTGCATTATTTATGTTCAGGGTTATTTGTATAAAAGATTATCAGTCAGAGTGGATATAATACAAGGAGTTTTCAAGATACCGCAAGATGCTCATTACACACATAAAATTAAATATACATAACAAGAAGTAAATGAAGAAACAAAATGAAAATAGTGCTTGGAGGTTAATTTTCCTTTTTTTACCGCTCTATAATAAGGCAATGAAGCGCGTGGATAGTTTGCTGCGGCTTTACAGCCTTGAGTATGAAGTTTGGAAAAGGTCGTGAAGCATAGTTACGAGGATAACCAGCGCAGGAGAGCGCGAAGGGGCTCGGTTTAACGGACCATAGATAAATTATAGAGGCCGTGCGATAAAAAGCGCGCGGATCGGTGATCGGGGTCCTCGATCTGGAGCACTCAGCGCATGCGTGTGGGTGCAGGTGCGGGCGCGCTGGCGCCGCGCACGGTTTCGCTCCGAAGCTGGCCGGGACCGGCCGGGACTCCGGGAACCGGTTATGCTGCTCTCGCGTTTTTCATCTATTGCACCTCTGCGCCCAGCAGCCGGCGACAGGGAGGCACGCGGGCAGCGCCGCCGACCACTTCCTCCTTCGAACGGCTCCAGAACATCCCGCCCCGGGCCCCGGCCCTTCGCAGAGGCCTTGGTTTTTTACCCGACGCCTCAGCTCTACTGCACAGCCGTCTTTTTACGGCCGTGTCTGACCTTAAGGCCCGTCGAGAGTGAAAGCCCGCTGCTTCTTTCCTCCAACATCCTCCGATCAATCGAAGGCCCCTTCGATTTGGACCCTGAATAAGCTCTTTATTGACTCAAACAAACCAACAAACAGCAAGTTAGATGACGATCGCCTGACAGCTCCGGGATATTTCTGAGGTTGAGCCTATGCCACCTTTGCGTGCACAGCTCGCTATACTGACTTCGTAATGTCAAGTCCCATAAAATGTAAATCCTAAACGTGAACTCGCTATATATGTAAAATGTAGTTGAGCCAAAATAATAGGCTGTAATGGCGTGGAACTATTATATTTTTTTTATCTTTTAACTTTTAACAAATTTAAATTTTACATACGTTTTATATAACTGCAATTTTGATTATTGACGACAACATTTTTATGATGAATTGGTTATATTTGGAGCGAGTGGACAATGTGAAGTAGAATGACTAAAATAAATTTTAAGCTTTAATTAAAATATTAACTGTCAAAATAGATGTAAATAGTTAAAATATATCGCTACACATTACTATTTTTATTTGCAAATTAGCAATCAACATATCTTTCAGCCTATAGCATGGTATTAATTGCGTCCTTGGTAGAAATCGAAATTAGATTTCTGTCTCATTTTAATCCAGAATTTTTCCTTCTAATTTAGATCTCTAAATAAAAATAATAAAAATCTAATTCTAGATTTTTGTTCAAGTTTTGGTTTCGGTTCTGATTAAAATCCGGAATACCTATCGATGTATTCTAAATTTATTTCTGGCAGAAATAAAACTTACAAAAAAAGATAAAAATACTACAATAAATGTGAATAATGGAAATCGATTAAATCATAACAGAAAATAAAATGTTTGTCGTTCATCACTCCCTCAATAGGTCATAAAGTGACGCTTCCATATTAGTTCTACTCTAAGCATGCAATACGTCCTTGGACGCGTCGAATGAAATACTTCAGTGAATACATATTACGTAGATTATGACTTGAGATAAATGACTTACTTAACTGAGAATGCAATCAAAATTCTAAGGGCCCATTTTGGCCAGTCATTTTGTGACGATTTCGTCTACTGATGAAAAGATGTTTTTGATTTATACCAGGATATATATCAAAGAAGATACCGTCAAGAAGATACAAACTGATTGTCTGTAATATAACTTGTGTATATTCCAGATTTCCCGATTTTCAGTAAAATATTGAAAATTTCACATAATGATTGCATTGTAAGAGTTACTATAAATATAAATACAAATAGAGTAAATATAAATATAAGTACATCATTTTTAATAGAACATTAAATGATTGTTAAATCTATTTTTTAACATTATATTTAAAATATTGAAGACTATATTTAAATTCGGTTAACTGAATATAGGGTATCGGAAGTAAAAATACCTAAACTCGTAACCAAAAGAGATCAGTATCAGTTGCAAATACGACAGAACTTTAATTAATCTATTGATCAGAAAAGGCTAGGCCTTGAAACAAGCCAATTTTTGAACGATAGAAATAATTTTACATTTGCGCATATCAAAATTTTTAATTACAATTTATACTGCAATAATATGGTTTCGCTATAATAGTAAATATATAAAAGCTATGTTATATTGGATCTTAAGTACGCGTTTTATTCTAGTAGTAGCTACGCTATACTCGTGCTTATATAATAAACTTTGCAAAGCCTGAAGAGGTCAATTGTTCTTTGTCGTTAATCGTAATAGGTTGACATATCGAGATGGAAAAAATTCTATATAGTTAAAGTAGTCATTTTAGAAGAAAAACTTTAAAACATCTGCAGTGTAAAACTTTAGCTATATATATTAGAAGAATTTTAATGATGTTGCGCATTACCTTATATAAAATAGTACCTGCACGTGGAATTTTGGATTGAAAATCATTTTCGCTATAATGGTCTGAGTTATACAAGATATGTCCTCTTTGCCTTGAACGACCACTGATAAAGTATTAACTATGAAAATAGTTATTCGAAATGTTAGTCATTTATCCAAATTATTTTGGAGATTATTTTTTAATATCTAGTGTTTTGTTTTTTTTTATTTTACAAAACTTGTTTACAATAGTGTACATCGTCATTATTTAATTAAAATTTCTTAAAACTTAAAATGTCTTAAAAATTCTTATTATACATCTTATATTGCGCGTACACAACACAGGGTGCAACTGAAAAATTATTTACATAATGTATAAGAAATCTGCGATGAATTAGGCAAGGTTATAGCATTGCACTGCACATTGCAAACGAGTCACCATTTTTGATGATGATATATGCTAATGCATAGTATACAATATTATAATGCACGTCGGTGTTTATATGTGTGCGCGCGCGCGCACACACACACACACACATTACACAATATCTTACTGTCGATTGCGTTCCGAGAATTATATTTATGTTTACTACAATACGGTATTATATATCTGTAAATAGTAATTGTGGCTTGATTGAAATATAGTATATAATGAGTAGGCATTTTTTTATGTCAGACTACGGTGTTATAGAGTTTAAAATTACCACATTGCATTAGAAATATTGCCAAAGCCAGGATTTGCAGGAATAATTACGAGGCTATACCTTATAATAATTGCAAAGGTTTAAATTACAAAATTTAAAAGACTAAGAGCTATAAGGCAACTCTTAGAACATAAAATATATAGATTCTTCAGATTCGCATTCATGGACTATATGTATAACTCTCGGTTTAATTTAAGTATGCTGTTATCAAGTGTTTCCGAATACTTGTAAATCTTTCGATGGTTGTTCCTATTTGAATATTCCTGTTACTTGGTTCGAGTAGAAAGAGTTCAAGCAAGCAAATTAGCTGGTAAAAAGGCTAGAAGCGGGAAGAGTCGGGTTCAGCGGCGGTCAATGAACAGTGAACAAGTGGCGCGAGCTCGTTAGTAGCCTCTCGAGGAGTCGTAGCGAGGCGAGAGAGCAGGCGAAAGAGACAGATAGATAAGTATATTATATAGATAGGAAGATAAATGAATAATAATAGTTTATTATTTAATGCAAAAGCATATATTTACGATTTTAATATTATATACGCATGATTTTAATATCAAATGAGATAACACTTTTGGAAATAGATTAAAATAAAGTTGAAAATGCAAAATGACTAGGCGCGTTTTCGAAATTCGAAATAGACCAGGCTGTCTTTCTCAAACCCTGAACTGGTAATCAGAAAAGCCATAAACCATAGTGTCAAAGTGCACGGCGACATTGCACTGCATCTACAGCGAGCTACAGACTAGGAGGTCGGTTGTAAACGTACGAACAGTTCGTTTAAATGACGGTGAAATCTAGATTAGGATACTAAAATAGAAATTTGTCTGCTGCAATAGTTTTAACAAAAATCAGAGAGTCGACAAGTCGAGGAGATGACGCTTGAGGGTAATGGAAGGAGCAATCAACGGGGCAGGTGGGGGAAAAGCCGCGTGCAGTGGGAAGAAGAGGCGTGCAATTAGGGGGCGGATCGGCCACGGTTTTTTCCCCGCGAAAAGTCATTGGGCCATTGGCGCCGCGCCGTAATGACAGAAGCGTCGAGCGCGTGTCACGCGGTCGCGCCCTCCGTCATCTAATCGATCTCGCGCGACCCGCTAGTGCAACTGCGCTCCTCCTCCTCCTCCTCCTGCCCTGCCCCTTCCCAGCGCTTCATTTGTGCAACGCGTCCGAGGAAGCTACCCGGGGACGATTGCGACACGACGTGACGCCCCCCGAAACGCCCGCGGCTAATGCCCGCCGTCCTCGCGAGAAAAATATCGCCGTCCGGATCCTACCTTTGTGACAGCGCTGCCTCCATTACCCGGGGAGCGTCGAACGGACACATTTCCATTCGACTCAAGGCCCCATAAGTCAAGGAGCGAGTTTGAGCGGCCCGCCTTCTTAATTCGCCAAGGCCTCCACGCGCGAATCTCGAAAGCGACTTCGCCACTCAGCCACAGAATTAATTCAAATACCGTGCTAAAACGAAACTTTTCCGAATTAATTAAAAGCGCGGAGGGACTGAAGAGCCGCATTTCCCATGAGACATTGCGCGAACCGCACGGATGCCCAGCGACCCATCGGCTTAGCGTTCCCTTATAATGAATCGTTAACTTTTGTCGCGCATCCTTAGTTCAGGCGTTCAAATAGAATTGTGATTATTTACAGCGATCTGTTATGCCAAGAGAGTCCGTTGCCACGGACTACTTTTACTCGTGATTACTTTTTACTTCTAACACGGTCGCACACTCACCGTGACACCAATGAAATTTCAAATTTCTAAGCCTCGCACGCTCATGGAATCGGCAGCTCTCGCCCTAGGAAAACGTATCAAAATCAGATTGCCATAACGCGTCATCCGGATAGTTTGAAATCGTTCAGAGGATATATGTGAACTTATAACCTATTTTGACACCGAGTTCATTCGTTCATTCAATACTCGCCTTTAACCTACTTAGCTTATTTAATTACTCTTCGACAATTTTTTGCAGTATACATGTACATCTCTGTACATTATAAATTATACACACATACCTGATCAAGCTAAGTTATCGACTAGAGGATGATCATGAAATATATACTTGGCCCTTCTGTACATAACTTATATATATGGGTGCAAGAATATCTTGCAGCATCATGCAAACTTTAAACAAGGTGTGACCAGGAAGATAAAATCTACTCCTTACGTTTTTGAGCAAACTTTTTACATATGGAAAATTTTACTGTAATATTAGTAGTTAGATTCAAATATCGAAATTCTCAGTATGTCGACATTTTATAAAATCATTTTAAAATATTTTAAATCTAAAATAAAATTGAACAATAATAGTATTAATATTATTTTGTTATGGTATACAGAATTAAATATAGTCGATAAATCTTTTTAAGAAAATTTAAAAATTAAGATTTAATAATAAAATTTAGAATAAAAATGGTATTACGTTTTGATAAAGTATTATACATTTTTATATTTATATATTTATATATATTTATAACTACAAAACTTAAGTTCTATACATTTATTTTTATAGAAATTTCCATTTTTCGTCGAGACTATACCTTCGAATTACTTTTCTGATGTTATTTTTTGTATCTGTATCATAAGTATGATTATAATAGTACAATTATAATTCCGTTTTTCTTTATGTAATGTGCTTTAAACAGCTGTTCATTACTCTATTTTATTATTGTTATTGTTTTAAAAAACTATAAAGCCTCAACTATAAAAACTTTCCAGAAACTTGAAAAAAGCTTGACTTTCTGGGGTAATCACATTTGAAATAAATAAAGTAATTTTCGAAAATTTTACTGCTCCATGAATTAGACACGGACGGAAATACACAATCACTGTTTGCAACAAGAGACAGCACAGGAAATTTCATCAGTATTTCATTTTTACGATTCAACATAAAATGAAGATTCTTAAAATTTCTTAGTTTTGTGTTGCTCAAGTACAAAATATCAAAATTAAATACAACGTTATTATTGTCTTATAACTGCAATATAAGTCTTATTATTCATTCATTCTGTTAGTAAATAATTTAATTATATATCTATATAAATATTATTATCGATAAATCTATATCGATAAATTATTGTGGTAAATTTTTTAATTGTAGATAAGTTAATAAAAAATTTTTTTTGAGAAATGAATACACTAAATTAATTTGAAGCTGTTGTTAAATTTACTTTATTTTTATTGATATAATTAATACAACAATGTTAGCGCATTGAATTGATAATATGCAAAGATTTGTGCGTAATTACTTTGTCCATAAATTACGAAATTTCTTTGGCTCTTTACGGTAGTTGTACAGCAAGATTTCACACAATGTTAGTAAAATGCAAAATTCACCGTACGCTGTAGAGGTAAAAGATTATTTTTTAAACACAGTTTTAGTATTTTTTGACTCTTTAATAATACCTATTTGATAAAAAAGGTCATAAAATTATATTTCATATCATTTTAATTACATTAATATGATATGCACATATTTACAAGAGAACAAAGTATTATTTACGCAAATTTAAATAATATTAATTTATTAAAAAAATGTTTTTGTTTCTATAAAATTCATTTTGTACAAAATATATTTAGATAGGTATATTTTAATAGTAATAAGAAGAAGAAGATAACATATGATAAACATGTATATACTAGGTATATAATTTACTCTAAAATAAGGAGCTTTTTTTAATTAAATGATTTAAAAACTATTTTTATTGCCTTAAAAGTTACTAAAAATGTTAAGTTTGTATTAAGAATATTATTATGTTTACTACTTTGGAGAAAGATCTAACTCTCTAGATAAAGAGTATTATGTATAAATTTAAGGTATTCAGAAAATTCGTAAAAGGCCAGTTTTAAATAAGTGAAATAAGTGAGTGCACAGTCAGATTAGAATTATTTGATATAACAGAGATGTGCAGGATGTAAATCAGATTATAAATTAATTTTCTGATGCCACAATTCCGTGGTGTATACTCGCCCGATCGTTCCGCAATTTGCAATTTCAATTTCAATCCGAGTTTAATGATTAGAGGGGCCTTAAAAAAAGTACATTAACTTCTGCAGCTTGCAATGAAATTAGAAAGAGATAGACGCACAACATTTTGATTAAGTGACCGCTGATCCAATTAAGAGCAGCCATGGAGCATCCTGCAGAAATGCGTTGCAAGCGATATAATTACTTTGCTACTCGCGTACTCTATAGCATACTCGAATATGTAGCATTTTGCTCCCGCGAATACACTCTTTGCATGCATGCGTATACAGTCATTGTTAGTAAAGCTCCAATATCACAAAGTGATCTACGTTACGTAACGCTGTTAGGAATCAGAAGCAGTTTTATTTTTATACAGAGAATACGCGTTCTTTAATACGAATGAATTGAAATGCATTTTTCTATCCACATAAGTTGTTAATTGCGTGTCTGTTATTTAATTAAATTAGAATCTGTAAAAGATTTTGTCGCATAGTTTTGATAAAAGTTATAGTTATGTGACGTATGTGGAAAAGTAGAGTGACAGGAAAAGGTTACATGAACATTTTTTATTTATTGCACAATATTTCAATTTATTTTATCAACTTTTCAATCACCAATGTAACGGATGAGTGTTTTAGACGCTGACCTAGAATCAGAAGATTTTATAGCTCTAACAAACATATTGAACAATCAATAAATTAACTGTACTGTAGTGTTTTAAGTATTAGCTACCCATTTGTTATCGTACATAAGCGATAAAAATATTACTGCACACTTTGGAAAGATGATTCTTCGTTAACTGTATTATGAGAACGGTTTCTATGTATTTATTATTCATAAATATCCCACTTTGAACAGTCAAGCGCAACATTTCATTGGTTTCAGTTTTTCCCTTGTGGTTTTACTTGAATTTTTTTTTAATGCAATGGTAATGTTTATGCATAAATTTTCAGGCTGTATAATATTTTTATGAATATTAACAAAAAATTGATCTATATATGTATCCTATTAGAATGTAACTGTTTAATAGAATAGACTAAAAACACCTTGAAGGCTGCGGATTATTAAAATTTCTTAAAATTTCTTAAAAAATTCAACGGAATTTCTAAATGTCTAACTGTCAGACAGACATTGGTTTTTGGTGGAAATCTTGGTTATATCGTATAATGTCAGGCTACAAGGATAGGTGGGGGCAAGATAAGGTAGTCAGACAGGCGCGGCTGTCATTGAGTGGGAGTAGCCGCTTTACGGGAAACGCGAAGGCTGTTATGTCACACGTGCTTAACGCTATCGGAATAGTATCGTTAGCCGAGCGCTACGCGGAGGCTAACCATCTCGTGAACATAAATCTGCATAGCTGTCGTGGCGGCGGAGCAGCATAAGATGGATAGATAATGGGCTCGCGCGTGGCCAGGAACAGTCTCGCGGAAGAGCTCGAACCGGGGAAAGCGGCGGCGAAAGCGGCCAATGAATTCCGATTCTTGTGTTGCAATGAGGGTCTGTGCCAAAGGCTGCAACTCGGCGTCTGCACGATGAGAGAGCGGCCGCGAGAAAAAAAAGTGCAAAATGAGTCAATCGAGTGCTCGCGGTTCGTAATCACCGGCCGATCATTGCACAACCGCTGTTGGGCCGTCGCTGTCAACCCGGGGAAGCGCCCGCGTTTTCACCGTGCACCTGGTTAACCGGATCCCTCGAGGTTACAGCGTGACGTACGCCCTTGTGGTCACGATTCTCAAGTCTTCTCGCTTCGAGTCTAATTATCGCTCGTGCGATTAGCGTTGCGGATGGCTTGAAACGTAGCTAATCCTAGAGAAAATCTCTTTTTTGTTATATTCTTATGGGTAGATGCTATTGTCCTGTGTTGTACACTGTGAAAACGTCTACTGGTAAAGTAATATATAATGTACAGAAAAAAGTTCAATATAAAAACGTTTCTTATATATAGTAAAGGTGATTTAGATTTGCTTCAAAAGTGAAATAGATCCAATTTTGCTAATTTTATTTGTATTGCAGTTATTACGAAGGTAAAAAATTAACAGTCTGTATCGCCCAAAGTGCTAACGATTAACTAGAATTACATTGGCTAATGGAAACCTATATTTTTCGTCAAACTACTGTCACTAAAAATCTGCAAGGAAGCAAGTGAGATCTATGTATTGACGCGGTAGATGGGTAGATGTTTGTTGCTTATGCACGTGGTAGGCCATTTTTAAAGTTGATTTTTATATGCAGAAATAGGGCAAGAGCGTTATGTTTTCGTTGACATAGAATATTTAATATACTGGTGTGCCAATTAATTTATATGCCGGAAAAATACGTATAGATCTTTTGCTTAAAATTTTGTTAATAATTAAAAAATGCTTTTCACTACTATGATTAATTAAAAAAATTGATTATTTTTTATTGGCATAACAAAATAAGATGCATAATTTTTCAAACTGCTTAAATCAATAATAATTTATATAAAATGATACTGTTTAAGAACAAAGTTTACTCTAACATTAAAGTAATACAATATGAATCCTAAACTTTTTTTTGTGAATGTTAGTTCAGCTATAATCACTTGCACAAATAAGCGTTAATAAATTTTTAGAATATTTCTAATTTAATATTTCCAACTATTAACGTAATTGCGATTGTGAATTAGTTAATCTATAATTAATAAAATAATTAAGTAATTCATATATAATTTAATTTTTAATTGACGTTAATTAATGTGAATATGATTGTAATAATTATATATTAAGTAAATGTTTGTAAATCAATTCTCGGTACTTCGATTGGAAAGTGTTGTTATTATTTCAGCATGTATTCTAATTAATAGTAATTACATTTTATTACCATTCGCTTACATCATATATATAGTAGAAAATGCATCATTGGCATTATATTAGCGAATTAAAATATTTTTCTATATGAGTACGAAAGCGTTAACATAAGTAATAATACAAACAATGGACCTAATACTTCTATACCTCTGACTTACAACGAGTAAGTAGAAGTCTAAAAACGTGTAAAAAATATTGAAGAACTGTATAGTGCTTAGTAAATAACGCAATTATAAGGAAAAAATGTAATGCACGATAGTCACACACGTTTCCGCAGGCGATTGTGGAAATAGATACACATAGAGTTAGCGGGGGCTATGCAACGATCCGGGCATTATCTGTAGGCGTGTAACAACAAGGCGAGAATGGCGATACTCTGGGCAGTCCGACGTCACGTGGGGTGTCCTCGCACCATTTTGTCGACGCACGTCGCGGGGGGCGGTATCTCTTCGGTGCTCTCGCCGCTTTTCCCGGGGACTCGACGCGCCTCCGAGTGGGATTCTTTCAAATGGAAAGTCGCGGAGCGGCACTTATACTGGTCGGTGACAACTTTCAAGCCAGTTCGAAAAGAAATCCCCGCATGCACGTGAGCAACGAGCCTGCCGTTCTCAAGCGTTGACCGCAAAAGCCAGGCCTCGAGGTATGCTCGTGCCCAGTTGAGGCTGCACTTTGGTAATTAGCTCCTTGCCCCGAGCGGCGACATTGAACCGACCGCGGCGTCCCTACTCTTCCGGCCTTGGCAACCTCCGGCGCGCAGCTGTCTGCGGGATAATACGCGCCGAGGAGCGATTTCACCAACGAATTTGCCTTCTTTTCTGCCTCGCCACTTTGTAGCCGCGGTCACGCCCGACAGTTACCGATGATATAGTCTCCGCGATACGGATACGAGTGACGCTTGGAGTGACGTGCTATTTCCCTGACGCAGGCTCCCCTCTTTGCCCTTTCGCGCGTGCTTTAAGCACTTTGCTGCATTGCATTTAAACGAGTGCGCGCACTCGACTCTTGTCCGATTGCACTCCTCTTCTTTCTGCACGCACGCCGAATTCGATGTTCTTCATTGGACGGTTGCCTATGTGCATACGCAATGTTTCCTTTTACAGATAAATTTCGAGGACATAAATTTACCGATCGATAAGTGCAGTTTATCGAAAACGTTTTCGGCACCATTAACATTAACATTTAAACCGGTTAACTCTTACAGACAATAAATAAAACGGCACCTTTACATCTTACAAATATAATGATGAATTCTTCAATATAAGATGCAAATATGACTCGATATCCGTATAACAATGAAGTGCTATTGAAAGTTTCTAATAGATTTTAACAAGGTTTGGAGACAAGCAATGTATATACAAGTATCTCAAGTTAGTACTATTAAAGTTAAAAATTTCATTTAGCTGCAAGTTTTCACAACAAAAAAACGGTCTTTGTAGTTTTTTAACCATGATTTTGTATATTTTTCGTAGCGGCAAGTACTAATTACAGTACATTTAAGGGACAATTAGTCTAAATGTCTCTTAACACATACCGACGAAAAACTGTTGTTACCAGGGGATATTGATAGCCATTTAAACTCGCATTTAAAAATATTTAAGGTAATTTTTAAAGGCCTTTCAAGATAATACATTCGATTATAATAATAGAATGCTTAGGTAATATTAATGATTAAAAGTGGAGTGGATTAAGAGGTGGAATCGTGGTTGGAAGCATAAAATTAAGTTGGTGCAGGGTGAACAGGAGCATCGACGACCAAGATAATTGTTATACAATAGCTGCACTAAATGACCGTTTGACTTTTATTTCCATATTATGAAATAATGAAATAATTCTAAAGGTTTTTTAGCGAACTTGATGTAAGTGCAGTTGTTGATCTTCTAGGAGATCGATTCGGAGTTAAAGTTGGCATAAGCATAACGAACGATTATTTTTAGAGCTCAAATGATTAATATACATTTATTATCAATTAGCTTGTAATAGTTGCAAGCAAAGCTAGAATGACTGAAAGCGGCTTTTATAACGCACGTAGCGCCAGGCTGTTGCTGCCGAGCAGCCGCCGGAATCCCCGCCATGCCCGATGCGTTCCGCTGCCATTCCCCTTTTCTTTGCGGGAGTAAAATTCTGCAGTGCTTTTAGACTAAAGCGAGGTCGCATCCACGGTAAAAAGAGGAGAGGACAGCCGCTCAAGCAGCGCAAGGCTCGAGGGCGCGGCAAGGGCCGAGCTTGGCCCGTAATAGTTGGGTCGCAGCCTCGCTCAGGGCCGTATCTCTGTGGAGGCAGGCCCGGATTCATGCGGCAGCTGCAGTCCGTGCGCTGCGGCGATAACCCGGCTCGGATAACGGCGTCCTCAAAGTGGCTTTTTACTATAAAGGTGCCGCGAGCCGTCTCCGCGATGCCGATAGCCTCGTCCTCGCAAGTTGCTAGCCGTCCATTACGACGCGCGTGGATGCTGGCTCATATCAATCTCTGCCCCGGTCGACTGCCAATCAATTCAATTCTCTCGCTGCGATGCAGTCGTGTGCGTAGCCCGCACACCACCAGCGAGTGGCGTACATTCGCGTGCGCTCGCCTTTGCCGAACAAACCTATTGTTATATTACCGACCCTCGCGGTAGCTCTGCTGGGTACTGCCGAGGATACTGTTGCTCATTATTATGCATCGGGTGTCCTTTTGGGCGTGCGCGAGTCTCAGTTTCTAACACGATTGTGCGTGACTCGCGCACCTCGTTAGCGGACCTCCCAACCACGGCGCTGCTGCACTAATTTACGTTTACTACCTCGCTCCTCCCTTTATGTACTCGAGCTACTTTTGTCTCGACTGATTGAACAAGCGATCAAACCAAACCATTCAATTTTCAGATTTTTAGTCTAATGCCTCTAAGATAACAGAACCTCAAACAGAGTTTCAAATGTAGAATATCCGGATTTATAATTATTTTGCAGATATATCGAACAGTATAATTCAATAAGAACAGTCGCAGTAGTTTGATTAAAGTACTCTTTGTAATTAAAAGAAATAGTATAGATAAAAATACTAGATAATTAATAAACCAAAAATTACCAAAAGTACAATACAATGATAGCAAATAGTACTGTGAGTTTCTAAACTGTTTCAGTAAGTCTATCATTTATCTATTATTTATCTATTTAAAACTGAAAAACTACTTTAATTTTGACAATCTGTATAAAAAAGTCTAGTTATTTTTATCACATTTTGTATAGTAATTTATTATTTTTATTATAAATTGTTTAAATGATGCCAAATAATGATATAGTCGTACATGTTAAGTAACAAGACATTAAGGAAAGGTTATTTTAAAGTTGAAAATCGTTTATTCCTTAAGCAGTATATTTATTATGTACATGCGATTATAC
Organism: Sycophaga agraensis; assembly: GCA_018906755.1. Classification (NCBI taxonomy): domain Eukaryota; kingdom Metazoa; phylum Arthropoda; class Insecta; order Hymenoptera; family Pteromalidae; genus Sycophaga; species Sycophaga agraensis. The sequence continues at coordinate 1,283,648 of JACCIE010000042.1, forward strand.
GCGGGCAAGCATAATAGGAAATCAGCCATTATTAATTCAAGAAAAAAATTAATGAATTTCGTGCGCCATGTTACTCAAAGGTCAAGTCAAGCTAAAAAATATTCAAGTAGACATATTATTTTTCATTTACTTAAAATCATCAAACATTAAATAAATGGAAATTTGACGGAAACCATGTCTGATGGCAAACATTGATCCACGATGTATGACACGCAAGACAAGCGTTGCCTTGTCGGATATGACGCGCGTATCGAGTCAGATCGAATGAGAGGAAAAAAGACAGGAGGAAAAATGCCAAACTGATAGATCGGTATAGAACAGGTAAAACTAATCGCCGCTACTTAAAGTAGTAATGGAGTTTTTAAGAATGAAAAACATCCAAATGCAATGAAAATCTGACAACTAATCAACACTTTCTTGAAAATCTGTTATCGCATACCAAGCGAGGATTCATGTTTCTTCGTTACAGTGGAAGTTACGGTAAAAATAGTCTATTAGGAAACAAATAAATGCTACTGAAAGGAATGGTACAGCTGTAATATGAATTCGATAAAATTAGCAATAACTTAAAGACATGGCGGGAAATGATTTTTCGTCAGTAGTTATCACGATAATTAACGTCGATCCAGTACAATATGTGTCTAAAGTTAAACACGTTGCGTGGCAAGTGCTCATATTCTATAGCGCATTCCCCACTCTTTTGAAAAGGCACGACTTTGTGGCACGTACATAGGTAAGTAGCGGTTGCTGACTCTGCGTTTAGAGGCATTAGTATACGCGCGCGCGGAAAAGCGAATTAGAGCGTCGCCGTTATTCTCTCCTTGCATATCATATATACTAGAGGAACTAGGATTATTAGGATTATTTCGTGGTCGACTGATAACCACCGATGAATGAATTCCATGCATACATCTCAAATACATCTCAATGCGTAAATCAGGTGAATATAATATGGTTGTATGAATTACAAAAATATATTTAAATGTATTAATTAACTAATTAACACTATTAAAACTCCTGATATAACCAATATCGTGTAATTATAGATTGGATAAATACATTAGTTATATCTATATTTTGTTTAATCGATATGTGATAAAAGATCAGTAATCTGTACAAATATTATACAGTGAGTAGAGTCGGAAATTTATATTGCATAAAAAAGTGTATAGCACGCATATTCATCCTTTTAAGTTGATGAATATGTTGATTCATTAATTGCGTATCATGCTCACCAATAATTACAGTAGTGCGGGTGTGTTTGATTCTAAAATTGGAGTTTCCTATATTATAGTAGCTACGTTGTATTCAACCATATCTACATTAGATTTTTCTATATTAAATAATTAATAATATGACCATGCAATTGAATATACTGCAAATGACCATTTATATAATTCATTAATATAAATGTACATAGTACCTATGCTCGAGAATTTGGTGAAATTATGTAAGTTTGTATCAGTATCTGGTCACTTTATCGATTTACTTTAGTTTAGGTGTTGGACAGAGCTGCTAGTGATAAAAATTTTACCCAACAAACTTGATATTGCTGAAAACGAGAAAGTTAGTTTATTGCGGGAAGCCGTAGAGATTCTCTAAATTTTATTAAATATTGTTTCTGCCCAGATCCTTACAAGTCCGATTCGATTCTTTTCGATTCAAGTATAATATAATGTCTGAGTAATATACTCTGATGTATTAATCCAAGATAAAAGATAATCTGCGTCACGGAGCCATGCATGGGATTTTTGAAAATTTGAAATAAGCATCAGAGTTATATCGACTTGATCAATGCCGATAGTAAGTTGGATACCTCATTTGGCTATAAGCAATTTTGGTGCTATTGGCAAGAGGCTCGTGACAGAGGAAGCGTAAAAAGGATGATTTTTAGAATAGAGAGAGAAGATAAAGACAAACTCGATCGATTGGGAAGCAGTGGGCAGGGGAGGGGAGGCCAAGTAACCGAATAATTAGCAGCAAAGGAAATTTTTCGAAAGAAGAGAAGGATTCACGAACTGTTTCCGGGGCGATAAGGCATGGAGCCGGGGCGAGATAAGGTCCGGGCTGGCGATTAGCTTGACGGCGACGGGCGAATCGCAAACGCGCATGGGTAACCTAGTGACCCGCGCGCAGACCGTTAGCGTCCCCGCGCAGCTGGCGCGCAGTCGCGAGATGCCCCCGAGCCGGATTCCTTTCTTCCAGCGGGGATCGTCCGAGTGGAACGCGCTGTACCGCCGCCGGAGGAGCGCGGCGCGTCCCCGTTCCGGGAAGAGAGAGGCCTGCTCACGAGAAAAAATAGACTCTTACGCAGCAGCCGGCACAGCGGCCCCAGCTTAGCTCCTCGTGCAGGTCCCTCCGCGCTTGGCTCCCGACTATCCCGTCCGAGCCGTCGACGCCCACGATACTTCTGCAAACGAGTGCAGCCCTGCGTCCGCTCAGTCACTCGCCCGCTTTACCACTCGCCGTTCGTGGCCCGAACCTCTTTCGCCGCCCTCTTCACTTCTTCACCTTTATGCCCTATACGCACATACGCCCCACGGAACGAGATTCCAACCTTCATTGATACAAACATCCTCGTTATTCCACTGTCACCCGATGAAAACTATTTCTTTCATCTCATGACAAATATCATGTTAATCTTCGTTAAAGTTGCGTCTCAAATATACCGATGGACAAATTGGATTTTGAAAACAAGCGCCTTTTTCATATCGAACATGATTGCAGTAATATCTCGAGTAATATTTATAATCACCTTCTCGCGTACACGTTGCAGTAGCAGTTGACATATGTCGAATTTCAGTGAATCGATGTTGGAGTCAATCCTCGAGAGATATAATATATAAATATGATGCTTTGTTGTTATCGAATTGAAGGTTATGTTGTCGCAAATAAACTTAAAACACACGATGAATTATATATAGAAACTATAAACTCTCCTATAAATTAGGCAAAAGGAATTACGATTTTCATTATATTGTACAAAACTTACAGCGCCATATTGCAAGAGAACACGTAGTCGATCAAATATATTCAAAGATAATAGATAATTACAATGCGCAAGCATATTTTAATACAAACAATTTATTTTAACTGTAAGAGAAACGTTACGATTCAATTATTAAGAGATGTTATTAAATTAAAATAATTTTTTGAACTTAATTACTTAACATGTCACACTCAACAGAACCTATAACAAAAAATAAATTGATCTACACTCGGATCTATAAAAAAATCTATTTTTGAAAGGCAAAAACGACAATAACTTAATAAATTCAATAAGATACTCATTATTTTCACATTTACTTTCACTAGACTTTTTTCTAAGCATTTTTTAACCGTTTTTTATAAATAAATTTTCTTTGGACATTATGCGTTGACTCTCCTTTTAAGAGTCTATTAATGATATACAATTTCCTACATAATATATCGACAATAATATTTTTTATACAAATGGAATATTAAACCTGACAAAAAGTCAGGTGATATAGTAACAGCTCGTACTTTATAGATTATTTGATGCAAACACTGCTAAGATAATATAAAATTTTATTATTCATAAACTAAATATTATAGTGAATAAATAACTAAATTTAATAATAATTGATTTAATTTTTAGTTTTTATCGATCTCTAAAGGCCGAATTACCTTCTATTCATAGATAAGTAAAATATTTTTAACAACTCTGTAAAAATTGAGCTATCCATAGACCAACCAGATAATTTAAAAATTAACATTATTTCTAAAAATGCGGTTATTTTAATGACCCATACATGCTTAATAGAAACTATCAGGGTTTAATAATAATTTTTATGCGCTGGATAAACTTACGGTAAATAGAATATTATAAACCAAATTGAAGGAACTCTTTTTATTGCTTATAATTTTGAAATAGCAAGCAAGTATGTACAAGACCATGCCCAAGAAAAAATGAATTACTGAATAAACCCAAGTTTTTGTACGCCAGGGTTCATATAATATAAAATAAGTAATAAAATAACACAACATTTTTCATAAGACAAAATAAACAATTTCAAGTTTGCAAACTAAAAATATCAAATCTTCTAGTGGTTTATTAGAAATTTATAAAACAGAAACTGCGCACTATATTTATAACAAATAATATATAACAGAGTCCTTTTTTAAGAAATCTAGATCAATGCAGCACTATCTAGACAACTTTATAACTTTGCTCATTAACTTTATGTAAGGTTTAAGACGTTATAAATTTTCTCTTAAAAAGAAAACTTATTCTTTAAACTATATAGTATAACTTGTACTACATTATTTAATAAAAATGATTTATTTAAATGTTTTTTATAGTCCTATACTTATAATTATTTTATTAAACTTTCTCTATACCTAATAAATTTATTATTCATTTAATATCTACGATTACTAAATTTAAAACATTCTTCACAAAATTTGTAGTCTATAAATAGATATTATAGCATTTATTATTTTTCATACATTGAAATTGTATTTAAACGTATACTTAATGTCTGTTATTATCTATTAGTTATTTTTATTTATTTATTAGTATTTTTAATAAAATATAGTAACAGTTACAATATCATTGTCTAGTATTTGTTGTAAAACAAGGTGAAAGTAGCTGGCCAATCATGTAGTTAATTTAATTTGTATAACTGATAATGGACAGAGAAAAGCCATCAAAATAATTTCTCTTTGGAACTATAGTAAGCGCAGCCTTACAAAAAAACTATTCTCTAACAAGAAAAGAATTTCTTATTTTAATTATGAATGATGTTGATGTTTTAAGGATTGATTTACATTGTTCACAAAATCACAACTGAAGTTTGATTCTCAAACATTTTCGATTATAATCTATTTTTATTAGAAATATTTTTCTTATTCTAATCATATGTAATAGGTATTTTTACTTTAAGCGTAAAATTAAAAATGTTTGTCGTTGTTACTATATTTCTTACTCATAATAACAAAATGATTAAATTTTGATCATAAAACTTATTTTATGCGGATGCTCTGCATATGTACGGCAACATGATATAATATTAACATGATAAAGCAATAGAATAGTTAGGATCGAATATACATGTGCAATTTCGTGATTATTTGTTTTTAAAATATATATAAGAGTGTTCATTCCATTAACTTACAGGTCCGCGAGAACGAATATGGAATATCCTCGGGAATATCGCATTGTATTTTGTTATGCTGTTTTAAAATGATGTTCTTGTTCATTTGTCTACAATCTTTTTCTTAATTTCCTTTTAGATAGGTAATATATGAAGTATTTGTTTAAGATGTATCTAGAAAACAAAATCTTGTTCACTATCGAAAGTATAGTCCTGTTGGCTATTAATATTGTGTTGATTGTAATATTACTTAATATTTTTAATATTTTAGTAGCTAATAAAATAATTAGAAGTAAACTTCATTATTTTTAAAATTATAAGATTTGATTGACAGTTGAACAGCCGATCGTCTATTATGTAACGAAAGTTAGAGGTTATTTTAATTTATAATTTGAAATCTACTCAAAAATTATAAGGTTAAAGTGAGGATTGAAACGAGAATAGAACATTTTGAAATCATATTATTAAAGAATTAATTTTCGTTCAAACTCTTCCTTGATAATACTTGTAAGCTTGGTCAGCTGCGACACGCCAAAAAAGAATAAGGCGATATGCGGCGCATTGGAATTGTTTCGACAATTGCCCTTGAAATTGTCACTGTTTAATTGTCTTTATACATTAGCCTCGACATTAGGAGTATAATTCATATGAGTATGTTTTTAAATATCTAAAGTTTTTATTTAATTAAAAATGAAAATCTCTCTTTACAACGTAAGAGAATAGAATAAATTTTATTATCACAAGGCTAATCAATATAAGACTCGGAATAAGAAAGAAAGAGGGTAAATTTTAATATATTTTTACTATTTAGAGTAAAGTTATAAAAAAAAGTCAAGCTAACTTTAGCCAGTTGCAAAGGTAGACATAAAAAAGAATTTTCACGCGAACAGGAATAAAAGAGTTGATAGACTGAAGTGAGTGAGTATCGGTGCCCGTAAAAAGAAAAGAGAATAAGAATCTATCTGGGAACATCGAGGGGTACACTGTTATACATATATATACGTATGTATACACACTGTATGAGTCGACTCATCGGGAGCGATCCAACATGTACAGTCACTACTGCAGCTTGTTCCCGCGTCTACTCGGGGATTTTGGTAATCAGCGGCGTTAACTAACGAATCTAAACTGCCGGAATTAGAGACTTCAACCTCCGAGTGGTTGTGTACTCCGCCCGCCAGTACAGCGCGACCGAGAGCGCGGCAGCTGACCGCAATTGTAGATTCAATTAAAATCGAGTACTTTACGAGTTTAGATATGTTATATGCGTGCCTCTCGTCAAAAACTATTCAATAATTGATGTCAATCACAGAGCGTAGTTTTTCGGTCATATTAAATAAAATCCTTTATGCGATCGTGATTTAATATAATTTTACATCTTACAACATTACAACAAAATGATTAAAACAGCATTGTGACCTTTGATAGCCTGAGATAACTGAAAACTACCTCTAAGTTTAATTATAAAATTTTTAATATTATAAATTTACCGATAAATAAGTTTAGAATTGCGATGAATTTTTGTTAAACAACTTCTTGGACAAAATAAAATCTACGAATCGATTAATTAAGTAATTAGAGAATACACATTCTTCTGCCTCAAAGTATAACGTTTTTTAAGTATAGTTTCACCAAGCGATAACCTTTAACAAACTTGTATTTCCGAGGATATTTCTGGTAGTTAGTACTAAATTATGATAAAAATAATCTTTTATGCGCGATCTGTGACATATAAAAGATTTGAATAAAGCAACAGTATATACTATTAAAGATAAATACAATAATATTTAGAAACATATTAGAGCCCTCTTGTAAAAATAATAAGAAACAATCAAATCATCGAAAATGATAGAATCAAAAGTACAACTTAAGTACTTCCTCATTTCCTTATTATCATAAAATAATTTTGAAATATATATATAAGATAACATACGCACACTCGTATTTAAAAAAATAATAATAAAAAATGTTATCGCAAACACTCGATTGATTTAAAAATGTAGGATTAAATAGAATACACCGGCTGTATTTTGAAGGATTAATATATTATGAATATACCACTATATTCTGGCCGTTTTATAACGTACAAATTAAGCTTTCATGATTTGTTCTATAGAGAATGGCAATGTTTTGTAAAAGATATGAAGCTACTTTTAATCTAAAAAGACAGATTATTCTTAAGTATAACAATCACATATGCACTATTTTTTGGCCAAGTTCTTTGCACGAAGAAATCTCAGTTCAAATAAGTTATCAATTAAGGTATAAGTACAGTTATATTAAGAGAATGTAGCGAATAGTATACAACTTCCTATTTAAGTGTTTTCCAGAGCTTTCTTACTGGTATTCAGACGTGTGAATATAGGCACTATGACTTTGTCATATCGGCGTTATAACCGTTTTTCCTACACAATCAATACCCAATTTAAGCTCGTCAATTGAACTTTGTATACATAGCTATCCAAAATTATAGTTTAAATTCAATTCAGGTTTAGCAGCTTTTAATATACTGTGAAATAATTTTAAATTACGAAATCTAAACGCTACATTTCATTACCCTTGACAAGTAAATCAGTTCATACGTCTTTATTTCGTAATGTATTTATTCTTTATCAACACATTTTTTCAACTCTTCAGGTCACTCTTGTCTTTTAATTCAAGATGCAAATTTGAAATATTTGCAACAATTTTCTTAATTAAAGCATGTTATTAATAAATTTCCATTATAAAGTTCGATTATTTTCAGCAATACATTTATTTATATAAAATTAATTAAGCTGAATTCAATATAAAATATTTTATCCAAATTAGCAATTTGATTTATTTAATAAATTATAATGTTCTCTTATTTCTACTCTTTTAATTTCAGATAGCGGAATTGTATTATTTCGCGCAGTATATACAATCATGTCGTTTGGTAAAAGAAAATCATTGCACCTCATATGAAACTTAAATATTATCACAGGTAATCGCAATTCGTCAAAAAAATCACAGATCGGGCGTAGACACAACAATAAAATAAAACAAAATATCTTTGAGTCAAAAAGACATTCACACTCACAAATGTACAACGAAAAAGGAGTGGATGAGACCTCACTAGCCTCTTTTCCGAGCTCCTTGGCCAAATCCTTGGTCGATCCAAAGGGGTATACAGGGAAAACTCTGTCCGGGAGACAGGGTCCCATGTAAAGTTTGCCTAAATTTCAAGAAAGAGGAGTGGTGGTCATCGTAAAATCCATTTTGTGAAACTTATCCCTAAAGCAATGATATGCACTCTGTTCGAGACTCCGTTCGTCGCTCGACTTGTTGCTGTTTCGAATTAATTTGACCTTTAAAATATTTTCCAACAACGTTTGGAACCTTTTTAATACAGCTAATCGACTGTGAATTTGATAGTATGCAATTTCAAGACCAAGCACAAGAGGAAACGAATTGAACATCTTGTTACTGCAAGTCATTCAACGTTTCTCGAACGATGCGCTTCTTTACACATTTTTCTCGGTCTTATTCCTTCGTTCGTTGCCATCTTTGGTTCGAGTTGAGGCCGATTCGGCAACACGTCAAGCGTACGTGACATGCGGTTTAGAATGGGTCGATGTTTATTTAACCAGCACGTACATACGGACGAGGTAAGGATGTTCAAGGTTCTCGAGGTAACGATTACCTTCATCAGCGATCTACAGCGACAATTGCTTTCGTAATGTATAGCAACTAATCATAATTGTCAACCTGTAACATTTTACAGATTTGCATAGTCAAATCAATAAATATGATATTTATTAATCATTTGAATTTTTTACAGTATTCGAATTTTCAGATATTGTATATCCCTGTATAAGCACTAGTCTGCGTCTAGTGACATCTGCGTAGATTCAAATTTCCGAAAATATAAATGAGCAAACAGCATATACTCGAATAAATTACGACTTGGTGAATTGTGATTAATGAACTTTCAATGTAATGACGGTGCATGCGAAAACACATATATGCTTAGAATTTATCAGGTACTTATGTCGAAAAATACGTTAAAAAGGCTGCGATAGTAAAAATTGCAACGATGTAATCTTCCAACATTTAATTTTCTTTCTAATTACCCGCCGATAAGAAAATTTTTATGCGTGCATAATTATTTATGATTCAAGGTATTAGTCAAAATGAGCAGACGAACTCATTGAGCAATGAATAAAGTTTTTATTTACTTTTATTTATAACTAATTATAAAAAGTGCTTTAGCAAATTTTTAACAAGTTTCATTTTTAAGGGTTGTATTCGTATATTAACCCTTCTTTATGTATATACAATATCAAATTAGTATTTAGTTAGATATGATATAATTGAAGAGCTGTAAGATGTATTAATTTTTATTATACACATTAAAAAATATAAGTGCAATTAAATTTGAATATATTTCTCACCAATTAATATCTTATATAATAAGAAATAAAGTCAATTAAAATAATCCATCTGGAGAATTTTTGAGTATCAATGATTACATAACTACGACCAAAATTACAAGCAAGTATGTGTTTAAGACAGACTATTTAATATTTATAAAAATACTATTTTTGACTAAAGATTATTATTTCGTCACAAATCTAATCATATACACAGGTACAACTTATTTTTTATTTAAAGTCTTATCTTCAATTTAATCATGTTTTAAACAAGCTTCTAAATTTAAACTAATGACATATAACTGTTGAAAAACACATAATAAACATTTACATGAATATTTGAAATATTTCATTACATTTGTTTAATCTACGCTTAGAAAAATTTCGAGTACAAGCTACATCTTATAAATTACCGCATGAATGGATAAAAAATTAGTACTTTGAAGATATATACGAGATTTTAATGAATAAGTATTCAAAAAATTATAGCAATTATTTTTATTATCAGATGTTTAACTGCACTTTTCTTATTCATAAGTTTAAATAGCGCATTTTTATTATAAATAATAATTTTGCCAAAGTAGAAATCGCTAAACTAGATTTTATTTTTTGCAAGCGGTGCAAGTTATTGAACTGTAACATAAGATTGAACACTTACTGAAAGCAATCAAATGCCATTAAATTTGTACTTTCCTACTAAATGCAACATAAAAAATATAAACTCAAGTCGTATCGCTATTTTATCTATTATTTAATGTTTTTTAAAAATGACATTTTTATAGTAAATTTGTACAGCAAAAGGTAATGTAATAATAAAAAACTTAATCATCTTTTATTATGAATCAAAAGTAAATAAGATTATTTTTTTTCCACGTAGTTTATGACATGACATTGCACACAAGAAACTAATCCTCATCGCTGACTTTTGCGAACTTCCAGTACATGTTTGGTTTTAATTTATGAAAAAATGTATGAGTATATATGTAATTCATCGATAAATATGATTGTGTTTTACATATTGTCTTAATAAATAATAATTTCCAACGTTTACAATTATTGTATGAAATACATCGTAATTAATAAATATTAACGAATATTGCAAAGGTTTTAAGTTTACCGGTGAAAATAAACTTCCGATATCAGCCATTTTATTTCTATTATTGCTTACTATCCCCAATAACATCGATTAATCAACATTAATTTTTTTACTTGGTGGTATATATTATATATATTGTTACAAATAATGTCTGTATAACAATAAAATACAAAATGACCACAATCACACGATATAGCGTGTACTTTTGTCGAGAATGTCCTTGGTTGAACTATAGAGAAAAATTAAATAACTTTTGGTTAGGAAAAAAATAGTTTCTTGTTGAGATCATATATTTTTATTCACTTTGTAATCATGAGTCGCCTAAGTGACAAATATAGCCTACCTATCAGAGCAGTTCTGCTCGATGAACCTTATAGAACATAAAATATCAAGAAATATATGATAATCGTCGTTTTTTACTTGTATGATTTCCGTTTGTAATATTAATATTTTTTTTATAGTTAAACGTCTACAGGGCCCATTATACAAAAAAGTGCAGGTACAAGTTGATCTGCTTTATATAGTCAATATCAAACATACATTTCAATAAAGTATACTAAATAATATATACTAATTTTAAAGGAACTACTTATTGTTAGCAACAGTTAGTCGGATAATGCTTCACACGAATGGTTTACACGAGGGTTTACACAAATATAATTCAAAATTTTCTGATATAAAATACCTAGAATTAATAATTGAATTCTTTAAATATTAGAAAATTATAATTGAGCTTATAATTTATAACAATTATTACTCAGCATTTCAAGGAACAACAATCAATAATCTCATTATTTACAATGTTCCGATTCTGAATTTATCTCTTGAAAGATAAGTGAAATAATTATTAATGAAATTATTGTAGAAAAAATTATTTCTTGAGGAGCTATAGGATTGATGTATTATAATAAGATGCTACATTCTCATTGGATCTAATAATTGATAATATTCTTGTTACATTAAAAGAATTGTTTGCAAGATATTACAGTTTTTATACCTTAAATCTAAAAAACTATAATATTGAAGACTAAGAAGGATATTATTAACGTATAACTAGTTTAAAAAATTAAAGAATAAACAAGTAAATTAGAACATCAGAATTCAATCATCTTTAACATAAAAATGTTCTTTATACATTTTCACCTACTACATAGATATTAACGTCATTTAAGAAATTCTTACGAATAAATAATCTTATCTTTTTAAATACTCTGTACCCTAATTAGATTTTAATTATTTTTAATAAGTTTATAAATAATACTAGTTTTTAATTATAATTTTTTGTTTAGGCGTAAATGAGAGATAATGGATAAAATTGGTGCAATAGTAAAAGGGTCATAATAATTTTTCAAATATGTTTGTAAATATCTAAATAAAGTAAGTCGCTTGCATTCTACTGTATTTGGTTTTGTAACATGAATCGCCGATGCTGTACGTTCAATTACTATGTTTAATAAAAAATGTTATCTTTATAATTACACATACATTTGCGATGAAATTTCTATAACAATTTCACTTATTAAAGTTCAATGAGGAAATATTTAAATATTTAATGGAATAATTTTTATAATTGTACATAACATATAGTAACGGTACGTGTATGTCTTATTTTTTATTGCATATTATAAAGGAGAAATTATAGAAACATCTATTTAACGATATTTGGATTAATTGAATACAATATTAGTATACATTTAAGGCATAGCAATTGACGTGCAGACTCGCGAGGTCTATCGCGACAAATAGCCAGGTAATGGGATAAAAGTACTGCGAATTAAAATTGATGGTTTAACAAGTTGGTTTAACTAGCCGAAAATGTTCATTGCGAGAAGTTTAAGCGAGACTTAGCTTCTCAGCACAGGGTGAGCTTTTGTACGCGATGTATGAAAGGGGAAAAAACGAAGTACTTTCAGAGCTCGTCACGCGCGATTTGGTCGTTGGCAAATAACTGATTAGTGTTGTCTATCGCGGGCGGCATTAAATTAATTGGTGCTAAGAGCGGAGTGGGGCCCGTAATAAAGCGCTGCGTTATAAATAGAAAATGCGGGCGATAATGGATTAACGGACGGGCGGTGCATAGAAAGTCGTTTATTAAAATAAAAAGAGGAGAGCGCAGGAGACTCAAGTATGGGTGCAAGTTGAAAGTTTGGAAAGCACTTTCGCATCGGTGCGACGAGGAGGCACAACTCAAGGCAGCGCCGCAGCGGTCAGGTAGGCAACCTAAGAGGTGCTCTCGGCCTCTCGGGACTCGGGGAGGCTGCGGGCCCGTGCCGGGTGCAGATCGATGGCCGCGCGCTCGGCAACTTACGTGCGAATGCGGAGGTGTCGGCTGACTCCCACGGGCTCTGCCATTCAGCGGCCGGCCTTTGGCCCGCCGACTCCGCGGCTTTGCATCTCGGCTATTGCTGCAGTTGTGGCACGAACACTGTCTGCTCCGACGACGCTCGCTCACGTGGGGCCCGGGCACGAAGGCTGCAACTCCTTAACCAACTGATCTGCGCGGCGGCTGGCCGCTGACTGGCGCGCCCCGGGCCGCCGGGTCTAGCCGCCGCCTCCGCTGACGTGGAGAGGGAGCCAGCCGCGCACCGCCCGCGCAGCCCACCGCCGCCGGCTGACCCCGAGTCCCCGGCTCCTTCCCTTTGCTTCCCTCGTTCCCGCTCTCGAGGCCACTGCGCCTCCGTACCTGGCTCAATCCCCGGTATTCTCGCCGGGTCAACGCTTTCCGAATCCTAAATACAATCAATGTCACTTGCATTTTTCAAAACTAATCTCATCATTTACTAATGAATGTCTATTACTATTTTTTATAGTGAATTGTCTAGAAGAAATTTAAATAACTTTTTGACCAGTTTATATCAACAGAATTTATAATCTATTCTAAATTCTAAATTCTCTTATATAAATTTATTTATTTGTGGATTTTTATGTAATTAAACTGTACTATTGAGAACGGTTTGCTTGATTTTATCTGAATAAATTCAAAACTCTTTCAGAACGCTATAAGAGCCCTTAAATGTCTTCATAAAAAATTAACATTAACCTATCGACATAATAAACTAGTTTTACTTGTTAAATATTAATGCAGGAACTTTGGTTAAGATGAATCTTTCTGTCATCTTCCAGTATATGTTAAATTGTACACTGAGAAAGTAAAAAATGCTCCAAATCGTATTTTTCATTCGATTACTCCTAATCCAATTCGTCAGTAGCTCGAGGAAAAATTTTATATATCCACCAAATCATAGGCACCTATTCCAATTTAGTTTCAACCAGCCCATTCAACTTAATGATCTATAAATGACATTTCGAACTCTTTTGTTAATAAAAGTTGTGATGAATTATTATAGCGAGGGGCAATCGATAATATTCAATTTAATATTCTAAATATCACACTTTATTATAAAATATCTTTATTATTATAAAATCTCACATTAACATTACCACGCTTCACATTCACGCATTCTCTCGCTCCTCACGTCTTCTTGTTGACGATGCTGTCGTTACGGCCGTGATGTTGATGCTTCTCGTAAGGGAATTCGGCGCTTCTATCAGCGTGAGCAGCCCTCAATGCAGTTGCATTACGTGTGCCATTTCAGAGACGTCTCCCCGGAACACGTACTGGCCCATAAGATTCTCATTGACTTGTTGTTTGTAAGCAGAAGTCCAAGCGGTGAAGTCCAGGGAAAAGTCCTTCCTCGTGGTGGGCCTTGCTGCCGCTTGCGTCCCTCAAATTGGAGAGCAGCAATTGCGACGGCTCGGGCAGCGATAACGTCGCAAGTTGAACAGTGTGTAGACGCGTGAGGTATAGTGAGGTGTGTCCCTCACCGCGGCTTGCGAGCAAAAGAGCCTTTCATACTCACCGCCAAAAGTATTTAGTGTACATCGACCAGGCCCCCACTGTCTTGCATGATTATCATTTAAGAGGGACACACTGATACAAATTATCCATTACAAAGTAATAAAATAATTAAAGAAATTCTATAAATCTACAATAGATGCATAAATAGAAAATTTCAATCAGGGATGTATTTTTTCATAATTTAAGCACACTCATGTAAAAAATTTTTAGTGTGAACATATAACGTACGTGGAACTCGATATGGATGTAATAACTGAATACTTTTGAATTTTCTAAACTCTTGTACAACGTCAGTAATTCAACAATTATAAATATAGTTCAGATAAAACTTAATAAAATGAAATTAAATATATATTTATCTTTTTCTCTAAATGTTTAGTTAATGAAATTCATATACTCAATCTACTATGATGATAATTCTAATAGCATAACGATATTTTATCTTATATCAAAATTTATATGAATAGTCTATGCTCTTCAGTGATCATTTAGTATTTTTATTTTTGGTTATCTTTAAGAATGCTTATTTTTTACTTTTTGAATATATTTAAAACAGCGAAGAAAGTTCATTAAACTTTATTATATCAATTAATAACATATACTGCCATAGTCAATTAATAATAATGAGATTCAATTATAACGTCAAAGGTATGTTATTATGTTTTTAAAATGATATAAGTATTAATAAACTGGTTTTCTGTTTTATAATGCTTGAGATATTTATAAATGTAGGAAAAAACCAAGACCAAAAAATAAAATACATGTTAAATAAATTAAAAGCAAAAATGAACATCCTTTACTTAAATTACTTCGAAGAATATAACTACACAATTGTAAAACGCCTAGCCGCACAAGCAAACAAACTTAAATTTACTGATAGATCACATAGTCGCTAATACTCTCTAGGGGATGCGACTTAAAAGAATAAATGAAAAAAAGAAATATTAATATTATATTATTAAAATGCGAATTAGAATATTAGTTTTTTAAAACAATCTATACACTTTTTGAATTTCGAAACAAACCGCTTTAACACACCAAGTATATAATAATCAAAAATAGAATTTTCTTTTTTATAAAATCTGCATACACCCATATACCATTTTAAAAAACTCAATAAAAAAATTAAATTTCTTATACTTCCTTTTGCAATTTCCTACAGCGAACTGTCTGATGTATTTCCGGTGCATATACGCCTTGCTGTAAGTTCATATCGTAATTTTAATTCGTTTCTACTGTGCGTTCGTTTGCACTGCTCTTATCTTCTCATTTGTAATATCCTTCGATATAAGACTGATGCAATCTTGCTATATGCTTCTTACAGTATTATAATTCTAGTGTTTCTACTGAATACGTTTTCCGTGATTATCTTGCAATGACGAACTTGCTTTCATAGTTTAGTAACGGTAAATTAAAAATTAAATTAGTTAAAATAAAATCATTGAACCTGCATTTTAATAAATTAAAAGAGTTAGAAACTATCACATTAAGTTTTATAGTAAATTACAATAACTACATTGAATTATAATTTAAATGGGTTTCAGGAACTTTTTATAAAAAACTTTTTATTTAAAAACATACATTTTCATCAAAATTAACTGGATTATTATTATTTTGATTATACTAAAAAATTTGACTACAGAAAAGATTCAGCAAGTTTAATGATAACATTTGAAACAGTGCATTTCATTTTTAAAAAATACAAAAATATTTAAAATTGCAGTATTTTTATTAAAGATATTGTTATAGTACAAAAAAATATTCGTACCTAAAAATAAATAAAAATTCGATAGAATACCTACTGATGAAGTCAATTTAAATTGTACTTATTCTTTGATCTTATAATAATTTGTTTATTTTGATTTTATGTTCATGCTGGAATCAAATTTTGATTTGAAAAATTCTGTAATTACTTAAAATATGTACATTTTGGTATTCAACAATTTAAAATGTCTTTAAATTTAAACTTCCTTGGTTAATTAAATAAATATTTTTATAGATTGATAGTACTGTTGTCATTACAAATATACCAAATTTGTACTCAATATAATGAAGCGCTTTTTACACTGATTTGTAAACATCAACGAAAGTTCGGTAATGAACAAATCTTTTCCGAGAATCTTTCCACTTCAAAAATCTGATAAGGAAAGAATATTATTTAAATATTATTCAATTATAACCAGAAAAAATTATAAAAATAGGTCAAATATTTGGGCAAACAATTCTAGGTTTTATTTATACTATGGTTACTTAAAACGTCGTTGGTTCTTCAAAGTGATTTTGCCAAAAATTTAACTCATAACTATTAATCGTACGTATACACAATCATATTCGACTGATTTGAATCCATCTAATTTTTTCTGATTTCCAAAAACCAAAAAACATTTTTAATCAATTTTTTTGATCAAATATGTGATCATAAATCATCTCTGTCAACGAATACTATGCCTTAAATAATGAAATTTTTTTAAAAAGATTAAAAAATAAGGTAATGTTTAACA
This sequence comes from Sycophaga agraensis, assembly GCA_018906755.1. NCBI lineage: Eukaryota > Metazoa > Arthropoda > Insecta > Hymenoptera > Pteromalidae > Sycophaga > Sycophaga agraensis. Next base: position 1,300,615 of record JACCIE010000042.1, read on the forward strand.
AGTCAGATATAAAATTAGAAAAAACCAGGAACTGCGAAAACTACATGACAATGATTCGTTATACCGTAACGAAATGTACGTTATAACACAGCTGTAGAAATTACATAACGTTTTTTTATCATATTTATTTTTATTTCGTATTTATGTATCTTTGAGATAAATAAGTTCTCATACAATAATGCGTTTATTTTAAATCTTTCACAATTTTTTAACATCATCTTTAACGAATTAATGTATATGAACAGTATTATTGTTAGAGGCGATGAACAAGCAACATTTTCACTCTGAAAAGATTGTATAAAGTGTATACACATTAATCAATTACGAAAGAGCGTACATAGCAAAGTACATAGTTTTTCCAATCTTCTAAAGTAAACGCGCTTTTGCAATAAAAACGCCCAAATTAATTAATGAATTTAGTATTAATGTTTTCCTTGCATAATCTACAGAAACCACTGATTTAAATAGTATATCTCTACAAGTGTAATAGGTTATAAAGTAGGAAATTGCGAGTTAGCAGAACATTGAGCTAGGCTATTAGTCATGTAGAGTGCGAATGCCATCGTATATTTTCACTTGGCATATATCGCACTCAGGTTGCTTATGATAGCTGTTAGGCTCAAAGCGTAATGATATAATCAGGTCAGTGACACATCTGTGCTTTGTTTGATGCGGGATATAAAATACTAAGAATCCAAGAGCTTCCCGAAGACAAACGCGTTTTATTTGTAATTTCATTGATTAGCGCTATTAGTTTATTGGTGCCTCGAGTGGCGCATATTATGTACTACACTCGTGCATTGTTTATGCCAGGATCTCGACCGGGACTATTGTTTACCGCATGGTCTTACAAGTGCACAAAATGAAATATCCGTTTTATGTTACTAAAACACTGCATTATGTGATGCATTCATATAGTATGCGCACCTTTATATTTAGCCATGGTCATACATCTGCATGCAATCCCTCTTTTAAAGATGTATCCCAAATGAAATATTCTTTCACCTTTTATAATTGAAAATAAGACAAATCAAGAGGTACAGGAGCATTACAAAAATTATTTCCATGCAAAGACAGTAATTTAAAGAATAATATGAATAATAGGATCTGGTATTGTTTGGAAAGAAGGGAGGTAGCAGTTTGTTCAAGTTCGTTTAAATTAACTCAGTAGGATAGTCTCTTAAATGTGTAGACTTTCATTAAATTGATTGACAATATAGTTTTAACAGTGACGATACAGAAAAATTTTAGTGCACGACTATAAGACCTAGTAAGGCTAAGCGGCAAGTGCGCTTGATAGTGCTTGTTTCGAATCTCAACACTTTTGTAACAAATTTTACTACAACAAAATCCAAAGATTTTATAAAAGGATCTGACTAATATAATAGCACCATTAGTAATTTCTTCAATTATGATTCATGTTTTATTAATGCACTAGAATAACACGCATATATACTCGTTATCTTTAACATTTTCATATATCATATTAGAAATGCGTATTATAAGCAAATTCTTGTTTTCACAAAATTAAAAAATTAAATAATATTTGAAACTTTGTCACCAAGATGCTTGTGAATGCTAATTTAATGCCATCATTATTTTTATATTACATTTATAAAATACGCCAAGAAATTTTAATATGTTTTAAAAAGCAAAAATTATTTTACAATTTATAGTTTTATGCATAGTAAAACTGATATCAAAGCATGTAATCGTTGAATCTAAAATGTGAAATATAATTTATTATTAACTTATTAAACCCACTTAAAAAAACTATAAGAATAATCGTGTATTAATAACATACAAATATACGGTAAGATAAATTTAAAAACTATTGTTAGATACATAAGAGAGCAAGAAATAAAGAGTTGAAGTTACAAAGTAGAAATTTACATAATCAATGAGAGAGTCGAGCAGAAGGATATTCCACTTTCAAGCTAACGCGTGACCAACGCATGCGAGACAGCATAATCTAAGATATTGCAAATTGTATTGATCGAAAGTGGGAGTATTTAGTCTGACTAGCGAAATTTAAGTTTGACCTTAATCTCCGCAATTATGTGCTTATGGGTTTATATATTTCTACACATATTTTAAAACGTTTCAAAATAATAAATATTTTTGCTTTATATTCGTATAGATAAAAAGATAGCTTTCGATAATTTATTTAAAAAGCAAAATGATTTTTGATTTGTTTGTGTTAGAAAAAAGCACTCTATTTTACTCATTTATAAACTTATGTACAATATACTGTAAAAATGTAACTTAATATTATATCCGAGATTATATTGTTATTAAAGGGTATGTACCGAGATGTACAAAAGAATTTTATGAGTAATTAATTTTTTACAAGTTTCATAATCTAATAATAAGAAATAATGAAATAGACAGAATCATCGACAGAATCATGGTAACCATGAATAGTGCCTCGTGAAGTGCAGTAACTTCCAACTAAATACGGTTTATAGTTTTTCTGTAATTAATTATATAATCAATATATTTTATACATTCATTATAACGTTTAAAGTATTTATTTAAACATAAGTGTATAAATAAATTTTTTATTTATTCATATTTTTGAATTTATAGTTTAGTATGTTTGTAAAATATATGTACAAATTATTTTAGGATTTATTATATTTATTTAATTTTCTGAACAGCAAATTTAAAGGCTGCAGTGAATTTTAGAAACATAATCTGAAAGTTAATCCTAACAACTATACTTATAAACCAGAACCTATCAACTAGAACCCATAAAATAAATGATGCTGCGTATTAGAATAAAAATAATAGATTTAATAGAACAGCAGCGATTGAATTCGGACTATGGATCTCGATGATTACGCCGTATAGCTCACCCATCCTCGGGTTGGCTGTAGTATAATTGACTAAGTTCCAAAGAATGAAGATACGTAAGTATCCGAACAACCTTGGTAAGAAACAAACGACAAGTCGGCTTGACTATGGCGTTGTATGTACATGCCAATTTCTGTTGAGGATAATGCGCTGTCGACGTCATTTTTCCGGCTTAATCTGCAAGGTACGTAAGACTACGTATAGGACAATGGTGTCATCGATCGAGCTCTCAAGGAAAGAGCGTGTAAACTCGGATGATAAAGTCGCCTTTCATATCTGTAGATTTATGTTTTTGCTAATCAATCAAAATACTGGACCCTGCATACGCAGAGAAAAATGTATAAAATTTTTTACTATACCATTAAGTAAACTGGGGACAGATTTGTCAAACAAAAATAAATTTTATAAACAAAATTGTGACTATTTTACTTAAAATTAATATATGCGTATTAATTTTTGATACACTGTTTTTGGCCAATAGTCGTTTTAGGTGAAATACTCACAAATTTTACTATAAAGTATACAGCATCTTTTTTTATTTAACAAGCCTGTTCTAAATTTATTTAGAGGTACAGTAAAACTTCATTTAACATTTCATTAGGTGTATCTGTAAACTAATCTTCATGAGAGAGAACTTAATAAACTGCTATATGATGCACTTCGCTATTTATTTTATACGAGTTTGTATACCTGTCGAATTATACGGACTGATATAAATCTCATCATGTCTGACTTATTATATAAAACGAGAGAGCTACTAGACAACGGAAAGCTGTGGTGAATGGACGAAGAACTTAATCTCATCATATAGTTACTTTAGCAGTTGAGCTGATCCCTCATGATGTATATAAAATGTATTGCAAGGAGGGAAACTTTTTTCGACGCTTTACACAACGTATAAATTATATGGATGCTTATTTACAATATAAATTCCGAAGTACCCGTATAATAAGGCGTTTGCAGCTTGACTTGCAGTCAGAATTTTACATTAGTGAAAAGTGAAATCATAACGGATGCGTTTCGCCTAACTTAGTCTTTTCGTGAAAACACTGCACAGCCAAAATACTCGCATCAGCACTGCAGTTTACACGTTATGTTTCTACGTGGTAGTTGCGCTTATTTCTATATAGATGTAAAATAATATTATTATTTTCAAATGCATTGCCTTGATCAAACCCACGATTAATCTTTCCATAATTTAAGCATTTTTTCTTATATTTTTTAAATTTTACTCGATAATGATTGCCGAGAACTAATTGCACAGAAAAAAATTATTGAAATTTCTCAATTTTGTACAGTTTTGTAAGTTTTATAAGACCTGTTGGCGTTATACGGTTATAAATAAAAATGCAAAAGTTTCTTATTTATAAACAGCAGTAGTTTCCAAAAAATGAGTTTTAAAAAGTCAAAATTCTGCAGCTTCTGTAATGATTTTTTAATTTAATACAATCAGTGTGATCGAGATTGCGAACATAAAAGTGGATAGAAATTTTTAAACATTTTTAAACACAAAAAAGTGTAGTTAATATAAATAGAAAGTACCAACACCTGTCACAATAATTTAGTACAAACTAACATAAAATTTACCAGAAGTATTCGAAAATTTAACAACATCTCATTTCATTGCGGTCGCGGTTAACTGTATTTACATTTGCTTTTTTATAGCCTAAAGCACATTACGAACGAGATAAGAACAATAGTTTTTAATCGCAATTAATGAAAATGAAATGAAATTAAATGAAATACTATAAGCAGTACCGGGCCTACGATTATCATTGTAAAGACTTCCATAAAGAATGCTGTAATCAAAAATTCAACTATTAAAATATAGGAATCTGCAGTTGAAGTAGCCTAAAAAAAGTTACTTAATCGAGGAGTAGTCGAAAAAGATACTCTGCAACCGCCAAGAGAACAATCCTTTGCAATGTATCTTCCAGTATACTTAATGATGGCATCAGAACAGATCTCAGCCACCCTAGTAGTATTTCACAATTTTATTGATTTTGATTGCCGTTTGTAGAGTTAAAATAGAAACAGGTCGACATGAACGTTGGTCATCTTCGGTACTCTCTCAGCCTCCAGAAAACTGTTTATACCATTCGAAAACACGCACATAATCGAGCTACGCCTTTTATAACAACCTAGGCAACTTATATATATTTACTTGGTGCTTTGTAAAGTTTTTGTTAGTTAATTCTGAACAATAAATTATTAAAAAAAAGTTATTATGTAACGTCTTGGATCATAAGGTAACTTAAAAGAAACAGCTAATTAAAAATTTAATACGCAATGTGAAAGTATAGTGTTATCTTTGTTATAGTGTATTGGTATCTTTTAGTGCACAGAAGATCGATGTGTAAAGAAGCGAGGTGTAAAGAGGTGCAAGGCTGAGCCTTAAAATTTGTTACCAAAAATAATTACATTACAGTAAATAATTTTTTTACATTATTATTTTATTATTACACTAATTCATTAAAAATGCCGAAACAAATTACGTCAAAGTTACGTCATCAAACTAATATGTATTGGTTTATCAAATTATATAAATTACATGATAACATTGATATCGTTTATATTTTTTATTTCACTTCGATACTTTAATTTTAATATTGATGTTTTTACCGCTCTGATATTGACTGACTTTGATACCAAAATTATTTTGATACATTAAAGCATGTATAATCTTAAATAATAATATATTCAACGACATTAATATAATTTAACAATTTTATACTACGGTTCATAGAAGGTTCTAAACGAGGCAGCGTTTCGTTGACGAAAGCGGACCGCATAATACTTAAACGTATAGAGAATTATGCATTTAAAACTATAAACGTTATACTTCTTGACGATTTGCGAGTCATGCAAGAAAAGGAAATGAATCGGAAAAAGGAATGAGAGTTGGAGAAATTCTTGTCGCAGAAAACTACATTTGAATATGCAGTGGTCACCTATTTTGTATACGAAACAGACATGCCAGGCACGGAACAACAGGCATGGAACAAAACGCGAAAAGATATGCGATTGGGTCTTTCGACGCAAAAGGAAGAATGAAGATGGGTGGGAATGTACGATCGGAGTATATTAGACCTCGACCTGAACTCGTTACGGGGTAGAACAAACACGAGGTCGCAGAGCTAGTATCAAAACTTGACTCTTGCATTTTCTGATTAAGTCTCTAACGCTCGCTCTGCTCCTTTTTTCTAACCCTCTTCTTTATTGGGAGTTCCCGAGGACGACGACGGAATTTGCAATTGTTAAGTGGTGAGTCAACTGCTTTTAAACTCGAAATTGCTGCGAGAAAGTGAACTGAGATGTCTAGTTGAGAATATCGTTTACAAACAGATGAAAATGGCGTAAAAAATGATCTACATTATATAAAAGTCAATTACCTAGTAAATTATAAAATAGTTACTATTAAGAAAAAGAAATAGGCATCACAAAGAAAGAGTGATACGAAGAGAGACACGAAGAAATCTATTCACCCAGGTATCAACACGAAACGGTGTGCACAATCCTCCGAACGGTTCCAAAGCTACCACAGTTTCTGCGAGGTATATTATATGTACGAACTATCGAATTGCACTTGCATCGTGCCACTTTGCAACCGAGCAGATGCTGTGGATGCTACCTCTTCCCTCTCTTCATTTGAAAAGAGGCTGATGACGAGGTTGATGAGTAGTACTCTTAATTAGTACTCTTTGTGGGCCCATGTCTCCTAAATCGAGCAATATGGAACTTGATAGATACAGAAGTAAAATAGAAGTAGACTAAAGAAGAATCAATAAAAGTATCTATCTATGTATTAATAAGATTATAAAAAAAATCTAATTCTATTGATCTTTCAGATTTCGAGTATTCATTTTTTTAAAGATTATTTAAATATTTTTAAAACTGTTACTATTCAAAATAAATATCTTGAATTCATTAAAAAAATGTATATCTTTCTTAATATGATTGTATTACATTTTTAACATGTATTAAATACGGTTTTAACCTCAGTTTTAACAAAATCATTTCTTTGTAAAATGAAATTTCGTGTCATTGAGATGATAATGACCACATATAACATAACCGTGTAATAAATAATATTCAAGTTAAAAATGGCTAACAAATCTGTGATGATCCTTTCCTACCTTCATTTATTTTTTACACACTGCATTTTACGAGAAATTAGATTCAGCAATAGTTTTCATTCAGTTACAATTTTATCTCAGTTTTAACATCCAAATAAGGATCCGCTTCATTATATCCTCGCAAATAAACTAATGCTGGTCATCGCATTCTTATTATAAGCTCCTTGGAGAATTTATATTGCAGAAACAGACTTCAGTACTTCATTTTGTATATTTATTCTATTGAAAAATTTTGTAAAAATCACTATATCATTTTTTGGACCAAAAGTTGATAATGAAGTAAAGAAATTAAATATATCGATTTTATTCGCTTGTGAGGTCTATCAATTCTACTCGCTGGTTTGTCGCGAAGATGACAATTCTTGTTGATGTTATACACAGCAGCTTAAGGAGGACTAACAAATTCATTCATTCTTAATTCATTCTTAATTCGATAATTCATTCTTAAAAGTAGCCATTACTAGCTGCCCACTTTTGGAATTCGTACCGTTGCAAATTCCTTGCCTTGTGCAATTTTACACGTAAAGTTGTATGGTTATACAGTTGATATTTTCAAATACGTACATAAGCATAGTTAATTGGCCTCCCAGGTCTGTCGAATCAGATACCGCGATAGGTCTCAGGGACAGTTTGCCCATCTTGATCGACTGCAAAGAGGAGAGGTAGCCGCGGATCACAAGTCCCCGCAGAAGAAACAACCCTCTAAAACGGAGTCTCCAACTTGATGGTTCAACTGCCTTTAAAAAAATAATTATTATGTTATATCTGTCTTCTATATTGTTTTATGTTCCTGTTGTAAGCTTCATTCTATATTCATAAATGTGTAAGATGCAGTAAATCGTTGTGGTCAACCATTTAAAATATTATAATATAATAACTGTAGTGGTATCAAAACCAGCATAAATTAATTCATGTTTTTATATTATAGAAGATCAATGTCGAAGAAAAATACTTAATGTGAAACTTTATAGATCGCGCTAAAAATTTATTTTATTTTTAATATTTTAATCTTTTCAAATTTTTATTTTTATTTCTAATGAAACTACAATTCTACAACTAAATGGTTTATTCATAGACATTGCTCGATTAAAATCTAAAACATTATTAGAAATATAAAGGATTTATATACTTAAGTGGGTTTCTGACGGCGATTTGAATGCCATCGTGGCTAATTTCAAACCTTTGTACCGGAATGAATGAATAACTTAACAAATTACGGCCTGAATAAATATAATGTAAACAATAAAATTAGTTTAAAATAATCCTCAATTTTTTATACGGGGTTGTTAACTATTACATATTCAAAAGAATATTTAGAAAGTACAATAAATATTCATATAAATAATAGAATATCAATGTCGTTTGTATCATAAAATCTAGTTACAATAATAATATGTTGGAAATATATTTATTCTAAAATATAATGGTAGAATTAAAGAAAAAACATAGTTGCCGGATCTGTAAAAATTAATTATGGATGGAATAAAATTTATTTGTATACTCCACAGTTTAACTTTGTTAGCAAAATGTGTTAATAACTTTTCAAAATTGAAAGGTCCCTGCGCTAGAGATATTGTTGCTAAAAAAGAATAAAAGAGTCTGATTCCGAATGATGGCGCTGATTATCATATGTAGTAACGTAGATAAATTATCGGTACATTAAAGAGCCCCGAGCAAAACTACGATCGCCACCTGCTTTAGAATTTCATATATGTTATTATCATGTTATTATGATAATTTTAATTTAATTTAATAATTTATGATATCAACAACATTTAGGAAAACGTTTTATTAAAACAAAAAAATTTTATGTATGCCCGGGGCTATAAACTTAAAATTCTTGATACGATCCTGTGAGGTCGATGAAACAGAAACTAATTTATGTTTTGCTACGGTGTTTTGCTTTTTTGGAACTAGTGTCTCGACAGTGAGTTCTGAGTTCTGGTTTTCTCGAGGAACCCTCTTAAATCTAATATAATAATCATGAAATAGTAAAATTATTATTTATTAAAATGAATAATGTAATTTATTTGTTTATTATAATAAAAGTAATTTTTATCAAAAAGAATTTTATTTTATGTATAAGTTTTCAAATGCTTGAAAGTAATTGATTAATGTTATTAATATGTTTCAAGATTATTTATATACTTTGATAAACCTACAGTATCTGGGAACTATATTTATGTTTCTTGATTATAATATTTAAAATTATAAAAGTATCATTTTTAATATTGAATTTATTTTAGTATAAATTTTAAATTAGTTAATTGATTAAAAATGTAATTGTGGAATTAAAGCAATGAAGTGAATCACTAGAATTGAAAGGTGCTTGCTGATGTCCATGAATTTTTGTACTTTCACTTTTTCACGGTAAATCCTCCGTGATATGCATCTAGCGTTCGTTTCACGGAAGGAATCACTCTATTTATGCTTATAGATCAGCCCGTGATCAAAGCTCCAAACTTTCGAGTCGCACAATAGTATAAGAAACTGCAAACTCATGCTTACAGATGGTCCTGTATCATCGCATCACTGAATGCAATGTCACAAGCTTCTAGCGAAAATCAATACTTGCGTTGCTACTAATTTATGTCCAATTTATTATAGCTACCATATTTAAACTCGGGTTTCATCTCTATTTTCTCTAGACTAGTTTTCAATACTGTTGGTGCAAGTTACTTACATATCATGCAGTGTACAGATGCATTTAATTACTTTTTTTTGTTAGTTTAGTAAATCCCACAATTTTTAATAATTAGATGATAGCACATTATCAAAAGAAATTTTCTTTAGTCAAAAAATTTCCACTTTCTTGATTAGTATTTTTACATTTTTTCACAGTACAAAAATTATCATAATAATTCTCCGTTACTCGAGATATTTATATAATATCGTTGATTAAAATTACAAACGGCTGCGGTAATTAAAAAAAAGCCTTGTTATTACTGATTGACAAACTCGCAGTCTTTCTAATGCAGCTATAAAAGAAAAGGAAGGCATAAGGTTATTTAAACTTGCTCGATGGCTAAGGTAATGTCAAGTTAAATTAAATTTATCTTCAAGCCGCATATAGTCACTCATACGAGGACTACAACTTATATATAGTAATATGCAACTACTTCCACCATAGTAAACATCTACTCAAACAATCGCTGGAATTGCATCTCGAAGAAAGGATTTGAGTGCGCCAAAGAGTACATAATTACCGTAGAGGAAAAGACCGTTAATCGCGCTAATCATCTGGTTTGTAGCGCGTCCAAGTTACGTTGTGAGCCGCTAGGATCTCGAGCTCTCAGAAGAGCATTACACGTTCTTGAATGAGTTAGTGAATACGATAGAAATTGAGAGAAGATCTAGAAAAAATAAGCTTAGATATATATCATTGAAGGTAACTGAAGGATCATTGAAGGATCATTGAAGATAGCAACATTCTTGAGACGATTATTAATAAGTCTATGTGGGTATAGTTTTTAATAAGGGATAGCAGTACAGCAGTGCGACTCCCTCTTGGAAACGTTTATTAATTCTTTAACAATAATTATATATGCATATAAAAGCTACTCCCACGTTTAAAAAATAAAAATTTCTTTTAATCTATTATATAAAATTTTCACTATCAACATAGGAGAAACTGTTATAATATCAATAACTTTTGCAAGAAAATAATAAAAAAATATCTAAAATTTATATAATTGTTAATTATTTCGTTAATAACAAATAAGTAGGGCACTTTCAGACTCTCAGAACTCAGAATTAAAAAATAAAGATATGCACAAAAATGATGTGTTCGGTTTGCTGCGCACTGTTCCCTACATCGTCTTATTTTTTATTCCTTTGATACTTCATGCTATAAATTCGGAACAATTTATGGTGATTTCAGACTCGAAAACCGAATTGAAGAATCAAATGAAATAAAAACGTTTTAGAAGTAAGATAATGGACTAAAACTAATATATTAATTTATATTATATATTATACTACAATATTAATTCTTAGTACTATATTATAATATTGCTTTACTTGATGTTAAGAAAGTATTGTTTTGAAAACCTAAAAACAGTGGTTTAGGTTTATCTTTTCGCGTTTTCATTTGTTAAAATAAAGTCTGAAAAATAAAGAATACAATTGAAAGCAACGAAAACCAAATCATATCATTATGCAGGTCTATTTGCTAATTAAATTTTTTTAACAGATTTTCAAATAATTTAAAAAAGCTTATTGCAATAAATTTCATTTTAATACATACTATTTGGATTCCAGAAAATAAAATTAGTGAGATTTTCAGATTACTTTATGAAGATTATTAAGTTAATTATTAAGTTAAGACAATATAAGCTAGGAATAAATAAAATGTTAATAGTTCGTTACAATGAATAAAAAACCATTTTGTAATATATTATATTACATGATTACATAACTGAGTAAATCCCTGTATATTTGGTTTAGTAAGGTGAACGTTTTTATCTTGTTTTTTATGTTTTGTGTACCAAACTTTTATTATTTATCAAAATAGTTCAATTTTATTTTACTTAATATCTTCATTATAACATTCACAACTGACAAATAAAAATTAAAAGTAAGACAACAGTTTATACTTTAAACATCATTTTAATATTTTTTATACAAATAGGTACATTCTCACTTTCAAAAACGTTTCTCTCTAGTCAACACACAGTCATCTCACACAATTATTTATAACTAAATGGAAGATCAAAAATGAAAATAAATAAATCAATAAGTCATAATAAATTAATTTGTAGCTTTTCAAGGAATTTAAATGTCTTTTAAGCTTAATCATATGTCACCCATCGAATCCTAATTACTTTCATTTTAAACATTTAGTTGAGTATAATCTGGTTTTTTTATCACTCATTATTTCACAAAACGATTACTGTCTATATATATTGTAACAAAATGTACTAATAATGAGTAGTTGGGATATTGTAAACAAGGAACAACTTCAAATGCTGCATAAATTATCAAGTCTATAAGTTTTGCTTTGCGATCCTTAACAATGAAATTTAGAATGAATTTGACACTGTCATTTTATTACAGTTCATCGTGATCTTCAGTACTTTCTTTTTCTTCATCTACATCCATGTCGTCAGATTGTGGTTCAGTCTCTTGATCATCTTCAAATGTATCATCGTCATCTTCCAAAGGAGTTTCATCTAATGGAATTCCTAGTGTTTTCCTCATAAGATGTTCAACATTCTCAGCAAAACTTGCAGTTTCTTTGAGCATGTAACCTGATCTCAGTGTTGCAGTTTGAAACATCATTAATGCCATATTTTTAGTGGTTTCATCTCCCTTTTCATCATCTTCAATTCTTCTTAACAACTCTCTAATCAGAGGATGTCTAGGATTAATCTCAAGAGTTTTTTTCTGATTTAAATAATAAGTTTTCTGAGGATCATCAGATTTTTGGTGTGCATTTGATATAGCAAGTCTTTCCATATTTCCAGTCCATCCAAACATACTAGCAACAAGAGCACATGGTGAATCAGTTAATCGTTCAGAGACTTGAGCTTTGCTAATGTGATCTTTGAGTTCATCATTTAAGAATTTAATCAGAGGCTCGTATATTTTTTCTAATTCTTGTTTCTTTTGTTCAGATTTAGTTCCTTCATCAAGTGAAAAACCTTCCTTTGCAACATTTTGGAATTTCTTTCCATCAAATTCTGGAATAGATGACAATGCATATTCATCAACAGCTTCAACTAGATAAAGAACTTCATAACCTTTTTTCAATAAACGTTCAACAAAGGGAGACTTTTTAACTTCTTCAATGGAAGATCCAGCAATGTAAAAAATATTCTGTTGATTTTGTTTCATACGAGAAACATAATCAGCTAAAGAAGTTGGTTCATCCTTTGCAGATGAACGGAACATCAACAGTTTAGATAATCTAGCACGATTTTGGGCATCTTCAATTATTCCTAATTTAATGTTAGTACTGTACTCCTTCCAAAATTCAAGATAATCTTCCTTTGGAACCTTCTTAAGCATATCCAAGACCTTACGAATTAATTTCTTTTTAATAATTTTTATAAGCTTGTGTTGCTGGAGATTTTCGCGTGAAACATTCAATGGAAGATCATCACTGTCAACAATACCTTGAATGAAAGCTAAGTAATTTGGCATTAACTCGTTAAATTTGTCAGAAATGAAAACTCTTCTGACATACAGCTTTATATTATCATCTTTTGTTCCATAGCGATTAAAGCTATCACTAGGTTGAACTTTAGGTACAAACAATAGTGATTTAAATGTAACTTCTCCTTCGGCTATAAAATGCACTTTAGCCAAAGGATCTTGACCATCTTTTGTTAATGCTTTATAAAAGTCATTATATTCAACATCTGTAATTTCTGACTGTTTCATGGTCCAAATTGGCTTAGAATCATTCAACAATTCCCAATCCCATACAGTTTTGCTAATTTTCTTCTTTTCTTTGTCTTCACTAGCTTCTTCAACTTTAACTTCATCTTCATCTAATTTCTCAATTTCCTTTTCTTCTTTTTCTTCTTCTTCAACTTGAATTGTTTTACTACTCCATAAATAAATAGGGAAATTTATAAACTGTGAATACTTCTTGATAAGATTCCTAATTGTATCTTGCTCCAAAAAGTCACTAGCTTCTTTTTTTAAGTGCAAACTGTAAACAAAATAAAAATATGAAAATATAATTACTGAAATTTTAATAATATTAATAGGACTTTATGGTTTTATTTTATTAGATTATTCAAAAAAAGCATTCACTTTCATTTTGGTAAGACAAACATTACATAAACAATGAAACAAAAGTGATCATAGATTGTAAAAATTACTACTTACCTAATAGTAGTTCCTCTTTTGAGTGTATCACCACGAGGATCATCAACAATGCTATAGCTGGCACTATCAGATTCCCAGATATATTGACTATCGTCATTGTTTTTTGTAGTTACAACTACTTTATTAGCTACAAGGAAAGCTGAATAAAACCCAACACCAAATTGTCCAATCATATCAGTCATTTCCTTTGCATTTGAAGGATCTTGCATTTTGCCCAAGAATTCAGCTGTACCAGATTTAGCAATAGTACCTAAATTATTTATCAATTCCTGTTTGGTCATACCAATACCAGTATCTGTTATACTCAATATCATGTTATCTTTATCAGCTTTAATTCTTATGGATAATTCTTTATTAGAATCAAGAACATTTTTGTCAGTTAGTGATAGTAACCGAATCTTGTCAATTGCATCTGAAGCATTTGAAATTAATTCTCTTAAGAAGATTTCCTTGTTACGATACAAAGAGTTAATGATTAGTTTCATCATGCGATTAACTTCTGTTTGAAAAGTAAATTTTTCTGCTTTCTCTCGTAATTCTTTTGTTTGTGCTACACTAAGTCCATCAATTTTTATAGCTTCTTCTTCTCGTTGAACCACTTGATCATCTATATAGTAATTATAAGGATCTTTTACTGCACTCCTAATTATGTTAATATAAATAAAATATAAATTAGAATATTAAACAAACCTGTCCTTAGAGCTTCTCGGCTAGAACCAAGGTCATTTTCAACTGTACCTACTTCATCTTCTAGAAAATCCTCTGAAGCAGATGCTAATCCTATAAAAAAATTAAAAGTAAATTTGTAGAACATATTAGTCTTGTGTATTAATATCTATGATAAACAATGTTTTCTATAGGCTCTATAAAGACAAATTAGTGTGAAAATTATCGTAATTGGTATAAGTATATTAGTTTACAACCTGTTAGAGTAAATATACATTATTTTATATTACCTGTAAATAGGAGTAGCACTGCAATAATGAAGCCGAACGTCTTCATGATAACAATATTTTACAAATTAATTATAAATGAAAACAGTTTATAAAGAAACAGCTTGCGCGTGCAAGCACGTTTTGTGAAACGACAACTCAGAGCGTCTTTCAGCTTCTGTCAAAAGATATATGTGAACTTCAGTGAAATTCAGTACACAGGACAATGCACTTACACGCATTGAGATAGGTATACGTTGGTATAAATTGGTTTCACCAATAAGGGTGTGCCGCGCGGCGTACGTGGACCAATGAATGGCTTGCCGGTGGCAAACCTCATACAAATGTTCGACGACTATTGGACTTCAGAACTATAGTGTAAAATCCAGCATATAGTAGAAGAAGCATATAAGCTGTGCCATGGTCTCTAACCACTTCTAGAATTTTCGTTGAATACGTACATCTTATATTTTAGGCTGAATTTGCTTACTTGTATTGTGTAATGGACTTCGATTATTTCAATATGAAAATGCAATACGTTAAAGCGAACTCGATCTGATAAAAAAAATTTTTAAATATGAAAAAAATTATAAATAAATAAAATTATAAAAATTTTCAAACATGTCAGAAAGAGGACTAAGTTGTTTAAAATTATTTATGACAATTTACTAAATATTTGTATCAACGTTGTTCAAATGTCAAATCTAGACCCTTTTCTACAATATTTATAATAATCTACTTTTTTCAAATGGATATTATGATTACGAGAGTCGTCGAATTCTCTATTAGTGTTCTATTATAGCAATATCAATATACTAACCATTGATAAAACATTCTTCGTACAAGTATAAACCTTTTTGTAAAGTTTTAAATCATAAGTATTATATAGAAGATGTATTTCATTAAAAATTGTTAATGTCATATTAATATTAAATATGTATAATAATACGTATGTCCTAAATTATGTATGCATAATTAGGATACAAAGTAGATCATTGTTATTAATTTTTTAAAGATATGAAGTTAAAATTATTTATAAAAGAAATTACTTTAGAATTAATGTATTACGGACATTATGAATTGATCATGAATTCTAATATAATGTGTTATATACGAATTTAAATAGAGATTGTCACAGGCTACAAACACTTCGCGTCATTGCATCTTTTGTGCCGTACTCCGGTAAAGAGTTCGTGATCTTGAGAACTTTTCCTGAGAAGCCAAAAATTGAAAGTAACTAATTCCAATTTTCATGAATTTTTAATTGTTATAAACATTGGTATAATATACATTCGGTCACTTTATTGCTTACGACCGGGGACCATTTCAGTTTTAGTTTGGCTCCGACCCCTGTCTTGCGGTACATAGAGGAATCCAGAGGAACCTCCATCATTTTAATCTTCTCCAGGCTCCAGGTTATAATGCATTTGTTTTCGCAGATTTCGGCTGGTCCTTAGACTCTCATCCTGTTTTCAATTAGAGTTTGACTCATAAGCCTATTTAGTGTATTGTGCACCAAGTTTTATTATATAATTCTTTTTATATAATTAAGTGATCAATGACGATGCACCATTGGTCGATTCTCTCATCCCTTCATTACTCCAACATACTCGAGAGTATCGTTACTTTTTATTGAGTTTTGTGCAGTTTCTTAAATAATTTTATATTGGTATTGTGCATATCTACTATTAAAATAAAATATTTATACCTCGGATACAATTCATAATTATTATATTTTGAAGGAATTTATTAGGCTGCCAGACATTAAGCATATTTAAATAGTTTTTGATAATGTTAATTAATTGTGTAATTACCCGATTAACTTTTAATTTTTGTGAAGACTACATTTTTAAATTCTTCCTTACTTACTTTTATGAAGTATTGATTTAACTTGTACATTTTCTAGAAATGAAAATATTAAATATTTAGACAAATTGTATTCCCGAATTCCAGATTCTCGGTCGAAGTCGCACCCCCAAATTTAATTGAAAATGTAAAAATTGGATAATTATGTAAGCGTAGGAATGAAATATCAGGTAAAAGAAATGAAGGAGTTAACATAAAAGTAATAAATACACGTTAGAGCAAAAACTAGAATAGTTTGAGAGTTGAATCTAATGCATAGATAAGCAGAAATCGCAGCTGTATCCTGAATGGGGCGCATTGCAGTAAATTGAAGTATCGAGCATGCCCGGTGCCCGTATAACTTGTTAACTTGTTACGGTCTTTTCATACAGTTATGCACTTAGTCGCATCGGCAATCGTTGACAATTATCAGTAGATTGCACGTTTGTTTAAATGCAATAAGGTAGAATAAGGAAGCGATGCTAGAGTAAGTTCAGGAATCGCTGGAACTTGGAAACCGGTAAGCGGGTATTAGGTGGTCGAGCAGTACAGTCGAACGATGCACTCGGGGCGGCTCTTCGGAGCGGCGGGTTTGCTGCTCCTCTCGAGCCTTGTTTCCCTGGGCCTCCTGGTGGCGCGGAGCCCAAGGTGCCGATGGAGCGAGGCTGGCAGGCTTCTCTCGGTTTCGGACCTCTCAGGCGCGTTCGTCACGGCGGCGCTCCTCCTAGTCCAGGGCCTTGGCGAGGGCCGGCTGCCCCAGTACATCCTTTTCGTCGTGCCCTTGGCCCTCGGTTCTGTCTCTCTCCTGTGCTTGTCGAGCAACCTCTACTCGCGAGCCGGCAGGGCCGAGCGACGGTGCAGCGCGCTTCGGGGGCCCCGGGTGGCTCCCAGACGCTCCACGACCAACTACGCTGCCTGGGGAGTCGGGGCTCAATGGCTGGTGGCCGGTCTCCTCGCCGGCTCTCTGCGCCTAGGCGACCCCCTCCAAAGCCGCTCGGTCGACGATCTCCTCTGCACCCTCGTTGCCAATCTTCCTCTCAACGATTGCTTCCCGGGGCCCGAGACGAGTCTTCAGGAGGCGCTTACGATTCGCCCGATTCATGAGCGATGATCATCTTCTGGGCCCGAGCAACGACTCCTCTCTGAGCTCCGTCCAAACCAACGAATTGCTTTCCAGGATATACGGGATCATTGCCGCGACTAATAACTCTTGGGCCGACGAGGGTTCGAGTGTTGCTACCCTCCTCGACCGTTTCGACTTCCTCCGCTCGATGGGCACCCGAGCAAATCCGATGGCTTCGAGACTCCTCGAAACTCACGATATGAGCCTTGGGTCCTTTCCCCAGCTTCGATCAGCCAATTATTCAAGTAAGAAGGAACAAGTTGTCGAGCATGTACTGTCGCTTCCAACTGTTAAGACCAATTGGTCTAACAGTTTTTTTTCCGATCAATTCTCAAACCCCCAACGCCTGATTTCCCAGTGTGTAGTGCAGGCCCACAGCTGGCTGACGTCTACAACATTTCTTAAAATACATTTCTTTGCGCTTCTCACTCTAGTGTATTTCGTTCCGATATTATTTTCATCTCTTCTTCTCATCGTATCTCGACACAAATTCCGACAAGCGTTACGGAAGCTTAGACGAGAGAAAGAAGCGCTTGACAATCGAGTGCTTCGGATGGGCAATGACCAAGAAACAAATTCAAACAACAGTTTCGAAAAATCGTCGCCCGGATGGTTCACACCTCGTGAGAATGAAGAATGGCTAGGCCAGAGTCACGTATTGCAAGGTGAAACATTCAAAACAGAAAAAGATGACCAACCAAGTGGAGATATTTCTATTACCACTACGCAAGTAGAAACGAATGTCTCAGAAATGTTAGTCGAAGCCGGACGAATGGAAAGTCTTTTTTGGATGTTCCAAGTTAGTGCTTTGGCAGCTGTTGCGATGTGGACGCCTTTCTTCTTCCAGGTACTTTCAAAGGTCTTCTTCTGCAGCAACGTTCCTACTTGGCTAACTGAAACTACCTTCTTTGCGACAGTATTGTATACAATATTTAGAAATGCAGTAAATATGAATATTGTTAAAATCGAAGCCGACGTTGAATATCCTGCCGTCCAAAACAGTATACATCCAACTTGAAAAATGCCTAAATATATAAAAAGCTAATTTACAGCTTAATTTACATCTTTGATAATGTATTACTTACTATATTTACAATATAATAAACAATTTTTTTAATCTACTCAACTATTGATGTCTTGTTATAAACTTATCCCTAAGTTCATGTTTTAGGCACTATACCATAGATTTAGATACCAATTGTATAAGAAAAAAATTTCATAATAGAGGATTGAAATAAAGTTAATGAATACTGGAATTGATAGTTTTTTATTAAACAGGTAAGCACATTACAAAAAATATAAAAGTACCTACTAATATGTGAAATTTAGGTTCACTTTATTGATCTTTTATTAAATAATATATAGTATCACTTTTACAATATTGATTTCAAATTATATCCTCATGTAATAAATTAACACCTTTTATGTACAAAATTGATTTAACTTTTTCAAAATATACTAGTGCAACATATTATTGAAGTAATTTCATTGTAATGGATATTTTACATACAAACACAAGTGAATAAACTGATAAACAATTATTTTATATTTTGAGTAAAATAAAGAAGAATAAATATTAAATCATGATAATTTTCATTAAAAGAATATGGGAAAAATATTTAATTTTATAAGGTACCAATCTTTATAAATTCTTTTACGAAATTTATAGAAAATATTGTAAAATTTATAAGTTTTGAATTTTTAAATTATAATCAATTCATTGTAATAAGTATATTATACATAAATAATAAACCCAAATGAATCCTTTTCGTACCTAAAAATGATGTAAAATTAAATGAGTTATATTTCATATTTCTAAAGAAACTATGTACACATGTTATTAGGTAGTTTTTAGTGATTTACAAACCATGCACTTTTATATGCAGTCAGTATTCTCAGCGAAATTATCATTGTACATAATGTTTTACATAAAAATCGAACTTTAAATGAAGTAACAATGACAAAAATTCGCAAAACTATTTTTAATATTACAATCGTTAATGCGAATAAATAAAACTTGTACTCTTATACTCGCATTACATTATACCCACCTTAGTTAGTATACGAATCATCGTAAACAGCTCTAAACGTATTTCTTCACAATAAACTATTCTCAGTTCGTCAAATACAAAATTCACTTTCAAGTTCATTTTATGAGACTAGAATAGTAAAGTACTCATACCACCCATTTCACTTTGTTCTTTGACGAAAATCTCGAAATATTGATAAATAATGGTGACGGCTAGTAATATACCGGTTCCAGATCCAATTGCACCCAAGAAATCTGCTAAAACCGATAGAGCACCGATACAAAGACCACCAAATGCTGCAGCAGTTGGAATGTATCGATTAAGTTCATGGATTAAGGATTTTTCACGATGGCCTTGCATAACCATTTGTGAATCCTTCAACTGCTTTGCAACCTTTAAAGAAAAGTAATGGTAACATTAAACTCTCATAACTTTTATTACAAATTAGATACAAAAATACAGAAGTAATTTTTATTACATCTTTAGCAGAACTTCCAGATATTTCAATCCAACTTTTGGAGAAGAATGCACAAGATCCCAACATAAAGAGAATGTACAAAAATGCATGAACAGGATCCTGCACTATATGTCCAACAGATTCTGGTGGAGAAAGATAATAACACAGTCCACCCACAGGATAAGATCGAGCAGGACCACCACCACCAACATCAGACCAAACTCCAAGTAAGTTTACAATAATATTGCCATGGAATTTTGCAGCTAACATTTGAGAAATAACATACAAATTTGAAACCAGAGCAGATTGAAGAATAATTGGAATGTTGCTTGTATAAAACAATTTAATAGGATAACTGCTTTGCTGTCCACGATATCTTGCAGATTTGATTGGTAGATCCACTCTAAAGCCCTAGTAAATAAAAAATAAAATAATATTTAAGAATTATACTAAAAAAAATTTATTAAATCTAAATAAAAACTATAAATTTAATCAATATAAAAATAATAAAAGTAATAAAGACAATCCAATTTTCCAAAACTTAATATTCATTTCTCTCAATTAAAAACACAGTTGACAATTGAAAGAAATTTTGTAAACTATTAATTAATTTTAATTTTATTTACCTGGAAGTAAATAACTATAGCAAACACTAAGATTGTAGCCAAGAGATTCATCAAATTTGGAAGATTCTGTCTGTAAAAAGCCTCTCGTAATGCTCTGACTTTATCTTGTCTTGTTGCAAGAAGATGGAAGAGAGCAATTACAGCTCCTTCAAATTCAGTACCACGTCCTGTATTAACGGTTGTTGGAGAAAATGCTTTCCAAACTATAGTTTCACAAATGTTAGTGGCAATGAAAAGTGATATACCACTTCCTAAACCATATCCTTTTTGAAGTAATTCGTCAAGAAGTAGGACTATCAAGCCAGCAACAAATAGTTGGATAATAATTAGAAAACAAACTCCTGCTCCAATTTCAGTTGGGTCGCCATACATTCCAGTCATAACATAAACAATAGCTTGTCCAACAGTAATGACCATTCCAAATACTATAAAAATAAATAAAAAAAATTTATTAAGATAGAAAACATGTAAATGTGTTCAATATTATTAAAGCATGAAATTTATAATTTACATTTTTGGGCTCCATTAAAAAGAGCTCTATCTTTTGCAGTATCACCAACTTCTATAATTTTGACACCAGCTAATAGTTGCATGATAAGTCCAGATGTAACGATTGGTGAAATCCCAAGCTCCATCAAAGTACCTCTATTGGAAGCTAATATAACACGAATCCAATAAAATGGATCCGCACTGTCTGAAGACATTATTCCAAATAAAGGAATCTATGAAAATATTAAAAATCATTATAATTTATAATTTGATTAAAAAATTTTAATTTATGATTTTAAATTTAAAATTTATAATTTGATTAAAATATTTTTGTCTACTTACTTGGCAACATACTAAGAAAATAAATAAAGTAATTGCGGTCCATAGTACTTTTTCTCTAAATTGGATCTGAAAAATACAAAATGGTTTTAAAATTTATTTAGATTTGTTTGTCTGTCCAGATGGCAATCATAGGATGTTTCCGTTTGACCGTGAAAGTTAACATAAGGCATTTAAAATGGCCCGACTTAAAGCACATTACTATTATTTTAAGATAATTTCTAATTACAGACGGCCAAATGGAATAAAATAAAAATATAATCGATACAAATAGTTACCTTCCGTTGCGGTTTCGCAATCTCCGGCAGAATACTGCAGAAAGGTCTGATCACCTCGAGAAACTTGACTGAAAAAGAAGAGGAAAATAGATAATTTTCAAAGCACTCCCTAAATTAGTTATACAATAACGAAAACTGACTGAATATGTTACTTACTGCCCATGATGGAAGCAAAGTGTCAACAGCACAATTGAAATCGTATACTGATATTAACTCAAGAAGAACGTAAGCAAATCGAGATTCGGAAAATATGGAAAACGTAGAAATTAATCACGAGCCGCTTTACTGAGCATTTTACCAGAAGCTAAGTAACTGGTGCTCAATTATTTTCGAAGCCCTTTGAGCATCGTGTATTAAGAGCACAGTTAGCTTATGCTCGACTGCACTGAAGCTGTCGACGTGGCTCCGAACCGAATGGTGAAGCTTGCCTCGTCGACTCGGGTCTCAGGCCTCAGCCTCACTCTCCAGATTCGTATAAGTACTTACGTGGTCGTGGTGTCGCGTTGATCGTAAAACACTAATGCCAACTGTAACATACACTTTTACCGTTTTACGTCTACAGTCTACAGTTCTACACCAGTAAACCAGTCTTATGACCTGCAATGAGAAACCTCGAGGTTTTGATTACTGCACACAGCTTTGCAGCAGTTATAGTTGCACCAGAAGATTACAACGAGCCCCTTCCATTCCATTCCAGTCAAAAAATTTAGAATATACTATATATATATATATATGTATATATGTATATATATATATATATAACAAGAAATACTACAAGCAAATGTGTTTTGAACAGCACCTTCAGAATTTTCAGTTATTTTAACAGCCCTCAACGGATTGTCGGCAAGTTAAAATAAACGTGTATTATACGCATACTATAAGTCAGTACCGCTTATAATACTTATTATTTAATCCTTTATTCACTTAAAAAAATGCCTCCTATTCAAATCTAATTTTACCATTGCCAAGAATCTATAAAATTTAATGGTTATTAAAAAAAAAAGAATAAAAAGCAATTCCCTCAATGCGAATGCACGTGGCATGTTGGCGCATGCGCTACACGGGGATCTAGGGTTTTTATTTTATTATTTTATGTGTAAGAACTAACGGATTCCTTAGGTAATTTATATACAAATAATTTCTAAAAATTATTTTGTAAAAAATATTTACTATGGATATTCAATTCTGTTTAAAACTATGATTTATTTGAAGTAGTATAGAAATTTGAGTCAATAATTATTAAATATAATTTCTTTCTGATTTCTTATATACCCGAGTATATATCCTGGTATTCACTTGGCTCCAAGATGTGTTGAGCGCTAAAAACAAACTAGGCAGAAATGCACTGGTTTTCAATTAATCACTAAAAAATTATTTCAATTTGTTGCTAAACTGAACTTAATTTATGTTTAAATTACATACAATGTTATCACATACTTACATAATTTCCAGTAGCTTAACAAAAGTGATTTATATAGTTTAATTTCAATTTTAATTTTAATTCGTATCAAAAATCGTACATAATATTTTGTTTTGTATGTGCCAGGCCAATTAAAATATCTGCGCCTTCGACGATCGAACATCGAACTGCGTCATCGACATTTTTTGAAGCAGCAGACGTACTGCTCTCCTCGTCGTCTTTGGAATGCTTAGAGTGAGACGAACGATCCGCACACGAAGCGAACCGAGTGAGCTAGTTTCATAAAGGCCGACTTAATAACTTTCTTGGTGCTACCTATCATTTTGACAACCACGCCAGTATCTCTCCGGCGACAGCAGATGCAAAAGAAAAAGGCGAAATCGTTCCGATTGACGGTTTGGTACGGGCTCCGGTAGATTTATATTTAGATATTATATGATCTATTATATATCTATTATATATATATATATATATATATATGTATATTAATCTACACATAATACAGCGGCAATCGTTGGTCTCCTCCAAAACTACTTACTCCTACCAGACGGCCCATCGCATGTAAGCCCATTTAATTTGAATATCTCGCCTAGGCCGTCCCAGGCCGTCCCAGTCGGCTGACACCCCCGTGTTATTCGATGGTAACGTCTCGGAGTAGTTACAGCCAACTCCACCAGTGTGCGCTACTGTTGACTTCTGATGCATTTACATACAGTTTCGATCGTTCGTGTTCGTACCAAATCGGCTATCTTCGGATTTTAGAATAGGGCATGTGCCTTTGCTTCGTTTACAAACTTAAACAGGAGAGGAAAAATAGAGGAGAAATGAGCAGAAGAAAAACGAGCCTATTTAAAGGAAATGTTTATAAACTGAATTTAATTTCATCTATTATCGGAATTACATATACGATTGTTAAAAATAAAAACTCTTATATTCATTGTCTAAAGCATAGAATATATTCTTATAAAACATTTTTCACAAGATGTTCTAATTTAATTCTTGATAATTTGTATAAACAGTAACATATAACAAAATAGTTCAAGTCTCTGTATCTAAAAAATATAATTAACATTTATACTCGCTTTTTGGTTTATATCCCAAAGTATTATCAAGCCTGTTAATAAAGTTATCACGGTTTTTATCAAAAACATACATTATATGCTATTACATCACATACTTATTTACTAATATCATTATTAAGTTTTAAAAAGCTTTCTTATGATTCCAAGTCGTCCACTAGAGGACGATTGTGCTACAGAATAAATTTGCTAGCAACAATTCAATTTGTATGTAAAAAACAACATTTTTATTACAACATTCATCGCAATTGTATCACAGAGCCATTATTGAGCTTATATCTAAATTGATTATATTTTTCTAAATTACTTACTACATACATAGTATTTAAATTTATTATAAAACTATTCAAAGAATAATTGTTAATAGTAAAAACTATTCAACTTCTTTATGTTACAATAGTTTCTAAGTTTTAGTTGCATTGCACTGTGATGAATATATATATTTAATTTAAAAAAGATTTCACATAATTTTCATCTGTCAATTGGAGTAGAATACTGCTGTAGAATAATTTTGATAAAATGCAATACTAAAATAAATTATTTTTAAAGGTAATCAAATATTATAAATCAAATATTAAATTAAATATTATTTCTACTCCTTAATCTATTATAATAATTGAATTAAAGTTTTCCTTGCGATACTTTATTTAGTATATCAAGTATATACTTTTTATATATAAAGTAAAGGTTATATCGATACTTGTTTTAATTAATTGTTTTTCGTTTCATTGTTCTAATTAACGACTTTTAACAAAAAAATAAACAAATGTAAATCTATACACGAACTAAACTACACCATGTAATATCTTTGCTTATTACGGCAATAGCGACAATACAGGAGCACAAGCAACACATTAGGTGCACTGAGCATCAATGAATTCGAAGATAATCGAAATTACCCGAACTAATTCGAAGATGACCAAAGTGGTCTGAAGCAGTTCGAACTATCATGAAAATCCGAATGCAGCGCTTACTGTCGGAGATGGTCAGTACTAAATAATTCGTTGTCACTCGGCCCATTTGAGTGCCCCCTGGGCCGTCCTATCAGAGCAGCTGATAGAGCATGGATAGGAGTCACAGTACACTCGTTGGTAGTTTGGTACTCGTTGGTTTCAGCAAGTAAAAAGTATATATACACGCATTGACGCCCATGCAAGCGCAAGCGGCGTCAGTTCATACGGTCCCATAACCCAATTTCGTTCTCACACACTTCAAAGCACATGCGAAAAAGAGCGCTGCCCCAAGCTTCGGCCCCCGTCGCTGCTACTGTCGCATTGAAATTCGACATTCGTTCGCTATTACAATCCTCACCGACGTGAGCTATTTGTTATTACCTTTCAATCAGTGGGCTTCGGAACAGAATGAATCGCTTTGTATTGAGGTGAGTACTTTGCCGTGTACTTGCGCAGAATTGACTTAGCTTGTTCCACGTGCCTTGTATAGTTGCGCTTGCCTACAGTTTCCCGAGTGTTCGTCTCACCCGTTGACTGTACCTCTTGTGTTCTTTAACTGCTAAGTGTCATTAGCAAGAGATTGCCGGCACAACCTCGTTGCTGTTAAATTGGTTCGTATTCATTTGGCCACCTTCAGGGCTGTCGAGCCATTCCTTTGCGCAAGAGCTCACCAATGGAGCACTTTTTCTGATTTGCCGGCTGTAAGCTCTGCATATTGTATCATTAAATTTCGACAGCTCCATAAGTCAAGCTGGATGCATGCCCTTACTCCACGCCCTCTGGGCTATTGCGGTATCGTCACTCTTGTCTGTGCAAGCATATTCGTCTACCAAGTACCTGTACTCGGTAACTATCAGTACAGTACCCATCTTGCACTCCTTGAGCTCAGCCGTCTCCCGTCTCCTTTAGTCTCCTCTATCCCTCTCCCCAGCTTTTTCTCTCGTTCTATCGCGTTTGCGTGTTTGCTGCTCTTCGCTCCCACTGCTCCCAGTCTTAATGGCGGCTGATGCGCCAACGTGAAGACGAGAAGCAGGAGGCAAAAATCGAGACTTAACAAAGTGTTACCCATGTACGTTCCGAATTGACGAAGTTTTCAGGGGAAGTCTTCATTCTTTTACTTCGATAGTTAAGTACGGCTTTCCTCAAGATCTCGTACTATTTGCACATTCATATGAGATAATTCATAAAGTTAGTGGCGGCGACTGCAATTACAACGACGATTGCTATATACTTCTGTGTTACATCTAAAAGTTCCTTATTCAGAGAAAAAACTTTTAAAAGTTTACTGCAATATTTTGATAGATGTACTTGACAAACTTGATTTTGCCATAATTAATTATTAGTCATTCAATGCATTTTACTCCATTACTCGGGAGTATATACCAATTGATATTCAACTTTAAGTCATTTTTAACAAAAAGTAGCCACTATATTACAGCTCCATTCCGTCGCATGCATACCGAATCCTTTATGTCACTTAAAAATTAGTACCAATTTAAACTTTATAAAGTTCTTTTTTTTGTAATCTGCTAAGACTTTTTTGGTATAATGAGGCATAATTATGTATCAATCCGTTTAATATTTTTTTTCAGATTTTGGATGTCAAAATTTAAATTAGTCTTTTATATGTTGAACCTTCAAAAAATTACTACAATATATTAAAAGATCAAAATTATTAATTGGAAAAAATAATACTGAAAATTTAATCTACTTTCTTTGATAAATATAAGAGAGATAAATCACCAACATGAACATACAAACCCTTCAAGTTTTTCTAGACAGTAATTTTGTGCCAGGTACATCAGTACCTATTGATTTGGTAAAAATAGCTCGGAGTGTCGTTCAAGAGCAACGGAAAATTGTTAAAGGGCAACCACAAAATATTAATGCAACAAAGTTACGTCTAGTTATTGATGGTGAATGCTGTCTTGATAGACTGTATAGTGGATATTTTTCAGGTATAGAATTTAACTCTTTCTTTTTAATAAAATTGTGTAAAAGTATTATTTAACAAAATTATGCTAAATTTAATAGATTGGGCTTGTGGTGGACAATGGAATCGAATGATACAATTTTTAGCTGTTTTTATACAAACAAGTGAAGCAGCAGGTTTAGAATTAGCTGTTTACTTTAATGGTTCTCTTGAAACTCCTCGACGGGCAGAATGGATTCAAAATCAGCTAAATGCTCGACTTAAAATCAACAATGTAACATTTTACATTTCATTACACAGCACTCTAATGATTTAGTATTGTGTATTTTAAACGAATTTCCTGTTTATTAGGTATTAAAACACATAGCAACCAAAGGAACACCTCCACCTAAAATTTGGTGGATTCCTCCAGCAAGTTTAAGATCTAGTCTAAGAATGGCTCTCAGACATTTAAATGTAACTGTTGTAAGTAATACAATAATTATAAAAATATTTGAATTTGTTTTTTTAATTTTGAATGTTACTTTTAATTATTTTATGATTTGTACAGTTAAGTAGCATGGATGATCATCACCAAGAAGTTATTGGTTACTGTCGTGAAAATAATTATTATGGTTTGATTGCTGATAATGCTGAATATGCTGTTTTTGATCCTCCTAGATATTTCTCATCTCAACAATTAAAACTAACATTTAAAGTATGCAGTTTATTGTATTTATTTAACTAATTTATAAAGCTACTAATTTTCATTAATTTAAATGATAACGTTTTAGAAATCTCTTGTTACAAAAGAATATCTAATAAGTGAATTTTTACAAGGACTTGATCTTCCAGCTGAACGATTGTGCATTTTAGCTGCATTACTTGGAAATTACATTTTAAGTGAACATGAATTGGCTGATTTTTATAACAAAATTAATCCAAATACAAGTAAAATGAATGTTGATCAAACAGTCAGAGCAGTAGCAAATTTTATTAAAGAGTTACCATCGATTGAACTTGATATTGTAGCTGAAAAAGTATTTGGTTCATTGACAGATCCAAGATGTTCAAATTTTAAACAGAGTATTCAGTACTATGTCAATGGAACAAAAGATGGATTTTTGCACTATAAACCAATAAAAGACACTAAAGGTATATTTTACTAAACATGAATTTAACATATAATAAGCTTGAACATACAAAATATTTTTTAATCATTTATAATTTTCAACAATCTACATTTTTATATTAGATTCAGCTCAAAATCATGAAAGTCAGTCAACTATATCTGATGCACATGCAACTAATGAATGTGAATCTAATATGGTAACATCGCGTTTTGCATCAGAAACAGCAGAAAGTGAGCAAGAAAGCTTAAATGCTTATAAAGAAGCCACTGCAAATGCTACAGTTGCCCCACAAATAATAATTGAACCACCTAGTTTACAAGGTCATGGGGATGCAGATACAATTAGATTAGAAGCAGAACAAAGTAAATAAAGTCGATTGAAATAAAAGGTTTATCAAGCGTTTATTCCTTACACTTGATTTCACGAAATAACTTCTTTTGCAGGCAATGGACATACAGTTAATGGTACACATAATCTTTTGATCGGTTCATCTAATTCTGGTAGTAGTTTTTCTGCATCGTCTTCTCATATTACTATAGATTCTGTAGAGAAATCTACTATACCAGCAACTGTTCCTGAAGTAATGCGAACGGCTTCTGAAAGACATCAGAAAGGATTAATGTCTCCTCAAATTTATCAAATTCTTGTAGCTGGTGAAATCAAGTTACCTGTATTATTAGAGGATGAAAATCAAAAAGAATTCCCATCCATTCATGTTATATATAGACCGGTGCGGCAAATGGTCTATGCCATTCTGTTTAATTTACACCATCGTTTATATTTAGCTACTAAAAGTAAAGTGAAAGGAGGTTATTTATCTTTTTAATTAATCTTAATTTTAATACAAATAAATATATAATATATAAACTTAATAAATATTTACAATTTTTTAAGATAATGATAAAATTGACGTGTCAGACATTATTGTAAAGGAGTGGGTTTGGTCTAAGGTCAATCCATTTCAAACACCAGAGTTAGTTAAAGCGGAGCAAATTGGATGGGGAGTACCAACTATTCAACGATTATGGTTTGGGTACGTAAAATGTCTACAATACCATAAACATTGAATTAATATAAATTATTATTTTTAGTACTGGAATTGATGACAAGAGACGTCGTTTAAGAGGATTTTTAACTTGTATGAAGTCTGATACACCATTGATGCTAAATACTAGTTATGTGCCTCAACATTTGTTGGTCATGGCTTGTGTACTCAGGTAATGACGCAGTTCTAAATTAAAATGATATAGCATTGATTATTTTATTAATATTATGATATCATTTTTGTAGATACATCATGACATTTTCTGACAAAATCAAAATCTTACGTCGACAAGAGTTGGATGCCTTCATAGTTCAAGCATTCTCGCCTGAACTAATGAACGCCCAATACTTGCAAGACTTACAGGTAATTAGCTAGTTACGATTAATCAGATATACATAATTTTATAAATGTAATGTTTCTATTAGATATCTTTAGTAACTACTCGGGGAGTGCAACTAGCCAGTCTTTTTATGACTGGTATAGAGACAGCTCTTTTAGCAAATGATGCTTGTGGAGCACCTATTCCATGGTTAATGTGCTGTCCTTGGCTTTATTTCGATGGAAAGTTTTTTAATCATACATTAGCACGAGCAACTATTGCTAAAAACTTGTTGGAATTGTGTGGCGGTTATATTGAGCGTGTTGTTAAAGTTGAGAGAATGCGCAAAGCAATTCTTGAAGGAGTCAATGTTGTATTTGCAAGACCACCAATGCCTCATGCTGCAGGTATACAAGTCAATTTAAAAATTTTGTTTGATAATTTCCAATATTATTCTTGCACTTTGACTGTCTCCATAGTAAATGTGCTATCAATTGGAAAAAAAGTAACTCGACTATATTGCTTCGCATTAATCCTACGCGTAGTATTGCGTATCTCACGGTCGAAACACGCTACAATAATTAATGATAAGCGCTGTAGTTTTAATACAATAATATTGGTCTAAAGTCGGAAAAGTTAAACGAATACTTTGGTTTTACAGGTATCAGAATCGCGGCACCTCAGACCGTAGCTTCGGCGGGCTGTGCACTGTCAGCTGATGGAATAATGAGAAGTCGCGGGGGGACGGTGGTAGCAGGGCCGCAGCGCGGTCTCATGCGCCGGCCAATTCCCTCACACGGTGGCCAGCTGGAGATAGCAGGTGTCGTCGTTGGACAATGGGGTGCTAATTATGGACAACCAGGCAGGCTGCCCCAATCAATGCAGGGAGCGCCACATGGAAGATTACCACCACAGGTGTGCTCGCCAGATTAGCTCATTACCAACCAACCAATACAGAAATCGTTCTAATGTAATGAAATTGAGTTCACGAATCGCGGTTCAAAATATTTAGTAATAGCAAATTATTCATGAACATTATTCAAGATGTTTATTTAAAATCAGCTTTCTTGTAAATGTACTTTATGGGTCACTAATGCATACATTCTTTTAAATAGAACATGCATATGTAATATATTACAAGTACGTAATTAGGATAAATATTATATAATGCTTCTGCAATTTAAGATGAAGGAAAAATACGTGGACATGTCAACATAATTTTGATTTACTTTTTCAATGAACATCCATGTCCAAAAGTTACATGAATTTATAATTGTATCTTTTAAATCGGTAAATAGGTTAAAATAGATAAACAGAAATTGAATGAACAACTCTTACTTTTTAGGTGACATCAATTGGTGGATTAAAGTATGGTATCCACAGGGGCTTCAGTCCGTTCGTAACCCGCACCACGTTTCCAACTCGAGGCAACGGACGCATGACAGTTGCAGGTCGCGGCAAGAAAACGCAAATGAAGGTGCCTACTGCTATTTGATAGAATTTCGTAAATAAAAATAAATTTTGTACGCTCGTATTCTATAATGTCCGCGTATACTTTAGGCTACCGCAAAAAAGAAGACTGCTTTTAGAAAAGCAAAAGATTTTGATAAAAAAAACGGCACAGGAAGAAGCGCTAATGATGGTGTTACTAGTGGACTTTCGTAAGTGTGACTTTGAACATTTTCCTTTATGGCTTAATTTAATGAAAAACTTAGAAAAACTTAAAAATATCAAAAAGTGAAATACTAAATAAATACAAGAGCGCAGCCTAAATAACGAAACTAACGGCCCCTTAACATAAAACATTGACTCTTGCAGGAATACGTTTGCCAATCTTAATTTGACCAAGGAAGTGCTTTGTATATCAGGTCAATTTGACGATGCTCTGGAAAACGGTAAGGGTTTTGAAAATGGCCAGGGCGATGGTCCGTTGAATGCCACCCAATTGGTAAAAAAAAATTAGAAAATTTTAATCTAGATAAATGAAGAAAGTGTGAGAGATAGAGTTAAAAAGAGCACAATCGATCGTTAAAAAGCCATTGATACCATTTTTCGAGCGAATACAATAGAATATTCATTAGAATTTTTTCGAACCCGACTCAAGACTGTAACCAATTTAGTAGTGTTAGTTGAACCATTGATCAGAGCGTAGTTGCTACCATGCCTGTTTGACAACCTCCAGAAAAGTTCAGTCAAAGTGAAAGTTATCTCTCCTTGACGGTTCAATGCATACAAAACTGGTGGGGCCAAACGTTACAAATGAAAAATTTAAAATTATTACGCTGTCAAGCTAAAGGCGTGAAATCAATCTGCGACAAATGACTTACATGTCCTCACTGCCAAAAAGTACCATACTAAATTGTATCACACTAAAAATTATCACAGTAAAAATATGAGTTTAATGTTACAAGTTAGCAAGCAGAAAAAGAATTTGCTGGTGTTGATAGGGTTGCTCTACCCACATCATCACATTAATGTACTTTGACTGATTATAGTATGCATAAGATAATTTTCACAACTGCTGTCGACGATTAATTAACTGAAGGAGTGTGATTATTTTTTTTACAATGAAAATATATATTTTCCGGTATTATGTGAAATGCTCACCTCGGTCGGCTTGATAACTCAATTCTCATAAAACTATATTTCCGTTTCCTACGTGGGATAATCTATGAAACATAATGTGATGTTGTAGTCACAAGAGGTATTTTAGAGAATGAGCTATCGAACACATCTCCGAGCGTATGGAGACTGACGCCTTTCATATATAAGTGAAATATATACAAGATTTAGGTTACTGTAGGTTTATTGTACGTGAGTTATGAGTTTACGTATGAGATACGTGTTACACAGGATGAAGAATTCTCTCCAAGAGACGGATGATATTGAGCGAATCTATTAATTTTCGAGATACTCGAAGAATTAAGAAACGTATGAATGAATGGAGGAAGAGGGGATTTAGGGGTGAAAGATGAACAGAATAAGAGGCAGTAGTATATATAAAGATTATGTGATTATAGTTTTATATACGTATGCGTGAATATTACGTAGTTACGTACGCGCGCGAACGAGTAGGGTTGTCATCTGCTGTAATTTCGTAGATATGAAAGTATTGATACTTTGAGTGAATTATGAATTCAAACGAAGCCTGCGCGTAGGCAAATGCTAGAGATACATGTTTAACATGTAGGTAACGTAGAGAGTGCATATACATATATTTATTTGATTTGCATCTAGAATATTTTATGAATGAATGGATAATTACATCTATGCGATGAAGGAGGCTGCAGTTTGTTTTATACATGTGTTTGCACTATAAATACGTAACGAGCAAAAAATTTATACTTTATGTCAATCGAGACAAGCATTCATTTTTGTTTTTTAATTGCGTTGACTTTTTGACATTTGTCTTTTTATTTAAACTAATCAACTTAACTTTAGGCTAAATTTTCTAAAATAATTAATTACAATAATTTTCAATGAATAAATGCGTCGATAACTACGAAGTTATACATTGATAAGTTTCTATGCAAAGTTTTCGTAATATATTATGAAATTGATACAAAAAATGAACGTAACGTAACAGTGATTTGATCAATGTACATAAATACTCTTAGGTGTGTTGATCACGCACTAAGCTTATACTATAAGATATGATTATATTGATTTAGTAGTATAGATGTTGCCAAGTTTTTTTGGCAGACGTGCGTCATTACTAATGTGGTGAAGTACTTTTTTATATTGACGTAAATGAGGGCATGTTGATCGAAAATATAGTGAAATAAACTACCACAGCATTCTAAACACTAATAATGATGTGACAAACAAATTTGGTGGGGCAGAGGGGGCGGGAGCAACGGGGACCGCGCTCGCCCTTTTTCACGCGCCGCTTATGCGTGGCCGCCCGCTGTACGCCCCGCGCCCCCTTTTTTGTGTTATTGTTTCTTTTCTTTTTCTTTTTAAGTATATTATTTATACATATTATTCTTTTTCTCTTTTTTTTTATTTTTTTTAATCATTTTATTATATCATGTCGGCAAGGGGGGGGGGGGCATCCTTTTTTTTTGTTTGCTGCTTACAGGTCCCAGCGCTCGCAATCCTGGCACCGTATGGACAGTTCCAAATCCTGTTAAAGGCCCGGGTCTTCGCAATTAAAACATTCCATGCCATGCCAGGGCCATGATGCCCCTGCATCGGCGGAATGAGTTCTGTGCAGCGCACGGTACACACCTGTATACCTACAGGTCGGCGCCGCAGGGTTGCTGAGTTCCTCCTATGGACGCATCATTTGTTCTACTTCCGCTGCAAACTTGTCCGTAAAGACCCAATTCAGAAAGTCACTGTCTGATTTTAAATCAACCGTACGCGAAAAATATCCGATAGAGAGGAGGCAAGCGCAATCCTTGAACCTTGACCTCAAGGTACAGATCCTCATGTTGCTTTTCGAATTATGAGGGAATCTGTGCATGAAAATGTCTATGGCTGCTATCATTTTTAAATAACTTGAATCAAGCAGCCAATGTTCATATAACGTCAGGGGCGGAATAACAGCTAATGGGAAGTTATACACTTTTAGCATATCTAATAAGTTTTTCTTCAGTAAATCCGCATACTCAGTGGTTGCAGCATTTGCCAACCTTGCTGGGGCTATAAGTACGCAGACCATCCAGTTCTCATCTTCCTCGGTAGCCGCTCTAGTTCTATTTTTGGGATCATCCCTCCTTCCGGCTGAATTTCTATCAAGTTCCACGGTGTGATCCTGTCCCTTATTGATCCAAAGCGTACCCCGTAACTCTTCCAGTTATTATCCAATTCCTCGGTAACATTTGCAAAGTACAGATAGAGGAAGTGCTTCACTACGTTGACATCCAGCTGGTTTTGGTGTAATCCACCCATCACAGATTCGGTGCTTTCCTCTCTTGTAAGTGGCGATTGGTTTTTCATCAGGATGAGAATTGAACCACTCTGACGGGTATTGTGATGGGACTTCGACCGTAGGATTTCTAATGACCACCTGTTCCCCTGAAACTACTCGGATTCTAGAATTCGCTAGATTCATGGATAGTTCTGTTAATTATACTTAGGTATACCCCCAAAGTTAGCAGAGTACATGATTTGGTTTTTTTCGCCTCCCGCCGCCCTTGTGGCTTTTGCAACGAATACTCGGGCCGGCGGCTGTTCGATGTCTTGGGACCACCCCTCCTTCTCTGCTGGTTTGCTAACAGATATAGGCCGGCTCGCGATCGATACCTCGACTCCGACGCTCCTTCCTCCCGCGGGTTCCACGACAGCGCATCCGCGTGAGCGTTCGCCTTCCCTGCGCGATGTACTATCATAAAGGTATATCCTCGTAATGCCGCTTTCAGTCTATTAAACCTTAGATCTGGTTATTTTGACGTGTGGAAATGTTTTAGCACCTCATGGTTCGTTACCACTATGAATTCTCTTCCGTACAAGTAGCGTTGGAATTGGTCCTTAACGCCGAACTTTACTGCCAGCAACTTCTTATCATATGTCGGATAGCGCAATTCGCTCCCTTTTAAGCAGGGCGACGGGTAGGTGCATGGTTGGTCTGCCCCTAGCTCGCCCTGGCTTAATATCGCTACTATTGCATAATCCGACGCGTCCGTTGCACTATAAAGGGGCACTCTAAATCCGGGGCCTTCAACACCGCGGCCTCGCATAATTTGTCTCGTAGGATCCGGAAACAGGAATGCTGCTCGCTACCCCATTATAGTTAACTTTCCTTACAAAATCTTTAATGAATCTCCGAAGTATCCCACAAAACCGAGGAATTACTTGACCTTCCTCACGGTGGTTGGTATTGGGTAATCTTTTACTGCCGCTACCTTCTGTGGGTCGGTGCGGAAGGCTCCTGCCCCTACTATATGTCCCAGCACATGTGCTTCACGTTTTAAAAATTGGCATTTTTGCGGTTCGACGGTCAAGTTCGCCTCGCATCAGTTTCCCCAGAACTCTAATATATTATTAACTTGGCCTAATATTTCATATCGAAAAAAAAATTCAATAATTGTGCAAGGCATGTTTTCCGACGTTTATGGGTCTGATCTTTTCGAATCCGGGATCAGATTCACGAAAAAATTAATTTAAACAACAGTTTTTTAATGTTACATATAAAAAATGCAAATTTTAATAGGCGATTTTTTTTTGAAATGTGTTTTTCACTTCGATTAAATTTTAAAATAATCCTATAAACTATTCTATCGTGGTCATCGATAGTTGCTCTTAAGATATGAGTGGGTTAATAATTTTTGTCGGACATAATAAACAATTATGGCGGTTGTTTATAAGTGACGTCATTCGCATAGAGCATTATGTGTATTTACTCGTCGAGAATCCATTTAATTAAAAAAATCATAAGCACAAAAGTCGTTGCGTTTGTTCAATGTTTCAAAATGGTGGGCCCCCAATTGGGATGATCATTCTCTTCATAATGAAATTTTCTTATCTGAACTAGACAAAAGAAAGATTTAAGATTAGTTCTCATGTGGAATTATTCGAGTTTTTTTTTAACTTAGAATTGACAAATTACCTTATAGAGGCTACGAAACAAAATGGATACGAGATGTTTCTAATGGACTCTTAAAAAATACAAAAAAAAACAAAAAAAAAAAAGAAAGGTTTTCAATGAATGCTTACCTCCACGTGGTGAAAGCTGGGCAATGTTACATTAGCAACGGCTATGAGCATTCAAAAAATTTGAATTAGGAGAAGTATGGTTTACCTTTTCTTATTACATAGTTTTAGAACGAAAAATTTTTTGAAGAGTCAAACTCCAAGATGATAGGTATAAAAATTGCATTTAAAACATTGTTTAGGCCTTATATGCCTGAATATTTGTATGAGGCCCAATTTGGAGACTACTAACAGCAAAGCGTTAGATAATGTGAAACTTAGTTTTGATGAAATCTGTGTATTTCTAATGAAAACCCGTCATTTGGGCCTCACCGGACCCAAAATTTTATCGGGCCCCAATTTTGGGCCCACCATTTTGAAACATTGAACAAACGCAACGACTTTTGTGCTTATGATTTTTTTAATTAAATGGATTCTCGACGAGTAAATACACATAATACTCTATGCGAATGACGTCACTTATAAACAACCGCCATAATTGTTTATTATGTCCGACAAAAATTATTGACCCACTCATATCTTAAGACCAACTATCGATGACCACGATAGAATAGTTTATAGGATTATTTTAAAATTTAATCGAAGTGAAAAACACATTTTAAAAAAAAATCGCCTATTAAAATTTGCATTTTTTTATATGTAACATTAAAAAACTGTTGTTTAAATTGATTTTTTCGTGAATCTGATCTCGGATTCGAAAAGATCAGACCCAAAAACGTCGGAAAACATGCTTTGCACAATTATTGAATTTTTTTTTCGATATGAAATATTAGGACAAAACTAGCGTTAATTCAGGCGTTAAAGGGTTAATGTAATCTACATGATTTTCTAAGGTATCTGAGAATATCAGAATATCGTCGAGGTAAATCTCGACTTCATCCCTAGATAGGCCCACCAATGCCGCCTCCATCATCCTTGCAAAGGTCATTGGGCTCTGTTTCAGTCCCATCGGCATCCTTTTATATTGAAAGGCACCTCTTGCCCCTCTGGATGCCGTCAACGGCGCGCTCTCCGGGTCGATCCTTATTTAGTAAAATCCCATTTTGAGGTCCATTACTGTTATGAAGTTTGCTGCTCCCACTTTCTCTATGATATCGTTTGCGAACGGTAGAGGGTGGCAGCTTACCTGCGTTACCTCGTTTAGTTGTCTGAAATCAGTCACCATGCGCCACCTACTCCTTCCTTCCGTGTTCGGTTTCTTTGGCAGAATCCAGGTCGGAGAACAGTGAGGCGACTCCGACTCTTCTATAATTCCCATCCCCATCAGTTTCTTTATTTCTTTTTGCATACATTGCTTGAGCATCGTTGGGTATCTGTATTGCTTGTTTCTAATAATCCGGTTTTCCATTAGGTGTATCTGATGCGTGATTAGGTTCGTGGCTGGTAATGCCTTTCCTTCTAGCCCGAACGTGCCGGGCTATGATATTCTTCAAGGAGCCTGCGGACATGGCCTCGCTCTTCTTCGTTGGCGCCCTCGAGGTCTACCAGGGACATTATCTCGTCCACTCTCTGGCGCCTTTTCTTCGGTTCGCGGCCTAGTGCTTCGTTCCGCGTTCTCACCTCCCGACCTTGGTCCTGGCTAGCTTTGCGCGTGGATGGCTGATTCCTTTCTCCGTCGGCAAAGTGAACTGTCGCGATTTCTTCCTCCTCCGTCCACTTTTCACTTAAACGCGATCGGGTGTCTCTCGGTCTCCCGCACGCCTCTGCTTGTGCGGCCGTTCTAGCACCCTTCGTACTGGCGCCATCTTGTCCGGCCCTCTCCTTGGCCTTGGGCTCTCTCCCCTCGCTCTTGGCCGGATTTCGAGATTTCCCCACCGCTGAGTCTCCGCACCCGCCCGCGAGCCTAGCGTTATCTTACCCTTCAGTATATCGATCCTTCCGTTGTGGTATTGGATCATATCCCACCCCAAGAGAACGTCCGATTCGATCGGGAATTCATCGCCTACTATGTATAGTTTTAGTTGTAATTCGTTGCTCTGAACCATCACTTGGTCCTGTGTTTTGCATTTCCCTGCGCTCACGCCGGCAATTACCAGCGGCTCATCATTTATTCTCCTCGCTTTGTCGCTTACTCTTCCCTTTTTTATTACCGATATGTCGGCCCCGGTGTCCACGTGAAATCATGCCGCGCGACCTACGAGCTCTCGGCTTTCCAACTCTATAATCGGCGGGGGCGTGTCTGTTTTCAGAATCCCGATTCTTACTTCTCTTAAAGGCCCTTCTCTTGCAATTTCGCGCTGCTCAAGCCTTGAGGGACCGGCTGAGCCGCCCGCTAGTTTAAAGAGTTTGTTTTCATTTCGGTTATTGCCCTTGCCGGCCGGAATTCCTTCCGGACTGGGGAGCTCTTGCCCCGCGGGCCCGACCTGTTGCGCGAATCTGGTATTATCCGCTTTTGCTCTCGGGGAAATGATCCCCCGTAGGTTAACTTCCCCGATCGCACATGGAATAAGAGCGCGCGGCATTCCTGAGTTTCGTGCCCTACCTTGCTGCAATACTCGCAGGGTCCCATCCCTCTCGGTCCTCGTTGCTGTTGTTTGGTCGATTGACCCTCCCTCCTTCTCGACTCCCTTCGGTCCAAATTGTGCCGCTAAATCGCGTAGCAGGTGTTCCAGTGAGCCGTATTTTTCTAGATTACCTCTGAAATCTGTTATTGAAATCTGTTGAAATCTGTAAATTAATTACTTTTTTAAAAAAAGTAGTGATTGAACTCTTTAAAAAAGTAAAACATACACATTAAAAATTAAACCATTCGAAAAAAATTTTTTTTTATATTATTTATTGATATATCACTTATATAAAAACCTAAACATATTATTAGTAATGAAAACGTAAATGTATAGAATACAAAATTGAAAATTGTTCATTCTCTATTCTTCTTCTACATTCTCAATGACATTACTAAGATTTACATACAACGATACAACAGCGTTTATTGCTTTTATTGCTGGTATTTAAAATAAAATAATCTATAAAATTGTAGATATATTTCAATTCTACAGGATATTCTGTATTGAATAAATAATAAATCTTAAATAGTAAATCCATGGCTGTTATAAAATCGAATGGATCATTTCTACACGCAAAATAATTATCGGCCACGACGAAATATTGTGTCTTTTCTCCCGCAATAGATACTATGTATGGCTGCACTGATGAACTTGAAGTTAATTTTTTCAATTTAATATAGTTTTCTATAGCTGTTCCTTGCTAAAATTTAAAAAATATATATGTTTATATTCAACTATAAATAATTACAAAAATAATGAATATAAATATAAATTGATGATATAACTAACCTCCACAGATTCCATTAATGCTTTTATTGGATATCTATAATAACGTGTAAATTTTTTCCCTTGTTTATGCAACTTCTTATTTTAGTTTTTAACAGCATTGGAAACTGGCAATAGTCCAATAAGAATAAAAACAGCCTTTAAATTAGCTGTAATTAGAATATAAATATTAATTGATTATTACTAAAATAAATAAAATACATCTGTTAAAAGTGATCTTACTATCATTGACATGTTGATGCTCAGTTAGAAGATTAACTCTACAAATTTTTGCATAATTTAAAATTCTTTTGACAAAACGTGGGAAACTCTGTAATGAATTTATCCTTTAATTCTGGGAATAGTCAACCTAAAACATATAAATGTGATCAATTCTTCTTTAGAATTATTAACTTTTACATTAATATAAAATTTGTACAAAACTTACCATATCTCCATTATAATCTAATAATCTAGGATATTTTTGTAAAACCGTGCTAATGGTCGGAGATTCATTTGAAATCCATTTTCTCCTATTTTCAAATGTTTTTTTTAAATTTTGTTTGATTTCATTTTTTATACATTTACTAGGGTATTTATGATTCATCCACTCAATCTATAAATGCAATATTAATAATAATATTTTATTTCATACTTACAAAATTATTAAATAGAATTAATCGTAACAGTAGTATAATCGATAATACCTTTTTTTGAAGATCTTCGTCAGGAAGTAATATCAAATCATCATTGTTTTGTTTCGAAACTATAGTACACCTTTTTAATGTTTTATATTTTTTTTCTTCTTTAGGAAGTCTAGTTTGCACAACTTGTAGTCGATAATGAATGAAGCCATTCTTTGATATTGGATCATAGAAGTGTTCCTAAAACAATGTTACAATTTATTTATAAATTCTTTTGTTTTAAATATAATACATAACGGAACTTACAAATCCAGTTTTAGCTAATTTATTTAAAAGATTTGAAAACTCCGTTACTATTGCTTTTGCAAGTTCAATTTTGGCTTCTATGGGTGGGTAACTAAAACAAATATCAGAAGTATAAAAAAGTTATAAGGCATTAACGTATTAATACGGGTAAAAGATTGCAGTATAGGATAAAACTTATGCAGAATGTAAGCTAACTCTTTAACTAGCAGTTTAACCATTGCCCGTCAATCAGATTCGCAAAAACTGGATTTAAGAGCTTTCACGATTTCAGCTCCTTGTTTGTGTTGTAACAACGTGGCTTCTACTGTTCCATAGCACTAAAAATAGATAAAGAAAATTATTAAAAATTTTTTATTTATCTCAATAAAATGAGTTGTTTTTTATCTTTGGCTAAACTTCCATTTTCATTAACTAAATATATTCCTTCAGATCTCTAATCAATAAATAAAAAGTGAAATTATAATATAAAATATATTCAAACGTGAAATTTAAATACTAATTGCCAAAACTTACATTTTTTGCTCTGTTTATTATTTTCATTAGTTCCTTTGCCGGGCCCATCTTTATTTTCATACTAATTAAATCATCTTGCGTCAACTCGAGAAAACTATTTCCATTTATACACTCATCTAAAAATCATGAAGTAATTACAAAGCAAATTATTTATATAAATAAATTAATAAACGCAACCTATAATAAATAACGCAGCTTAAATCTTTCACAAATAAAACCAATTTAAAATAAAACCATTTCACTATTAAAATCCCATTTCCATAATAATAACTCATATGCAGTTAGTTTACAATATTTTGCTGAGGCTAGACTCAGGGGGGAGCTAGGAAAGGAGCGGACTGGCTGAATAAAGTTACTCTTCAACAAGGTTTCTTTTCTTTTTTCACGCGGTCGAGCACTTCGGCGCTATTTCCTCGGACTTCGAGGCGCAGGGGAACGCGACACTTCGCGAATACGCGTTTGCAACCGCGCGACGGACGGTCGGTTAGGCAGGTTAAGGACGCTGCAGGTCAG
The DNA here is from genome assembly GCA_018906755.1 of Sycophaga agraensis. Taxonomy (NCBI): domain Eukaryota; kingdom Metazoa; phylum Arthropoda; class Insecta; order Hymenoptera; family Pteromalidae; genus Sycophaga; species Sycophaga agraensis. The sequence goes on from JACCIE010000042.1 coordinate 1,342,329, forward strand.
CCTCCACGAAAACCTGGTTCTCTTCCTCCTTTATGCTCGTGAGGCGGCGTCGCCACAAGCGAGGTATCGGGTCGAGCAAGATATCTCGCTGCCCTGGGAAGGTCCAAGATTTTCCCCTTATGCGTCAGGCGTAGGATTCGCCTTGAGCGGGGTAATGGCCCTTTTTGCCTGTATAGCAGAATGCTAGAGGCGAGGGTTCGGCGTACCTAGGCTCGGGAAGAGGGCTGAGTGCGCCGATAGCTGATCGTGGCCCGCGAGTTGGGTCGGGGTGCCAGGTCGAGCCCTGATCGACAGCGACCGACGCACTCGTCAACGGCGGCCAGCCGGTCACCTCCTAAGGAGACGCTGCTGGGGAAGGGAGATCCTTTGTCCCGCTCGACGAGCCCAACGTCGGCCGTGACTTCTCCGCTTGCCCCTCATACCGATACGGGAGAAAAGACGATCGCGCTTCTAAGATTACGCACATCTAACGTACCGCGCGTACATCTATCGCACCGCACGTACCTTTCTTCGTACCGCGCGTACATCAATTTTTAATATATCTGTTACGTTTTTATAATATCTTACCATAGTTTAATTGTCATAATATTAAATGACGAAGACTTATGTAGAGATCTTTTGATGTTGGTTTGGTCCAATAAGAAACAGGTTTGTAAAATGCTAAATCAGATACTTCTACAAATCTAGATAAATTCTTAACATCATTTAATTCAATTGAATAAACATAAACATTAACATCAAAACCGATAGTAATACAAACTGAAACTAGCAAACAAATTTTGTTATCCAAAATTACTATTTCCTCTATACGTCCAAATAAAAATAAATCATTATTTTTGGATATCGCTTTTTCTAAAATAACAAATAACTTTTTACGAAATTCTATTCCGTTTATTTTAACTCTATTTGCAAAGCAGATATCATTGTTTTCATTATACTGCATATTAAGAAGGTATTGACAACTTAAAATATGTTTTACAAATAATCTTAAGCTAGATAACACCTGAGATTTATTAATTTTAACATCTGATTTCCACACAGAACATTGAAGACATTATGAAATTCGTGCTAAAGTTTTCGATGGATTTTAAAAATTCTTTATATTTAGAGCTCATTGCTTTAATTCATTATGTGTACCCTCGAATCTCATAAAATAAAAGTGGATTAATGGACCTGACCTAAGCTATGTATTCAGGGTAATGTGTTACGAGATGAAATTTATTTATTAAATTTATATGAGGAAATGTTTTTTTGAAACAAGTAGTGAATTCGTTAATCAACTCATCTATAAGAGGTAAGCAAGATTTAGCTATTCGAGGGGCAAATATGATTTCCATTACTCTCAACAGAAGTAAAATTAATTGCACATTTTTATTAGAAGGGTCAATTTTCTCGGATAACAAAAATGGAATTACTCGAATTAAACACCACATTTGCATAGCTTTTTGATTTAAGGTATTTTCTTTTCTAGATAACATGCTTTCAGTAAAGTTGGCTGATGGTTTATTTTTAATTTTTATGAAGCCATAATTAAATAGGTGTACAGATTCTTTAAAATAAAAAATATCGAATTTCTATTGTACGACTATAAATTCATGCAAAATACGCTTTACTACCATTGGACATATACCACATAGAAAATCATGCATAGCATCGAATATTTTATTATTTGGAATATTAAAGTATTTTAAAGAATTCAAACAACATTCGCCTTTCAAACCCGTTTCAGATTTTGGTAGCACTTGAAAAATTAGACGATTCCAAAATTGATAACTATTGTAAAAGATACTCATTTCTTTGTTAAAACTTATCTAAACATCCTGCAAGTAAGTCATTTCTACTTATCATACATAAGCGACAGAAATGTTTTGAAGAAGGAGACAGTAAATTAAATACGTCATGAATTCCAGAAGTGTATGTATTCCAGTTTTTGATCCAAGAGGATTAACTATTTCTAATTCATCATACTACAGCTTTATTCTTATAGCATTCTTAAATTTTTCAAAAAAGCGATGTTGTTTAAAGTTTAGACCATCTCTAAACGAGGATAATATATTTGAAGATGAATCTGATTTCTATAACTGGCAATAGAACTGTAGTACCAGTTTTTCTGTCAAATTTCATATCCATGGGCTGACCTACAGGAATTTCTAAAGGTTCTATATAACTACAGTTATCAATCAGAGCTTGCATTTGATTATCATAGCTATTTAAATTTTCTAATGGGCATTTAAATTCTAAGATTTGATTAACATCATTTAGAAGCACTTGAAGTTTACTAAAAATTTTAGATTTTAAAGAATTATTGTATTGAAAAAATAGCTGTTCAGTTTCGTCAAAAAAATGTGTTCATACTCAAAACATATGATTTTAAGTCGAATTCAAAATTAGGACTATCTTTTTCAATATAATCAGTATTTTCATCCTGCATACGCACTTGATCAATGTTATCATTATTTTCCGTTATAGATGAATCTTTTAACATGTCTATGTCATGAGAATAATCATTTTTATTAATATTTTCATCTATATCTAGTGTCTGTAAATTTTCAAAGTTTCTACTTCTAATATACTTCCTTAAACTATAAAATTCCTTGTAACTTCTATTACAATTATTTTGAGCACAAATAGATCCAGCTTCACCAAACCCCTTTGTAATTGAAATATTATAGTCATGAATAAAATGTCGCTTTAATTCATTTAAGTTATTAGTAACAAATTTGTTGCATTCAAAACAGTTTAGTCGATTCATTTTATAATAAATTTATGAATAATCTATAAATAATTTATATTTATTTTAAACATCTTAAGTATTTAAACCTTTGTTTGTTTTACATATAAATATATTTATTGTAAACAAAATATGTACTAAAAAAATAACAATACTTTAATAATATACCTTCTAAAATGGTTAAAGTTGTTTGATCTGAAATAAAAGAGCTCAGTAATTCTCTCAAGTTTTTGTCGCTCAATCTATTAATATTATTCCACAGGTCTTCCATTTAAATTGACAATTTAAATATTTATACAATCCAATTTATCTCAAAAAAAGAAAAATTTTAACATACTTTAAAACTTTGTTTATCACCTTAACCTTAAATAAAAATAAAAATAAATAAATAAACTAATTAATGTGGGAGTGTATGTGAGTGCGAGCGGTATGAATGCTTAGGGTATAAGGCGTAGACCGTATGCCATTCTGTTTATAAAGGTATGACAGGCACTGTAAAACAAAAGGGACCGAATGAGCGTGCGGATGACAGAGGGAGTGAGTGAGAGGGAGAGAGAGTGAGAAAGAGAGAGCCAGGTAGGCGCCCCGACGGCCTGCGCGCCGAGAAGGATGAGCGAATGTGCTGCGGGTATGTTATGCAGGAGCGAGCTATCAGTTTAGTGTTTTATTGTAATGATCATTAGGGAAAACTGTAGAGCGGGCCACAGAAGAGGTCCCCGTTAAAAGGAAAATTATAGTCAAGGACGAAACGCCGATTTTCCGACATCCGCGCAAGCTAGCCCCGTGAGAGACCATCGAGGTGGACACGCAGATAAGGGAGTGGCTGCAGAAAGGGATAATAGTCCCTAGTTGCTCGGAGTACGCGAGTGACGTAGTTGTGCAGCGAAAAAAATATTATACAGCGCGGCTGTGCATCAACTATAAGCCGCTGAATAAAGTCCTCGTTAAAGAAAGAACGCTTATGCCGCTAATAGAGGACGTATTAGATAGTTTGGCCGAAGCGCGAGTTTAGGACAGAGTTTTTAGAATAGAGTTTTTAGGACAGATCGTGCAGGATGGTAAAATCGGTCCTTCACCAGAAAAGACAGCGGCTCTAGTGAACTTCCCGGAGCCGAGAATCACGAAACAGGTTCAACGGTTCTTGGGATTGGCCGGGTATTTTTGAAAATTCATGCAGGGATATGCAAAGATGGCGAAACCATTGAGCAATCTGCTCAAGAAGGAGGAGCGGTTCCATTTCGGCGAGTCGGAGAGAAATGCATTTCATGCGCTAAAACGGCTACTAGTAGATGCGCCAGTATTGCAGCTGTATTATCAAGATCGAGAAACGGAGCTGCATACGGATGCCTCCATTGATAGCTACGGAGCGATTCTTTTGCAGAAGAATCCGAGCGACCAACAGCTACATCCCGTCTACTTTATGAGCCATAAGACATCCCAGGCGGAGAGGAAATTTAGCAGCTACGAGCTGGAATTTCTAGCTATTGTTCGAGCCCTAGATAAGTTTCGATGCTATTTGCTGGGGCTGCGCTTCAACATTGTACCCAATTGTGCAGCATTTCAGCAAACAATGAACAAACGAGAACTAACCTCTTGCGTAGGGCGATGGGTTATGTTCGTGGAAGAATAATGGGTTCGAGGAAGGGAGGATAGCCCGAGGGTATTCTTAATCCTATCCTAATTAATTAATGTGGGAGTGTATGTGGGTGCAAGCGGTATGAATGCTTAGGGTATAAGGCGTAGACCGTATGTCCATTCTGTTTATAAAGGTATGACAGGCACTGTAAAACAAAAGGGACCGAATGAGCGTGCGGATGACAGAGGGAGTGAGTGAGAGGGAGAGAGATTGAGAAAGAAAGAGAGAGCCAGGTAGGCGCCCCGACGGCCTGCGCGCCGAGAAGGATGAGCGAATGTGCTGCGGGTATGTTATGCAGGAGCGAGCTATCAGTTTACTGTTTTATTGTAATGATCATTAGGGAAAACTGCATAGTAGCTAAGGAAGGAAAGGACAATGAGAAAAGGAGAAAGGCACTCGAAGCCTGACCGCCGACTAGATCAGAGCTTCTCCGTGTCGTGTAACTAACAAGAACATTAATAAACGCTGTTATTCCAATTTGTTACTAAAGAGGACTTGCTTTGATTTCATAAACCTGCAGACCTTTCATCAACCACTTGTATTCCTATATTAATTTAAATAATAAGATATTTTAATTCAATAATAGAAATTTTTGAATAATTCAATGCTTAAAAAAATAGTTTTATTCACAATCTTTTAAATATTTTTGTATTAAATTCTAATTTATATTTATATATTAATTTTAATATAATAAGTAACTTAAGAAAACGGATAATACATTTTTGTGAATTAAGGAAAGATATAGTTTTCAATCTCGTGTAACCCTTTGCTCGAAACTTCTATATACGCACGTGGCAATAACCTCAAAAATCTACGTTGCGACATCAGTTCAGGTTATATTATTTTTATAACATTGATGATGACACTTGCCAGAAAATATATATACTACATATACTATTAGAATATCGTCTAGAACTGTTGTTGTAAAAACTGATGTAAGATGTAGTGGCTCCCGATTTATGTTCACTCGGTTTTCGCATAAATTGATAACAGCACGTTTACAAAACAGGAATTTGTACGTTTAGGAACGCATGCCATTCTGTGGGCTAATTGTTGCTCCGTCAGTCTTGCTACTGTTAATTTCCCGCTAAAGCCCGCTATCGACGTCAGGGCGCGAGGGCCCCCCTTGCTAATATTTTTTGTATCCCTTTCCTCTGCCAGGGCACTCGATGGTTGTTCCCGCAGCTGCTCGTTTATGTTCAAGTCCTGTAGCTTCTCGCGAGCTTCCTCCACTTTCGAGTCCCCTGCGGCGTAATCTTCGTACATGTTTTCCCTATCGCTTTCGCTTGTTGATCGCGTGTTATCGCTCTCGGTCTCGTGGATCATTCCGCCTTTGTGTTTTTTTGTATCCCTATTCTCGTCGGTGCGCCCTTCCTTCCCCTTTTATTTTTTCGCGCTTCTTCTCTTTTGTCTGGCGGTATTATTTACTTAAATTATTTGTCTACCTTAGCATCAAGGCCCACAGTACGATCCACATGGACATGTTGATTCGTTGGCTTGTGCTGTACCCCTCGGTGCGTCCACAGTTTCAAACGCGCCTCGGGGGTGGCGGCGCGCGTCTCTGCATGAGCGAGTGAGTGAGTGACGGTGGTGGGAGTCGAACTCTCGACAAGGGCTGGAGACTGGAGGAGTAGCGAGGAGACTGAATCACCAGGTTGCGGTAGAAGTACTTGCTTTATTGATCAGCTTGTGTAGATCGTCGGGAAGAAGAGGCGGCGCTCCGACGCGTGTCGCTCGGACTGCTCGATAGATGACAAAAAGCGCCGTTTGTTGATCCCCTTACTTTTTATAGCCGCTTGGCTTCGCTCTTCTCCACCCGTGGCTTCCAGAATTCCCCGTATGCCTCCCGCTTGGTTGGAGTTGCCGGACGCCCGTTGGCTCGAGGCCGCAAGTTTCCGTCGACCGGCGGCTACCTGAGCTGCCGATGTCGCGGATCAGCTCCAAGCTTCCTGTTGCCGTGGCCCGGCAGCTTGCAGGGCCCACCAGTTTCTCTCGATCAGCGGTTAGTCGAGCCGCTATCCTCGAGCATTCGGCGCGGCTCCGCTGAAGGTGACGCCGCGCTACGAGTGCGGTGCTACCTACCGGATTCTCCGCGGCAGCGGATCGGAGCCGTTGACTTCGCGGCTCTGTCGCATATCGCGCCGAAGGTGTGTACGTGACACAGTTTAAAAAATGGTTCGGGTAAGACTACTTCCAGTAGTCTTGAATATGTCATCGGCACGTCGTTACGTCCATCGTAGGAGAATAACCAGACATCACGACTACAGTTTCATAGAGGACCCGCACCAGGAATGTAATTAAAACATCCCTGAGATAGTCCAACAGGGTACACTGGATGTAAGAAGGTGTAGGCATCGATAGGAAAAAGGGGTTTTACTTATGTACGACGCACTCGATTCTAGGTGTTCATGATATCGCCGAGTCCATCTCGGAACGCATTTATGATAATGCTGGCAAATTCGTGAAGATTATCTCGAGTATGCACTTATGGAGGATGGTCATAGCAGTTAGTTTGAATCAAGGGACAGATCAATTCTGACCGGACTGTAAAAGTTTGAACGAGTTTGGTGATAATGGTCGTAAAAGAGTTCCGACTTCAACGCTCCTTGAAGTGTAAATCCTAGATCGTTGTTGAGGTATAATTTTTTTACGCTCGAGTTTAAGAACAAAACTCTCAGATTGAGCAATTTCGAAGTTAAAGTCTACTTTTATAAAAAAAGTCTATATTTTTGTAAAAATTTACAAATAAATAAATCATCTATCTATCTATATGTAAGTGCGTTAGTTTTTAAGCGATTTAAATGTATAAATTATAAGAATAAATATTGTATTTTGCAAAATGATCTAATAAGTGATGAGAATATATAAAAATGAATACGTAAAGCGAAATTGATTAATAATCGAATGAATGATTGAAAATTTGTAACCAAACGTGTCACGCTCGTGTAAGGTGGCTGATTTATTGTGCGACAAGTAGTTGATTAAGTTGATGTATTTGATTAAGGGGGTAACCCAATGTGACGGCCTAAAAAAGGCCTATTTTTAAAGATTTTATTCTCGAAGACCAAAAAAGATAATTCAATGAATCTTTTTTTCACTAAAAGTGACACTCATATAGATTTAAAAAAAATTATTTCGACGTAGGAAGTTATTTATTGTTACCTTTATTAATTATTAAACAAAGTAATTTATAAAAAAGGTAGTCTACTGGCGTTGGTAATTTCGGCTCTCTCAGATGTCTGAAACGGAAAAGTAAAGAAGATTCTTAATCTGTATGAGTGTCCCTATCGCCCGAACCTCCACTTTTAAATTTTGTAAAAAATTAACAAAATTGCGACGTTTTTCGCAAAAGAATTAAAAAAAAAACACGTTTTTTGCACGGTAAATCGGATAAAATTGGAACTTGTAATCAAAATTTCAAAAAGATTGAGGTTCGGGCGATAGCCATGCCAATGCTGAATAACGTGTAAAAATTTGGAATCGATTCGCTGAACCGTTTTTCTCAAATCACCAACGCCACGCGCAAAAATGTCGTTTTGAGAAAAACGCGTTTAAAGTTTTCGTACGGGAAAAATTTATGAAAATCTATCTTTTTCATAAGTCTGCAATACCTGGACCATACAGTGTCCCTTCCTCTTCATCAAAATTCTCTTCTTCAGCAGCTCTGGCTTCTCGCCTCGCAAATATCCTGGCCGCTTTGGATGCGAAAGTGCTCCGGCCGTCCGAGCACACGCACCGCGCGTTATCGCAATCGTCGGCAAAATTTATGCTTCCAGCGCCAAGTTCGCAGCCCATTACTTCAAAAATCTTCAAAATTGGAGACTGGCCTTCATTGAAAATACATGCTGCAGAATGCATAGCAATTTCCACAATATTTCTGCCGCAAAAAATGTGCTTCGGAACCAATCGCCAAACACAAGCGTTGAAGGTCTCATTATTATTCTGCGTGTTGGAACCTAAACATCGCTCCAACAGCTCCTTGTTGCTCAATTCCTCGTATAAAGGTTTTAATATACTTTGTGTATCTTCGTCGAGAGCTGGTCGGTGGGAAAAGTCAATCCCCGCGGTTTTATGCTGCTGCCACTTGCACCATGAGCCATCTCCTTCGGGTCAGAATTGATGCTGGGGATTTTCGTCCGTCGAAATTTTATGATAATAAGTGGCCCATATTTCTTTGTGCATATTTTCGATGGAATCCGGATGTCTTTGTATTGCGCTAGTCCGTAATACAGCGATAAATTCTGCGTAACTTTATTCATTAGAGTAAGAGTTTTTAGCTTTGCTTTCGATTTACTCATCTTTTTCGACGGGCCAGGCGTTTTAAAATCTTTATGCGCTTTTTTTAGCTACGTGAGCTGTTTTTTGCCTGTTTGGCTTTTCTGTACATCCGCTTTTTAACGTGTAGCACGCACTCTTTTTTCTTGATAAGAAAATCTGCACCATATGGTGCGGCTTCGAGCAGATTTTTAAAAGTCTTCGTATCTCCATCGCCGATGTAGTACATGAATTTGACGTCGTGCTTTGGTACTGATCGTTGAAACATTTCAATTATTCCATCTACCTATATCTTGCCAGTACTTCCATGGTGATTTGCTTGACACTCTGGCTCATGAGTTTCATACCAAGCATCGTATTCTTCTGTATCTTCCTGGCCACTCCACGCATTGCATGCTTTACAGAAACTCGATTTTATAACCATATCTACAATTTTATTAGAATATTTGCTAATCAACGAGACAATGCCTAGAAGAGAAGAAAATCCTCTCTTATGACAATCAGTAATCCGATATTTATCGATTGGGAAAATGTAATTGTGGTAATTAGTAGAAGAACCGTGTCAGCTTAAAGCTAGCAGCGTAATAGAAGCAAGAAAAATAGCGCGCTCACTTTCTTTTGATCGGAGCTGCACAGCAGATAATTTTGAAGGACGATGTCCAGCTCAAGACAATCGAAGGGTATCCACGACAAAGAAGGATAGAAGCCTTAACATCCGCGCAACAAGCCGGTAGCTCTTGAACGACTGAGCCAATACCACGCCGAAACAATGCAGTGCCAAAATAACTCAATGTGGACCCGATCCAACGTCGAAAAAAGTCCCAAGCAACGCCTCAAGAAGAATTAAGAGGATAAGTTTTCTTAACAATTACGAGCCTTCATCTCTCCGCGTTAACATTTATCTGAATTAAATAGATCCCACGCTTGTATAAAATCATAATCAAACGGTATCATTATCTTTTAATTTTTATAGGTTCACTTTCATAAGTAAGATTCATGTGCGAAAAATATATAAATTTAATGATATGTAAAAATAATGAGTTAATGTAAAATAAATAATTTTACAGATAATTAAATATTAAATCTACTTTTATTCATGAGAACACATTATATTTATTAATGCATATTTAAAATAAATGATAAAACTAATAAGATATATAATAATATGGTAATTATATAATAGCGCATGATAAAATTACTGTTTAATCTCGTATCATTAAATTATTTTTTATTCATAAATAAATATTTTCATTTCTGTAACAGTAAAACTTCAATATACTATCATTATTAAGATGCTTCGTATACCCTGTTAAAAACATATAGATATAAAAGTTAGCTATAAAATAAAGTTATTTTTAGCTGATTTCGAGCTGTATTCAGTTCGAAGTTTAATGTTGAACATTGAAATTTCATCTTTTATTTGGAAAATAAACGGGATATGCAGTTAAAAATCCAAATGAATACAACTAGAATCGAGTTCAAAATAGCAGTATTCATGTTATACTTATAGTAATTTGTTACAACTATATATTTTTGAATAAAATTAAAGATTTTAAATTAAAATTTTAAATTTGTTTGTATTGTTTTCAAAAATAACATGAATTATTAAACAAATTGTTACCAAAGTCAATAAAGTATTACTTAAATAGAATTTTGGAATGCTTGCATGCATAATTTATGAATGAGAATACTTATATCTCAAATTATAAGACAAATCAGAATATGTAAATTCTTTGTCTTATCGTTATAACTTTTAAGTGTTAGTACATTAAAATTATTAAATTAAAATTAGAATCTTTGAATGGCCAAACTTATAAAATAATGCTCATTGCTTATTTACTAATAAGTAGGATTACATTTTCTTTAAATGACATTCATTTCAATGAATAAAATTAAGAAAAGAATAAATTGTTCGTGCAATACTGACTACTTGGCGCTTTGATTGCTAAAGCTTCACATGTAATACGGTTGTACGTAAAGTAAGCCGAAAATACCACACAACCCAATCGATTCTTTGCAATTGCATCTATATTAATCTACACATAATACAGCGGCAATCGTTGGTCTCCTCCAAAACTACTTACTCCTACCAGACGGCCCATCGCATGTAAGCCCATTTAATTTGAATATCTCGCCTAGGCCGTCCCAGGCCGTCCCAGTCGGCTGACACCCCCGTGTTATTCGATGGTAACGTCTCGGAGTAGTTACAGCCAACTCCACCAGTGTGCGCTACTGTTGACTTCTGATGCATTTACATACAGTTTCGATCGTTCGTGTTCGTACCAAATCGGCTATCTTCGGATTTTAGAATAGGGCATGTGCCTTTGCTTCGTTTACAAACTTAAACAGGAGAGGAAAAATAGAGGAGAAATGAGCAGAAGAAAAACGAGCCTATTTAAAGGAAATGTTTATAAACTGAATTTAATTTCATCTATTATCGGAATTACATATACGATTGTTAAAAATAAAAACTCTTATATTCATTGTCTAAAGCATAGAATATATTCTTATAAAACATTTTTCACAAGATGTTCTAATTTAATTCTTGATAATTTGTATAAACAGTAACATATAACAAAATAGTTCAAGTCTCTGTATCTAAAAAATATAATTAACATTTATACTCGCTTTTTGGTTTATATCCCAAAGTATTATCAAGCCTGTTAATAAAGTTATCACGGTTTTTATCAAAAACATACATTATATGCTATTACATCACATACTTATTTACTAATATCATTATTAAGTTTTAAAAAGCTTTCTTATGATTCCAAGTCGTCCACTAGAGGACGATTGTGCTACAGAATAAATTTGCTAGCAACAATTCAATTTGTATGTAAAAAACAACATTTTTATTACAACATTCATCGCAATTGTATCACAGAGCCATTATTGAGCTTATATCTAAATTGATTATATTTTTCTAAATTACTTACTACATACATAGTATTTAAATTTATTATAAAACTATTCAAAGAATAATTGTTAATAGTAAAAACTATTCAACTTCTTTATGTTACAATAGTTTCTAAGTTTTAGTTGCATTGCACTGTGATGAATATATATATTTAATTTAAAAAAGATTTCACATAATTTTCATCTGTCAATTGGAGTAGAATACTGCTGTAGAATAATTTTGATAAAATGCAATACTAAAATAAATTATTTTTAAAGGTAATCAAATATTATAAATCAAATATTAAATTAAATATTATTTCTACTCCTTAATCTATTATAATAATTGAATTAAAGTTTTCCTTGCGATACTTTATTTAGTATATCAAGTATATACTTTTTATATATAAAGTAAAGGTTATATCGATACTTGTTTTAATTAATTGTTTTTCGTTTCATTGTTCTAATTAACGACTTTTAACAAAAAAATAAACAAATGTAAATCTATACACGAACTAAACTACACCATGTAATATCTTTGCTTATTACGGCAATAGCGACAATACAGGAGCACAAGCAACACATTAGGTGCACTGAGCATCAATGAATTCGAAGATAATCGAAATTACCCGAACTAATTCGAAGATGACCAAAGTGGTCTGAAGCAGTTCGAACTATCATGAAAATCCGAATGCAGCGCTTACTGTCGGAGATGGTCAGTACTAAATAATTCGTTGTCACTCGGCCCATTTGAGTGCCCCCTGGGCCGTCCTATCAGAGCAGCTGATAGAGCATGGATAGGAGTCACAGTACACTCGTTGGTAGTTTGGTACTCGTTGGTTTCAGCAAGTAAAAAGTATATATACACGCATTGACGCCCATGCAAGCGCAAGCGGCGTCAGTTCATACGGTCCCATAACCCAATTTCGTTCTCACACACTTCAAAGCACATGCGAAAAAGAGCGCTGCCCCAAGCTTCGGCCCCCGTCGCTGCTACTGTCGCATTGAAATTCGACATTCGTTCGCTATTACAATCCTCACCGACGTGAGCTATTTGTTATTACCTTTCAATCAGTGGGCTTCGGAACAGAATGAATCGCTTTGTATTGAGGTGAGTACTTTGCCGTGTACTTGCGCAGAATTGACTTAGCTTGTTCCACGTGCCTTGTATAGTTGCGCTTGCCTACAGTTTCCCGAGTGTTCGTCTCACCCGTTGACTGTACCTCTTGTGTTCTTTAACTGCTAAGTGTCATTAGCAAGAGATTGCCGGCACAACCTCGTTGCTGTTAAATTGGTTCGTATTCATTTGGCCACCTTCAGGGCTGTCGAGCCATTCCTTTGCGCAAGAGCTCACCAATGGAGCACTTTTTCTGATTTGCCGGCTGTAAGCTCTGCATATTGTATCATTAAATTTCGACAGCTCCATAAGTCAAGCTGGATGCATGCCCTTACTCCACGCCCTCTGGGCTATTGCGGTATCGTCACTCTTGTCTGTGCAAGCATATTCGTCTACCAAGTACCTGTACTCGGTAACTATCAGTACAGTACCCATCTTGCACTCCTTGAGCTCAGCCGTCTCCCGTCTCCTTTAGTCTCCTCTATCCCTCTCCCCAGCTTTTTCTCTCGTTCTATCGCGTTTGCGTGTTTGCTGCTCTTCGCTCCCACTGCTCCCAGTCTTAATGGCGGCTGATGCGCCAACGTGAAGACGAGAAGCAGGAGGCAAAAATCGAGACTTAACAAAGTGTTACCCATGTACGTTCCGAATTGACGAAGTTTTCAGGGGAAGTCTTCATTCTTTTACTTCGATAGTTAAGTACGGCTTTCCTCAAGATCTCGTACTATTTGCACATTCATATGAGATAATTCATAAAGTTAGTGGCGGCGACTGCAATTACAACGACGATTGCTATATACTTCTGTGTTACATCTAAAAGTTCCTTATTCAGAGAAAAAACTTTTAAAAGTTTACTGCAATATTTTGATAGATGTACTTGACAAACTTGATTTTGCCATAATTAATTATTAGTCATTCAATGCATTTTACTCCATTACTCGGGAGTATATACCAATTGATATTCAACTTTAAGTCATTTTTAACAAAAAGTAGCCACTATATTACAGCTCCATTCCGTCGCATGCATACCGAATCCTTTATGTCACTTAAAAATTAGTACCAATTTAAACTTTATAAAGTTCTTTTTTTTGTAATCTGCTAAGACTTTTTTGGTATAATGAGGCATAATTATGTATCAATCCGTTTAATATTTTTTTTCAGATTTTGGATGTCAAAATTTAAATTAGTCTTTTATATGTTGAACCTTCAAAAAATTACTACAATATATTAAAAGATCAAAATTATTAATTGGAAAAAATAATACTGAAAATTTAATCTACTTTCTTTGATAAATATAAGAGAGATAAATCACCAACATGAACATACAAACCCTTCAAGTTTTTCTAGACAGTAATTTTGTGCCAGGTACATCAGTACCTATTGATTTGGTAAAAATAGCTCGGAGTGTCGTTCAAGAGCAACGGAAAATTGTTAAAGGGCAACCACAAAATATTAATGCAACAAAGTTACGTCTAGTTATTGATGGTGAATGCTGTCTTGATAGACTGTATAGTGGATATTTTTCAGGTATAGAATTTAACTCTTTCTTTTTAATAAAATTGTGTAAAAGTATTATTTAACAAAATTATGCTAAATTTAATAGATTGGGCTTGTGGTGGACAATGGAATCGAATGATACAATTTTTAGCTGTTTTTATACAAACAAGTGAAGCAGCAGGTTTAGAATTAGCTGTTTACTTTAATGGTTCTCTTGAAACTCCTCGACGGGCAGAATGGATTCAAAATCAGCTAAATGCTCGACTTAAAATCAACAATGTAACATTTTACATTTCATTACACAGCACTCTAATGATTTAGTATTGTGTATTTTAAACGAATTTCCTGTTTATTAGGTATTAAAACACATAGCAACCAAAGGAACACCTCCACCTAAAATTTGGTGGATTCCTCCAGCAAGTTTAAGATCTAGTCTAAGAATGGCTCTCAGACATTTAAATGTAACTGTTGTAAGTAATACAATAATTATAAAAATATTTGAATTTGTTTTTTTAATTTTGAATGTTACTTTTAATTATTTTATGATTTGTACAGTTAAGTAGCATGGATGATCATCACCAAGAAGTTATTGGTTACTGTCGTGAAAATAATTATTATGGTTTGATTGCTGATAATGCTGAATATGCTGTTTTTGATCCTCCTAGATATTTCTCATCTCAACAATTAAAACTAACATTTAAAGTATGCAGTTTATTGTATTTATTTAACTAATTTATAAAGCTACTAATTTTCATTAATTTAAATGATAACGTTTTAGAAATCTCTTGTTACAAAAGAATATCTAATAAGTGAATTTTTACAAGGACTTGATCTTCCAGCTGAACGATTGTGCATTTTAGCTGCATTACTTGGAAATTACATTTTAAGTGAACATGAATTGGCTGATTTTTATAACAAAATTAATCCAAATACAAGTAAAATGAATGTTGATCAAACAGTCAGAGCAGTAGCAAATTTTATTAAAGAGTTACCATCGATTGAACTTGATATTGTAGCTGAAAAAGTATTTGGTTCATTGACAGATCCAAGATGTTCAAATTTTAAACAGAGTATTCAGTACTATGTCAATGGAACAAAAGATGGATTTTTGCACTATAAACCAATAAAAGACACTAAAGGTATATTTTACTAAACATGAATTTAACATATAATAAGCTTGAACATACAAAATATTTTTTAATCATTTATAATTTTCAACAATCTACATTTTTATATTAGATTCAGCTCAAAATCATGAAAGTCAGTCAACTATATCTGATGCACATGCAACTAATGAATGTGAATCTAATATGGTAACATCGCGTTTTGCATCAGAAACAGCAGAAAGTGAGCAAGAAAGCTTAAATGCTTATAAAGAAGCCACTGCAAATGCTACAGTTGCCCCACAAATAATAATTGAACCACCTAGTTTACAAGGTCATGGGGATGCAGATACAATTAGATTAGAAGCAGAACAAAGTAAATAAAGTCGATTGAAATAAAAGGTTTATCAAGCGTTTATTCCTTACACTTGATTTCACGAAATAACTTCTTTTGCAGGCAATGGACATACAGTTAATGGTACACATAATCTTTTGATCGGTTCATCTAATTCTGGTAGTAGTTTTTCTGCATCGTCTTCTCATATTACTATAGATTCTGTAGAGAAATCTACTATACCAGCAACTGTTCCTGAAGTAATGCGAACGGCTTCTGAAAGACATCAGAAAGGATTAATGTCTCCTCAAATTTATCAAATTCTTGTAGCTGGTGAAATCAAGTTACCTGTATTATTAGAGGATGAAAATCAAAAAGAATTCCCATCCATTCATGTTATATATAGACCGGTGCGGCAAATGGTCTATGCCATTCTGTTTAATTTACACCATCGTTTATATTTAGCTACTAAAAGTAAAGTGAAAGGAGGTTATTTATCTTTTTAATTAATCTTAATTTTAATACAAATAAATATATAATATATAAACTTAATAAATATTTACAATTTTTTAAGATAATGATAAAATTGACGTGTCAGACATTATTGTAAAGGAGTGGGTTTGGTCTAAGGTCAATCCATTTCAAACACCAGAGTTAGTTAAAGCGGAGCAAATTGGATGGGGAGTACCAACTATTCAACGATTATGGTTTGGGTACGTAAAATGTCTACAATACCATAAACATTGAATTAATATAAATTATTATTTTTAGTACTGGAATTGATGACAAGAGACGTCGTTTAAGAGGATTTTTAACTTGTATGAAGTCTGATACACCATTGATGCTAAATACTAGTTATGTGCCTCAACATTTGTTGGTCATGGCTTGTGTACTCAGGTAATGACGCAGTTCTAAATTAAAATGATATAGCATTGATTATTTTATTAATATTATGATATCATTTTTGTAGATACATCATGACATTTTCTGACAAAATCAAAATCTTACGTCGACAAGAGTTGGATGCCTTCATAGTTCAAGCATTCTCGCCTGAACTAATGAACGCCCAATACTTGCAAGACTTACAGGTAATTAGCTAGTTACGATTAATCAGATATACATAATTTTATAAATGTAATGTTTCTATTAGATATCTTTAGTAACTACTCGGGGAGTGCAACTAGCCAGTCTTTTTATGACTGGTATAGAGACAGCTCTTTTAGCAAATGATGCTTGTGGAGCACCTATTCCATGGTTAATGTGCTGTCCTTGGCTTTATTTCGATGGAAAGTTTTTTAATCATACATTAGCACGAGCAACTATTGCTAAAAACTTGTTGGAATTGTGTGGCGGTTATATTGAGCGTGTTGTTAAAGTTGAGAGAATGCGCAAAGCAATTCTTGAAGGAGTCAATGTTGTATTTGCAAGACCACCAATGCCTCATGCTGCAGGTATACAAGTCAATTTAAAAATTTTGTTTGATAATTTCCAATATTATTCTTGCACTTTGACTGTCTCCATAGTAAATGTGCTATCAATTGGAAAAAAAGTAACTCGACTATATTGCTTCGCATTAATCCTACGCGTAGTATTGCGTATCTCACGGTCGAAACACGCTACAATAATTAATGATAAGCGCTGTAGTTTTAATACAATAATATTGGTCTAAAGTCGGAAAAGTTAAACGAATACTTTGGTTTTACAGGTATCAGAATCGCGGCACCTCAGACCGTAGCTTCGGCGGGCTGTGCACTGTCAGCTGATGGAATAATGAGAAGTCGCGGGGGGACGGTGGTAGCAGGGCCGCAGCGCGGTCTCATGCGCCGGCCAATTCCCTCACACGGTGGCCAGCTGGAGATAGCAGGTGTCGTCGTTGGACAATGGGGTGCTAATTATGGACAACCAGGCAGGCTGCCCCAATCAATGCAGGGAGCGCCACATGGAAGATTACCACCACAGGTGTGCTCGCCAGATTAGCTCATTACCAACCAACCAATACAGAAATCGTTCTAATGTAATGAAATTGAGTTCACGAATCGCGGTTCAAAATATTTAGTAATAGCAAATTATTCATGAACATTATTCAAGATGTTTATTTAAAATCAGCTTTCTTGTAAATGTACTTTATGGGTCACTAATGCATACATTCTTTTAAATAGAACATGCATATGTAATATATTACAAGTACGTAATTAGGATAAATATTATATAATGCTTCTGCAATTTAAGATGAAGGAAAAATACGTGGACATGTCAACATAATTTTGATTTACTTTTTCAATGAACATCCATGTCCAAAAGTTACATGAATTTATAATTGTATCTTTTAAATCGGTAAATAGGTTAAAATAGATAAACAGAAATTGAATGAACAACTCTTACTTTTTAGGTGACATCAATTGGTGGATTAAAGTATGGTATCCACAGGGGCTTCAGTCCGTTCGTAACCCGCACCACGTTTCCAACTCGAGGCAACGGACGCATGACAGTTGCAGGTCGCGGCAAGAAAACGCAAATGAAGGTGCCTACTGCTATTTGATAGAATTTCGTAAATAAAAATAAATTTTGTACGCTCGTATTCTATAATGTCCGCGTATACTTTAGGCTACCGCAAAAAAGAAGACTGCTTTTAGAAAAGCAAAAGATTTTGATAAAAAAAACGGCACAGGAAGAAGCGCTAATGATGGTGTTACTAGTGGACTTTCGTAAGTGTGACTTTGAACATTTTCCTTTATGGCTTAATTTAATGAAAAACTTAGAAAAACTTAAAAATATCAAAAAGTGAAATACTAAATAAATACAAGAGCGCAGCCTAAATAACGAAACTAACGGCCCCTTAACATAAAACATTGACTCTTGCAGGAATACGTTTGCCAATCTTAATTTGACCAAGGAAGTGCTTTGTATATCAGGTCAATTTGACGATGCTCTGGAAAACGGTAAGGGTTTTGAAAATGGCCAGGGCGATGGTCCGTTGAATGCCACCCAATTGGTAAAAAAAAATTAGAAAATTTTAATCTAGATAAATGAAGAAAGTGTGAGAGATAGAGTTAAAAAGAGCACAATCGATCGTTAAAAAGCCATTGATACCATTTTTCGAGCGAATACAATAGAATATTCATTAGAATTTTTTCGAACCCGACTCAAGACTGTAACCAATTTAGTAGTGTTAGTTGAACCATTGATCAGAGCGTAGTTGCTACCATGCCTGTTTGACAACCTCCAGAAAAGTTCAGTCAAAGTGAAAGTTATCTCTCCTTGACGGTTCAATGCATACAAAACTGGTGGGGCCAAACGTTACAAATGAAAAATTTAAAATTATTACGCTGTCAAGCTAAAGGCGTGAAATCAATCTGCGACAAATGACTTACATGTCCTCACTGCCAAAAAGTACCATACTAAATTGTATCACACTAAAAATTATCACAGTAAAAATATGAGTTTAATGTTACAAGTTAGCAAGCAGAAAAAGAATTTGCTGGTGTTGATAGGGTTGCTCTACCCACATCATCACATTAATGTACTTTGACTGATTATAGTATGCATAAGATAATTTTCACAACTGCTGTCGACGATTAATTAACTGAAGGAGTGTGATTATTTTTTTTACAATGAAAATATATATTTTCCGGTATTATGTGAAATGCTCACCTCGGTCGGCTTGATAACTCAATTCTCATAAAACTATATTTCCGTTTCCTACGTGGGATAATCTATGAAACATAATGTGATGTTGTAGTCACAAGAGGTATTTTAGAGAATGAGCTATCGAACACATCTCCGAGCGTATGGAGACTGACGCCTTTCATATATAAGTAAAATATATACAAGATTTAGGTTACTGTAGGTTTATTGTACGTGAGTTATCAGTTTACGTATGAGATACGTGTTACACAGGATGAAGAATTCTCTCCAAGAGACGGATGATATTGAGCGAATCTATTAATTTTCGAGATACTCGAAGAATTAAGAAACGTATGAATGAATGGAGGAAGAGGGGATTTAGGGGTGAAAGATGAACAGAATAAGAGGCAGTAGTATATATAAAGATCATGTGATTATAGTTTTATATACGTATGCGTGAATATTACGTAGTTACGTACGCGCGCGAACGAGTAGGGTTGTCATCTGCTGTAATTTCGTAGATATGAAAGTATTGATACTTTGAGTGAATTATGAATTCAAACGAAGCCTGCGCGTAGGCAAATGCTAGAGATACATGTTTAACATGTAGGTAACGTAGAGAGTGCATATACATATATTTATTTGATTTGCATCTAGAATATTTTATGAATGAATGGATAATTACATCTATGCGATGAAGGAGGCTGCAGTTTGTTTTATACATGTGTTTGCACTATAAATACGTAACGAGCAAAAAATTTATACTTTATGTCAATCGAGACAAGCATTCATTTTTGTTTTTTAATTGCGTTGACTTTTTGACATTTGTCTTTTTATTTAAACTAATCAACTTAACTTTAGGCTAAATTTTCTAAAATAATTAATTACAATAATTTTCAATGAATAAATGCGTCGATAACTACGAAGTTATACATTGATAAGTTTCTATGCAAAGTTTTCGTAATATATTATGAAATTGATACAAAAAATGAACGTAACGTAACAGTGATTTGATCAATGTACATAAATACTCTTAGGTGTGTTGATCACGCACTAAGCTTATACTATAAGATATGATTATATTGATTTAGTAGTACAGATGTTGCCAAGTTTTTTTGGCAGACGTGCGTTATTACTAATGTGGTGAAGTACTTTTTTATATTGACGTAAATGAGGGCATGTTGATCGAAAATATAGTGAAATAAACTACCACAGCATTCTAAACACTAATAATGATATAACAATACGATTATAAAGTTAACACGTGACAAACAAAAACAGATGTATTAAATGATTAAGAAGAAAATAAAAAATTAATCGAGTTAATATATAAAAAATGAGAAATCTAGAGAAAATGATATATTTTTGTAGATTTGTTACTGCGACTAAATGCATTAAGACAATTAATGAAAGTTGTATTAAATAAAAAATTTAGTAAATGATATTAGTCGGTGAATTGGAATTATAAAGGGCTTAAGACCAAGAAGAGAGATAAGAGATAACTAATCTCTCTCTCTCCCTCTCATTTATTCCCAGGATAGGAATGGTACCCTACTGGTTCAAGTTGGACCCCATAGCTTTGTATAAACGATATATTTTGACTCAATGGACCTTTAACGCTATAAGCTAGTGTGCTCTGCACTAGTCCCAGAATAAATATAATCAGCTAATACATGATATACAGCGGAGTGAAATAAATTCTGGCTGCTTGTGTCACGGATTCGGCCTGTTAGATGTGAGGCCACTTCTTTGAACATTCCTACATTTAGGACTGAGATCTCAGTACTTCGACTCGAGATTCCATCAGCTGACTATGTACGTCGATTCGATGTACGTATTTCTTGTTCTCTTTCTTATTTCTGAGTCATCCCACTGCCCATTTTTGTTGCTTCGTCTTACTCTACAAACTTCTTTCTTCGAGATGTTTCTCTCTGTAACATCTTATTTATGAATATCTTCGATCAACATTTCCTTGCCAATTACCAAAGTGAGTCCTCCTTAATCCTAATATCTCTACGTCTTAATATAATACGTCCTAATATCTCTAACATTACCTTTAAAGTTAGTACAGACAACGTCTGGTTTTGGATTACGGGTCCTCTGTTCCATCATATTGTTCAGTATAATGTGAAACTAATTTCATTTCCTCATATCACATCTCCTGAAAAATTGGCATTTCTTTCTACTCTAATTGATAAGGTAACTTTGCTGAAAATACGGATTTGTTCTCCATTGTAACGAAAGTTTTCGGGGGTAATGCAATTGAAATTCTGGGTAGAGTCGATTTGGCAATCGTCAATATTACTGGATTTTTTATGAATAATCCGTGTTGGCATGTTACATTAATTACTATATATAATGTACGAACCTCAAATAAATCCAGAATGCATCTTGACTTGGTAAAAACTTTACCATCTAAAATTCCTAAACTAGTCAAATAAGGTAATAAACTTAAGGGTGCTGTATTCATAAACTCATTCTTATATTCCTCATAATCTGAAGCATTTTCGCGAACTACATCTTTCCACACTTCAGTTGGTGCTTGTTTCGTAATAACTCCATGTAGTCCTTTGTAACCATGTTGCATTCCCCGAATTGAAACTGCATTCTCAATTAGTACCTTTGATATATTAACTCTTGAATCGTTAAAATCTAACAATCTGGCGTCAAATGATGTAGAAGCCCACTCTAAAAGTACATTAATACCCATTAACAACTCAATTTTTGTCATATCAATCGAGGTGTATTTAATCCATAATTCACATAAGGCGTAACATAATTCAGGTTGTACCATACTTGATCTCTCAGTAAAGGTAGTTACATTATCGACTTCTCGGAAAGGAAAATCATCGGACTTATAAAATAGCAAATGAAACATTTTAAGTATCGGATTTTCACGTCAATTGAATCTCCTAGTTTCACAAAAGTTTGAACTTTTTAATACAACTTGAATTAGTTTATGGAGCGATAATAGTCATCTAGATACAGTATATTTACTAACAAATTGCTTCATAAGTACAGCTTCTCTTAACAATTGTAATTAATCTAAAATAATCTCAAGATACTTAATCTCCAAGATACATTTTTCCGGGAAAAGGAATATGATTGCTATCTCTACCAGGATTTGAAATATCATACATTTCTTTATTTCCATACTTTAAAATCTCTTCCGCATCACGTTGAAGTTGTTAGAAGTCTATGTTGCTAATGTATTGAATTGGACTATGTAATTCGCATAAACGTTAATTTTAAACTTCTGAGTTTCAAACTGATATCTGGGTGGAGAAAGGATCTGATTAATATAGTCAACTTCAATTTCATCTGTTTTAGGATCGAGATTTTTAAGTAAATGTAAAATTTGTTCTCTCTGGGAAAAATCATATAGTAAGGAGTAATCGAATAGTGAAAGATTTTAAAAAGTTAGGGGTAGATGATTGAAAACAACATTTCTAATTTCATTAATCTTATTAATCCATTTTGCATTTTCGGTTTCGTATTTCTCATGTAGTTCGTATTCTTGTTTTATGGTTTCAATGCTAGTTTTTGTAGTGTTCATCTTCAGGCTTATGTTATTTGGTTGTGATCATTACTCAGGGAGGAGAGAGAGAGAGAGGGATAGATAGATAAATTTTTATTTGTAAATGACTTAGAAAATATTGCACAAAACATACATTTATAAACGCAACATCTTAAGTCTACTTATAAATATAATTGCACAGTATCACAGCTTTGTGTTAATTCAACGTCGGACAAATCATCGCCACTTAGTATTTCAGAAAGACTCAACTTCTCAAGCTTGCAACTCTTATTCTGGTTGATTTCTCTCGCGTATAGGTTGAAAACATGCAATACCGAGAGGACGAATATTTCACTATTGTCAAAGAGAGAGAGAGAAAGAGTACTCTACGTATTTCTCAACATTTTCAAATTCTACCAATTTCACCTGATTTAGAATATCAGGAATGATAATTCCCACAATTTTTGTCTGTATTGACATTTGTGGTTGACACTGTACACTGTACTGAACAGTTAACAATTAACCCGACGTATCTGAAACAAGGCTTACTATGGTGCTACTGGAAACTGCTTTTTAAAGAGTGAGAGAGAGGGAGAGGAAGAAAAATACTTTTATGGTAATCTCTATTGATCAGGCTTATAAACGAGAAAAAGTCAAACTGGATAAAAGGCAATCTAATCCAAATAAAAAAGATACGTGCTATATAGGAGAAATTAATATTCGTTTTCTCTTATCAACAAACACATTAATAATATACTTTTAAAGCTGCTTCGACCTGCTAAAATTGCAAAAAACCACGGTTTCTGGTAATATCAAATCACATCTAACAATAAAATATATTTTATGTTTTCAAATATTAAAATGAACTGATGAGTATACCACTATGCATAATGAATCAACAATAAAATGCATCTTTATAACGATTTAATGATTTAAAAGTGCATAATATGCTTTGTTAAAGGAATCAATTGTGGTGAACTTCAAATTAAAACAATGAATCTTTTAATTTTCGAAATGTTTCAAGTTAAATAAAGAATATGTAGCAAAGGTTAAAAGCAATTTTGAATAATTAATAAAAAATCTAAATCGCGTATTAAAGAAAACGATAAATGAAAAGAATTTGTAACGCAAATGTGAGAAATCCAAGACGACGTTGGAACGCATCATCATGCTTCCATTGAAAGCATTAAATGAATGGCCCACGTATTCTGCCTCTGATCGACGATAAAAATGAATAAAAGAAATTTACATAAACACTTTTAATGTTATATAATTCGTCGTTAAACATGTTATAAAGTAGCATAATTTAAAAAAGAGTAGCATCTCTTTTAATTTAACAAAAAGTTTCTTATTGATTATTGTTTTTTATATGATAAAAATTTGTTGTATTCACCATTTGATCTTATACACTTCTTTTAAATCTAGAAATTTTTTTTAATTGTAAACTTATTAATAACAATTATAATATAATTTGCATTAAAACAATTACAAATGCTGTAGCTGTAATAATTATTATAATAATTGTAGTAAAAGATTGTTAATACAGTTGATCAAGTTTTTATTTACAAGTAGAAATGGGCATGAAATAAGTTCACTAAGTTCTTACATTAAGTCCTTCATTGTGATCATAAATTTTAAAGAAACTTTTGCTTGTAAGTTAGCTTATTATTTATACATGCTATATTAATGCTTGCTTATATCATTTTTATTCTACCATGGCTTATCACCTTTATCATTCTAAGTTGTCTTTCTCTTATATCTCGTAGAATTCAGCTTATATACGTATGTAATTATGAAATATTTTAAATATAAGAATGACAAAATGTATTTAATCAATAACAATTATATTAAAAAAGGTAAAAAATAGCACTCCAACCAATATTACTGTCGTTGAAACCATAATGTGGGCTCCATTGTATATTCTTATTAACTATTACATAAAATATATAATATTATTTCTTGTCTTAGCTAATGAAAGTGAAAAATAAATTTAAATATAGACATATAAAATTTACATGCGCAACATGGCATGTATATCGATTAATTTACTATTATATAAATGGTATCTCGTTATAAATAAAAATTTAAATGAGTTTTTGTTGTAACAAACGATACTAATTTTTAGTCTATTGACTGTTCTTTAAATCTTACAGCGAATAGGATTCGTATTACGTTATGCAATACTTCGAAAAATATGATTGGTAAACATTGTTGGATAATTAATAAAATTTGAAATAATTAATTTTTTTTATATGGCTAATCAATAATGAAATTAATTAATTCTACATGTGATTCACGCTGATGTTATTTTTAAACGCGGAAAAAAGTTCATTCAGTATGATAATACTTATATTGCAGTCACCTTAACATAAACACCTGTCGAGTAGTACTTTACCGTGTTACTTTTACTGTTGTAAACATATTATCCCGTCTGTGCCTAATATCCAGCAAAACAAATTCTATATAAATGCTTGTCTGTTTCCATGAAATACATTTCGAATGCGTTCATGCTTTCTTTACTACCATTAATATTGAAGCAAGAACAAAATAATGAGAAAGGTAAAGATTATAGAAAAGCGTTAATTAAATTAATTTATGGACCATCAAATTGTTTTGTGTTTACTGAAACCAAATAATCATAGTTAGTAAAAATACAAGGCAGTTAAAAAATTAATGTTCTTTGAATACGCAGACATCTCAAAAAAATATTGAAAAAGTACAGATTCTTATCTAAAGCTTTTTCAACTGTGTAAATGTCGTAGAAATTTTATATTACTAATATAAAAACAAAGTGGTTTAATTATAAATTAAATAATACATGATATTAAAAATATATCAAAAAGCACCTTCATGAATGTTGTAATAAATTAGAATTATTCAACTATTATCATATTCAATGTACTTCTTTGTTAATAACTGTTATTCGAAGTTCAAACTTATATACATATTATATATTATGTAAAATTACTAATTATATCTAAATCCTCATTTACAGCTAGCTACCGAATGCTACGATTAAACATAATGAAATTGTAAAACTGAATTTTTTTTATAAATTTCTCAACATT
Source organism: Sycophaga agraensis (assembly GCA_018906755.1). Classification (NCBI taxonomy): domain Eukaryota; kingdom Metazoa; phylum Arthropoda; class Insecta; order Hymenoptera; family Pteromalidae; genus Sycophaga; species Sycophaga agraensis. The sequence continues at coordinate 1,368,123 of JACCIE010000042.1, forward strand.
ATATAGATCCCAAGCAAATTGGCAAACCAGCAAGGAACAATAAACAAATGTTATACTGTTAAAAGGAATTAGGTCATTAAATTTTATGATAAAAAGTGGAAAATTCATAGATAAATCACTGCTTTCATAAGTTTTCAATAAAAAAAAACTTGAAATCGACTGGTCAAAATTTTTATAATTTATTACAATGTATTATCATGTCATATAAATAAAAATTAACAAACCTACGATTTATTTAATTCTTCCATTATTGCCATAAATAAAAAAAACATTGAGGAGACTTCTCGTTCCGACTTGTACTTGAAAGTTATGAATTCTTTGGAAATTATTTAAAATAATTTACTCGATCTGAAAAGTCTCGGATTTTAATAAGAAAAGGAATTTTTCCACTGTAGTTTATAGCTCCAATATAATAATTTTAATAATATTTCAATTTCAAATAATTTTTCTTTTTTGGCGAGGGACAAAGGCTACTAAAAGGTACATGTTAAATTTGTCCTCTAACTTAATTGATTTTTTTGTTTTGGTCATCGAAATTGAATTATTATTAAATAATTTATATCTTCATTATTTGTAAATGATGTCATAATGATGAATATTATACTACCGATTGAGTGACAGAGTGTAACACAGGGTGATAAAGGGCTACTATGTTTGAATTCAATTGTAGATTATTGTCTTATTTATCTAACTCTCTCATATTATCAGGTTCGAGTACTATGAAATATTTTAACAATATTTTAGCATCTATACCCTTAACCTGCATATAAAATGCAAAAACAAATTTTTGTAAAATTAAAATTAATAACAATAAGACAAGATTTTAACAGATCTCGTTAAAGACTGTAAAACTAAACATTTTCTCTCATGTAATTCTTAAGTACGTTTAATATAAATTGAAAGATAAATACTTTTAGCTTTAAAAATAATAGTAAATAAATATTAATGATCTAACCACACAATTGATAATGGTTGATTAAATATATTTAATATTGTGCAAATACTGACACAGTATTTTTTGTTTTAGTTATAAATCTTAACAAAGACTTGATATAACAAAGTTTGATATTATCGAATCTCTTTAGCAATGTTGTAATTGTGTATTGTCGTAAAATTTATCGTGATTTTTATTTAAGTTTTACAAAAATCTCAGAAATAATGCTACAATCTTTGCGGGCAAACATCCCATGGTGATGAGATATTAGTTCAATATTGTTGCAATTTTCGTTTTCATGTCGGGGATATTCTCGGGAGAACTGTTGCATATATATTCATATAATACATAATATCCAAGTTTTTCAAAATGATATTAATACCCAAGTGTGTTTTATTTTTTGTAGCGTTTTAATTATTTTAAATTGTTGAAATGTCATTTTCCACGTAATTTTGAAAGTCCATATGAAACAATTATGGAAAGATACATTTTGTAATTCGGAAAAAATAAATGAATTATATATTAAAAAAGTTATTATGTAAAAAATACTATATTTGTTTATAAATGCACACACATGTGCGTTTATATGCGCGTGTGAAAGTGTAAAAAAACAAATTTTACATTTTTATAAGAACAGAATTCTTCATGTTAATATTACACTGCATCTTTAGTATTATAAATATTTAATTTACTTCCGTAGTCTTTAATTTCAGTAATGTAATAATCAATTTTTTCATTATTGATATCATCTGTTAAAATTGTGGTGGAATACTTCACAATTCCTAAGACATCATGTTCATTATCTAAAAAATAAAAAAAATTAAATTAATTTCACAGTGTCAGTTTGATTAAGTAAAAGTTATTTTACCTTTGTTATGTGTATCTTCATTAGAACTATCTACTGTTCCAACTACCTGAACACTTAACTTTCTAAAATTCTTTCCATTTTTCGAATGGTCAACTAACCATTGACGAAGTTCATCTATTGTTATCGTATTGATAGCTGCAATTTCTTTAAAAGATCTATCAAAAATGTATTTTTCGTGTATTATTTCAGACCAATTTCTATTGACTTCTTCTTTTAAATGAATATCAGTGCACTGTTTTAATTTAATAAGAGATTCTTTTATCAAATCATATTCATTGCGATGCATCTTTTTGATGATAATTGTAAAGTCATTTATAAATTTTTCAATTCTTTCATCTACATAATTTGTTGTAAATTTATTGGCTTGGGTACAGACAGTAATAGAATAACCTAAGACACCATATGTATCCCTCAATAAACAAAAAACATTGTATCCTAATTGTTCTTGAGTTCTCAATTGATTAAATAGAGGTTCTTCCATGATCATCTATAAATTTGTTTTTAGATAATATAAATTTAACGTATAGTGCATATAAATATTATAGTGCAAAAAAGCAAATACCATTAAAAGTTCTATAATAACAGACAGTTTAATTGTAGATATACCAGATTGATAGTAATCTGTTATAACAGAATTAAAATCAGTAGGGTTGAAATTTTTTACTTTGCAATATCTTTCTCCTAGTTGAATCTCTTTAACTCTTCTATGTGGATGAGTATCTGGTAAGAGTGGACCACATTTTAATGGTTTTATGCATTCCAAAACACTTTTTAGAATATCGTCTGCAGACATATTTCCTTGGGCAAGACATTGAATATACATGTGCTGAGCTAAATATATTGCAAAGTTTACAAATTGATCAAAATTAACTTTAGAAGTTGCTTCATGTTTCTCAGTTGACATCCAAAAACCTGTGGTTAGGATAGATAACCGAACTTCTCTAAAAAATTATTATTAAACCACTTCACTATAACATTTTATATTTGAAAGTACTAGTAATTTTTAAATATTTTCATAGATGTTATAAATAGAGGATCTTTTAACGTACGAGATGTATGAACATTGTATAATTTTTTGCTGTTATTGAATTGGAATTAAATTAAAAATTTGAGTATAAAGTTCAAGGACATGATATTTTTTAATTCAAAAAGTAATGAGTTAATGCTGATTTTATTTTTATATTTTACATATATTTTGCTTAAAACCTCTACTTATGCAAAAAATCCATAGATTACAATGAGGTTTTTACTTACTTGGTGAGCTTAGCAGGTTTTAAAAATGTATTGTAATAATATTTTAATTGTTCTTTTTTCATAACACTGAATAACTCTTCTGTTATTAATGTATGACAATTTGCAATATATTTTAATATTGTACTCAGTAAAAGCTAAAAGATTTTAATAGGAAAAAATATTATATGAAGTGTTATAATAGTAATATTATTAATAGTAAATACATACAGGTAATTTTTGATGAAAGCCATATGCTTTAACAATAATACCTTTGTCACTTGAGTCAATCTGATAATTTAATTCAGCAGCTGATGCATCGTATAGAAGTTCCACAAGAAGATGCTTCAATATAGCTACAAATATATTCAGCAGTGCAGAACTATTTTAAAAATAAAAATTTATAGAATTAGTAAAATTTTAAGATAATAATATCTTTTTTTACCTTTCAGCAGATTTCACAGCAAGGGGAGTGATTAAATAAAGATAAATATAACATTCAGGAAGGCGAAATTTAGGATCTGGTCGATACCAAATTTCAATTACATCATCAGAATGAATTTTCTCTGGATAATTTGGTATATTTTCTGGTAATTCAATTAATGTAAAATCATCTGTAATAAATATGTTTGGCTCAGGTAGATGAAATTCAGGTAATGGCTCAATTATTTTCCAATTATTCACCCATTCTTCAGGAATTTCGTTACATGAATATTTTGTTTGAAACCAAGGTTCAATTTTATCAAACTCATTTTCATTAAACTTTTTATCGAAAAGTATAATATTTACATTATCTGCACTTAAAGCTTCTACACAACTTTGAATAGATGCAGGATCATACTCAAAATATAAATCTCTACCGGTAATATAATCTGATGGTGGATAAAAATGCATATTTTCACATAATGCCTCGACATAATCTACAGGATCATCTTCATCGGTAAATCTAAAGAATAAAATAAAAATTGATGATAAGTAATTAAATTAAAGTTTTACACCTAACTTAATTTGATTCTGACCTAAAATTTATATTTTCAATTTGCTGAATTTCATCGAATATTCTTTTTTGTGGACCTTCACGACGTAACATATTTATATATGAAAATATGGCTTCTAATACTTCTTTAAAGTTTTTATGACCTTCATCTGTAAGAGTTAATGATAAACTGAAAAGAGCATACATTGAGCTATGCTCAAAGCCTCCTTCGCCATTGCCACTGTAAATATCAAGACACCACATTTTTTTGCGAAGATAATTTATTAATGAACCTTTCCCTTCATGACCAATGATCCATGAAACATATTGATGAGGTTTACTACGGTATAAGTGATGTAATGGAGGCATCACCCACGTCAATTCAACCTATGCATAATAAGGTTATATATGTATCAATACTGCTAATTACATGGTACATCAATAATATGGACTCTAAAAATATACCTGGCAAACATCTTTAATGGGTTTAATTTTATATAATTTTCTAAAATCTGGATTGTCAAATGAATCCTTGCCTTTAAATTCACTAAAGTCATCTGGAGGTAAATAATTTACAGGTATACTAGAAAAACATTTTTTTACATATTCTTCTAATGTATCCAAAGGTAATCTTGCCTATTAAATTAAAATACAGATATTTAAAACAATTGATGTAACTATATAAGGGTATTAAGTTTATTACTAAGAGAATAGGCTTAGATTATTATTTATTATGCGTTTTGCTATCTGTAAGTCATTGAACTACATAAAAATATATGAATTGCATGATAAATTAAAAAAATGATATATTGAAATTGTGTCACAAAAAATCTATTTGTCTTCTGAATGTGTAAAAACATGCACATGAAAATTATGCAATTAATAATATAATCAATTCAATTCAGCACATATCAAATATTTACAAGGAACTAACTTGAACTGTTAATGTCATTCGATGTGCACTGTAATGTCTTTCTCTGAACTTATGTAATTCTGAATATAATTTATCTTCATCAATATTATCACGTAAAGTAACTAAATTGCCCCAAGGAAATTTTGTAGCAGGATGATTTTTTCTGGCAAGGCTACAGAATAATTGTTCTTTTCTATTAGAGTCTGATGGTAAAGCCATTTTAAATTCTAGAAAAAAATATAAAAATGTATTTAAATAGCGTAAAGTATTTAATTGGTTTCTATAAATAATGATCTAGTAAGATAAAATAGTAACCGCTTTCAACTGCTTCACGTTCTCGCGTAATAGCATCTCTTTTCAAAAGAGGACTGATGAAAAACTGAGCAAACCGTTCCATGGTTGGATATAAATACTTTTCTTGTATTTCAAAATAAAATGTTGTTTGTTCACAATCTGTAGAGGCATTATCTGAACCTCCTCTTTTTTTAATAAATTTATCAAAATCATTTTCCTACAAAAGCATCACTTACATTTAATAAAAAAATAGCAATATTATAAAAAACTTAATTTAAATATGCTTGTATGTAATAAATATTGACCTGTGGATATTTTTCTGAACCCATAAAGACCATATGTTCAAGAAAATGAGCCATACCTTGTATTTCAGGTGGATCACTAAAACTACCAACACCAACACACATGCCACAAGCTGCCTGTTAAAAAGTAGCAAAATACTGTAGTTTTTATTACTTTATGTAAAAAACTTTGTTAAAATTAATTAAAAATCTTTACAAATTGACAAATTCTCTGAGAAATAAATAACAAGTTTATAAAGGGTCTTCATAAGAAATTATCTGCTTTAAAATTTGTCATTTAATAAAGTTATTGATGAAAATTACATTTAATGCATAAAATTAGGTTCGTAACAGATCTCTACCATTTTTTCTTCCCTTTTCATCAACTTATCATCTTCACCTTCATCATCGTCATCATTATCCTTATCATCATTATCTTCATCTTCATCATCATCATCATCATCACTTTCATTATCATTTTCATCGCTGCATTCTTCACTATCCTCATTTTCATCCTCAGTGGAATAAGCGCATTGATCTACAGTAATAATAATAACAATAAAAATATTAATAATATTAAGGATTAATTACATTTATAAAATAAAATATTAAATGTTAAATAAAACTTTAATACCTTTGTCATGTGTATTTTCATCACTATGTTTTTCTTCTGTAGATTTTATATCAGAAATTAATAAAGCTGTTAAACCATTTTCTAATTTGATAACTCTGTGAATAAAAGTAATTTTACACATTTGCATAAATCAAGAAAGTAATAACAAAATAATTATCTAATTTAATATATAAAACTAAAAAAAATAAAAACCAAACATAATGCAAAAAAATCAATGAAAAGCAATGGGTTTAAAATAAATATTACCTATACTCTTTTTTATCACTTTGCGACTTGACTGGAGTATCGAGATATTCAGCTTTAATTTCATTAGTCGTGTTCGTATTTCCTGATTCAATAGCTGTCATTTTTATTGCTGAAGATTCAGTTCTTTTCAAATCACTAAGAATTTGTAGGTTAAAATCAATATTTTTTGTCTGCAATAAGTTTGTATCATGAAGTGAATTTTTAATCAATTTTATCTTTTTATTCTGAGGCCAACATTTTAATAATCGCTTTGGCATTACACGATTATTAAAAAGTTTGCATTGCACAAAAATTTTAACGACTATTTATACCTAACATTCACAAGTGCTCTGAACTCTAAAGCAAAATTATGAATGTATCCACATTGGTTCGGTAGATAATAATATAATTCTTATAATTTATAAAGAACCGGCACTATGGAATTTGTTTTCCTACTTCCAACATCAATTAACTAACGTGAAATTTCAAACTAAAATTAAAGCTTCGATATTTAGAAAAATGTTTATTTCAATGAAATTGTTATTTTACTAAACCTTTAATTATTAAATTTATTGAAAAGGACACAATGCAGCATTAAAGATCGTAGGATGTAAATATTAATATTAATCTAATATCAATTATTTATAACTTAATTAAAAAATAGAATAGATGAAAAATAAATGTAAAATTAAATATTTATAAATAATAATACATATTAAATCCAAAATTCAAATAATATTCTGTTCTTTCAAAAAAAAGAAATTGAAAATAATTATGATTAATGTTTCTTTACATGCAGAATTTAGAAATAAATTTTTATATTTATGTACATTTTTATTAATTTTTTTATTATTAAAATGTTCATTGCACATGTACATTTTGTTGTTTATTATATATATTATAAAGATCACTTGCTACTTATTTTAAATTACATAGGTATAGAAATTGTTATAAACAGGTACAAAAACTACTCTAATTGTATTTATAACCTTATTAATAAATGAATTATTAATTAAATCTAAATTAAGTTGGGCATATGTCACACATGGAGGTGTATGTCATTGGTTCACAATTATTTTTGTATTAGTTCAGGGAACAAATGTGCGATGCGCTTATGTACAACAAAACACACTGTATAGCAATAAATCACGAGCATCATTATTTTAATATTGAAAATGATTTTGATTTTCTATGGTTACAATTTTTTATAAGTAATAAACATATAAAGATCAAGTAAATATTTTATTTTTATTTTTCACATGTGAAAAATATCTTTGGATATTAAATATGATAGAAACACATCAAATAATTTGTTTTTTATACTTTAACTACTTTTGGCAGTGTATAAACTGTATTAGTCATATTGATTTATAAGCAAAATTGAAAACTTGTATGTATAACACATAACAAATTTTAATGCATTAGTAAGAGTCAATAATATAGTTCATTACTTCTATTAAATCAGTTAATGTGCATGTATCAAAAGTACAAAAATAAAAACAAAATAAATTACTAAAGTTTATTATAAAACTGTAGAAATGCAGTATAAAACTTTTCCATTGGTCCTTCCATTTACAATTTCAATTAAATTATTTTAAATGTAAGTTACAAAACACGTCATTAAATTGTAACACTTCAATGTAAAAGTTCAAACTATTTCTACTTACATTAAAGTCATTTAAATTAATGATTTTAAGCATTTTTTACATGATTTGGAGTAAATAATTTCTAGATGCTTATTAAGTTTGCTATGTTAAAATATACAACGAAGTTAAGAAAATAGTGACTTTTATTTCTTATAGCACGAGAACTCATTCAGAAATGGAATAAACAATGTGGTAAATGCAACCTGGTGACGAGTCGATCGAGTTTATTTATATACAACTATACAGTATACAGCCTCCTTTAATACATTTTAGTATTAATTTCAGTACTCAAAGAGTACTTACTGATGCCATAATGTTATTTCGATTAGACAACGAAGGGCATGTACGAGTTACGCAGAAATACAATCTAGTATTTGCTTAATTAATTCCGATCAAAACAAACTTTTACCGAAAAATCGTTAATGTAGTTCACAGCATTGAACGTTCTAAAGAGTTGTACGTTTTACAACGTGCAAAATCTTCGTAAATGAAGATTAAGTATAGGTTTTTCGATGAATACTAATTAGAATAGTAAAATGATAACTTTCAATAACTGAGAGCATGGTAATGATTTCATTGATCTAAAATAATGATTAATTGATTGCGCTGTGAGCTTCTCGTTTTTTATATCTAAATACAATTTAAAGCACGTATGCTTGACAATTTAGAATCCGCGTAAAAATTAAATAAAGTATACAATTTTTATTTTCTATGCTACAAAATTTTACAATGATCAATTTTCTATGATTCTTTTTGTACTCTACCTGTCTGTGAATCTAAGTAATTTCATATTTCTCAGGTATACAGTTTTGAAAAACATTTACATTTATTACTTAGTCCAGCAATGTATAAAAAGTATAATACATCAGTCTGGCCACTGGCTGACCAAATACTTATCAACCTAATTTTAATTTGTAGATTTCTTTGTTCACTTAGAGCGGTCGTTATATATAGTATCACGCACGATAATATACTGATAATTTGAAATTGGAACATTATTCTGAAAAATGTTCAAACGCTAAATTGGTTTATCCAATTCGATAAGTATTCACACGTTTATATTAATTGCAAATTACTTACAATTGAAGATAAAAATAAGAAACTCGCAAAATATTTTAAAGTAATTTTGTTCATCTTCGCGTAGTCTCACGAAAGCGTGCCGGTAAATTACAAACTATGTAAACTTACGTATTATTATCTTACAAACTTAAGCATTGCCGTTTAAGAACGTCTTTTGTATATGTCGTTTATAATTTCAAATATTTCTGTACAATACATTAATTTCGTTATGCTCATTCCGGAGACTATAAATTCGCATTTCTAAAGCATAATTTTATTTGTTCTGGTATTTTATCGAGTACAACCGAGAACATACTTAACTACGATCTTGCCAAAATCATAAATATGGCTTTAGTCAATAAAAAATATTCTGTAAACTTTGCTTATATTTTATCGTACTTATCACATACCAAACTGTTCTCTCTCGCTCTACTTAATGCTGCATTTTGCCGAGATCCTTGAATATACATTTTAATTGCCTGTTTCTTTTTCTGAAACTTTTAAGATCGCAATATTTTCAAATTTTCGCAACAAGTTTGAAAATCAAATAAAAATTATGCTTAAAAACAGTGTCAAAAAAGGAACTTCAGAACATAGATTTTTTATTAAAATTTGTGAGTGTCCCATTTGGCTATAAAATTAAGTCAAACGCGGCTAGATCAATCAAATGGGTCCCAGAATTTACCTTGTAGCAAAAAACATTAACGTTATTGATACAACTACAATATCATTTTTTGAACATTCCATAAATTGCCTATGTACTGGTTCTTTCCTTATCACAATTTGCAGAGCTCCGTAGATGCTATGATTTTACAGCTTTATGAGTATTTGCCGATTTTTCATCAAAATCTGTTTCTGAAGAGCCATGACACTTTCTTTATAAGTAAGCTTTTTTAAAAATAGATATCAAATGAGGATGTGAAATTGAAAGAGTAAGTGTGAATGTGAACATCACATTGAATTGTTCATTCTATTTTACTTTTATACAAAGGAATGTTTCACAAGTTGCAGCGAACTACAGGAGTTAATTCATCGAACAAAAGATGCAATTTGTTTTCATGAATGCATAAAAGAAAGCTTGAGTTTTCGGATATAATAATGCATCTCGAGTTAGAGGTTCGCATTTTGTAGATCGCTGCGACGGAAAGATATCGAATTGATCTATGGCCGCGAGGTGAAAGAGCTAGGGCTCAAAAAGAAACGCGAAAATTCTGATATGGCGAAAAAATTTGAAGATTCGTTACGTTGTCTGGATTAAAAGCCTCAAAGTAAGGAAGAGGTGTCGGTGGCAGCTGGAAACGCAACGGTTCACTCAATCTTAAGAAAAGATCCTGCTGCAGCTCCCGTCGTTAGATAGAGAGGCGCTTTCCTCCTAGCTGTCGTGACGGGCTGGTAAACATAGTTCGCCTGGAGGGTACTTGTAAGGGTTTTCTGGCGCTTACTACTCGGACTCAGCTGGTAATCCAGACTGCTTTCTTGTTTTGAAATATTAAGCTGCATGTGAAGAGCTTCTTTGTTTTCGTCGATGTCGATCTCGTCGTAGAGCTGCTCGCTGACGTCGACATCACAGTCTTGACTACTTTCGTCGTAGCTATCGGTAACGGAATTTGCTGCGAGGTGTCCGTGTCCGAGGCTTAATCCCAGACCGAGGGTGTGTGAATGCGAGTGCGGGTGAACTGCTTCTTCGGGACTCTCCACTTCGTCCGCCGAACTTTCCGTCTCTTCAGAGAGGTCACCGCTTCCTACGTACTTCATCTCACCCCGCTCGAGGAGCTCCAATTGTTCCGGGTAGATCATGGCTTTTTTAATGGCAAGAGGATCTTTGCGCGACCACTTCTGCACCTCCTCGTCCATCTTGGCGATCTTTGCTGGATTAATCGCCCAAAGACAGCCTTTACGTTGGTTCCCGTTGCCCGCTGGCTTCTCGATTTTCTCGAAGCACTTGTTGAGGGAAAGGTTGTGCCTCACAGAATTCTTCCAGCCGTTTGGAGCCGTCTTGAAGTAAGGAAAGTGTTCACTAAAATAAAACGTATAAAATATTAACATCAACTTATAAGAAATTGATTTACATAACTAAATTTTTTAAATTTTATCTACATCCAAGTAATATTAATAATAGTATTTATTAACATTAGTTTAAAATTTACTAAATACTTGTTAAATTGAGACAATTTCAATCAACTGCTCTTTATGTTGTCGATTGCAGCATACTTATTTTGGATATCACATTATTTTGAAATCGAACATAATCAAAATGTCTTAGTTAGTTCTAATGTTAACGATTGAGAGGATTTCAATTAAGATACCAATGTGTTTCAAATCATTAAATTTAGCTTTTAATTTATTCAAAGCCCACTAATTTTTATGAGTCGTCAAACGCTTAAAAGTGATTTTTAATCAGTTTAAAGCAATTTAGTGGTTCAGTTAAATGTAGTTGTATTGAATGTTCACAAAATTTGGGTACATTTTTCAATAATTTGTTAGTTCAATTTGTAATAAATCGGTTAGTATATTTAATAGAAAAACTTTTAGCATTTAATATTTACACACGTGATTCATTTGAATATCATTAGATTTTTCTCTTAAAGAACATTTAAAATATGAAACCGGGTCTTGCAACCATCTTATGGGAAAGTTTAAGTGTCTCTCTGTTTCAGGATTAAAACATTGTTTTGTGATCCTACATTTTGCCCTTGATTATATAAAATTAATTAAATTACAATTTGGATAACGCGTTTTTAATTTATTAAGATTCTTATACTAGCTTAATAACTCTTAGTAAAATTTAAATATTATTTATTCTATAATTAAGGAGAAATAATATTTTAACATTAACATAAAAATGGTCTTTAGTGACTGTGTTTATTGAAATAGTAACTAGTGATACAATATATAATATTAATATCTAATTTATCAGCTTATTATCAAAGAAATTAAATTATTACTTGACATTAATAATATCGTACTTTCTTAAACACTTCCTCTTATGCTAAATAAAGTTAGCTCGGGTTTTTTGATTTAACTTTTTGCCGCGAGGGGTCATGGTGGCGGCTAACGCCATATCTCAATACTAAACTGAGATATCTTAAGCGCAAAAGCATATAACATCCTAACAATATATATAAAAACGGAGGTATTGAATTGCGTTTATTACATGTGGACATTACCTGTACCTTAAATGCACGTAGCTAGCTAGATAAGTAATCCGTGCAGCACATAAGCAGAGTGCTTCACTTAGATTATGGACTTTTCTTTTTTATATTAAGTGCAATTATGAATAAGACTCTGAATAAGAAATAATTCAAGTTCTGTTGTATAAAAAATGGTATCAGCGTAAAAATAATGCTCTCTTCACACATTCCTTAAAAGAGTGAAAAACCCAATTCTTCATTGTAATAAAAATATATTTCATTAATTCTAAATAATAATATATAGGATCTACAAGAAACAGAGAGCCCAGATTTAAAAATACGTTACAATTACTTGATATTGTCGTTTTTTGATTCCACGTTATTATTTTAAAAACTATGAGTTGTTTGTACTCAATTATCACTTTCATATATAGATTGTATAATTTTACGTAAGAATTATGTTATTGCATGAATTAATTTTTTTTGTGAAAAATTTTGTTAGTCTGAGCACTGACTAAAGCATCATCCCTGTATCCACAAATATTTAAGACAGGAGAAAATATTATTTAGATACTTAGATTCTTCGTCGATCTCAATGTTAAAAAGTTCTAATATACAGATGTTTTTGAATAAACCAAAAAATACTAATTTTACAAGATCAATTGTTATTAAACAAATCCGAAGAAAGCTAATGTAGTATAGAAACCTTTGCGGTTGAATGATTGGGATTGATTTACTTTTAAGTAGGCACAACTTTCCGTGTACTTTATTAATTTCTTTTTAGGTTTGATTGACTGGACTGCCCAAAGAGCGAAAAGGAGCTAGCAAGGCCATGAGAATTGCGCGGCCGGAGGAATATATACAGTCAGAGGCTGATAATCGTTGGGAAAGCGAGACAGCGGTATACGAAGACCGAGCGGATGAGTTGCTGGATGGGATTGTACCCGAGGCTTGAGCGCGAGGGGAACAAAGAGAGGGGTCAACACTTTCTCGCTAGACTGTATGCTGGCACGCACCTGGTGCTCGAAGGGTTTCATACAAAATAGCAGCTCTCCCCTGGCGCAGCAACTCGAACCTGGAGGGGGCGAGGCAGAGAGCGAGAAAGAGAGTTAGAGGGACTAACCGAACGTGTCGGAGAGAGGGGGAAGAGAGAACAGACGAGAGAGAAAGAGAGAGAGAGAAAGAAGGGGGCGAGTGAGAAGGGAGAATAAAACAGGAGGGACAATACTTTGTCCCCCTCCACTTCGACCATTCTCGCAGTCTTATTCCCGGGAGTGGCAGCGGGACAAGCCTCGCTCTCACTCTGTCCGTCTTCCCCTCCTGCCTGAGCCACAGCGGTCGGCGCCGCGCTGTGAAGGCTGCAGTAAGCGCTTGGCTATAACAACTTCCCGCGTCAAACACGACCTGCATCTACCTAAATTTTCCAACTTCCAAATCCGCCGCATCCTATTACCCGCTTTTCCTTCGCCGTACTGTATTTTTTCGCAGTCAATCACATGCACTCCAACATACATTTTTAAACTATAACTTCCCTTTAAGCTTCCCTTCCAAATCAAACATCGCGCTAATATTATATAATGGACAATGCCTGAGGCAATCTGCAAAATCGACAGTCGTCGGCAAGTGTACGTCCACTAAATAACAACTTACTCGTACACTATTGTCTATGAGTTGACCATTTGGGTATTAACAATTTCAATTCTTTTTTCAAAGGTAATTTAAGTCTATCTAAATAGATTTTTACTAAATGGCTAATGCGGTTCATTAAAAACTTTCTGAAATGCTGATTTTGTTGCAGTTGCACTATCAAAAAATGATACAAATTTTTATTTTGTAATTTTTTACATAAATTGTTAAAGGTACTAGTGTGAATTTTCAGTGTATTTATAATTTAAGCGCCCGTTATTTACGTAAATCTCAAAATTTGATTTTCTTTTCATTAACCTTTCTCTAAACGCATTTTCCCATTTTATTTAAGTAAATATTTCATATTTTATTATATCAGAAATTATACCAAAATATAGCAATTTTTAAAAAAATTGCTATATTTTTTGCACTGATTTTTACGCTGCTTTACTATGTAACATTTTTTACATAATTTTTATCATACATATCTTTAGTACAAGTGAGGAACAAGTGTAAATCTCCCTCTTAGTTATTACTTTATTTTGAACAGCTTGTTTTTTGACGCTCAAATAATCATTTATTTCTTAAATGAATGAATTGTAGCTACGGTTTGTGTTTATATCACGACAAGAAAATTCTTTCACAGTATTAATTTATATTAAAAAAAAAGAATAAAAAATGTATAAATAAAGTTGTATAGTAAAATTTTGAAATATGGTGAGTGTTAACTTACCACATGAAATTGTAGATTTCGGAAACAGGGAGGGATCCCGTCTGACTGTTTTTTAGAGCCATAGCGATGAGGCAAGAGTATGAGTAAGCTGGCTTAGGATAAAGCTTATCATCATAGTCCTGGCCAAGGGGATCAAGATCCTTATCCCTTACAGGCCGACTGGAAGAAGTTGTCGAACTTGCATTAAGTTGTATTAGTTGTCCAGCCTGTTGTTGTTGTTGATGTTGCTGCTGGAGTTGTTGCTGCTGTAGGAGTTGCTGCTGAGCTACCTGGTGCACTTGGACTTGGACATTATTATTGTAGATTTGGCGGCGCAGTTGCTGAATTTGTCCAGGACTTTGAAGGAATTTGAGGTTCTGCAGCCGAATTCCTGTGATTCCATTAACCTTCAGAGCCTGCTGAGTATGCTGAGCATTGTTCTGTTGGTGTGGCTTAATCAACTGGGGTGAGAGAGTTTTTATGGTGCTTGCTGGCAATAGAAGCGTCGTTGTCTTAGCTTTGTTTGGGGGTAAGTTTAACTTAAGACCCGTTACGCGTTCGAGACCCAGGTCCGGCTCCTCGTACTCCGACTCTTCTTCTTCCTCGGATTCACTTGCTTCATTTTCGTAATCTCGTTCTGCTTCGGACTCGAGGTCGCCCGCTTCACCTTCCTGCTCATAGTCTAAATCACCTTCCTCGAGATCGAGTGCTGTTACCACACTTTCCTGTAGTTCGGTTGTAGGCGTTGCCATCTCGCTTTTCTCTTCCTTAGGCTCAAGCTTTGGTGAAAAGGCAAAGTGCCGCTTATTGCCGCCGCTTGTTAGTGCAGTAACCGTCATGGAGGTTATTGTGGTTGATGCCGTGGTAGACGAAACTGCCGTAGTTCCCGCACTCGTCGTCGACGTTGAAACGCAACCAATGCCATTAGCGACACTGACTGCAGTATTATTGTTTGGCGTTGGACTTCGTACTGACGTATGCGGCATTACCGAATTTGGATTCACCATTATCGAAGCTGCATCGCAGCCACTCAGATCGAGGTTGAAATTGCTGTAACGCAAAGACCTTATAAATCTTAATGTAATTATCCATAAATTTATTATTATTATTTAATCATTACATGTGTAAATTATTTGTACTTATTTATTTGTACGCAATTTTTTAGTTATAAACAAGTGTTACATAAAATTATAACGTGTACAACGTAATCAAGATGAATACTTTTTATATACGCTATAGTCTAATCTGTCCCAAAAGTAAGTTAAGTTACTCTAAAAAATAAACTAGTTATAGATAAAGGAGGAAGTAACTGAATTTTTCAAAGTAGCTTCCTTCTATATCAGAAAATTCGTATCAGTATTTTCACGCAGAATGCACATAAAAAGACGTCGATTGGGATCTTCTGTTAGCACCTCTTTTGATTTTTATATGTGACATTAGAGTTTCATTTTGATTCTTGAAAACAATAAGTCCTTCAATACTAAGGCGAGGTTGTATGATAGCTGGAGCAGTATTTCGACATTGAGTTTGAAAGAACTTCGTAACAACAAAGTCAAGAGCAGTCTTCTATCTATCTCAATGCACCTTAAGTGCAAACTTCGTGCC
Source organism: Sycophaga agraensis (assembly GCA_018906755.1). Lineage (NCBI taxonomy): Eukaryota > Metazoa > Arthropoda > Insecta > Hymenoptera > Pteromalidae > Sycophaga > Sycophaga agraensis. Next base: position 1,384,257 of record JACCIE010000042.1, read on the forward strand.
AATTTTCCCCAATACTAAATCTTTCATAATAATGCGATACTCAGAAAGTTTAGACATATTACATCCATTAACCAGCATTCTAAAATATATGCAACAGTTTTGTCGGAATCTAAAGTTGCGGGGTGTCAAAATTGGAATTCAAAGTAGACATTTTTGTACCAGAAGTATATCATATTTTGGAACATGGTATTATCGCCATAGGTATTGCTCAACATGGCAATAGCGTTAGTTCTGAAATTTTTTAGCATACTTCTAATTTACGAAACGCAGAATCTTGAAATTTTATTGTGTAACTAAAGCAAGAAAATCTAACAGTTATGTAAACTGCGAAATAGTTTGCAAACATCTGACATGGGTATAATCCGAAAAACTCCAACCATCCTTCTCGTCACTTTACACGCCATGTCGTATGTTATATGTACACTTATTTTTGGAACAGACCGTATATATTCATCAAATTTTTTTCTCCATGTAACTTGAATCCATAGGGCATAGCCTCATTGTAGATAGAGAGATATTAATTTTTCAAAATTAGGTTTATTATTTTAACTATAGTGTATAGTAAACTGGCCACAGACTGGTGAATTAGATAATATTTAACATCGTAATACATTTTACTATAAAATGTGGTAAAAATTACTGTACCATTTCCTTCAGTGTAGACTTATGCACCAGAAGAAAATAAAAATATTTTATACATATACATATACTTATATTGTATGAAATATTCATAAAGTTTATTTTAAATATGCATCAATGATTACAATACTTATTTAATTATTAATATTTCATTGACTATCAGATATATTTACTAATGTTTTAAAATAGTCATAATTTACTAAATAAGATAAAATATTCTGTTTCTTATTTTTCTTTTATTTATTAAGCGTTCTATATATTTTTTATACACTTAATTTATATTAAAATTATAACAAATGTTATTAATATAATGAAATTTATGTTTTAATGGAATTAATTTTAAAAGCATTAGCTACACTATAAATAATGTTTAAAAGAGATTATGTGAATATTAATTATTTTATAATATTAATCTCTGTTCCTATTATTTAATTAAAATGGTCATGAAATGATATTTGTAATTGCTTCAATAGTTTTTATGTTATAAACAAGAAACTACGATTTTTGTTACAAAATGTTTACAATCAAGAAACTTGGTAATATGCTTGGTGAATACATGTAATTTATGTTGCCGTATTTTGATCTGCGCGAACTACATGATCACAATCATAAAGTAATCATCAAACACGAAACCAAAAGTTTGTCCAATTTGCAAATATGAATCATGAGATTTTCCAAATAAAAAATATATTTGCAGAAAAATGTATAGTAATTACCTGTTAGAACTGTTGCTATTGCCATTGAGGAGGCTTTGAGAACCAAACCAGCCGTTAAGATCACTATGGCAGCCGACTGGATCATCATCAAGCTCGAGGGGTGAGAGCTCGGTAAAGTTGAAACCGAGTTCGGGATGACCCCCGATGACACTGTCGATTTCACTCTTTATGTCGCAATCCAGCATATCCTGGAGTGATTGGTCTGTACCCAGAGTCCAGTCCATGGTTGTTAGCCAAGGGTCCCGTGACGGTCCCTGATCCAGCACACTGGCGTGTCTACTCTCGGTATTCAACATTCATACGTCTATAACATAACCAAATCCGATACAACTATATTAACTTCAAGTTCAAGTCTAGTCTTGTTATTATAGCCTATACCCTATTGTTTCTATAAACCTTTATAAACTTCAACCCTTTTATTTTAAATTATCGAAGAAAGTATAATAACCATTTTACGTACATTCGTAATTTATTAATTATCCGTTTTCAAACTAATCATCCTTGGAAAAATGTATTCATTTAAATACTTTAAGCACCTTTTAATAATTTAAAACTACTAATCCTATAATCCTATGTGAATATTCCTTTTCCTTTGTCTTATATGACCTTAGTTAGTCAACCCAATTGCATTGTCTTACAAGCTATATGTTCACTGATTTGTCATAAGACACTAAATATATAAATTGAATCATAGTATTTTTCTAAAATTTAGTAGATTTGCGCTAACCATTGTAACAATCGAAAAATCGCTAATGATTATTAAATCAATCTTTATTAGTTATTATATTATATAAATATTTTTGGTATAGTTTTTCATATTAAATCACATTTTTAAATATGTTAAGTACATTAAATACCTTAGTATGTATTTTGACATCTACATTATAAATGTGTAATATAGACGATTTAAGGTCTTGTAATCTTGTTAACTATACAGGGCACTGATATTGACACACGCGCGCACGCACTTTAGGAACTGTACCTCACGCGCGATATGTAAGCATTACATGAAAAGATCATTTACGTTTCTTATAATTATTATGGCATATTTCTTTTACTTCGACTTGATATGTTAATTAAAACATTTTAAACATTGCAGAAATTTTTGCCGTAATATCAGGTTTTGGCAAACTAGTTAGATAATCGATATCAGGTAAAATTTAAAAAAATATTGCTTAAAACTTAACTTACAATGTCAAATGTTTTCAAAACGATCTACTAAAAGATGTTTTTGTACTTTGAGAAAAATCACCTTCAGTAAAATAATTATTGTAACTTACACAAAGACAAAATATTATTAGTTGATACTACTAGTAATTGAGAGAAGAAATATTATTATACAATTAGAAAAATGATCATATAATATTAATTAATCATAATTTAATAAGCCTACAATCTTCTAGTAGATTTGATTAAATAGATTTTAGTGTTATTCAACAAACATATTTTTATATCAAAAGTTTAAAATCTAGCATTTTTATTTGCACATAATTGTAACATATACAGAAATGGGAAAGGGCAAATTATTAGTAACATAAAAAATGTTTACATCACGTACATGATAGGACTGTGACGATATAGGTTAGTGTAAGGTAAGAGGATAGGGCTATAGGAGAAGGATCTAGCGGGTAAAGAGAGGATTCACCTATGCCATATACACTAAGGCTAATTTTGATTGGCACTCATCTCAGCGATTTTTTTAATTATTTTGCAAACACAACTTTAATTGATTTCATTACTTTCAATGCAAAATAGGTTTATTAGATATAGATATGAACTATTGTTTGTCTACCCTTTTCTATATTGTTGATTCTTTACTTAGTATACAAGTTACTAAATGAAAACCAGACGTAAAATTTCTCAAAAAATTCAATAAAAATAAAAGGATCCGTATGCTTTACAACGTTTGTAAATGATAAATTAACAAAAGAAGATTAGAAAACAAAGAGATTGATTGATTGATTGATTTAAATTATTTAAGCCTTGAGGTATAACCCAATCTGGCTCTATGGTTGCATACATTATTATTATTATGATTGCAAAAAAGAGAGAGGAAGAGAGTACAATGAAACCAGTATAATCTGTATATTTCGTAATAGATTAATAATAAATATTCACTATTTAAAATTGTTATATATAAAAATAGTTGGTTTTTATTATTTTAAACTACTTTGTTTTATTATCCCTTATTAACACAAAGTCAATTAATAAAGAATACTTATTTTTAAATTAATTTATACGATATTTCTTTTCTATAAAATTACTAATTTTATATATTTGTTTGAAAATATTCATAATAATAAAAACATCTAACATCTTTACATCTTCGATATAAAACAGTATCTTGTCTTTCAACAAATTTTTACCGAGGTATGTTAACATTAACCAATAACTATTTTGTAAGTTGAAATTCTGAAATATTAATATTACTGAACATTATGCTATACATAATTAATTTTGAATTATTCAAAATTCGTATGGATTTTGCATTAAAAATTCTTCAGCGTAACAAGTTAAAATTATGCTCACATTATACTCATTTGCACTGACACAAAAAATATATACTATGACAGCCATTGTATCTTCTTATTATTGGGTTATCAACTATATAGTTAATTCCGAATTAGTTTTTATATTTTAGGTAAAGTAAATCGTTTGATGATGTGATTTTTAAAAATATTTCATTTGGCGTAGATTTGTTTAATTTTCGGAAACATCTATTTAATGAATATTTAAAATTTAAAAACTTACAATGTAGCATTGTACTTTTGAAATGTGGCTTTTTACTAATAATATCAAAGACAATATTATAATTTAATTGAAGTATATTTGTTTTATTCTTTAATTTAATACAAAATTACGAGACTTTAGATTAGCTTTTAGAGGCTACACTTAGAATACATTTAATGCCTCTATTTTGAACTTCAAAGATTGAAAATCCATTCAGTGATTCTATGAAACGCTAACGAATAAATTTGAAATATTAATATATTAAAATCGCTCGAGTCTTACACTGATTTTTAATGGATTTATTCAATTAAATTTTGTATAATGTATTTCATTTAAATATTTCAAATTTTTGATAGCAATATTTTTTGTGAGAGGTGTTCAACTGTGTATTAATTTAGTACACAACGAAAGACAGTGTACACTATAGAATTGACATATTTTGATTGAACAATAGATTATTATAATACATATATTGTTGATTTTATCATTAGGTTTACGGAGCAGTATAGTTGCATAGAGTTATGTATTATTTCGATTAGTACTTAGTATATGTACAGATTTTGCTTAAATGATACGTTTAATTACTTAGCAACAAACTATTCAATATGCTAATAAATATAATCTATGTATAACCATTTAAAAATTAAAATGGAAACAAAGATAAAACTAACAGATTAATAAGCAATTAGTAAAACATAAAATTTTCATAACTTATTTGATAATACTGAATTCATTTAGATTTGTTTGATGCGTTTACATGATTATAATTATTTTTTACCATAATTAATGACACATTTCTTGCCGTCGGCAAAATGATGATTTTACGAAATAAACGGATAATCTAGATTTTGTATTTATTCTGAATTTAATGAAACATTTCAATAAAATATAACTTTCAATCGAGTTTAAAATTATTTCACTATATACAGGTAGTATCTTGATATATTAACATTACATAGCTTATTCGACGAGAAAATAAGTATAGCAATATAACACCAGTTCCATTTGTACTTACTGTATAGGTAAAACATATTATAAGCACAAGTGGTATGATATATAGTTATTACGTCTTATATCTTAACGGTTAAATTCCAAAAGACTTGTTTTTATTTCTTAATTATTTTTTAAATAAGTTCTAAATCTTTACTTATAAGCACTTAGTCATTAATTTTTGAACGTTTAAATGTGTGTAACTATTTTTTGCGGTATTAACAATCGTAGAAGGTCACACCAAACTTCATCTGAATCATTTTTGAAGTAAACTATATTAAATACTGCAGCATTTTTAAATACTAGATGTAATTCTTTATAGTAAAGTTAGTTTAAATTTCTTAAAAGTTTTTAGTTTTAAAAACAAAGATTATTTACTGCTACAAGCATGTGATAACTAGTTAAAAATTATGCAGATCGCAATCAATAAGCAATTGTTATAACCTTCAAAATATTATTGTAAAATTCGTATCACATTAATTCAAAACTGGTTTCAATTCTGTTTGTTGCTAGTAAAATCTATTAACGTGAGTTTAAGTATGTTACTTATTGAAGAAATTTAATAAAGAAATTAATAAATGAAAATTATCAAAAAATATAAAATGAAACATCTTAGCACTTAATGTAATAAATATTGAATAATTCGGGATAAAACATTAATTCAGTGAGTCTGACAAACCATATTATACATATGTATATTAATATTAGCATCCTAGTATAATATTATATATTATGATTCCAATCAGTTCCTACACAAGATTGAAGATCTACTTGCTCGGCTCTTTGACTAGGATCAGTAGATATATATTCTAGTCTAGCTGATATAACATCGAGCCATGATATAAGTACTGTCTGCACAACATGGCAACGACGACCAACGATGTTTAGGCAGTTGTCGAGTAACCCTGAAAAGGGAACGCTCTACCTCTCTCTCTTACGACAGAAGAGAGCTAGGCCGATGGACCCTAGGAAAGATCGAACTACTGGATTGCTCATTCGCCATCGGACTGCGCGAATCCCCCACCCAGTGCGTACTCCGCGCTACTGTTTTGGCGAGTAAGAGTATCGATCCAGCGTCACGCAGCTTCCCCACGCACTGCGTCGTTCTTCGAGCACCCCCCTCCCTTTCCTAAAACAGCCCTCGACGAGGTTGTTTGAGCTCCAATCTTTCATTCTTTTAGCGAACTTCCCTCTGTTATTTGACGACACGATGACTGAGTCACTCAATATTGTTCAATAAATTTTAAGGTGTTAAATCAAATTAACTAAAGTAATTCATTTGTATAGCTCGCGTTCACAGCATGTGTTTCGCTTTAAAAAATTTTTGCTGATTTTGTACCGCTTAGTTTAAAGGTATCACTATTATTAAGCTTTATACTGTTCTACAGAAAGTTACTTATCTGATTTTACAATGATTTTTAAGAAAATAAGAAATCGAAATAAAAGAGTATTTTAATTTCCAATTCACATCGTTTCAATACACGTTAGAAACGGATTAGAGAATATCAACTATAGAAATCGATAGAAATAACTAAAATCGTGCACGTTTTGAATTCAAAATGATGAGTAGATTTAAATATTTAAAATAATTAGTACGTGTACACTCAATAATTATTTACAGACTAATGTATTTAATGTATTTATTATGCACAAGTTACTTCGTTCATGGGCAATTTCCGATTTTTGGGGTGGAAAAATCTTGACATCGACTTTACTTGTTTTGTGTTACATCGAACAAGGAATTATACGATAATATGCGATACATCTACATAAGAAAGGAAAGGGCGAGTGGAGCACTCACGCACATTATCGATTGCAAATGGTTCCGAGACTCTTTATTACTAACCTCTCTCGATCATTGCGTTTATCTTCCGCTATTCCTTTCTAACTTCTACGTATTAGTTCAAGGGTAACTTGAAATCATCCATTAACTGATACTGTATAACGACTTTGAATTTTTCGTAGTATTTGCGATAATGCGTATATAAAAAAGTACTCAAAATATTCATTATGATGTGTAGAATCCGTTACGCAGCAATCACAGACAACAGTTAGTTTTGCAAGTTCGCTTACGAGTCGATCTTGGAAATATAGGAACGGTTTTCTGTCTAATCCTCTCAATCTCTGTTGAATAACCCGAGGGGTTCACTGTATAGAGCTCAGGTATACAATTGTTATTTTTATCGGAAATCTATTATTATTAGTACCTGAGGGCAAAATTGGAGAAACGGAAATCGGAGAATCAGGAATAAGTTTCAAGGGAAAAGCAGGTGTGGAGAGGGAGGGAAAAGGTTTTGTTGTGAAGGTGTAAGTGTGTATTTGCATTTAAGTTATGCATGGAGGCGCTCATCCCTTTAGTGCAGTACGGCGGAAGTAAAACGAGATTCAAAAATAATTTTTTCAACGCTTTTTGTAGTTTGTTTCGGTTCAGTCTCATTTGTACAGAAATAATTAATTGACGTATATATAACTTGAGATTCAACTGTATTGTTCAACTGCAGCTGATCGAATCTGAATGCCAACGGGATTGGATTGGCCATGCAAAGAGGTATGTGCGACTAAAGGCGTTCGAGGAGTATTAATGGTTTCAATTGTTTTAAGATGGTTGCTGCTCGAATGTGTATGTATTGAGGTCGAACAACAAATCATGAGAAAGACAAATTGATGCACAAAATTGTGCATCTATTTGATACTTTGAAAACTTGACTTCAATTCATCAAAGAAGCTTATTTTAACCGGCACAGCTGGGGGCAATAACAATAACACAGTACAACATCAACAGTAGCAGAAGCAGCAGTAGCAGCAGAAGCAGCAGCAGCAGTAGTAGTAGTAGTAGTAGTAGTAGTAGTAGTAGTAGTAGTAGTAGTAGTAGTAGTAGTAGCAGTAGCGGTTGCAGCTTTAAATAGTGACGAGGAATACGATCGAGAGTAGAAGTGCAAGGAGAGATAAAAAACAGAAAGAGAGCATGTAGTATAGCAGTACATAAGCAGGGGGAGCAGAAACAGGAGGAGAATGTGGGTGACTTTGTCCGCTCAGAGTGCATATACTGTCAAAGTCCTAGGAGTCGGGAACCATGCCGAGGGGAGGGAAAACGAGAGAATGGGATGGTCGGCGGCGGCGGCTCGGAGCCTGCTCGGCGGTAGCTTTGGAGGGCGAGCGGAGCCGGGAGGTGCGAGGGCGCCAGCTCCGGGGTCAGTAGCCCGCGCGGGAAGGTAAATAAACAAAGGGGCGCATGTGCCGCGGGCGAGGAGGGGCGACGGGCGTGCCCTTGAAAGAGCCTCGGAAGCCCGGACGGCGGGCGGCGGGCGGCGGGCGGCGGGCGGCGGGCAGCCCGGAGGCCGGAACCTTGGGCCGAGGGGTGGGGGCCGAGCGGCAAGTGCGCAGTTAGGGGCCGCCGAGTCTCGCCCTCGGCCGCCATCTTCCCCGGGCGGCCTCGGCTCGGCGGCGGCGGGCCGAGGGCGCAGGGCGCCCGGGCCGGCCAGGATGTCGCAGCCCCGGGAGCCACCGCGGCCGCGGATCGAAGGAGCTCGGGCCTCGCTCCGCTCCGAGGCCGCCGCGACTCCGGCTCGGGCCCCTCCGGCCTCGGCGGCGACGGCGGCGCGCGCAGGCCGCCGGCCGGCTGCGTTCCCGCGTAAACGGCGGCGGCGGTGGCGGCGCGACAATAAACAATGGACGGCGCGGAGCACCTACCGTGCCTGGGCTGGCGGGGGCGGCCGGGCGGCCGGGCGGCGGACGCATCGACCTGGCGGCGAGGACCTGGGCGAGGAAGGGCGCGCGGCGCCGGCACTGGAGGCGCGGCTGGCGCGGGCTGGAGCCGGGTCCGGGACAGGAGAGCCGGAGAGCGCGCGCCGACCACCGAGCTCACGGAGCCCCACAGAGCCGCCAACTGAAAAGGCCGCCGAGGGCAGAGGCGCTCGCGCCGCCCGCCGGCCCGCCCGAACAAAGCCCACGCACCGATTTCAAATCCGAGCGGCCCTATTGGCCGGCCCGGGTCACGTGGGGCCCGCGCCCCCTCGCCAGCCCCCGAGGCCGGCCGAGCGCGCCCGAGCGCCCCCGACGCCCGAGCCGCTCAGCTGCGCCGAGCCGTCGACGGCGAGTCGGTGAGCAGCGGACTGCCTGGGGCTGTCGCGGACCTCCGGACCCGGCGAAGCCGTCGCGAGTGCCGACCTGCCTCGGCCCTGGACCGGCGCTCACCGCACCTGCCGCGCCTGGATCACGCACATAGATCAACCTTTCCCTTTGCCGCCTACACCGCCTAACCGCCATCACTCCCCTCCTATACTTCTCTTTCCTATCAAAGCAATATCCAACCCCAGCATCTGTTCACCACCTTCAAAAACAGCAAACAATTATAACTCTTCTCTCTCTCACGCACACAGTTCCCCATCCAACGATCCAGTTTAAACTATTGGTAAACAATGTTACATTCTACGCAATTAATTACTTAATTTCATTTTAGTAGTAGTTTATTATTTATTTTCAATCCTCTCCATCCTTCGAATAACATTACATAAATATATCCTTTTCATATACACATTTGATCATCAACTTTTTATACATAATATATAGTCTTGTGTTTATAATTGTTCAATCGTATTGTCCTTGCAAATTGGCTCTACAAAAAATAAAATTTGTGTATAAAAATAAATTGTTGTATTTTTAAATACAACAATATAATCATTTTCATATATCTTTAATGTAACTATTTGTAATTTTCACGACTGTGGCACTTGAGTCATAACTTCTTATTTAGACACATTAACAGTAAACAACGTAACATTACACATTTACTACAATACTTCGGTCTACTTTCTTTTCCATTCTCTTATATTGTATTTATGCATTTTCTAAAAAATTTACTTCATCCAGTTTTTGATTGTTTTCATAATCTATCATATCTATACTTAACTAAGCATGTTTTTTAAAACTTTCTTCACCTTCAACTGAATTGATATTAAAATATACTTTAATTATCGATACCAAATCCATATTAATACCTGCTTTCTATTAGCAAGATATTATAATAGTAGAGAAATTAAACATCAGCTATGGATGGAATTATGTCCATATAGATTTCAATTCCACGAAGGAATACATCTTTGTTTAGATATTCATTATGATCATGTAGCAATATCTTTGTATTATTCATCGGTGAAAAACCTATTGCAGGAATTCCAAGCTGTAATCAAAAATCTTATATTACCATCTACAATAATTAATAATTAATATTAATCATACTTCAAACTAAACAAATATAATGAAACTTAAATAAACTATATTTATACATTCTTAAAAACGTTAACCATTGTCTCACTTCAAAAACAAATTTCTTAGTGTAAAAAACTACTACTTTTTAAAAATTATTGCATAATTTAGATAAAATTAAAAGATCAACATAATTATTATTATTATAATTTTGTTTCAGCTTTGTAACTATGTGCTAATGCATTTATGAAACCTGTACATACTGTATAGATCTTCATACTATACTAGTATGTTTCATATGAAATGTGAAAATTAGAATGTTAACGCGTATATTCTTTTCATTATAGAAAAGAAAATACACTCAACAAAAGACACTGGGAAATTAGTTATTTTTTGGTGCTTTGGAATGTTATAACCATAATTAGTAGTACAGGCATATGTATATAATTTGATTAGTCTAACAGGCAATATGAGTATACCACAATACGATTTAATCTGAAATTTTCATCAAGCCTCAGTTCTTATGCATCTGTTATATACTAAGTTATAGAATATGAATTCGTATTTTTATAATTACTCATATATTATCATTTGGGATTTAAATGATACACGGCGAAAGAGTGTCGCGAGAGCGGTATAATTCAGTCAAATTGAGTATAATTGATAAATCGAGAGAAATACATTTAAGAAATGAGAACCATGAAACTGGAATAGACGGGATAGCGAAAACTAAATAGTTACAGAGATGAAGTCTAGTTAGCGCATCGATCACTAGATGTAAAAGTACAAATAAATAATAAAAATTATAAGCTACAATGAATTTTTATTGTATATAATACTTATACAATTTATAGATTATAAAAAATAATGACCACAAAGTCTGAAAAGTTTCAAAAGATGAATCGTATAAAACCAGTACATTCATTTTCATTTACAGTTTAATTAATTATTAATTTTAAATGATATATTCCAGTATATTAAATAATTTACTATAAATTAGTGCAATTCAAAATCTTTTATGCTTACAATTAATATTGCTGTAATAACGAATTTCTTTAAAACTGGTATTTATATTTGCCTACACGTTAAAACAAACAATAAGATATTAAATTTTGAAGTATTTTTATTTATAATTGACTTCAGGAAACTTGAACGAAAATTTCAAACTCATGTATCAAATGCAGTATACAGTTAATTTTTATTTATTTACGAAATTCAAAACAAATTACTTCAAATTTTTCTTGTTTGCTATTATTTATTAACGAAAATAGAAATTGAAGATAGTTTAACAATTACTCCAAATTATTTATAATTGAATAAAACTATATGTATATGTATATAGATTAGATGGAAGTGTCCGTTAGATTAGTCGATCAACTAACAATTTTCTGCTGTCACTAATACATCAATTTTAATTACAGTTTTAGTTCCTGAAAACTATCGCAGTTGGTACATTCATATAATGTCGAGAACGAATTCAAATAATATAAATTGGTTATATGCAGGTAGCTACGAAATAAGAATTATATTTCAAATAAAGTTTAATTCTTGCTCATTTTGAATAATGTTATTATAAGCAAAATTGGGACAATAAAAACGTAATTTCATTATTTTTTTTTGTATGGGTTTTCTAATTTTGAGGAAAGGACTTAAAGTACTATTTCAACTTTACAAAAGAAGATGCTGATATTTTTGAAAAATTTGTGCTAGATAAAGAATTACACAGCGAATCAACGTTTATGTACTGTACAAATATCATGAATTAATGCATTTTACTAAATAGTCTTTTTTTGTACCCTAATCGACTCAATATTCGTTTAATAACAAGAGAGAAGTTTGGTTTTAAAACAAGTAATCAATAAAAGTTGTCTTTTGTTTTTTTAAATTTATTTTACATTGTTTCGCTGTAGCGAACTCGGGACACGCTTAATTGTTTGTTGTTACTACATATTTCGACCGATTATGATCGATGCAAGGTTGAATCGCGAGTTAGTATCGCTCGAGATATCGGCGGGAGAGAATGACTTGTGGCCCCGTGCAGTGGCTCGGCTTGCCTTCGGGGTAAGGGTACGCGGGAGTCAGTCATCTGGACCGGTGTGAGCAGGGTCGCGGGAGCGCGCCTGTGTCTTCGTGGTTAGGTTGTCCTGCGGGGCAGAGTCGTGAGGGCGGACGCGTCCCTGTGGTCTTGTGATTGTTTTGGGGAGGGCGATCAGACCTCTGCGATCGGCGATATAGTGCGGGGCGCTTGTACCCCAAACCCGGTCACGGGGCATGCGGGGCGCGGGAGGGCGCCGCGACGGGGGGAGTTTAGCATTCGGCAGCAGTCCACGGACCGAGCGGTGATAAGTACGCGAGCGCGTTATTTTAGTTGAGCCTTCAAAACAGCGCTACCGCAGACCTTTGTACTCAACAATTCAATCACACTGTATAAGCATTGCGAAATAAACTGTGGACTAATATACACACCAAGCAGAGCGAGAGACGCCTCAGCTATTTCTACCTCCTCTCTTTATCCTATACAATTTGGTACCTGTGGCCAGGATAAGGAACAAAGAAGGGAAGGGAGGAGGATAGAGGCTAACTGCGAGAAGGAGGGACCTGACAACCGTCAAGAGGAGAGTAACAACGGGCAACAATGACGGTGAAGTAACCATGGCGGAAGTGCCTGCGTGTGGGGCATGCTGCACATTAAATTCAGCAAGAACGCTACGTTTCAAAAAAGGCGAGCGGCCTGGAAAGGAAAATGTGGTCGTGGACACTGTGGTCGTCGTTGAGCCGGTCTTCTGACTAGGCCGAACTTGGGCGACTAAAGATCGTGCCGATCACGCTGTCCGGGAAGGTGAGAAAATACTGGATGTTCGCGATGATAGACGGCGGCTCGACCGTCACTCTCGTGGACGCATCGGTCGCAGCGCGGATAAGTGGAACTGGCCGCCAAGTAAATCTTAATCTAAGAGGGTAACGCGACGCTAAGGGTGTCAAGACGACCTGCCAGGTCGTCAGCTTTTGTATACAGAGCGCAGCGGGCGTGTTCGCGATCAGGGGCGCGTTGGCTACACGTAAGCTCCGCCTTCCGACCGAATCACTAACCCGGCAACTCGCAGAATGTGTTGGGCGCGTCGCGAGAGCTTAGGGAGGTCACGGGTATGGGCCTCGCGCACCGCAAGCTATAGAATGAGCTCTGCATGGACGAGACGGTCTGGACGTGTCAAGTACCGAAACTGCGGCGGCCTGACTTAGGAGCGTCCTAATGCCTCAGTTGGAGGAAGAAGCATACGTGTCGGACGCACGAACCGTTGATCGGCGATTCGACGAACTAGGGGAGGAGCACTACCGAAATAATGCACACAGGCGGGACGAAGATACTAGCGAGCACGACGCGTTGCGTTGGGGACGCGTGCGATACTCACTGTAGACAGCTGGAGCACGGCGAAACGTAGGTTGCTCTCCTTAGAGAGAACATTATTATGCCAAGATGGACCGGATCATTTGGTTGGGCTACGCCAAGAGGGTCCATGACACGTGCAGTAGGTCGCGCATATGGTACCTACCACACTTCGGGATACAGACCACGAATAAACCTGGCAAGGTGCGTCTCATATTAAAGATGTTCAATAACACGCGAGAACTAATATTATCTCAAAGCTTTAATAAAGGCACTTGTTATTTCAAAAATTATTTTTCCACTAAATGAAAGCCATGGTTCCACAAGAAAATACTACCTCGAGAAGTAATATCTAATATAAACAGAGCGCGATCAGATTACTGTAGTATGGGAAAATCACTTTTGATCATTGACATAAGAACTGATATTGACTGTAAATGGCATCGTTATTGGTTTGAGCGAATTCGGAAGGTAGAACTCCGGTTCCGGGCCCTATAGTGCATTTCGCTGCCGATGTTGGGCCACGCGTGGGTGCAAATGCACCTTTTCTGTGACGCGAGCGTCAAGTAATACGCAGCCGCGGTATACGCGTGCCTTGAACTACCCTGTGCGCCGGCGTACGTAGCGCTGCTAATGGCAAAGGCGAGAGTAGCGCCCACAAAACCTTTAACCGTCCCGAAACTCAAGCTGCAAGCGGCGCTTGTGGGGACCCGGCTACCGCAGACGGTGGAGAAGGAGATTGATTTTCATGTGGAGGGATGTGTGCTTCAATGGTTGCGATCAGAGCCGGAGAAGCGCGGGGTTTTCATGACGGACCGAGTAGGCAAGATAAACCGCGCGGCGGCGCTTACATAATGCCGTTGGATCCCATCGGAATAGAATCGCACGGACGTGGCGACCAGTGGGAATCGTGTAGAGCTGCGGAAAGGGGGAGTTTGGTTTGCCGGGTCCGCTTTTCTCCGACTGCCCGAGAACGTATGGCACTCGTTGCGCGGCCTCGGCGCTTGTAATCAGACACCGATAAAGGATGGTTCGGGTTCGGGGGGCGCTGTATGCATGACGAGCACTGATGGCGGATTCGTGCCAGTTATTATACGGTTTCACGGTTGGCCGGGCATGCACGCAATTATCCGTAGATTTCGGAGGCGGCTCGAATAGGTTCCGGCGTAGCCCACGAGAGATCGACAATGAAACGGTCGCGAAGGCTAAGGGGTATTTGTTCCGCGTTACCCAACAGGAGCGCTTCGAGCCAGAGATGCGGGCTCTCAGAGATACACGGGCGGTTAATAAATGCAGCCGAATTTTAAGGTTTAGTCCCTACCTCGACGATGAGGGAATACTGCGCGCTAGAGGTCGCGCCTCGAACTTGGGAACCGCGCAATTCGAGAACCGGCCTCAACGAGTTGCGGCAAAAGTACCTAGTCTTATTGCTGAGATACGCGCTCCGAGCAGTGATGCCAGAAAACCAAGACTTTTCGCGCCTGCGCAGAGCGCCTCTGCACTGATAGGCGGAGAGCTCACGCACAGTTTGAGATAGGAGGCGCTGGAGGGGATGAAGAAGGAATACGTGCCTGCACGGCGCGCTACAAATTGTGCCTCATTAATATTATTAAATGTAAATAAATACTACCAAACAATTTTGTTATAAAATAAATTAATATTTGTAAAAAATACGTATGCAAGTCATATGCTTGCGTAAGTCTCAACATGCTATAAAAAGTCTATGCAATGAGCCCAAAGCTTTAGACTACAACATTGAAGGTTTAATTATTTAAAAAAATGGCAAATCATAATTTTTAAATGATTAAATAATTTATTAGCGTATACATGTATAAACGTTTAAGTATATTAATAAAAGAAATTATATTAATTTATTTATTTATTACATACTTACGCGCCACGCAGGTCCGCCGAGGTAGGTGCTCGCGGCGCCATAGGAATTCAGGTGTACGCTTCCCGCGCTTTTGCGACGAATGTGGTGGATATTTTTCGAAGTTCAGCTCGTTTCCCGCCGATATATGGCGAGAAAGGGCCGCACGAGAGTGGGGGATGAAGATACGAGCGGTCGCCTGCAGCGATAAAATTGAGACTTTTTGTGAACATCTACCGAGTAGCACGCTTCCCTGCGAGGTTTACACCTGCTTCGAATCACTAACTATATCTACCTTTCCGCCATCACCGATTCCGATTGGTGCCGAATCCCGGGAGTTTACATCGGGTATCATCGACGGAGGAAGAAAAGCATCAATTGGTGGTAGTTATGGCACCGAGAAAAACCAAAGCCGCTGCGGCTGAACGTCCAGAGGATCAGCCGAGCGCCAATCCGGCTTGCGCTATCCTAGCGGATCGCTAGGTGATAGACTCGGCGCCCGCCTGCGCCATCGCTGAACTATCCTATATAACCGTCGCGACGCGATTAACAGCCCTCGCCATCCTATTTGCCTCGCCGCCAGAGGCAATGGGTTGTCTGCAACGCAATAATAACGACGAAGCTATTGCCCGTTTTTCGCAACTCTATTTCGTCGATATTTTGTTTTTCGCGCTTGGTAAGGGGCCTCTCGCGCAGCCAATGCTCTTTGGGTTTACGTAAGAGCGCGAGTTCCTTGAACCAAATAGTCCCCGATCTCGACTAAGCGATGCTCCACGTAGGTTTGGCGGGTGCGCGGTACGGTTTTGATCCACCGGATCACAGTTTGTGAATCCGACCATAGGTATCGCCTTGTAACTTTTATCTCAAGCTCTTTGCCTACTGCAGCGGTCAAGCAGGCCTCTAATACCGCGATCTATAATTCCAGTCACGGGACGGACAGAGGTTTCAACGGGGCCACGCGCGTTTTGGCCATTATTAGCGTGACGTGGGCCGAATCGTCCGAGTAGACCGCGGCCGCTTGAGACGTGAGCTTGAGACCCTTCGAGGGGCATAAGGCACTGGGGCACGCAACAGTCCGTTAGGCACTTCGATGGGTTTAACCACATACGCCATCCATCGAACTTTTCATCGCGCAACGCGTCGTCCCATTTGAAGCCACTGCGACAAATGGTCTGCATTAGAATTCGCGATTTCGGCGTTAACGGGCTTAATAAACCGAGGGGGTCGAAGGTTTTTTATCTGCGAATTCACGAGCGTTGGCATCCTTAACGTGTAATGCGCAACTGGATGAGCAGCGTGCTCCGATAATAAGGCGCATCATTGTACGTGTCCGGAGTACCCTAACTCGAAGTACATATCCCTAATGTTCGCTTTAAAGGCTATGGCGAACTGTCGAAATCTAATCTAGTCTCCGAACAGCGATTGTAGCAAGTTCGGGCACGTCTCGAATTGATCGTTAAGACTGAGTCCCGACGATTTAGTCGCGGCGTCGAAAATAAGTCTATTTTTCCTCGTTTTATTCGCGCCCGTGACTCCGAAGTACGGCAAATACCACACCTACGATCGCGCCTCGTCATTATAGGTTTTTACCGCGTAGCCATTATTGATAAGGCGTTGCATTTTCTTATAGTATAGGAGACATTCTGCCGAGCGGTCTAAATTTTTCTCGAGCGAGAATAGCCTTTTTAACGCCTGCGCATGGCTGTTCACGCGAGGCGAATCCCCCTTCGTCCATAGCAAACAAATCTTCCATATATTGCCATCGCGGCACACGGTGCTTTTGAGCATACCGAGGGCGTGGCCGTGTCGCGGAAGCGGCTTGGGCTCGTTGGTGACGCCGAAATTATCAATAATGAAGTATTCCCGCATTAGCTCGTCTAAATTCGTATCCTCATCGAGGCATTCGCATTTCGTCGGGTACACATTTGCATCGGCTTGCTCCGACAGAAGTGATTCATGTTTTTGCCGTTTTTCCGGTCCGTGCACCGCCCAGCGGTACGATAGCGCCATCGCGGTATTGTTGACACACCGTATTTCTAGATTTGCCAAGAGACTAACATTGTCTTGCCCTATAAGTACCTGGGGCACGGCATGGTCAAACGGCGTTGGCGATATATTGCACCGCCTCTCTCGGTAACGATTGCGCGGGAAGGCGTAAGTTCGGGACTGCGTAGGCCTTGTTGACTCTACAAGCGCTAGAGTCGTCGTTGATTATAAAGGTCACTTTCTCGCAGCATGTAAGAATGCTCTCGTCCATAATCCCCCTTAAGCGGACATTTACCGGCTTACCGCGCAAGCCTACATCATGCGCCAGTTGACGGTCATTCAAGGTCGTCGTCGAGCCGTCGTCGAGGAATGCAAACGTTTTCGCGGCACGCGCCGTTCCGACGATTTTCACGGGGAGAATTTTTAGTAAAACCTTATCCGACTCCAAACACAACTCGCAAAGTGGTGACCTTATCAACGGATCGACCTGCCGTTCGGGGCGGGCGGTGTTCTTTGGTACTGGCTGTGTTCACGCCCCGATTATTGCTCGCGTTCGAACGAACAGACCCTAAAAAATCCTAAATAAATGATAGATCCTGTTATGAATAATAGTAATACTCTAGAATTGGCATTAACAATAAAGTAAATCAAATTTATGCTTGTGTAAAAAATGTATAAAGCTATGAAAACTGTAACTGCACAAATTACTACGAAAAATGGAAGAGTTTGTAAACGTATATTTAAAGTACTAGAGAGAATTATATCTGATAGAAGTACTAGTTTTATATCTCATGTTTAAGTCGTTTTGGTTAAAACATGGTATAAAATATACATTTTTTATTCTACCAGATATTCTCAAGTAAACAGATTGATTGAAAAAATGAATCTAACATTAAACTACGAATAAGTGAACAAACTGACTAAAACTGTAATTGTGATCATAACATAAGACTTATTGACTGAATATCGTAAAGTTTATACTGAGCTGACATTTTTACTTGACAGTTTTTAAGAAAATAAACCCAGTTGTCTTTAAAGAATCTACTAACTACAAAGTTTCTTTAATAATGATATTTATTCAGTTGAAACAATCTAACACAGATACTGACAGTGGTTCAAAGCTATCATTGCTAATGTGTTTCTATTAAAAATTTGAAAAAATTATTGAAAAAAATAGTTGTGAAGATACAGAAGTTTCAGAAACTGAGAATATGTAAATGAGTGACAATATTTAGAGATCAAACATATTGTTGAATGGGCGATTGTTAATGATTCGTATTCATCATGTAACTTCGAATTTGAAAGATAGATGACGAGAAGTATGTGTGAGGGTCAAAGAAAGGTATAGAGACTAAGAGACGATTGAGAACTATCGAAGTGAGTGTGCATAGGGTGTCCAGAACATTTGAATTAAAATAATATAAATATGTTGATGCAGCTAGCTACGAAATAAGAATTATATTTTAAACAAAGCTATTATTTATTTATATAATATGGAAATAAGGCAAACGGATGTTTTGTATCATTTTAAATTTATTAATTCTATAATTTGTAATGTATTAAAAAAATGTTGTAATATCTCAAAATTCAACAAGATAGAAATATGTATCAGTACCAAATTTACATCTTTGCATACTTTTAGTTTTGGTGTTATATTATGTTTATTTTATACTTTTGTTATATTAGGTTGGCAAATATCTCCCTTCCGCCTTTTTGTCTTTTGAATTTCACGGCTATGTACAAAGAGCTACAGAGCTCGTATTTGACAATATTATACATCATTTGAAAGGTCTTGACATAACCTACAAAATGACGCTATGCATTATTAGTTTGGACATTGCAAACAACAGTTATAGACGTGTAAACATGGAGTTCACTAACGCCGAAATTCGCGATATTTTAAAGTTTTCCTTCCCTAAAGGCAAATCCGCTAGAGAAACGTTTCGTGAGATTAATGGTGTTTTGGGAGATGGTCCTCTATCACTTCGAATCGCGGAGAAACGAAACGAACTCGACCCATTTTTGAAGCAGATAGTGACTGGCGACGAAACGTGGATCACATACGACAATATCAAGCGAAAACAGTCGTGGTCGAAAGCCGGTGAATCGTTCCAAGCAGTGGCCAAGCCGGGATTGTCGGTCAGAAAGGTTTTGTTGTCATTTTGGTGGGATTGGAAGGGAATCATCCACTATGAGCTACTATCATATGGCCAGACGCTTAATTCTACCATCTACTGTGAATAACTGGACCGCTTGAAGCAGGTGATCGATCAGAAACGTCCAGAATTGACCAACAGGAAGGGTGTAATGTTTCACCAGGACAACCATGATTACCACTTGTTCCTGTCAATGGCGAACGCCCTTGGTGGTATAAAGTTGAACTCAAAAGAGGCCTGTGAAAAGTGGCTGTCCAAGTTCTTCGCAAATAAGGAGGGGGACTTCCACGAAGGGGGTATTATGAAGTTGCCGTCTAGATGGAAACAGTTTATCGAACAAAACGGCGCATATTTGAACTAAATCTGATCACTATAACACTTTTTATAAAGCATTAAATAAAGAGCAAAAAAGCGAAAGGGAGATATTTGCCAACCTTATATTTTGCAATATTTATAAAATTTACTTACATCTCTAATATATCGGCTGTCTGTTCCTCCAGGAAAAATGCCTACTTCTAAATTGATGTTTTGTTTATCACAGGATTTTTTAAAAGCTACCCAAAAAGGGTTATTTTCATCAAGTTTAGTATTTTCAACAAATTTATTCTTCTCTCCAAATGTAAAATATACGCCTTCACCAGCCTCCTGACACCATTTCTTCAGCATTGTTTCAAATTCTGTATGATTTGTTTCTGGGTCTATTCGAATGTCAAATGTTGCAGTAAAATTATTAGGAATAACATTAGCTTGAACACCACCCTGTAAGAAATAAATATGTATATATTCAAAACAAGTTTTAATAATTGAGTGAATATTTATTAATCATTTTTTAAATTGTAAAGTTTATAACTACTAAGTTTAAATACTTACAATTTTTTAATCCTGAACTATCAGACATATAAATATAAAATTTAGATCTTTATTATTTCATGCATATGTAATAGTTTTATTATTTTACATGTGTTAAAACAGAAATACGAATAAAATATTTGCGCTTGAAGTAGATCGAAGTCTGAACTACAATAATAGAAAAATTATAATTCGTATATTTCGTGCCATTTTAGAATCTAATGTTTGCTAACTTGTTTTTATTTTATTGATGTAACTTGATTAATCGTAATATTGCTTCAGCTAGTTTTATTAGTACAAAGTCATTTTGTTTTTTTCAGTACATGAATTATGTTAATCGGTTTATAACGGATTTCTTCAATACTGCCATCAGCTTTTAAATATATTTATATTAATTTTCAGGATATTTGTTAGAAGCAATGACTTTTATTTACAGTATAGAGTACAAATATTCCAAAAATACGTAAAAATTTATTTAAAAGTTTAATGCTGTTATGGCAGAACTCCATTACAGTCCGGTCGCGTAGTACACCCATTAATCTTTAGAGGACTGTCGTTTCATAATATTAATTATTCTAGAAATATAGGTATAAATGATCTCTATATTATAAATTGGTCACGGGGGAAGGACCAATAATGGGTTGAGCCAATATACTGGCTTCCGGACCCGTGAAAGTAAAGCGTATATTAAATTTTCTCAAAGGAAATACCGTTCCTCTAAAGGTTAACAATTTGATTTTACAAGGATCAGTTAATATATATGCTATTAAATATATGCTACATATGCTATTAAGCTCCTTTATATGGTTTGTCCTAAAATTGGCGTAAAATATTGAAATGTGGGTACGTATTTATTATTGTAAGCGGCGACGCTTACAATATTACAAAAAAGATGTACATTTTATTTATTATGTTTACGCTACTAGTTTAAGAATTCGGTAAGAATTAAAAGTTTTTTTTGTAAAGAATTTATTAAGTTTAAAAGAGAGCGAACCCGTGGCCGCGTGGATCAGTGTTTCGCGATGGTATTGAGACGAAACAAGATCACCCGACTTCGTCCGAAGGGCTAGGAGGAGAGTACCCTAAGTTAGTGATGATTAGAAAAATTTCTCGATCACCTTCGAGCTGAGAAGACGACGCCGAATGTCTAGGAAACGCGAAGCGGCGCGAGAAAGCTTCGAGAGCTAAAATCGCTGAAAAGAGCGCGCCACCTACTCACTTTCTATAAGATATTTGTCAACGAAGCATCACTACCCTTAAGAAAAACAACTTATTGATATATAAGAATTTATTAATTGTGTTTAACCATCTCCACGCTCCTCCGATGCTTTCAATCTATACGTGGTACTCAAACAATTGGTGCAGAGACCAGCATTTATTCTTAGGATTTATTCGGAGAAGGATTCGAAAGGACGATTACGTGTAGAAGTTCTACGCCAAATTAAAGAAAAACCGAAGAATAGCGCTAAGAAAGAAAATCATTGAAGCCAATTAAGGAGCTTCTCCGCAGAAGAAAGCTCGACGCCATTCGTTCAAGAAATCAGTTGCCTACGCCGTATCGAAATCAACGCGTCAAAAAGAGAAAGAAGAGACAATTCAACCCAGAGCGAGAGAAAAGAGTGTTCGTTATCGAGACAGAATGATCGGTTCATACTGGTCCCCTTCATTTGAACTTTCCAGAACAAGTGGCTGAGTAGCCAGGGTGCTGCAAATGCCAGTGGTATTCCTTCTTCATCCCCTCCAGCGCCTCCTATTTCAAACTGTACGCGAGCTCTCCGCCTATCAGCGCAGATGCGTTCTGTGCAGGCGCGAAAAGTCTTGGTTTTCTGGCATCACTCGGCGCCAGTACGACGCGGCATGCCGTGCTTGGGCCAACCGACGCCGTAGCCGATAAACCGTCAAAGCAGACGAAGCCAAGGAGATAACGGCGGGGAATAGCCGAAGACAGGAGCCGTCCTACAGGCCATCTCGACAACATGGTCGGGACATCACTCATCGCCGGGCGCGGAGATTAGCGTAGGGAGAATTGTGTAATTAGATTAAGCAATAAAGTCAAAATAAATCAAAGATATATTGACATAGCCCTTTATTGTGTTTTCCCCTTTCCCCTTTTCAACTAAAGTTGGGAGATGCCTTCTCTTGCGTGGTGTAGGAAAGCGACGCGTTGCAAAATTGAAGCATGTTTAAATCCCTGAGAAACTAAAATTTCTTGGGTCAAATAATGAAGCTGACACATAGGTTTTGAGTGTAAAAATTGTACGATTACGTACAAAATTAGTAGAAAAATAGTTAAGAAATACAATTTTGATAAAATTGAATGATTTTCTGTGAATCTATGTAAAAATACGTGTCTTACTAGTACACATGTGGGGTGCTAGCGCTCAGTACATGAATTTATTTAAGATACTGGTCAGAAACAACTTAATTCAATATACAATGAATGATTAAACAAAACAATGACATAAATAATACTAATAATTAGATAATAAAAATTATACAGATGTATAAATAGGGAAACGAAGAATGTCATAAAAAATACTCGAAGACTTGATAATATTTTTTGTTTCAGTTCTATAAAATAATTTGAATACGATCTTAGGAATTCGTCTTTTTGGAAACTATTTTAAAGAAGAACTTATAGTATTCGTACTTACTTGAATTTTAGTTAAATTAATAGATGTAATATTTCCTAATTGAACATTTGAATCTGATAGTTTAGCTTTTTGTGTTGCTCTAAAATCCATAAATTTATCGATGATGATCCGTAATTTTTCGCCAGCAGTATTATCCAATAGCATGGACCCATGGCCTGGATTTCCCGGACAATGAACATGAACGTGCCAAATACTTTTCTCTCCATAGAACATATAATAATTATTTGTAGGATTAGCAACTCCTTCATCTAGGGCGAAACCAATGTTCAGGCCCTTAAAATCATTTGTATGAACGAATTCTTTCATTCCCAATACACCACCAACTTCTTCTTCAGGTACAAATGACATATGTATAGTTCTTTTTAGACGCTGTCCATTTAATTTCATGCGACGTACTGCTTCTAAATACTGAATGCCAACACATTTCATGTCCTGACTACCACGGGCATAAATATTTCCTTTTTCATCCACATGAGCACTAAATGGTGGATAAATCCATTGGTCCTGGGAACAGAAATTTGATAAGTGGTTTTAAACTATAACATAATGAAACTATAAAATAAAATTCAAGAACAAAGTTAAATTGAATTTAAGTACAACCTTAAATTAAAATATGATTTAAGGTCATACGTTTTTATCATCATCGTATGCATTTAATTTTTTAATTTCATCTACGACTTATTAGAATTAACGGATTTCTCTATTTATCAATAAATTACTGATTTTGTTTAAATTATTTTGATAACCGATTAGTATAGTGTCACGTACACACCTTCAGCGTGATACGCGACGAATTTTCGAGAATAGCGGCTCGACTAACCACCGATCGAGGAAAACTCTCAGGCCCCATCTGCGAGCGAACGGAGGGCGGAGGCGTATCATGACTGGGACACCGCCGCAAGAATTGCGATATCAATAATACGCGGCGATTTCAAGAGATAGAAGGGCCGAGAGAGCGAAGGACATGGGCAGAAGAAGCTGAGCATCTGAGCTACAGCTTCCGGGACGGTCTTAATTCAAAAAACTCAAACGAAACCGCGATAACTCCAGGGAAGCCATGGATCCTCAGCAGTTTCGCGCAAGAGGCAATATCCACCCGCGTAGCGACGACAGACCGGGCGACAGACTATACATTGAGCCCGTTGGGTAGAGTACCCCAGAGAGAGCAGCACGGTTTAACTATAGAGCAAGCGATTATAAACCTTCCGACCTTCGACGGGAATCCAGAGAAGCTGCAAATATTTTGTGGGCTGATCCGAAGAATAGAGGAGTATTTTGGGCCGCAGTTTAATTTTGCGATCTTATATGGGTTGACGAATAAGTTAGTGGGACAAGCGAAAACGGAATTTTGAGGAAAGCTATGGAACTATCGCACATTAGAACATTTACTCAACGATCTGGCCGCCCAATTTAGACCGATGGGGGTTGCGGAGGACATAATATACAAACTGTGTCGGGAAGAGGAGACGGCGTGGCCAAATACGGTCAGAGCGTACAGCAGATGTACCGGTAGCTCGTCGCGATTCACGAGAATGCGCGAGATGCCAACCATATGGAAAAGACCTATGAAATTCGAAATGCTGGAAATTGGACACTACATAATTTTGTGTTCGGATTATTACCGCCACTCAATTATTGGTGAAGTAGGCGAACCCGCTGCACATAGGAAAAGCAATCGACGTTGCGAATTAAAGATTGGCATCGATTCTTCGTCAAAACAAGATCGAGTCAGACACAAAATAACTTGTAAAGCGAGTGTTAAACTCGTCCAGCGTGAACCCATGCAATGATCTGCCTGTGCATGGCAATCTTAAGTTACACTAGATAATGCTTGAATTTTGAAACTCGTTCATATAATTGTAAATATAATATATTCTCATCTGATCAAGTAATAGACGAGCCGCACAACTTGTAGGTGCTGTGAGAATGCTCCTTGCGAACAAAATCGTCGAATCAAGAGTTTTCCAAACCTTATCAAGAGGAATGAATTAAAAGAAGAAGGAGTCAGCGTGAGCCACAAGATCTCTGTTACCGGTTCGCTCTAAATATGCGAGTAGGTTGCACGTAAGCCGTCGCCGACGTGGTTAGTGCATCCGATTATCACCAAAGAAAACTTAGCTGTAATTGGAGTGTTAACGCAAGTAGGGTCTCGTCTGCGGATTTTTCTTATGCTTATATTTTAAGTACTTATTTAAGATACTTATGTCGTCCGTGTAAGCTAATGAGAATATCCTTTCGAGTTCCTGTTCTTTAGTGTTTTTCTAGTTACCATACATACGTAGAGACAAAAAATATTAAGTTGACTATGTAGTCTTCCCTAAAGCCTTGTGAAATCGAAAACTGCTTCATATGTTCTTCTGCTATTACTATTCTGATTTTTTTCTTTTTGTACGAGTCTTTTAACTATTCTACTACATATTTATTTTTACCTCTGGGGTTCAATTAAGCGACTATCGAGTGTGACTATTGTCGTGTGCTGTACAATGTTAATTAAAACTAAAAGAAAACAAATGTAGTTTTCTCAATTTGAAAATAATACAAATTAGTTCACATAAATTATAAAACGCAGCGCATATAATTTAAGTCGTTATACCTTCCTTTTTTTCTTATTCGTTATTGCTTGTTATGTAGTTTATTATTTTTTAGTTGGAATCTCTTTGTTATCTTAGATTATTTATATAATTTAACAACTTTGTTTCCTTAGCCTATTTTTTCTTTCATATTTCTAATTTTGATTAATTCAATTTACACCGATAGCCTTCTTCTTTCTTGAATTTTTCCGACAACTTTTGTTTATGTGGTCTTTAACATTTGATTCTGTAGCTGATATCCTTCCTCATTTTTCCGTTAAACTCTTTTCTTCAGATCCTTTGGAGCCTGCCAGAGTACCGAGATCGCCACACGAGCCTTTTAGAGGTCGATAAATGCCTACTTACTAAGTACGAACGACCAAGATCCCCCGTATACAGAGAAATACGAGAGTGAGAGAGAGAGAGAGAGAGAGAGAGAGAGAGAGAGAGAGAGAGAGAAAGACAGTAAAAACATTATAATGTAATTTTGATGCTTACGTCCGTCCATATCATAGCTGGTGACCGGCGTGAAAAACTCTCTTCTCGAATGATATCACCGAGGAGAGAGTTTAGGGCGCGATATTATGCGTATAAATTATCGCGGGCTCCATGTAAATAACTGTCTCAAGAAGCGAGAGAACACTAACTTTAACAATAATTCACGCACGACAAATTCGCAGTCTTTGTGCTTTCCCTTTCTTTACCAACTGTTTGAACAATTATTTTGGCGCTTATAGCTTAATATTAACTGACTTTTAACTAAATATACGTTTATTTTTAGCTATAATTAAATGATTTGTTTAACTGGACGTTGAGGAATGAGAAAGACAACGAAGGATATAATAATGGTCAAACGCAGGCTTGATGATTCTTTAATGATGACTATATTATTTTAGCGATAAAATTTTGGATAGTATTTCCACACAGCGTATGGGATTTTCTCGAGATGGTTTTCAACAGACTTCAAGTGTGTTCCACAATGTTCGATGTTACGGCCTCTTTTAATCTGCCTTAGCATTAGTATCCTTGATCTTGCACTCAACTGCATAGGTGTAAGACATTTTATAAATTGATGATCCTTAGATTTACCTTAATTGTTGGCCTCAGTGCTGCACTAGCCTCAGTGTCGTACTAGACGATGGTTTATCCCGGAGACCACATATTGAGTTTGTTTGTAAAAGAATTAACCAGATGTTAACAATGGATAAAACATAAAATAAGAGAGACAGTAATAGAAGTAGAAAATATCTATTGTTTAATCTCAACGGCAGTCGGTTGAATAAAAGAAAGACTGGGCGAAAGAAAAAGACATGAACAGGGGGAATAAAAGCTTGGTTGAGGAAATTCAAAGGAAGCTCACTGCTGGAGCAAGCAGCTATCGTGAGCTGACTTGTCGTGGCAAGGAACCTATAGGTCTTGATTGTCTATCTATGCCAGTAACCTTTGATGCGATTTTTAATCAAATTTGATATTTAGAGAGAAGTTCAAGTTTTGAGATGTCATCTGATGCCGGACCGCGATATTGCGAGGGATCGTGCCTAAAGATAGAAAAATGTGATCCCGCTGTTCAATAATGCTCCATGCTTCCCAATAATTTTCACTTCCATATGGGTATCCGATTTGTTTCTAGAATATCTACAGATCACCTTGAACGAGATTGACATACGTTACATGACTAAATAGTCACAAATTGTACTTTGTAAATTAAAGATACCTCTTTAAATATTTTCTCAAAAACAGTGAAGCTCATGGCGTATTCTGCGAGTAAAAATGCAATTATGGTGATTACAATCATCTGCGAACTGCTGAAAAAAATTAGGTACCACAGTGACTCTTAACCGTATGAGACTCAAAGAATAGGACGTTTTGCACAACCATCACTTCGACTACTTATATTTAGGTGTAGAATTGCTTCGACGAATCTAAACTATTTGAGGCGAGATGGGAACGAATGATAACGAATTATGCATATATTATATTCTCGGTATATTCTGTTTCCAAACGATCTACTATAGTACACTCCCTTATGTCTTCAATATAGAATTCACTAATGATACTACATTTCGTCTACCACTGCATCTGGCCTCTGTATAAAAATGAAAGGCTATGTCCGCGAGAATCAAGAAATTATTAACTGATCGATGAATCGCACTCTTGGACACAAACTATTGCAGTATTAGACAAGGTTCACAGTAAAAATACCTAAGAAAAAGTGCAAATCCTGCCAGTATTTTACTACGTAATCAAAGGTATCGAAAACAAAAGTATTTACGAAACTCAATCTAGAGTTGGGGTACTAACCAAACGAGGGAAACCGAACATAAACTTTTAAACCTCGTGCTGGAGATTGCGTAAGTAGCATATCGTTCTCGTTCAGCGTATCCCGAAAATTTTGTCGTTTTTTCGGAGTCGTGGCAGAAACATCTAATTCATTTGAACTTGGTTCTTGAATGAAAGCTACGCAGATCAGCCATATACTTATGCCTACTTTAGTTACTCTACAACACACCTTTTCGAGTCCATGGCAGATTCGTATGATTATCATGCTATTTTACGTTGTAATTACGTTTCACCATAAAAGTTAAATTTAATTATTATTAATAAATTAATAAATTCTAAATATTTTTATTTTTAATAGCAGTTATCTAATAATAGTAGTAGTAGTAATAATAATAATAATAATAATAATATGTGTACTAGAAATATATACACTTTTTGCAAAACCATTTCACGACTTACTGCAAATACTGGAACAACATCCATATGACTATTCAGTATAATTGATGGTAAACTTGGATCCAATCCTTCCCAAGATAATATAATAATAGGTTTATTTTGATCTACATAGTAGATTTTTATTGGTATATTAATACTTTTTGCTTGCTTTTGTAAAAACTCGACGCACTTGTCTGAAAATATAAAAGAAAATATTTATAAAACTCAAGTTATATTTTGTAGAATAAAGTGATCGATCCCCATATATTTTGTTAAGAAATTAAATTATTGACTTTAGTGAAGTGAAAACTCTTATCATTTTTCGCCTTAAATCGTATAAAATACTTATTATAATTCGTTATTAAACCGTTCACAAAAATGATACCAACAGCACTGCGATAATTTTTCAAAAAATTACTGTTTATGATATTTAATAAAAAAAAGGACTTGCTCACTTCTAAAGACGTGTGTACAATTTGTTAATCTATCAAAAACATTCAATGCTATAGCTTCTCAAAAGAAAAACATTTGTTTCAGTAATCACTTTCTGTTTTAGTATTAACTGTTGATTAAATAAAGTTAGTTCATTTTTTTAGATGACATATATGCAAACAGAGCTTCATATACGACTGTTGCGACGAAACTCCTCCAACATGGAGTTGCTCCGCGTAATTTATTTGTCGATGTTAAGTTAGGATGAGGTATGAATAAAAATAAAACACAACACGTTTTTTGAGCCAGAAATAAAAATTGTTTTTATTGGCTCGTTGGGGAAAAAGCCCGAAGGCATAAAAAACCCCAATTTACACTATTTGTCTGTGTATACGTTTTGCGTGCACTCGTAGGCACTGCGTGTATGTCGCTTATATGTAGCGACTTCGACGAGGACTCGGCCTCTGTATATGTGTACACTCGTAGGCACTGTGTGTTCGACGAGGACTCGGCCTCTGTATATATCGCGCGTGCACTCGCGATAGAGACTTAAGGTCGATTCTCTGGACTATGCCTTGAGAGAATACCTATGCAATCGATGCGGTCTCTGATTGTCGAACTTGTTCGTTCTATGGTTTGATCACGAATGCCGACTCTCACTGCGACAATCGACTGACCGGCGTCAGTTCGCAGAGCCATCCCTTGCTAGGGTAGGCTATATGGAGGGGGAAGCAAGTTCATTCCGTCGCGTATGATGATCTTTACTGAAAGGTTGTAAAAGATGCCGAAAAAACCCGGTAAATTCCGTAGACAGTCTACGGAACGGGCTGTACGCTTGGCCGTTGCGTTTCCGCCATGTGTTTCGGCTTAGCGCGCTCGGGTATGCATACCGCCCGCGGTCCGTCTACCTGCGTAATAATTGCACCATCCGGGTCGATTTGAGGTCCGACTATCGATGAACGTATTATTATTGTTTTGATCGAAATGAAATATTTGAATATAAAACGAGATAGTTGACCAAAAAGTAAGTCGCGACTTCGGGTACCGAACAACGACTATTGGGTTCATTTTCTATGACGATATTTAGTGGCCATAGATCTTGCAAGCATCAAAGTGCCCTAAAATGGCTCAAGAATCTCAAAGACCCCACCGGCCACCTGTCAAGATGGATTCTGGAAATGCTGCAGTGAAACTTCGAATCCACGAAAGCTCCCAGAACAAAGTCCCGGATACCCTCTCGAGAGACTATATAGTGTATGAGCTAAAGATGGCTGCCTTCGATACGATATCAGACTCATGGTATCTCGAACGACTGAGAGATGTCCAGCAAACCTCCTTCGATTTCCCGAAGTGGAAAGTCGACGACGGCATGCTGTCCAGATACTCAGTCGATGAGCCCTTAGAACGATTTCGTTTCGGAAGGAGAGATGGAGGCTCGTCGTGCCCGCTGAATATAGAACGAGGGTTATAGTAGACGTACATGGACACCTATCGTCTGGTTTTCTCGGGATAAAGAAAAAATTTTACCGGATAGCGCGAATACTATTTGCCCGATTTCTACCATGAGCCTGCGAGGAGTTTAAGGTGCCCCAACAGGGACCAATAGGGCTAATGTGCCAGAAGATCGTGGAGAGTCCATAGTTGAAGGTGGTACTCGATTTGATTGAGCTCCCGCGAAGCAAATACCAACTCCAATATATGGTGATCTTTAAGGAATTGTTTATTTAGTGGGTAGAACCATCAGCAGAGCCATGGAAAGCGCTATGGAGGATTTAGTCCTCCTCCGATGGGAACCTCCCTGTTGTGACGCGCTGCGTGAGACGATTTTCTAAGTTCCAAGACGTGTTGATGCTATGAAGAGCGGTCAACGACTCACTCTTCTTCTAAGGAAGAAGTACATTGAGGATTGCTTATTTTTGGTGACCAGTGACATGTTGTTTGCTAAACAATGGTCGAAGTGCGCAGTAATCGCACATTTGGCGCAGTTGACAATGCCGCTATCGACGATGCGACCCTTTTTTTATGGCGGACGGATTATCTATTGGTAGACGCACGAAATTTAGAACCCGCCCGCGTGTCCGTAGCATGGGACTTCACTATGTACTATTTCCTTTTAAAAGTTGTACCGTTATTTAATGATTTATACCTATACACGAAAAATATGCATCTCTTTTCTGTCTATTGTGTAGATAAAAGGTTCTCGATAATTCAAATTTAGTTTGCAACGGTTATCTTTATAACTTGCAAAATACTTATTTAATATCACCAGCTGTATTATTAATATGAGTGAGTACCTAACATAAAGAAAGAATTTTTAGTATTTGTGATGAAGGCCTCTGATCACCTGTAACACGGCGACGTGTTATTAAACAGGTGATCGAGGCTCCATTAGCGCGGCGCGTGCGCTAATCACCCGGCGGTTTGGCGCGAAGGATTAGCGCCGATCGCCCGGCGATTGACAGGTGATCGTACGATTTTCCGCGCGGACCCGATAGTTTAGAGCCGCCGCGTTACGCGGATATACGGACTTTTCCGAAGAGTGTTAAATTCGGTGTGCGTGGTGCAGTGCCTGTGACGGCAGTCGTGCCATAGTTTAGGCCTGCCGGAGCCTTTCGCCTGCCTCCGCCAAAGAATAACGCGGCCTGCCTACACATCACCCAGGGCAGTCGGCCAGAGGCGAGGGCGCAAGAGGTGACGCGACTAGGCGGCATCTCCTATCATCCCAGGTCAGCCGCCAGCGGCGTAGCCTCCCCCCTCCAAGCTCAGAGGATGAGTCCCCAGCACCACCAGGGGACCAGGTCCAGGCCCCCATTTACGGCGACCTGACACGCACCAGCAGTAGAAGAGATGAAAGGGCCAGCAGGCCTCAGCGCCAGGTGGGTGCGGGGCACCGCGCACTAGCGAGAGAAAGAGAGAGAGCGCGCGCAACGTGGCGGACGCGGTGGGCGGACCCAACGCCGTCTTGGGGCCGCCAGAGCGACGGGTTTCCGCGCGGGGCCGGCTGGGGCGAACCCCGATAACCCATCCGGGTTGATACAAGGGCCCCTTGTGTGACCCGGTACGTCCTCCCTGGGTGTCGTCATTGTGCGAGCGGCGAGGCGGAGGGCCTTATTGCGGTCCGGCTACGCCCCGTTTGTAGTAGGCGCTGCGCGCCTGTTTGGGAGTTGGCGTCCGGGCGGGAATTGTCCGCCCGAGCGCGAATAAATGTTATTTTACCTGAGTCCTTTGTATTATTATTGTGTTCTCCCTCCCTCCGCGATCTCTACCGCGTGGACCACCGCGAGGTCAGCCGCCCAGGGCTAGCCCGGCCGGGTCCCCTCCGGGGCGACCTCGAGCCTGTGCGATGGGCAGACGGGCGCGACCGGAGAGTGGCTGGTGCTCCGGGCCCCTCCGAGGCTTGTCCGCCTCGAGGTGTAAGCACCACGTCACATATTATTAAATATTCCTTATGATTAATATCTAATTTAAAATGTTCACCCGTGAAAGCTGAAAAATATGGTAGAATAATGTGTGTGCTGGGTACAAAATGTACGCTGGAGATGTTGACAACCACTCCATGCAACACGGAAGCTATTCGTACCCGGGTGCAGGGAAGATCAACTGCTATAAGTCGAAAAGGGTCAGAGCTGCTTAACAATGCTTAATAGTTACAGCAGTTCATACTTCGCAGTGGCGGTGCTGTATCATGCATGTACTGACTTTTTGTATTGCAGTTGATCACAGTGCTTTAATCAATTTAAATCGTGTAAACAAATTAAAATTGTTCTATTTTATATTTAATTTATTTTTAGAATTTTTTTTACTTATTTTTTATTGTTTTAATCATATTTTGGATTAACTTTTATCCGTGGATAGTGCATTTTAACATTTTTGCTGTAGAAAAATATTTTTTTTTTGGATACGCGATAAATTATTAATTTGTCGCTTGAAGATGGATAAAGAAAACTGTGCCACTAAAAAGTATTATTATTAATCCTTTTATGACTTGCATGACTTACATATAAGAGTCAACTATTCTTTATAGACCAAAAAATTACAAAAAACTGTTTAAAAAAGTCTAAAAATACGAAACTTTAATACAATATTCAACTGCTTCTCACATATTACTTGAAGCAAACTTTTATGTTATAAAGAACTGTTGGATGCAAACTTTTATATTATTTTGTTCTTTGAAGGAGTCTATTATTTCATGGTATTTGAAACACAGTTGGATCCTAAATATTATGTGTCATAGAATGTCCAAGAATCAAAATTAAAGAATGTAGTCTGTTTAGTCTTATTCTAGAATTTGCTGCTGATATTTAATTACTGTTTATATGGATTCTTTTAAGTCCTTTATATGACAGAAACTTCTTTCAATAATCTAAAAATGTGAAAAGTTGAAATGGTTTTCATAAGTTCTTAATAACATAAAAGTTGTCTTTGAGTTGTATTTGAGGAGCAGTTAAATACTGTATTCAACTTTAACATTTTTAGGCTCTTTGAAGGAGTTTTTATTATTTTTTGATCATCGAGAGATCAATAATGAAAATTTAAGAAAACAGTTAGTTTATTAATTATTAGAATTATTACAATTATTTAAAGCAACATTTGCTTTAAAAATAAATTGCATTAAATTATTAGAATAAATAAACTATTCTTAAATATATTCATGAAACTTATCTTGCAATCACAAGCAAATTATAATTATTTATATTTATATGTACAGATACGAAGCTGTGAAAAAACATAATGCTTTGCAATCAAATTCCTTCAAAAATTTAAATTTAATGAGTAATATTGTTAATATAATACTTAAAAATGCTAATAAACAGGTAAAGGTGCTGCAGTAGATGAAAAAGTTTTCGCTTCATCGTTGTATAAACAATCCCATACAAGATATAGATTCCTATGAAAATGTTTGGTTTACCAAGTGACAGTTGCTTAAAAAGCTCCCTGAG
The DNA here is from genome assembly GCA_018906755.1 of Sycophaga agraensis. Classification (NCBI taxonomy): domain Eukaryota; kingdom Metazoa; phylum Arthropoda; class Insecta; order Hymenoptera; family Pteromalidae; genus Sycophaga; species Sycophaga agraensis. Next base: position 1,418,094 of record JACCIE010000042.1, read on the forward strand.
TAGATTTTAAAAGTGGAATCAATGAAAACCTACAGAAGAAGACCAAAGATGCCTTAAATAAATTAAAAGAAGAAAATATTATGATGTGTTTCATCCCACCTGCAATATAATGAAATCACTGATAAAATAGTTGAATTTTAAGCATAATCTAGTCAAAAACTATTAACATTTAATGTCATTTAATTCTATTGTTATTATATAATAATTTTGAATAAATATAATAATTAAGTAATCCAATATGTGCCTTCAAATTCTGAACAATTGTCTGCCACATTAATCAAATATTTATATAAAATAAAAATTATGAACAGTTTCAAAATACATATATAATATTGTATTCATAATTTCCAGTGTCAATTTAAACTTATTGAGTGGAAAAGTCAACACATTGTTCAAAAACAAATGAACTATTTGTCTTATTAATGAAATTACTCTTATATTTTCAGTCTAAATGTGAAAACATTTTTTAAATATGATATTATGCATTACTTCTGCATTTCCAATCTAAATATGAATAGTTTGATAAATGAATGCATATATCTGACTAAATAAAATATTACTTTTTGATTGAAGTCTTATTATGTAATTATTACAGTCATATTTTTACCTTTAAAAGCCATATCATTACAAAGATCATAAAAATTAAGTTTCCCTCATTATATTATGATTTATTTATCAATAAATGAATAAATAAATTAATACTTAAAAATCTGTATGAAAACTGTCCATACATTTATAAAAAATGTATTTTGCGTCATTTAAACAACTACATAAAATATATGCAGTGGAAAATTAATCTTTAATTTTTAATGAAATACGTAAAGTGTTATTTTAAAAATATTACTTAAGCATGCTTTCGTGCGTTAGCAGTATGTTTTTAACAAAGTTGCATTGTTGAAGGGTTGGGCTAGGCGTAGTGCCCAAGAACTAACTCGAGGATATTTTATCAGAGACCTTTTATTACACATCGTACAGTTCAAAGCACGGATGGATGTCGTTGATGTTCGTTTTAGTTCGTTTGAGACCGGTGCGTGTCAAGGACCATGGTGCGTCGACTCAACGTTAAATGAGTGGCAAATAATCCGGAGCTACGTCCCTTGTAGGTGCCGCTAGCATCGCTATTTTACTGTAACACTATTGGCTATTCATATTAACTGCACGAATTTTAAATAGTACTATAATACTATTGATTTTCGAATATATTTTTAATACGCGAAAATAATTAAATTATTTGTTCTTAACATAACCTGCATAATTAATTAACTAATTTTGATCTCTTCTACATTATTTTAAATCAAATATTATATTATAAATTTTAATAAAATATTTTGAAAATAATTATTGGAAACAAAAAGTGTTGTTTTAATACGTCTTATTCTTTTTATTATAATTATAGTTTATGATTTTGTATGAAAATTTTAATAATATATAGTTTTGTAAATAGAGATACAGGTGTTCGTGTAGCAACATACGTACCCTGTGTTAAAAATCTTGAATTAACAATATAGTCTCATATTTTGCTCTGCAAAAAATTGTTAAATATGGATTACATTTTTAATGCGGCCGTGCTTATTGCACGCTGGTCTCAAGCCCAAATAAATGCAGAGAGAAAGTGTTTATAATAAAAGTGCATTTATAATGAATTAATATATGATAAAGATAAGAGAGAATAATATAATATAATGCAGTACTTTATTTAAAATAATGTAAAAGAGATCAAAATTAGTTAATTAATTATGCAGATTATGTTAAAAACAAAATAATTTAATTATTGTCATACATTAAAAATATATATGAAGATTAATAGTATTCTTGTACTATTCAAAATTCGTGCAGTTAATATGAATAGCCAATATCGTTGCAGTAAAATAGCGATGCTAGCGGCACCTATAAGGGACACAGATCCGGATTATTTACCACTCGGCTTATGCGAGTCGACGCACCCTGGTGCGTGTTGTAGAGGACTTCTCGCTCGTTACCTTAAGGTGGTAGCCTGCGCAGGGGCATGAGCGTTGCCTGATGGAATTTTTGGCAGCTAAAGCAGGTTGATGGGATGAGCCGTTATTTTCAGCGCAACGACGGAGGGGACGGTGGCCTTGGGAAGGCCAGACTCGTTACAGCTGCCCGCCCTCCAGTGACTCGTGCTGGAGGCAGGAGAAACGTTATGTATGGAGCCGTAGGTTTGACGACGGGCGGCTGCGGCGATGATGTCGGTGTACGAGGTGTGTTCAAAAAGTAACGAGAATTTTTAAATTTCGCGGGTTTGGAGAGTCCGCCTGTATAAATTTTTTTTATTATGTTGGTACACATGCCCCTGAAGTACGATAAAATTTTCAGCAATATTCATTGCTTACTTTTTAAGTGGCAGCCGCTAACGTAGACGTGTTTTTTCAAGCTCGGCGATTTTCGTTTGTGAAAAAAAATGGATCAAAGAATATGTATTCAATTTTGCGTAAAAATGAAATAAAGTGTAGTGAAGTTTGTAAAATGTTAACAAAGGCGTATGGTGAATCTGCTATGAGTAAAGCAAGGATTTACGAGTGGTATAAGCGTTTCCAAGATAGCCGCGAAAATGTTGAAGATGACGAACGACCCGGACGCCCAAGCACATCAACAACCGATGAAACCGTGATAATTTAAAGGCATAGTGCATCATGAATTTTTGCCACAAGGTCAAACAATCAATAAGGAGTACTACCTACAAGTTCAACGCCGTTTGCGTGAAGCAATCCGAAAAAAACGCCCGGATTTGTGGCAAAACAATTCATGGCTTTTGCACCACGATAATGCACCTGCTCACACTTCATTGCTTGTTCGTGAATTTTTGGTCAAAAACAAAACTGTAACGATGCCTCAGCCTCCATATTCGCCAGATATGGCCCCATGTGACTTTTTTCTATTTCCAAAAATAAAGAGAACATTAAAAGGCCGTCGTTTTGCAAACATAGATGACATTAAAAGCGAATCGCTAAAAGAGCTAAAAGCTATTACAAAGATCGAGTTTCAAAAGTGTTTCGAGGATTGGAAAAAGCGTTGGCAGAAGTATATTATATCCGAGGGGGATTACTTTGAAGGGGAGAAAATAGATATTCATGAATAAATAAATATTTTTTTCATAAAACAAAAATTCTCGTTATTATTTGAACACACCTCGTAGGTTGCACAGTTGCCGCCAGCCTCGGTGATATTGTTGTAGTCGACGGAGTGGTTATTCGGTACAGCGTGGGCTACGTTCTCTCTTACGATAGAACAAGGGTGGTAAACCGCAAAGGGAGCGACGGCTCAAGCTACGGTTCCCTTAAGAGTATTCGTGCAGGGTGTGCAGGGGCTGGCTCTAATAGACCGAGTGGTAACGGGTAATTAGTACTAGTTAACTCCTACAGTAAACGCTGCTTGCGAATTTTTCTGATAGTTCAGCGTTCGGACCACTTCGGACATTTTTTAATTAGTTTGGCTGGTTTGGGTCACTACGGTTATCTTTAACTCACTGATGCTCATTAAGTGTACGTACATGCATCAGAATTCAACGGTGACGCACACCGGTGGAGTTGACCATAACTACACCGTCTAATAACACGTAGTATCAGCACCGTGCAAGAACTTATTCGCTAATATTTTATTAAAGAGAATATTTATTTCACATTTGATCGTAGTTCAAAACGCGGCAGGATATTCGTTTGAGACTGGTGCGCATTGTAAAGGATCTCTCGCTGGCTATCTTAACATTAGGCTCGCGCAAGGGCCCTGATTAGTGTGTGACTTACTGACTGATATACTCTGAATTGTCGTCATATATTGAATTCAATCATATAAGCCTGAATTGACACTACGCTTTGGGCGAGAAAGAATAATAACAATAATTACAGAAAGAGAAAATCCAAATCGCAACGGGAGTATTAGACTTATTACAAATTGTAAAAGTTGGTTATATTAAACACCCAATTTGGACGTTATAGCATCAGTGAAATAAAAAATTGTTTAAAATTCAGAATAAAAAATACAAGTTTCCATTTAAGTCAAAAACCTTGATTTTACCCTCAAAGTCCTCAAAGTTATTATTAAGAAAAAATCCAAGGTCGCTATTTAAAAACCAAGAAAAATTTAAAAACTTGACATTTACTTCCAAATTTCATTTCTTATGAGTAATGCAGAAGTTTGCACATTTTTGAATGTTGATACATACATGCAAAAGAAAATCTTGCAATTTGTTTTTGTCTGTTAAAACTTGTAATATTAAAAATTAAATCAGTTTTCTTAAAAAATTAAATAAAATACATTTTGTGTTCTGTTGAAATTGTTTTGGGATAAATCATTAAATTATTAAATAAATCCTTAGTATGAAATTAAGTTTAACATTAGAAAAAAAATTGAGAAACATCATAAGAATTTTTAACTCTGCTAATTAATCGAACAAAGCATAATCAAATAAACTTTAATGTATCACCTTTCAATTTTGTATTACTTGTATTTTCTGAGTTGCATCTTTCCCACCATTACATTAATAAGTTAAAAATAATACGTTGTAACAAATTGAATGTAAAGCAGTAAATTAAGACAGCATATATATATAATTTTCTGAAGTAGTAATAATAAATATTCTAATAAATTATTGTTCAGATAGTGAATGATATAAAAAATCAGCTTTTATGTGGCTGCTATTTTGATTAGTTAATTATACCTTGGTATAATAAATATTTTTCTAAAATGTTTTTGTTAATTTTAATATTGTTAGTTAAAACTTACCATATTATCAATATAAAATATTGAAAAATTTTAAATTACTACAATAACAACATTTTGTGTATTTTTATCATTATCAGTTTATAAAAATATTAATTAAAATTTATCATGCATCTCCAAATCTTAATTAACTTGATAAATAATGATTAGTATAAATGTATAAAATTGTGCATAATATATTATAGTACTATTATAGTATTATAGTACTTACTATAATATATTATAATGTTTTAAATAATGTTTTGTTTACATACTTTTTAATCACAATACAAATTTTAAGAATAACTAATAAACATTATTACAAAAGTGGAGATTTTTTTTTTACTTCAATTTATATTTTACAGATTTTAAATTTAAAATAAATATTAACTTAATAAAGCTACACAATAGTAAGGTTATAAATTGTTTTTCATTAATTTTTTATTGCATATTTACTATACAGAAAATTAAAGTGATTATAATAAAAATTATACATAATTTCGTTCGTACATAATACATTTATAGATTGTGGTATTCAAAAGCTGTCCAGTTTCATAATTTAAACTTAAGTACAATAATTGTTAGAATTAGTATGAAAATAATTATGGATAACATCGATAAGAATAATTTGTAAGAGAAATAAAATTTCACATTTTATATGTCAAAGTAATGTACGATCTGTAAAAAATGGGTAAAAATATAATCTATAATATACAAAATATTATAAAGCTAGTAGACAAAATTTAGATTACTTAAATATGCAAATATTTGTCTTTGTAACTGATGGAAATTGTATTTGTTAAATAATGTGTAAATATAATACAAATCAAGTAGTTTTAAAATGTTTAAAATCTGAGAACTTGTAAATGATTCTTTGTTTGTTAATTTTCTTGTCATGGAGTCATATGTTGTGTGAATATTATTTGTTTTTAAATAATGTTTTAATTAGAAAACTGATTTTATATTTTTGATTTATTAAAATTGAAAATAAATTATTTTGATTTTGAATGTTTCTTTTGTTCAATTATGAACACATTCCAAATAATTTAATTGTATATTGGTAATTAATTGAACCTAAAAATAAGTAGATTTATTTTAATACATTTTAAATGTTTTTAACTAGTGTTTTTATTGAATATTAATTTTATCATAATTACCGACATCCTTTTTATGTATAGTTAGTTGCCATAACCAATGACGCAATAGCGCCATCATAACAATTAGTACTTTCTGTGATGTTAATACAGATTGCTAGCATTGATCTCTAGAACTAGACATATGGTTAGCACAAGCACTGTTTTGTTTGTATTCTATGAATGCAATAGCAATATTTGCTTTACACTTTAGAAGCTGTGTAATGTGCACAATAAAGTAATCCCGGAGAAAAAAAACTCGATTTTATTTTAAAATTAATTCTTTATAAAATAAAATTCGTTTCTTATAAAGAGCAGATTAAGCAAAACTTGAGGTAGATGCTCATCACTTAAGTCCTTGTTCGAAATAGTTCTGAAATTAAAATTAACGATCGAAAAAAAGCAAATTTAAAGAACTCAAGCATATCAAGCACTAATAAGGGCGTGGTTTTCGCCAAGCAGGTGGTTAGGTTAACTTGGGGTATTAAACTTCACCGAAATTTGAAGTGATAATGAAAAATAAATTAGAAATTACATAATAGAAATAGAAAAAAAGTGACTCGCGGATTTCTAACGGCAAATGTGAGCTGAAAAATGATGAACAAGGTTAATCAACAATCCTGACAGTTACGTAAGGGGCGACTCTTCGTGGAGACCCGGTCTTTTCGCTAACGCTTTCCTTGTTGTCAATTAGTTAGCATCCGTCTGCAGGGGTGCGGTAAAGCAGCTAGCCCGACTCACCGTAGTTGATGTTAGGATGGACCGACGGTATCTGCAAGTATTCGCGGAAATTCTCTACAGCTGTCTCGTCTAACTGGATTTTTGAAGGCAGCGACATGGTACTTGTATCGTGTCAATCACTTGAACGCTGCCAGCATAACTGATACGCCATGGCAGTATAGGCTGTGCGGTATGCTACGGGCTGCTATCGGTCGAATAACCAGATAGTAATTATATCCCCGCTCTCCCGCGATAAGATCAGGCCAAGCATTAGACTTTGTGCAAAAAATAGTACCTCTTAGCAGTTCTGGGCAGTTTGTGTATGATTACAGTCATAATTATTATACTCAACTTTTATTATTTTCTTTGTTGTTAACAGTTTTATGCAAAATATCAGTATTTTCGTATTTTTAAAAAATTCATTTTTTTTAATAGTAAAGCTGAAGAGATATTTCTTCAGAAATAAATAGCTATTATAACTGTCATCTTAAAATCTATAAAAAATTGATTGTGTCGATTTTGAAGTTATGACTTTTTTAATTTGAAATTGCAAAAAGGTTTATTCACGATGAAACTATCTAACTAAAAATTTGATGGAATTGTAAAACTGAAATTTATCTTACTACAATTAAAGATTTTAAATTTTTGTTTTAATGCTCTGTAATTTTGTAAAAAATGTTTGCGAATACGATCGTTTTCGGCCTCATGCGCAAAATATGTGGGGAGAGGGCGGAGGGACAGCGTTGAGATATATATATTACTAGACATATGACGTATTTTGTATGTGGTACATAAGGTCCCCTTTTCATCGATTGAGGCTTTGACTTTTTCCGGATTGTCTTTGCCCGCTATCACAGGCCTGAACGGCACATAGTAGTCCATTTCTGATATAAATGGAAACAAATGCTACTTCTCTCTTATTTTCACACTTGAAAAATCAAATTTGATTCTTATTCGATAACAATATTTTTGTTTTTTGTGCACAAATCAAATAATATATTCTCTTTATAGAAAAATTCATAATTTAAGCATGCAAATAGTTACAGTTTGAAAAATCATGTTTTTTCCATTTTGAAAGAGTTAATTCTGTGTGCAACGGTGAAAAAAACTTAACTTAACAATTAGTGCAATTGAAAATTGGATTAAAAAAAGGTCTAACAGATAAATCCCGTACCTTAAAAAATTATGTATAAATCCCACTTCTAAACTAGTGCTGAAGGTAAAATTATAAACGGCTATACACAAATATACAAAGTAGTTAATATAATGTAAATGTATATTAAGAACGAAATCTGGAAATCCAAATATTCAAAAAAAATATTAAATAAGAAAATATGAACGAAAGTATTATGTTATATAATTGAACAAAATTAGCTATTAAAACATAATATTATTAAATAAAACGTAAATTTACTAAATGATCAAGATGCATTAAGGTTGTTGCATGGAAGCAACAGTAAAGTTTTTTTTTTTGTATTTGAGTAGAGATGGAAATTGAAATAATTAAAATATTTGAGTTGTATTTGTGTTATACTAAAATATGGTATTTATTATATAACTATTTACAAACTCCTTCACGATGTTTATACTTGCTCGTTGTATAATCGACTGAACTTCATATAAGAGTATTTTGATGCGCCCGGTATTGCTCCCCACTCTTCGCATATGGTCAGCAAAGGTGCTTATCTATTATTATGATGTTCACCAAAGTAGAGATGCGAGTAACACGGGCGGATACTAAGAAAGAGGAGCAGGTAACGTGCGCTGGTTTCAACTTTAATTTACAATGAACCAAGGAAACTATATGAAATATCTAGAATATACCTTTTATGGCATTCAGGTTACAACTAGTTTGCTACAAAGATAATTACTTTTCGATGTCTATTTTGACCAATATCTTTAGAATTTACATATGCGCAGTATTGATATAGTTTATTAGTCGGAATCGTTTAATCTGTAATATATATTTTTAACTGTAATGATAGAATTGTTACGACGTAACAAAGGTAATTAATATTTTGTAACAAGAAACTGCGATTAGTAATAATTTTATAACCGATTTCTACAACTCATTAAATATTATTTGTCGATTCTATGTTGTTACCGACAGAAATTGATGGATTAATTTATATGTATGCGATTTGCCTATATTATGTGTACATATATCATATTATGAAACAATAAATGAAGGAGCTTGGCGGAATGAGTGGGCTGTACGCGCGATCAACGGGAGTGCAACACGCGAGCGAAGAAAAAAGGTACAGAGGTCGCCAGAATTTAAAGAGGGGCTACCTCGAGGGTGCAGAGCGGGACATCCCCGCGGCCCAATGCCGACGTGACTCCTAGGGAGGGGATGCCTCCTCAGGCATCTCAGCTCACTTGTCTCAGCTCACTTGTTCGCTAACGATTTCAAAAACCACAGAGTGCCATGTTGCAACGACCCTAGAGAATCAAATTCCTCGATTTTGGGAAATCCAATAAATTCCACGAGTAAAATCGCTATCCGCGGAAGAGCAAGAATGCGAAAGATTTTTCGTACAAACAATGAAAGGCGATTCCACCGGTCAATATATTATCCCATTACCCTTTAATGATAACAAGGAAAAAATGGAAATTCATACCAAATGAATCTCAAAACATTTCAAGCACTGGAAAGAAAAATTACTTTGACTTTGACCATATGCAAGATATTACTTCTACATCGGCGAAAAGTATCATTAAATGATTCACTACTTATAGGCCCGACAATTCAATTTTTACTCAAGTATTGATGTACAGAACCTACCTAATTATCGACATATCTTCACGGGTGTAAATGATTTCAATTATCAAAAAGTTTTATGTCGAGAAAGCCCAAAAGATCCTATTCGCATATACAGATTGATACCCGTCACACAAGGCACCGCGACCGCTCCATTTCTTGCAGCTACAGTACTTCATCAATTTGCAGAGAATGAAGGGGACAGGTGTTCACTGGCGGCAGCTTGTTTAAAAAGAGATTTGATGATATGATGACAGGTGCGGACTTGCTTAAAGAAGCTTTACAGCTTAAAAATGAACTAGAAGAGATAATGAAACTAGGAGGTTTCTATCTTCATAAGTGGGCATCAAATGAACCCAAGCTATTTAATGAAGAATGTAACAGAACAAACATTCTGATAGTAGATGACGGGTCAAACAAGTTACTCGGTATTTATTGGAACCCAAAAATGGTTGTGATAAAATACAACGTCAAGCTGCCTATACTAGAAAGAAAATTACAAAAACACGATGTTCTCGCACAGATAGCAGAGTTCTTCGATCCGTTTGGACTCTTAAGGCCTGTGATAATCCCTGCCAAAATAATGATAAAAACTGTACAAACTTAAAATTGATTGGAAGAAATCTATATCCCTAATACCTACATACAAGTTGGATAAAATACAGATAAGAATTATACGTTCTAAACAACTTTACAATATCACGATAAATCGTGCTATCAGATGCAGTTGATATACAGCTACATGTAAGTGAGTAAGCGTACGGGACGTGCATTTATGTAAAATCAGTCGAGAAAGTCGGAAATTGTGCGATTAACCTCGTGAGTGCCAAATCACGAATCACACCAATATGAAAACCACAAACGATTCCTATATTAGAATTATGTGCTAATCGACTACTGTTGAAAACAATGACAAAGGTAATCGAAGCTTTCGAACCACTAAAATGGAATATTTCAAAACTACACCTTTAGTCCAACTCGACAATAGCTTTACATTGGAAAAATACACCGCTGAATTCATGAAAAACCTTTATCGCCAATAGAGTAGCTTAAATTTAAGACTTAACATCGAAGTCCAAATGGCATCATTTCGATACTAAAGAAAACCCTGCCAATTTTATATCTCGAGGGCAAGCCCCTAATGAATTCATGAACAATAAATTATGGTTTTACGGGCCAAAATGACTTCTCGAAAATGAATCGGAATGGAATACTCTAAAATTATCAAACATAGAAATTCCAGAAAAACGAGCACAAGTGGCTATGGCGATGGCTCGATTAAACACAGATACTAAAAATGCAATATTAAAACGATTTTCATCATTCACTAAACTTATACGATTTGTAGCACTATGCCATCGAATGATACATAATTATGTTACAAGACCTAAGGATAGATTGAATTTTGATCTTAAAACTAAAGGCAAATCAACAGGTAATTTTTTTATAGAAGAGCTGTAATATGCAAGAATTAAAATTATACAACTAGGTTATCAATTCATTATTCATCCGAAACAAACATACTGCGGCAACAATCTGCAAAATTAGTAAATTTCAAAAGCGAAATATTCGCATTAAATCACTTTGTAGATAAAGACAAACTTATTACCACTATAAGTGCCCAATCCTATTATCGCGTAACGATCACGTTACTCATAATAGAAAACGTTCATTCAGGATACTAGCATGCTGGAACGCAGGCAACTTTAAATGCAATTCGATAACACTACTGGCCCGTCAAGGGCAAGTTTTTTGAGCATTCTACAATAGAAAAATGCGTTGGATGTTACAAATTAAATTCAAAACCATTGATTTATGTTATGAGCGAATTGCCCAGAAATCGTATTACCGCCTTAAGACCGTTTGAGAATTCGGGAAAAGACTAGTGCGGACCTTTCTTCATTAAAGAAAAACAGTACGAAATACAAAAAAAATAAAATCATATGTCGCCGTATATGTGTGCTTTGCTACTAAGGCAGTGTATCTAGAATTGGTAACAGACCTTACCAACGAGGCATACTTGGAGGCGATCAAAAGTTTTACAGCGCGTTGCGGAAAAACTCGAAATATATATTCGGATAATACTACTAACTTTGACGGCGCTAAAAATGAAATTTGTTTATGTGAAAGTTTATGAATTCTTAATTTCAGAAGAAAACCAGAAAAAAATTTCTCGGCATTGTGAGCATAATGATATTAAGCTGGCACTTCTCTCCATCACAAACTTCACACTTTGGTGGGTCATGGGAGGCCGCCGTAAAATCGTTTAAGCGGCATCTTTAGAACACAGTAGGAGATACGTTATTTACATATGAGCAATTTCATACGTGCATTATTGAAATTGAATCGATCCTGAATTTCCGCTTTCTAACACCTCTATCCTCAGATCCAAATGACCTTGTCCTCTTATCACTTTCTAATCGGAGATAAGCTTAAAAGACTACCAGAGAATGACTACAACCAAATAACAACAAACTGTCTCATCCTATGGCAACAAATCCAACAAATAAAACAGTACTTTTGGACATACTGGCATAATGAGTATGTTCGGTTATATGTACCTTTATACACGCGTAAGAGAATTCAGGTATACATCGAGTTAAAAATGACGCGCTCGGGACAGGCTAATCCTTGCCCCACCTCCAACTTCTTGCACTCCAAGAATTACCCATCGTTATGCTCGATGCATTATATCCAAACGTGCCTAATTATAGGCAATTCAGGCTTACAACAAAAGAAAGAATCGCACAGTACATCTATATAAATGTAATATATCTGCAGCCCTCAGTAATAAAACAACTTCAATAAACGTTTCTTCCAGTTACCTGCACCTTTTCTATCTCTCCAACTACACTACCTAAAATTTAGTCGCCGCCTCCGTTTACAATTAGCCAATACGATGCGTTATAGAAAAATTATATCCGCCCTCACAATGTAACGAGGCGAGCTCGAAAAAAATGTTCAGCGTTAGCAGAAGTGTATTATATCCGAGGGGGATTACTTTGAAGGAGACAAAATAGATATTCATGAATAAATAAATATTTTTTTCATAAAACAAAAATTCTCGTTATTTTTTTAACACACCTCGTATATGACATCGCGAGAATAGCAACTGTAAAAACTTCCAGTAGAATCTACAAGCGAGAAGTAAAAAATCTTGCGCCATTGACAATTGATGTAAAATAAGGCGAATAGATGTATTGTTTTAATAATAATTACTCTATCATTAATTATTAATTCCGAGGCCGACGTCCCTGGCTAGTGGTGGCGGTCGACCTGATCGAGCTCCCCAGAAGTAAACACTAACACCGTTATGTGATCGTTTTTGAGGACTAGTTTACTCGGTGGATCGTGTTCTCACCTTTACGGGCCACGATCGTGAGGGCCATGGCGAGCTCTCTGGAGAACTTGGTCCTACTCCGCTGGGAAACCCTACTATTCCTATTGATAGATAATGCCACCCATTTTGTCAACCGACATCTGAAGGAGGTGCTGGAGGAATACGGTATAGAGCATGTCACGACCCCTCCCTACAGCCCCCAAGAGACACAGCCGGGCCTATAAACGAAACCGGCATCAAGCTACGTTTCAACCGGGCGACTAAAATCCTTGGCGACATCCGCCGGGGTGCGTGCCTAATCGGGTTTGCCCCTTGAACATCGATGTGGTGTTCAATAAGCGTTGTATAACCATGGTCCTTCCCGGACTCTGAGATAATTGATTCAACCCGGCGATTTCCTGTTCCGCGGGGCCTCTGTGAGGGACCGGGTCTTCTTCCACTGGACCGCCCCCCCCCGGCCTTTCCACCAGGACTTGGGTCGAGGCAGCCACATGCCCCAGGCGATCTTCATGTGGAGACACGGTTTCTGGTTCACCTTGGGAGGGTACAAGAGTATCTCCAGGTCCACCCACGGGTCTCTTCCCTAGGTCCTCCTCCGATACCTCGCCCCCCTTCAGGCCCGCCCGAAGATCAGACTCAATGTGGCGATAGAGCCTTATGTACCCGCGACGGCCCGACTCAATGGTTGGGACGGTCTAATAGCCGTCGGACGGCGAATAAAATCCGCAGTTAATCGCTGGCGCGGAGAGCCGCCTGAAATCGACTGCGTGAACAGTAGATCCGCGGCGGAAAATTATTGGATACGCGAAATCCAGTCAACTTGTTTTGCTGAAGAAATTTAAAAATCAAAGCGGAAACGAATTACATCGCGCAGCAAAATAAAGGCTTCCGTCCTTTTCTCGTGCGAGCGGGATTCTGCGAGCGAGCGGCCGCGTAACGCGCATTAAGGAACGGTTGAAAATTCGCCGATTTATTCAAAGCACTGCGACAAAAATTATTGAGCTTATCCGCTTTTCTCCATGCGAGTGGAGACGGTAGTTAACGAGCCAGGCAAAAGTGATTCGGGCTCGTACAAAACTGGATCGAATCAGCGTAGGTAGCCCGAAAGCCCCGAAACCCGCCCATGGCTGCCCTGCCAAGGGGAGACTGAAAAAAGGCCGTAGCCTGTGGCGATACTTCGTAATGGTAAAGATGAGGCGCCGGGAGAAACGGTGGGAGTTTTCACCTGCCTCAACGCGCGCTGTACACCTCGAAGTGGCCCAATCTCACCGAGCTCTGCCAGTGCGGCGTTTAGCCGCGTGAGAGGCTACCCCTCAACCATCTACAGCGATAATGGGACCAACTTCACCCGGGCGAGTAAGGAGCTCAAGGAAGGCATTGCGCATATGGAAAAGCAGGCGCAAGAAGAATATGCCTTATCTAAGGGTTTTCGTTGGCTATTTAACCCTCCCGACGCACCTCATATGGGCGGCGCGTGGGAGCGCCTGATTGGCTGCGTCAAGAGCGCTCTTCAAGCCGTATTAACCGACCAAGCACCGAACGAGGAAGTATTGAAGACGCTATTGCTGGAGGTGGCGCACATGGTGAACTCGCGGCCACTCACTAACGTCTCGGTCGACCCCCGCGACGAAGAGGCCCTTACGCCTAACCGCTTTCTCATAGGCGCGTCGTCGGGATACTCGCCGTTAGCTCATTATGACGCCAAGGTCGACAATCCGCGGAAGCTATATGAGGTTGCACAAGCTTTTTCAAACTCCTTTTGGAAAAGGTGGATCAAGGAGTATTTGCCTACGCTCTTACCACGCAAAAAATGGAATAATGCCACCCCGCCCCTACAGCTCGGCGACATCGTGTTGATAGTGGACTTGCAAGCCCCTCGGAATATTTGGCGCAAGGGAAAAGTAATCGAGATCTTTCCAGGCGCCGACGGAGAAGTAAGAGTCGTAAAAGTGCGTACGCCTAGCGGAGAACTTATCAGGCCGGCGCATAAATTAGTCAAGATTTTTAGTCCTCATAGCGTCCAGAATTGAATAAATTTGGACGGTGGGGAGAGTGTGATGGATCGACATATTTATGAATAAATAAATTGGATTTGCTCTCGCGAATTATAAATTAATTGTTATTTATTTGTTACCCTTCGATTTCGGGAAGCGTAGTCGATAATGAAAATAGCGATAGTAAATGATGTTTTTAAATTGAATGAAGTATGTAGTCGGGCCGCGCCTGTGCGACTAGGGGATTCGCAACTTAGCCGTCCGCTCGGGCAGCGCTGCCCGAGGGTTAAAGGTCTCCGCGCTCCTTGTGAGCCGCCCCACGCGTGTGAGAAAATTGGGCTGCCTGCGTGACGCGCGGACTCGGGAGGGCTCCGCGGTGAGGGAAAATTGGGCTGCCTGCGTGATAGAGGGGATAGCGAGCGGCGATCGAGCTTGCGGCGATCGAGCGCGACGCTCGTAATTATTATTGTTTTGGTCAACGGACAGAAAGGTAAGCGCGCGACACCTGTCCCTTTGTTCTCCGCCTTTGTTCAAATTAAAATCTAATATCTAATTAAAAACATTAAAAATTCAATCTGTTTATTTATTTGAAAAATGAAACCTATTGCTTGCCTTATCCACCACAATTTGGTGCCCCGAGTGAGGAGCTTCGAGCTATGATAGGCAAGGAATTGGTGAATTATTATTTGTAAATTATTATTAATAGAAAAATTTAACATTCTACTGCAACATCGCCATGCCGAGTACAAGAAAAACCGCAAACCAGCTTCAAGCATCGCCAGGAGAAGGGCCTTCAGCACCAAAGAGAGCCAGGGTGCAGCCGCAGGGGCGACGACAGGCAGTACGAGCAGCCCGGTCGACAAGCTCTCGCTCCAAGGTCAACCCGCGAGAAGCCGAGGTAGCAGCGAGAGTAGCTGCTCCGTCAACGTCGCGCAGGGCGTCAGAGACACCACCGAGAGATGACTCGATGGACGGGGCGACCCGTCAACACCAACGTCGGAGGTCGACGCAACTGCAGCGAACGTCGTCACCACAGAAACAGCGATGGTTCACGAGGTATCGTCGAACGCGGCGCGATCCGCGAGTGTATTTGGGAGCGGAAGCAACGCGATTCCGCCAGCGGCAAGTAACGATCCGCTTACGCGTTTAGCTGCGACTTTCGAATCGCTGTTAGCTGCTCGAGAAGCTTCGTCGTGCGACAACGAATCGCGTTTAAGTTGCCGTTTAAAAACAATACGAAAATTGCCGGAATTCTCGGGGGACGCGCTCGAATGGATAAATTTCAAGGAAATTTATCGTGAATCTACGCAATTGGGCGACTTCACGGAGCGGCAAAATATTACGCGTCTATTTAATGCATTAACAGGCGAGGCCCGCGAATCGGTGCGCACTTTATTAGCAACGACGTCCGACGCGGAGTCCGTGATGGAATCTTTAGAGTTGCGCTACGGAAACAAAACGGTGATAGCTCGACAGATATTGAACGAGTTAACGAGTTTACCGAGTCTAGAATCATCGGCGGGAAATATAGCTGAATTCGCGACAAAGGTGAAAAACGCGGTAAGCGCATTTAAATCGTTAAAATTAACGGGACATTTGTATAACCCGGATTTCCTATTATCGCTATGCCGCGAAAGACATGTCGGACGATACCGACCTCGAGAAATTTTCGCGTTTCATTTATGAAGAAGCGGGATATGTAATACGCTCCGGAGTCACTGACCTCGACTCAAACCCCGCGACGGAGCCATTCACATGCGTAGATAAACAAAGGCCCAAGCGAACGCGGCCCGCCGCGGCATGCGCAAACGTAAACATTGCGAGCGAGAGCACCTGTGCGACGGCGAGTCAAGGTCGCTCCGAGGGCCGCTCCGAAACCTGCGCATTTTGTCATCGCGAGAACCACAACGTAAACAAATGTTTTAAATTTTCTAAGGAGTCGATCGAGCGCCGATGGCATTTAGCCAAAAAACTCCGATTGTGCTTTAAATGCCTGCGCGCGGGGCACAGCGCGACGCAATGCGGCGAGAAAGGTTGCGACGTATGCCGGCGAGCGCATCATGCGTTGTTACACCGAAACGATCGCGAGTCCGGACAACGGAAGCCTGCAGCCACTTCCACTAGCCAAACGGTGCGATCCGAGCGATCGATAGATGAGCGCGCGATTGAATCGACTAGTAATATCGATTGACTAGAGATTACCGGGAGGTACTTAAAAATTATCCCGTTGCGCGTACTCCGGTCCGAAGATGACGGTTAGCTCCTTCGCCCTATTAGATGAGGGATCTACGATCACTCTGATCGATGAACAACTGGCCCGAACAGTCGGCGTTCGAGGCATACGAACGACTATTTCACTCGACAGTGCCGTCGCGAAGCGCGTTACTTATTCTAATAGCGAGAAAGTGGAGCTTAAAATCCGTGGAATCTTTGGCGAATATACATTAAAGCACGCGATAACCCTCCCGAGTATGAGCCTTCCCGCGCAAACATTAGAAAAAAACGTGGCGGAATATATTTATCGCGATAGACAAATCGCGATCGAGCCTTATGAGCACGTGCGTCCGAGCATGCTCATAGGGCAAGATAACTGGCATTTAATTGTCACGCGGGAGGTGATAACGACGTCGAGTCGCACTCTCGCGATTTCGCGGACCTTATTGGGGTGGGCCGCGCACGGTTATTTATTAAATAATTCATCGCCGCGCAAAATGCAAATGCATCAATTAACCCTCGAATCGATCGAGGAGAAACCCGAATCGAACGTGGAAAACGACGGCGATATAATCGCGCTTGACGAATTAATTCGGCAGCATTTCGTTATAGATAATAGCGGCGTAAGTAGTTTCTATAACTCGAGCGCGACTAATTTAAAGAGCGAGGCCGAGAAAATTCTTGAAACCACGAGTCGTCGCGTCGGTGACAGCTGGGAGGTAGGACTTCTTTGGAAGACTAGCTCGGCCCCTAGCGCCGACAGCAAGGTCACCGCGCGGAAACGCCTATTCGCGCTCGAAAAAAGGTTAGATCGCGACCCCGCTTATGCTACGCTGTACTACCGCGAAATGCAGCGATTCGTAGATGACGGGTACGCCGTGAAAGCTCCCGGGAGCGAAGGCCGAGATAGGGTTTGGTATTTGCCCCATTTCGGAGTCACGAGTGCAAGCAAGCCCGGTCGGATTAGGCTCGTTTTTGACGCCGCCGCGCGGACGAACGGCGTCAGCTTAAACGACCAATTGGCAGCAGGTCCCGACCTTTTACAATCGCTCGTGGGGGTATTGCTGCGTTTTCGGCAACACGCGTATGCCGTGAAAGGAGACATTCGCGATATGTTTCTGCGCGTCCGCGTAATAGAAAAGGATCGTGGCGCGCAGAGATTTCTTTGGCGCGGCGCCGATAGGAAAATCGAGCCTCACGTATACGAAATGACCTCTCTCACCTTCGGTGCGAAATCCTCGCCTTGTTCCGCGCTGTTTATAAAAAATAAAAATGCCGCCGAATTTGCTCACAGCCACGCGAGCGCTGTTAAAAGTATAATAATAGACTCGTATATGGACGATTTTTTGTCAAGTCGGCCCACGATCCGAGAAGCTAGGGAGTTGATTGCGGACGTGGTGAAAATAAACGCGCGGGCAAATTTTCTCATGCACAGTTGGGCCTCGAATGATCCTCGCGTAGTCGAGGCAGTACCGGCGAAAAATCGAGCGTCTCTCGCGAGCGAGTCATTTATAAATGAGGGCAAGGATCAGCGCGTACTAGGGTTAGTTTGGAGACAAGCAACCGACAGTTTCGGATTCGACTTCGCGCTGCGTAAGATTCCGGACAAAATTACGAGCGGCGCTGTTAAGCCGACAAAGCGCGAGTTCTTACGGACGATAATGTCGGTTTTTGATCCGTTGGGGTTCTTGTCACCGATTACGATTCGGGCGAAAATGTTGATGCAAGACATCTGGGTTAATGGAATCGGCTGGGATGTAACATTGACCGAGGATTTGTATAGAAAGTGGTTAAGTTGGCTGCAGGCTCTCCGAAGCGTCCGCGAGATCGCACTTCCGCGGTGCTATAGACCGATCGCGAACAACGCGGACAGCGTGCAATTGCACATATTTTGCGACGCTAGCCTAAAGGCGTATGCCGCAGTGGCGTATTTAAGATTTCAATTAAGCGAAGGGCGGATACATACAGCCTTTGTAATAGCGAAAGCGCGAGTCGCTCCCGTAAAACCTCAGTCCGTGCCTCGTCTCGAGCTGCAGGCCGCGCTGTTAGGCAGTAGGTTAAGAAAATCAATCGAGGATGAGCTCGAGTTTCGCATCAATCGACGATACCTCTGGTCGGATTCTTCGACCGTATTACATTGGATACGGACGGAGCCGCGTGTCCGGCAAGTATTTGTCGCCAATAGGCTGGGTGAAATTCGCGACTTGACGAGCGTGACCGGTGGGTGCCTACAAGCGTGAATGCGGCCGATGAGGCTACACGATGGTCCTCAAGTGCGTTGCGTCAAGGCGATCGGTGGTTTCAAGGCCCCGAATTTTTATTTAAAGGCGAATCAGAATGGCCAACGGAGAAGCGATTGAGCGAACTCGAGCGATCCGAGTTAAATAATATAGAGCTTAGGCGAGCGTACGTGTGCGCGACCGTGGCGATAGAGCCTTATGTACCCGCGACGGCCCGACTCAATGGTTGGGACGGTCTAATAGCCGTCGGACGGCGAATAAAATCCGCAGTTAATCGCTGGCGCGGAGAGCCGCCTGAAATCGACTGCGTGAACAGTAGATCCGCGGCGGAAAATTATTGGATACGCGAAATCCAGTCAACTTGTTTTGCTGAAGAAATATTAAAAATCAAAGCCGGAAACGAATTACATCGCGGCAGCAAAATAAAGGCGTTCCGTCCTTTTCTCGATGCGAGCGGGATTCTGCGAGCGAGCGGCCGCGTAACGCGCATTTTAGAGGAACGGTTCGAAAATTCGCCGATAATTTTAGATTCAAAGCACTTCGCGACAAAAATGTTGATTGAGCGTTATCATCGCCGTTTTCTCCATGCGAGTAAGGAGACGGTAGTTAACGAGCTCAGGCAAAAGTATGTAATCGTCGGGCTCCGTACAAAACTGCGATCGATTATCAGCCGGTGCATCGTCTGTAGGCTACGCAGGGGAAAGCCCCGAAACCCGCCCATGGCTGCCCTGCCACAGGGGAGACTCGCTTATCAAGAAAGGCCGTTTACGCACTGTGGCCTGGACTACTTCGGTCCTATGATGGTAAAGATCGGGAGGCGCCGGGAGAAACGGTAGGGAGTCATGTTCACCTGCCTCACTACGCGCGCTGTACACCTCGAAGTGGCCCATACTCTCACCGCGAGCTCTGCCATAATGGCCCTGCGGCGTTTAGCCGCGTTGAGAGGCTACCCCTCAACCATCTACAGCGATAATGGGACCAACTTCACCCGGGCGAGTAAGGAGCTCAAGGAAGGCATTGCGCATATGGAAAAGCAGGCGCAAGAAGAATATGCCTTATCTAAGGGTTTTCGTTGGCTATTTAACCCTCCCGACGCACCTCATATGGGCGGCGCGTGGGAGCGCCTGATTGGCTGCGTCAAGAGCGCTCTTCAAGCCGTATTAACCGACCAAGCACCGAACGAGGAAGTATTGAAGACGCTATTGCTGGAGGTGGCGCACATGGTGAACTCGCGGCCACTCACTAACGTCTCGGTCGACCCCCGCGACGAAGAGGCCCTTACGCCTAACCGCTTTCTCATAGGCGCGTCGTCGGGATACTCGCCGTTAGCTCATTATGACGCCAAGGTCGACAATCCGCGGAAGCTATATGAGGTTGCACAAGCTTTTTCAAACTCCTTTTGGAAAAGGTGGATCAAGGAGTATTTGCCTACGCTCTTACCACGCAAAAAATGGAATAATGCCACCCCGCCCCTACAGCTCGGCGACATCGTGTTGATAGTGGACTTGCAAGCCCCTCGGAATATTTGGCGCAAGGGAAAAGTAATCGAGATCTTTCCAGGCGCCGACGGAGAAGTAAGAGTCGTAAAAGTGCGTACGCCTAGCGGAGAACTTATCAGGCCGGCGCATAAATTAGTCAAGATTTTTAGTCCTCATAGCGTCCAGAATTGAATAAATTTGGACGGTGGGGAGAGTGTGATGGATCGAAACATATTTATGAATAAATAAATTGGATTTGCGTGCGCTCTTTGTGCGAATTATAAATTAATTGTTATTTATTTGTTACTCCGCTCGCTGTCCCTGATTTCGGGGAAGCGTAGGTAGCCCGATAATGAAAATAGCCCGATAGTAAATGATGTTTTTAAATTGAATGAAGTATGTAGTCGGGCCGCGCCTGTGCGAATCCATAGGGGATTCGCAACTTAGCCGTCCGCTCGGGCAGTCATAGGGTCTGCCCGAGGCGTTAAAGGTCTCGCGGAGCTACGCTCCTTGTAAATGAAGGCCGCCCCATGTGCGCGTGTGAGAGCCTACTCCACACGTGGCTATTAGGCATCGCGGCTCGACGACTCTCGCGGCCCTTCGGGGAAAGTCGCGCGGACTCGGAGCGCAGGGCTCCGCGGTGAGCACGAGAAAATTGGGCTGCCTGCGTGACTCGGGAGAGGGGATAGCGAGCGGCGATCGAGCTTGCGGCGATCGAGCGCGACGCTCGTAATTATTATTGTTTTGGTCAACGGACAGAAAGGTAAGCGCGCGACACCTGTCCCTTTGTTCTCCGCCTTTGTTCAAATTAAAATCTAATATCTAATTAAAAACATTAAAAATTCAATCTGTTTATTTATTTGAAAAATGAAACCTATTGCTTGCCTTATCCACCACAATCGAGGACCAATCGAAACCAGGCCTTGCTCTGAGCGCTGGATTCGAAGAAGCAGCCTTCTTCGCCTGTGGTCGATTGACATTCGCTCTCGAATTTGACACGCAGGGAACAGGGAGCGACTTTACTGCACTGCGTTGGAATTTTTTAGGCACTGCCTCATCTGTGTGCAATTACAGCACGTCGTGAACGTCACTCCTGGCCGCTCACAGCCGGGGCATTGTATTAGCGAACCCCCCTGTGGGCACTGAGCGGCGATATGCCCCGCTTGTTCGGACACAAAGCATGCGGTCGACGGGTATGCGGTTTTGGCTGTGCCCAAACCCCTGGCACGTGTAACACTGTAACTGGTCACGAGCCTGTCCCCAGGCCGATCCCCCTCACTCGGGGTGTACGTCACTATTGGGTCCCTCCACCCCCCGAGCGTCTCCGGAAGAAACTCGGGCCTGGCTGGGTGTGATCCCCGGCCGAATGGCAACGCGGGCTCTTCCCACTCGGGGTGTGGTATAGATAGGTTTCTTTCCGCTCCTGGTCCGCCAGGTCCCGTAGGAACCTTCCCCTCGGGGCCTTCATACGGTTACCGCCGGCGGCGGCTCCGCAGGTCCTCGAGGACGGTATTAGGGGTTCGGCCCTCCCCACTGCCTTCATATATCTCTCTTTTTGCCCGGACTTATCAGCCCTCGATCTTTTACTGCCGCACCTGGCTTCATAGTGCTCATTCATCGCTGGAGCCCTCTCGTGAGCCCTATCGTGGAGCCCTACACACCACCAGCTGCTCATTCCAGATCTCGGTTCCTCTGCCTCTACGCCGGAGAAATAAAAGACCTCATCGTGGAAGTTCATACCGGGCCATAATGCGACGAAAACATGGAGCCAGGCTATCTGTTGCGGGGACAGTACCTGACTTGGCTGGAACAGGAGGAAAGCGGGCACTCTCTGTGGTTAAATAGCCTTCCACCAGGTTCTCCTCTAGACCAGGTCCCCTTGTGGGGTCCTCTCTCACTTCAGGTTCCTTGGACATTTTGAGGCGCTTACCCCACAGTTTTTCGCAAACTAGCGGTACGTTGTGGGAATCCGTCTCGGGCTCGTTATCGTACTCGGAGTACCATAGGACGTTCAATGTCGACCTGGCCGGTCGAAACTGCGCCCGCCACCAACTTTCCCGTAGCCCCCCCTAGGGACCACGATAATTATACTCGCTGGCTATCATATAGGTGGCTAAATCTACGCGCGAGAGAGCGGATGCTTCGGCCGCTCCTTGCTCTCCCTAACCTTAGGCCTTGCCCCTCGAGGCTCCTCTCCTTTGACTCGCTGGCCCTTGGACGAGACGTCCATTTTCCCCCATATTTCCCCTCACGGAGAGAGAGCCGAACCCTATTTTTACATCCTCCCCGATACCCTACGTCTGATCGCTCGTTGGGTCGCAGTGAGTTAGAGGGAGATAGGGTGCAATCCTGCACGATACGCGAGGCTGAATTTCGGGAGAAAAGTGGACTCTCCACCGTGGCCTATCCCCTTATCCTACAATCCACCCTCCCTCTAGGGCGTTCCGCGACTATGGGTGGATTCCCTCCTATCTACCCTAGTCTCCCCTTTTCTCTATTTCTCCCCAGCCTTTCTTTCTCGTAAGATCCCTGTCTTTTGAAAGGCTGGTAGTCTGCTGTATGACGGACAATTTTTATTATTTGCACAAAACACTAACCAAATGGTCTGAAAACCTATTTGGCGACATTTACTATTACGGGGACCTAACATTATTTCACGGAAATCACACGCAGTAGCTCGGCCTCTTTCGCATCACCAGCATTCCGGGGCAGCCAATATGATTTTATCTCCCGTAGCCCTCCCTACGAGGTTTCTCCTGTCAGGCCCATACCCTTTGTGACATGTGTCACGGTGAGAGAGAAATGCGGGAGAAGAAGGTACGTAAGTGGGACATTGTAACGCGTAGCCGCCGTGCGACCTCCGCGCGCGCATTCGAACGGGTAATAATCGTCGGGAGGAGAATGGGCCTGGGCGCAGAAGCCAGGCCCGAGCACGCTGGCGAGCGGCGGGCGCAGCCCGCCGAGGGATAGGCCATGCGAGCCTGACCCGCGCAATACTGCAAGGCTGCAGCCGCGGCAACACCGCCTCGGGAGGAAAGGCGACGAAACCGGCGGGCCGTGGCATCGACCATCTTGAGGAAAGCCGGCCGGCCCGTCGGGAGGAGGAGGAGAGCGCGGGGGGCCAGCCTGCGGCCGCCTAGCCGCGCCGCCGCCGAAAAACGACGAAAAGATAAAGGGCCCGCGCTGTGGTCAGCGCCCCCGGCCCGATAGATTGAATTTAGATGTTGGCGTGAGAAGACAGAGATTGGATTTAGGCGTTGTCGAGAGAGGTCATACCGAAGTAATAAGAAGCATCGACATCGTGACGCACTCCAAGCGACCGGAGAAATTATCATTGGAACGAAGAGGAAGTCAAAGTGCCGGAGAAGTGCTACCCTCGCCAAGCCACCAGCCATCCACCTGTATTACTAACGGAGGTGAGAGGCACCTGCCCGCGGGGAACGCAACCGCCCGGGGAAGACCTGCAGAAGTCGACGGTCCCGCCAACGGTCCCGCCCACCAGCCCTACCAATCAGAGGCCACCAGCCCATCGGAGCCGACAGCGAGACCGTTGCCACCCGAGGGGCGACCCGCGGCCTATCGCCGACATACCGACCGGCGGCCGCCGCCGCCCTCCAGCCACCGCTGCCCGCCAGCCCGCCGGTGCCAGCTAGCCCATCGCCATCCACCCGCCGCCGCCAATCCACAGCCGGGCGGACAGGGTCAAGGCCGACGAGAACCTTTACGGCAGAAAAGAAGTACCCAGTATGTAGTCAATTGCCCTTTTCGCACCAACAAAACCTGGTAGGCTCATCAAAAATTGACAATAAACCTACAGAAAAAAGGTCTGTGCTGTGTCACTGGAATACATTGTGATGAAGCCCTAGGGTAGCCTACAACACGGCCGGTGTGTTGCTAAATAGGGACTCTGGGCTCCGTCGGCGCGGCGGCCGGGGATCAGCAGGTGGTTGGCGCGAAAACAAAGAGCTGATCGCCGGGTGATCGCCGATCGAAAAGATAGAGGACTTGACGCGTGGCTCCGAACGCTTTCGGGTCTCGAATCGCTTGAATCGATGACGGAGTTTGCTGATGCAGCTCAGTCGAGCGTCCGGCGCAGAAGGCCGATTGCGCCGCTGCGCTCGCGAGTCATTTCCTTTTTAGTTCGATCTCCGACCGCGGAAGTGCTCGCTTGTCGCCCGCGGAATTTCAAATACGCGTCCGCGTCACCGTCCCCACGGCCCGAATCCTTAAACCGCGTTACATTGGATAATATGCCGATCTATGCTCGCGTCTCCCGAATTTCCACTTCATCGCTTTTTCGTTATCTCGTGTCGTCCGATGGACGGCGGTGACGGTCTGCTTCGCCGTCTACGAAGAGAAAACCTGCTGGTCGCTGGCGCCGGCAGCAGTCGGTACAGCAGCCCGGCTATTGGTACAGCGGCGCCCCGGCTAACGCGGCGGTGTAGCAGTTAGCGCGCGGCTTTGGTCTCAAGATTGCCGCCCTGGTGTGTGCCCGGCGTCGGCTACTAACGGTAGCAGCGATCTTCCGCGCCGTCAGTGTCTAGTGATGATGTTGACAGGAGCCTCGAGGAGCGAGGCCCAAGGTTAGGTTGAGCGAGGAACGGCCGAGGGCCGCGGATCCGGAGCCCCAACTGCAAGAACTAGAGATAGTAGTTTACTATGTGCGGCTCGTAGCCGAACACGGTGAGACCGTGGTTTGGAGAGAGGCTCCAGAAAGCGCTTCTCGCAAGCATCGTGCGGCCCCTTCGTGGCGATCTCTGGGTTGGCTAACGTCCGCGACTTCCCCCCCCCCACTTCCACACATCGAGAAGTGGAGAGCTTGCCATCGGAAGGCTCCGGGGTCGAGATGGAGTAGGACATTCCCCCACCTTGTCCACGCGACTACGGCCGCGGGGTGCAGTAGGCGACAAGTGCCCGGTTTAGGGCTGGCGTCGCGGGATACCGCACGCTGCGCTAGGTCCCTACGAGACGCCTCGTTCACCTTCTCGGGGGTAGAGAAGGCCACGTCTCGGTCTGACGCGTCACGGTACTTTTGTTTCAAGTTCAGTTCAGAACGGTTGCCCGAGACGTTCAGTCACATTACAAGCAACTAAGTATCGATTGAGATAAATAAAGAAATTTGGAAAACGTACTTGTCTGGAGACATTCGCGCATGTCTCGGTATTAGCCCTTATTTCTTAATTTCGGGTCACTTTAATAAGTATTCGCGATTGTACACGTACGTCGGCGGGTGTTAACCAGTTAAATTGTACTCGCCGCGTTCGGCGGTCGCGTTCTTTTGGCCTTCTGCTAGCTTGTGCTGCGAGTAAGATTCGCCCGCCAATCTGTGCGCTACATCGTTTGCGAAATATATATGACGTCCCTACATATACATACACACACCCACGTACGCGCACACGCACCCACACACGCAACATAGGAGAAAAGCGCGAGCCGCAGCCAGCCGCGACAACGTCGTTCGTCTCCCGCTTTACTGGAAGTCGGAATTGCCCTACCCCCAATAAAGAGGTGAGACATGGTGCGAGGAGCCCGGGTCAATCTCGGAGTGCCTGGCAAAGCTAATGGGACCGACATCTAGGTAAGCACATATGCCGGCACCCGAGGGCGTCTCGAAAGAGGCCGAGCGGGGGGCCTACGGGTGGAGGACAGAGGACACGAGTTTTTCGGTTACGCTTCGACTACCGACCCGAATGTCCCTCCATTGAAGTTGCCGATGTTCTAAGCAATATAGTGTAGTTTATTTTGTCCACTCCTTCAAACCTTATTCCTGCACCCACACACTCTCAAAATCCCAAATACACACTCAGACTTTCGTCTACACGTACATGTATCACGAATTATAATTGTTCTTAAGTATCTCTTGCGAATCGAAATATAATTGTACAGAGATTTCAGGGGTTTTTTTCTGCCTTTGGGCTTTTCCTCTTGAATGAATACAGTACAAATATTGGGCTCAATTAACGCGTTTTATTTTAATCAACTTTTAATTTATCCGTTTATCAATATTTCTATACGCGAGGAAAATCATTAACGAAACACCCTTTTGCACAGGGTGGGTGCAACGTCCCCTATTATACCTAGCATACACATTATTCTACCATGCGAACTTGCCTAGAGCGATGCGTTACTACGAAGTATGTGTATGTATAACAACTTGCGAAACCGAGTGATAACATTAATCCAACATTGTGTACTGCACCTCGTCGTGGTGAGTCGAATTATTATTAAAGCTTGATGCTACTAAAGCTGAATTTATTAGATATAACAGGTGAACATTTTAAATTAGACATTAATCATAAGCAGTATTTAATGATACTGCAAATTTCTTTTTATCAGTGTTGTGAACTGGGAAAGGAGAGGTATCAGAGAGTTAGTCAGCAAGTACGAGTAGATGGTAAAATTTCTTCGATTTATTCGATGTTATCAATGTGGTTACAATAGAAGTTTGCTGGTTGTGTGCTCGGTGAGCGCTTACAAGCAAGTGGCGCGCTCGCCTCGCCGTTTAGTCTCGCGACGCTCGGAGACTTCGCTCCGCGGCCCCCGTGCGACATTGCCGCGTGTCTTTGCGGGCGCTATCGCGCTGGCGCTTCCTCGGCTACGTGATCGAAAACTCCGCGTATCTGGCAACATTCCCCACTAACCCACGAGGCCACGAGGGTGTATGGCATCCTGGGTGGCACCACCCCCGCGCACTCCGCTCCCGCAGGGCAACAGGACACGAGGACACAGGAAGGCCCCCGCCCCCCTGCTCACACCGGATCCAGTGGTTGATCCCCGCGCCGCTTATCCCCCGGTGACCGATCGCCGTGCCCGCTGCGAGTCACTCCGCGACTTTCCGGTGCCTGAACGCGCGACTCCATATCGGCCACGGCTCAGCCCTTTAATTGGCAAATTTCCGCGAATTATCACCTATGAGTCATATGAATGCGCGGCGCGCGCCGCGCTTGGGAGAATTTTTGGGGTCAATGCCCTTCACCGAAGAAGAGAGACCGTCAGTCCCCCTCCCTTACAAGTCACCTATCTATACGACGGCAAACACTTCTCGCACATTCTTACAAGCGAGTACGCTACAAACTGAAATAATAACGTTAGATATCGATAGAACATCGAACGGTCTGCAACTCCAACGGCAACCTTCGCATATATCATTGTAAGCGCGAGCGATCTTTGAAAGTTTACCTCAATAACGGAGTATTTGTGTTAAATAAGCAGTTATTTATTAAAATCCATTATCCCTTCAAACTAATGTGCAAATCGTTAATTTGACAAGCACATGTGATTCGCGTCTGAATTAACACCACGATACATTTTTTGGTCCTTCGAGCCGGATACTGCACGTATGTGAAAGTGTTTGTAAGCAGTCAAGAAAGTGCAAGTGTCATCAAATCAAAATCTGTGCAAGGATCGCCGTCGCAAAATTACACGATCAAAAATAAGATCGTAACTGTAAATTCGTGTTACTACGGATGTTTGAGACAGCCGAGGGGCTATTGTATGTTTATATACCTATATATATATATTGTAGCGATTATTTATATTATATTTTAATTTATGTTCGAAATTATTATTATTATTTAATTAAACGATTTAAACAATGACGAATGAAAGATGTGTTATGTATGCGAGTCAAGAAGATAATGTAAATAAACACGTGGACACAACTGCGTAGTGCGAGCATCCGAGAGCACACATCAATGCAAAGGTGCGTTCTCGGAAATTTGTCTAGGAACCGCGAGTGCGCGCGAGAGGTGGGCTCGGTGCGTTGACCTCTGGGCGGTTACCCGAATTGCCCGCACGCGCGGGAAAAATCGACGAGATCGAGAGCCGTCCAGCGTGCCTTCTCCTGCAGGAGGTGCGGCTGTAAAACCACCAGCTCGGGTCATCCTGGATGATCCGAGGCTGTTAGACCTCAAGCGAGCGCGGCTCGAGAGATGAAGGTCCCAGCACAAGGGGACGATGGCGTCATTTGTGGCTGTTAGGTTTCCGGCGGCTCAAGATCGGCGCCGATTTGAACCACAGGTGAGCGCGCGGTGGGGTTCGGGAGCCGTTTGGAGGGGAGGCGTACCGAGCGTCTATTTAACGCGCGTCGCGAGTTCGCGAGAGGGCAGAGAGAATCGAGCAGAGAAAAACGAGCAAGCTTTTAAAGCTCATACATCAAGCCTACAATAGCCTGTATAAAAATATATATATCTACATCGTTAACACAAGTAAATAAACAACCATACAACCAGCAAAACAAATTATTTGAGAATTTTCTGCCCTTCACTCCCGAACAAATTGGTGCCGAAACCCGGGAGCTTTTCCGGATAAGAAGACAAAGGAGTGAAGGAAAGAAGAATCTCATCGAAATCGCCGATTGAATTGAGAAGCCGCCATGGCTCCTACAACAAGACGATCAGCGAAAGCAGACGTAGCAGGCCAGCCGAAAGCCAAGCAGCCACGCCTTGCCATGAGAGTGCGACAGAGAGAGGAAGACGCACAGCGAGGGGAGAAGCCGTCTTCGAAACAACCGAGGGAGCGGCAAAGGCTTCAAGGAGAACAGCCGCCGGCTACCCCGGCGATATCCGACGACTTCGACCTGGAGGACGACCAAGAGAGCGGGGCGCCCGACACGACCGAGGTGACGCGCGGTTTCCTGGAGGAGGTTCCTGGAGTTCATCATCGCGCGGCTCGGCGTCCTGAAGCGAGTCTGGAGACAACCGAGCTACCTGAGAGTGCAGCAGAGGGCAACCGGAGAGCGAGCTTAACGATAAGTAATAGCGAGATAGAAAGCGAACGCTTACGCGTTGATTTGCGGCTGTCGCGAGCCTCGCAGACACATTCGGGTCAACGGTTTTAACTCTTCGCGAGTCAATATCCGCGCATAGTAATTCTGCCGTGATAAATAAATTGTCGTTAGCGAAATCGTTGCCAACATTTTCCGGTAACCCTTTAGAGTGGCTTCCGTTTAAACAAGCGTACGAGCTAGCCACGAACTCGCGAGATTTTAGCGATGCCGACAAAATGGCGATTTTGTTCGCGGTATTAGCCGGAGAAGCGCGCGCATTAGTAAGCGCCTTATTAGCCACCGGAAAAAACGCGGAAAATGTCGTAAAGACTTTAGAACTACGGTACGGTAATAAGCAGGTGTTGGCTCATAGACTCGTTAACGACATCGAAAATCTTCAGAACATAGAATCGGGCGAAACCACGCTAACGAATTTTGCTTCGCGGCTGCAAGGTTCCGTGCAAGCCTTGCGTTCTTTAGAGTTGACCGGGTACCTGCAAAATCCGACATTGATAAAGGGCGTAGCGGGCAAGCTACCGTCCGTATTACGATACGGATACAATACGTATTGCGCCACAAATCCAAGCGATAAGACCGGGCTCGAAAGACTCGCGGAGTATTTGTTTACTCAAGCCGAGTTAGCAGTAGCCAGCGGGCTTTTTGAATGTGAACCGTCGAAGAGCTCCCAAAGCGCGACGAGAAATAGGAAAACGGTCATGCCTAATACTAATCGCGGCAATGTGTACGCGCTCGCGCATGAGGCTCCGCCAGCGGCGAGCGGCGCGAGCGAGACAACGAAGCGGTGCGTCATATGTGATCGCAAAAATCACAGCTCCGAAGAGTGTAACTCATTAGTGCGAGGCTCGTTAGAGCGTCGTTGGTTTATTGTACGCAAGTACAAACTCTGTTTTAAATGTTTAAAATCTGACCATCTAATCAATAATTGTAACGCGCCAGCATGCGCGCAGTGCGAGAGGCCGCATCATCGTCTTCTACATGGCGTAACGCGAGCTAAGCGATCGGAGCCGGAAACGTCGAGCCGTGCAATAACCTCTGTAGGTACTCGTCAGGAGCACGCGAATGACGCGTGACTAGACGTGGACGCGGCGTCGCACGTGTTATTGAAAATTGTACCGGTGCGTATTTTTGGGCCGCAAGCATCCGCGCAAACTTTCGCGTTTTTAGACGACGGTTCGACCTTAACAATCATTGACAGGCAATTCGCGAGGAGTCTCGGGTTACGCGGAGATTACGTCAACATTAAATTAAAAGGTTTAATAGGAAGACATGTGTCGAGCGCGCGATCCGAAAAGGTGACTTTTAATATACAGGGTAGCGCCGAAACGTATACGGTCGCGAACGCGATCGCCGCCGCGGACTTAGAATTCCCAAAACAAACAGTGTCCGAAGTTCTCGCGCGCCACGCGTCGAATCGCGCGGATATACTAATAGAGCCGTATCGAGACGCGAAGGTGACGGTCTTGATTGGTCAAGATAATTGGCGTCTAATTCAAAATCGAGAAACACGCGTGATCGACGGAGCGGGCTGTGCCGCCTCGTTAACTGCCCTCGGTTGGGCTTTGCACGGAGGAGTGCACGACCGCGCGACGGCACGGCAACTTACGACGTACGTTACGACAGCAAACACGGAGACAGAGACAGAGACGGACAAACTTGATCGACTGATTAAAGATTACTTTGAGCTCGACAGTTTAGGCGTGAAAGAATTTAGTATGCCAAATCGTCGCAAGGATCGAGCCGAGGTAATGTTGGACGATACCTGTCGCAAGCTCGGTACGGAATGGGAAGTGGGGTTGTTGTGGAAGGACGCGCGCCCTCCCGACGTAGATAGCCGTGCGACCGCGTGGAATAGATTAATGTCTCTCGAGCGAAAATTAGACAAAGACGAGGCTTACGCGAAATTGTATAGCGCCGAGATGAACCGCCTTATTACGAACGGATACGCTGTAATCGCACGCGAGAAGGACGCGCGAGAGCGTACGTGGTTCCTCCCCCACTTTGGAGTAATCAACCCGAATAAGCCGAAAAGGGTTAGGCTTGTATTCGACGCGGCCGCGCGTACAGGGGGCACGAGCCTCAATGACCAGCTGATGTCAGGCCCGGATTATTTACAATCGTTGATAGGCGTGTTGCTTCGATTTCGGCAGTTCGAGTTCGCGTGTAAGGCGGACATCCGAGATATGTATTTACGCGTGAAGGTCAGAGACGCCGATCGCGGGGCGCTGAAATTTCTTTGGCGCGGTGATCGACGACGCGGCCCTCCTACGACATATGAAATGACGTGTCTTGTATTCGGTGCGACGTCTTCGCCGAGCAGTGCGCTCTATGTAAAGGATAAAAACGCGAGGAGCTTCGCCTCCGAGATGCCGGACGCCGCGAATAGCGTGATAAAGAATACGTACGTCGACGATTACTTGTGCAGCCGTAACACGTTAGCGGAAGCTAAACAGCTTATTCGCGAAGTTATTCACATTAACAAACAGGCAAATTTCAATATGCACGGCTGGGCGAGTAATGAACCGTCGGTCGTCGAAGATCTGTCTAGCGACGTGTGCGCAAGCCCTACCTCGAAAATGCAACTTTGCGACCGCGAAAACGAGCGCGTATTAGGTCTCTCGTGGGATACGACTTCCGATATGATCGGGTTTCAGCTCGGGCTGCATAAAGTTCCGGCCGAGCTCGCGAACGGTGATAAAAGGCCAACGAAACGCGAATTTTTGCGGATCGTAATGTCGATCTTCGATCCTCTCGGGTTGTTGAGTCCCTATACGACGCAGTCACGCATTATTATGCAAGAAATTTGTCGGAGCGGCGTAACATGGGATCAACAAATTCGCGAGGAGGAGTTAGTAGGTTGGCGCGCGTGGTTAAACAACCTCCAGAGCGTGAGCGCGTGTCGCGTTCCGCGTTGTTTATCGCCGAAAGGTTCAATAGTGAAAGACGTACAAATACACGCGTTCTGTGACGCGAGCCTCAAGGCCTTCGCGGCATCTATTTACCTGCGGTTCGAGGTTTCGGACGCACCGGCTCACGTATCGCTCGTAATTGCGAAATCTAAAATTGCGCCGATGAAGCCCTTAACGGTTCCGCGTTTGGAGCTGCAGGCGGCTCTTCTCTCTGCTCGATTATTAAACACGGCCGTGAACGAGTTAGAGATCAAAATTAGCCGTCGAGTGCTTTGGTCCGATTCTCAAACAGTCGTGCGGTGGATCGCGACGGAACCGAGAACGCGACAAGTGTATGTTGCACATAGGCTCGGAGAAATCGCCGAATTGACGTCGAGTGACGAATGGCGTTGGGTGCCGACGCATTTAAATCCCGCAGGACTTCGCGACGAGGTTCGAAAGCAAAATACAAAATGCTAGAAACGCGTGGTTTTACGGGCCTGACTTTTTTACGTTTAGAGGAAACACGGTGGCCGAAACAAAAACAATTGACGAACTCAGAAAAGACCGCGATTGATGGGATGGAAATGCGTAAAGGCCAAGTCTACTCAGTCAGCGCGGAGTCGAATGCTCTGCCCTTCACAGCGAGAGTCTTAGGATGGCAGGGATTATTAAAAGTAGGTCAGCGGGTCATTAAATGTTTTGATAGTTGGCGCCGCCGCACGCGTGAAACACTATCGGTCAATGCTGCGGAGTTGTTTTGGTATCGCACCATTCAAGCAGATAGTTTTAAAGACGAGCTTGCGGCTCTTAAAAAGGCAAAGCCCCTGAAAGCGAATAGCAGAATATCGAGTCTATGTCCGTACTTAGACGATGACGGTGTCATGCGCGCGCGGGGTAGAGTGACGAAAATCGCGACCGATGAATTCAATAACACCCCCATAATACTCGATGGTAGACACGACGCGACGCGACTGTTAATTTATAAATACCACCGGCGTTTCAATCACGCGAGTCACCAAACGGTGATTAATGAAATGCGGCAGGTCGTTTTTTATTGCCGGCCTCCGAAGTGCATTGCGATCGATTGTTAAAAATTGTCTAATTTGCAAAATACGACGCGCCAAGCCTGTGAATCCGGTCATGGCTCCTTTGCCGGCGGGCCGGTTAGCGATCAGGCAACGGGCCTTCAGCCACTGCGGGGTCGATTATTTCGGCCCCATGCAAGTTAAAATCGGTCGTCGCAGAGAGAAACGGTGGGGCGTGTTATTCACGTGCCTGACCACGCGGGCCATTCATTTAGAATTGGCGCACTCACTCACCGCGAGCTCCGCGATAATGGCGCTGCAGCGTCTCGCAGCGAGGCGGCTCTCCTCGCGTCGTTTATAGCGACAATGGAACGAATTTCCACGGCGTGTCAAAAGAGTTAAAGAACGAAATCGCGAAGATGGACCTACATAGATAACGAGAAATAGCCGCGCAACGCGATATCGAATGGAGATTCAATCCTCCCGACGCGCCTCACATGGGCGGCGCGTGGGAGCGATTGATTCGCTCAGTGAAAATAAGTCTCAACGCGATTTTAAATGACCAAGCTCCGACGGAAGAGGTGCTGCTCACAACGCTCGCGGAGATAGAACACTGCGTAAATTCAAGACCTCTGACAGACGTGTCCCTCGATCCGCGAGACTCGGAATCCCTGACTCCGAACCACTTTTTAATCGGAGCGTCGTCGGGCGACATAAAGCTAAGCTCTCGTGCTCTCACGCATGTACACCCTAAGAAACAGTGGCGTCTCGCGCAAGCCTTTGCTGACGAATTTTGGAAGCGTTGGATCAAAGAATATCTGCCTTCCTTAATACCGCGATCGAAATGGACCGCGCAGCAGCCGCCGTTGCAAATCAACGATCTGGTTCTAATAGTTGACTTACAAGCGCCGCGCAACTCGTGGCGACGGGCAAAAGTCATAGACGTATATCCCGGCTCCGACGGCGTAGTTCGCGTTGCGAAGGTTATTACTGCGCACGGGGAATTCATGCGACCCGTTCATAAATTAATTCCTTTAATGCAAGATAAGTAGTACAAAACTGCGTTAGTTTTGTACGAGGAGGAGTTTGTTTGAGACAGCCGAGGGGCTATTGTATGTTTGTATACCTATATATATATTGTGGCGATTATTTGTATTATGTTTTAAATTATGTTCGAAATTATTATCACTATTATTTGATTAAGCGATTTGAGCCATGACGAACGAAGGATGTGTTATGTATGCGAGTCAAGAAGATAATGTAAATAAACGCGTGGACACAACTGCGTAGTGCGAGCGTCCGAGAGCACACATCAATGCAAAGGTGCGTTCTCGGAAATTTGTCTAGGAACCGCGAGTGCGCGCGAGAGGTGGGCTCGGTGCGTTGACCTCTGGGCGGTTACCCGAATTGCCCGCTCGCGCGGGAAAAATCGACGAAATCGAGAGCCGTCCAGCGTGCCTTCTCCTGCAGGAGGTGCGGCTGTAAAACCACCAGCTCGGGTCATCCTGGAAAAACGAGCAAGCTTTTAAAGCTCATACATCAAGACTACAATAGCCTGTATAAATATATATATATATATCTATATCGTTAATACAAAGTGAATAAACAACCATATAACCAGCAACAACAAATTAGTTGAAAATTTTCTGCCCTTCACTCCCGAACAACGGACACACCGAAGACAAAGTAGACTATACCAAAAGGAGGCATCAAGTCTACAAAACAATAAGCAAATTCATGTCGTTGTAATAACAGCGACATACCAAGAAGCAAGGAATATTGTGTCTGCAGTCCCATAATCAATTAGCGATATTCAGTCAGTTGTCGAGTACTTGTACAACTCACAACGAAGTAGTAAGTCGAATCTCCAAATCGTATTAATCTTCCTGTCATTATCCATCTTTTTTAAAGTCTCTATTCTACACCGTGTCAATTCTTTAATAAAATGAATACCCACGAGACTGTACTAACGAAGTTAAAAAGAGATAGACATTTCTGAAATCTAAGTTAACGCGTTTCAGTCGTTACCTTGACGACGATGAAAATATCGTCGACAAGATGGAAATAAAGGTTAGATTAGAGAAACTAGATTGCATATTAGATACTTTCGAGCAAGTTCAAAGACGAGTTCAAGACATAAATGACGAGGAAGGTGATGAAGAGTTTATTGAATTTGAAAATCGTTTTTACGCTGAAACATGTGGCGCGCGAAGAATACTGAACTCGGAAGCATCTAATCTCGCTACTAACCAATCAATACAAAGCTAAAATGTGTTTCAACGCGATACAGTCTCTCGTGCAATTGCAGACGAAGATTATCTGCGATTCCCTCCAATTCAAATGAAACCATTCGACGGTTCGTTTGATAAGTGATCTACGTAAATTAACCGATGATATAAAAACACATTTGACAGCATTAAAGACACTCGGACAACCAGTTGAGTCATGGGGCGGTTTATTCATATATTTATTTACAAGCAAACTAGATAGAAATACCCATAAAAAATGGGAAAAATCCATGACGGGAACAACTATGCTAAATATGACTAGTTTTACCACTTTTCTGGAAAGTAAATGCCAAATTTTAGAATCAATTGCAGTTAATTACACAAATAACAATTCCAACAATCATAGATCAAATCATGGCAATTATAGCAAATATAATAATCAACAAAATAAATCAAATGGAGGAAAAAGTCAAAGCTTAACTGGCGTACAGTACCATAAGCCATGTGTAGTTTACAAAGACTCACATAGAATATACACAAGTGATCGTTTTCGTGAAATGATCATTGCTCAGCGAGCCAAAATCATAAAACAAAATCGTTTATATTTTAATTGTTTTAATGTCGGACATAGTAGTACAAAATGCAAACGTGATAAATGTAAAAAATGTGGCAAGAGCCATAACACGTTGCTACATTATGAATCACACGAATCGAATAATAGTAATTCAAATACCGAAAATACAACACCCGAACCGACACAAGTAGTTGTACAAGCAAATGTAGGCACTGTCTCCCTTAACACAACCGTACGAACTCAGGTTTTATTGCCAACGGCATTAATCGACGTAAAGGGCAAAGGCGGATATAAACGAGAAGTTCGAGTCTTGTTAGACAGTGGTTCTCAATCCAGTTTTATGACTCAAAAAGTCGCAGACTTGTTAAATATTCCGAAGAAAAACATAAATTTGCCAGTTGAAGGATTAAATCTTCTAGAAACGAATATTTGCCAATCCTTAACAACAACACTGTATTCAAAGTGTACAAAATACCAATCCGAAATTGAATTTTTAATTATTCCTCAAATTTGTAATCATTTATCGAATAGTATTATAGATCCGACGACGTTACGCATTCCAAACAATATAGTATTAGCCGACCCACAATTCTATAAGCCAAGTGAAGTTGAAGTCTTGCTCGGAGCAGATGTTTTTTATGAATTATTGTCTGTCGGACAATTACAATTGCAAGACAGTGGAGCTAAACTAACAAAAAAAAAATTGGGTTGGGTCGCAGCAGGAAAAGTCGGTTACGGAAATAATTATTTTAAAAGGCAGTGTCATTTAGCTATTGATCCAATACGAAGGAAAATCGCAAAATTTTGGGAAATAGAAGAAATTAAAGATACAAAATTAATCTCTCAAGAAGACAGCGAGGTTGAAGGCTTCTTTACATAAACAACATCGCGATCCAAACACCGGAAGATTTACTGTAAGATTACCGATAAATAATAAAATCAATAAATTAGGCGATTCATACAACATAGCAAGACGCCGCTTTTTCAGCCTAGAGAATAGAATAGATCAAAACCCAGAATTAAAAGAACAGTATCATAACTTCATGAAAGAATATATAGAGTCCAACCATATGTCAAAAATCGAAAGAAACTCGGAAATAAATAGCTATGTTATGTCTCACCAAATTGTAATAAAGGAATCGAGTCAAACAACAAAGTTAAGAGTTGTTTTTGATGCATCAGCCAAGACGAAATCAGAACTCTCGTTGAACGACTGCTTAAAGGCCGGTCCCACGATACAATAGGATATGTTTTCAATATTAATTAGATTCAGAACGCACCAATACGCATTAATCGCAGACATTAAATAAATGTGCAGGCAAATTCTAGTAGAGAAGCAAGATAGAATCTATCAACAAATCGTGTATAGACGAAATGAAGAAGAACCGCTGCAAATTTATCGCGCGAACACCGTTACATACGGAACTACGTCTGTACCATTCTTAGCCATTTTGTGTTTGTTTCAATTAGCCAAAGATGTAGAAACAGAATATCCCAAAATAGCGGAAATTATAAAACGTGACTTTTACGTCGATGATGTATTAACGGGCGCTGACACAGTAAAGGAAGCTATAATCTTAAGAGATGGATTAATAAAAACTATGGATTCGGTATGTTTTTCCTTAAGAAAATGGGCATCCAATTGCGCGAGCCTCACTCACGATTTAATGCAAAATGGAAAAGATATAAATTTAATAAAAAATGAGCAAGAACAAGGAGCCTTAGGAGTTCAGTGGAATAAGGTAAATTATAGCCTTAAATATAAAATTCTAGAAAGGAATGTGACTAAAATAACTAAGAGATCGATTTGGTCAGAAATAGGGCGAATAATTAATCCAATAGGTTTACTAGGGCCAGTAATTGTCGCTGCTAAAATCATAATGCAAGAATTGTGGAAATGTGAGGCACACTGGGTCGAGTCCGTGCCATTAAACCTATACACGGCCTGGAATAAGTTAGCTAAGGAACTAGTGCTGCTGAGTGATATTAATTTTCCTCGAAAGGTGATAGTAAAAAACTCTAGAATAATTGAATTGCGCGGATTCTGCGACGCGTCAGAAGGGTCTATGGGGCATGTATATAACGATCCATAGATAATACCGGAAATATAGAAGTAAATTTATTTTATTCCAAAAATAGAGTCTACCCACTAAAAACAATATCACAACCAAAATTAGAATTGTGTGCTGCATTAATATTATCCCGATTAATTAAGACTGCAAAACCTGCCACGTGTAAGAAAATTGACGCAATATATCTATGGTCAGATTCTACCAGAATGTTGCAATGGGTAAATACGTCACCGCATTTATTAAATACATTCGTTCCTCATGAACATAAACACAAGTTCTTTCGGGCGACAACCCGGCGGACTGCTTATCTAGAGGTCAAATACCATCAGAATTAATTGATAATGAGAAATGGCGAGTAGGACCAGAGTGGTTAAAAAATAATAAAACCATGTGAATGATTTTTTGCCGGAATTAAGGCGCACAGTTGCACTTAAGATAGAAAATAAAATACACGGTGAAGCTCAAGCGACTCTATATGCAGTTAGAAAAAAATATTGGCCAATATTAGGCAAGAGCGCAGTCAAAAATATACTAAGACGATGTATTAAATGTTTTCGCGCAAAACCAACGGAACATACGTATCTCATGGGAGATTTCCCCCATGATCGAGTAACACAAGCCAGACCATTTTTAAACGTTGGTGTTGATTATTGTGGACCATTCTTTATAAAAGAGCGAAAGTACCGAAATTGGAATAAAATTACGCAGCTATCTTTGTCTGCTTTGCAAGTAAGGCGTGTCGTATTGAATTAGTCTCCGACTTAACGACTGAGGCATTTATGGCAGCACTGCGTAGATTTTTTGCAAGAAGAGGCAAATGCTCGAATATATATTCAGATAACGCGACAAATTTCGTCGGCGCGTATAATGAAATAAAAAATCTAAGAAAAATATTAAAATCTGATAAGTTTTAAAATCGTTTAAGCATCATTTCGTACGTACAGTTGGTAATGCGTTATTTACTTATGAAGAGATATTGACATATGTAGTAGAAATAGAAGCAATTTTGAACTCCCGCTCACTCACTCCACTATCATCCGATGCTAATGATTTACATGCACTGTCCCCCGCCCACTTCCTTATTGGAGATTCCCTCACTTCATTGCCAGATCCAGATCTTTCACATTTGCATATTAATAAATTATCATCTTGGCAACACATACAATACGTTAAACAGCAATTTTGGACACACTGGACGAAGGAATACTTAAATCAACTAACTGTCAGAACAAAATGGAATATTATGAAGCCAGAGACTATACAAGTTGGAACAATGGTTATAGTAAAAGACGACAATCTACCACCTTTACGCTGGAGTTTAGGTCGAATTACGAAGGTATATCCAGGAGCTGACGGAGTTGTAAGAACAATCACTGTAAAAACAGCGGCTGGTCAATATGATCGATCAGCAAAAGGTGTTTCACCACTTCCTATATGTAATGCGAATACTAAAGTTAAAAAAATATGATTAGTTTTAATGTATCTTATTCCAACTTTGTTATCTCCAACTTAACGGTATTTATATTAATTAGTACTAAATTAATAAGTAGTGTAAGCCCTTAGAAATAATTTGTATATTGTTACTATAATGTTATAAATGTAATAAGATGTTAGGTGTAAGAGTTGAAATTTAATGATAATAATATATATTGAATGCGTGCATTCAAGGGTGGCGGGATGTTAAGGCTTGTTTAAAATATATCCGGAGATGTAAGCATACTTCCGTCAGGTAGAAATCGGATGCTCACTCGACGCTGGTATGCGAGCGGGCGACCCGCCTGCACTAATCCCCCACCTCCTTTTTGTACATAGTAAATAAGTATAATAATAGTTATAATAAGATCAGAAACCTTTCCCAGCTTAGATCCATTCTTTAAAATAAAATAATCAAACAAATAAGCTAGTTCCATTATGCACATAAACTTAACCTTGACCAATCCTAGAAACCACTATTGGTCAAGACTTATTCGCAATTACGCCCACGGAAGGCGATCTTTCACATCAACTGAAATAATAGCGTTAGATATCGATAGAACATCGAACCGTCTGCAACTCGAACGGCAACCTTCGCATGTATCATTGTAAGCGCGAGCGATCTTTGAAAGTTTACCTCAATAAAGAAACCATTAATTTTTAATTTTCTCAAAATCAATAAATGCCTATACATTACCTGTTGCATGCGCGTGCGCGCTGTTTGGCGTCTCAAAGCTCGTGCGCGAGTTTTTCTCATCAAGCAAGTAGGAATGCTGGAGTCGAGAACGCGAGTAGCGGAGATACCCGAAGCGTTGCGATCAAGTTTTCCCATCGAGCTGAAAAGGCGCGAAGAAGAATAGATTTTTCATTGTTCTGCAGATCGCTTTGCGGGAAGCATTGTCACATTTTTTGTACGATATACTTATATATCTACCAATATAATAAATTAAAATACAATCAAATATAAGTGTGTCTACTTTGCTTGCTACTCATTAAACCGTCTCCTACGTTCACTCTTCACCTTCTCACCTGCCCGAACAGATGATTTTCGGTCGATTTCACTGCTCTGCTTTCTCTCAAAAGTACTTGAGAGAATTGTTTATGACCAGCTTATGGAGTATTTGGTGTCTCATAACATCCTCGATCCACTCCAAACTGGGTATCGATGGCACAGTTCAACTGAGACTGCTCTGTTAAGATTGACTGAATACGTATGCACTGTTACGGATAAAAGACAGGTGACATTAAATTGTAGTCTCGCGACTGCGGACTCAACGTCAAAATCCTTCGCCAATAACGACCCCTAATCATAGCCCGTTAATAACTGTATAAGCTCATCACTATCAATGCTTTTATAATCCCTATATCTAAAGAAACAACTGATAGGTTCAGGGAGAGGTACCTCTACTGTAACATTAATTATGTTCTGCTTACTATGAAAAGGCACAGAGATATTGACAGCGGAAATCACTGTATCATTGTCTTCCACAAGAATAACATCAATCCAAGTACGGAATGAGGGTGCTATATGCGATGGACCGTGTTGGATAATCTTAAAAAGAAACGCAGCATCATCACTGGCAGTGCAGAGATCAGCGTTCAAATCATCGAGAATGATTTTGTGATTGTAATCTTGAGTTATTCGCCGTAATTCATCGAAAAACATAGAGTTCCTCGTAAATGAAACATGAGGAGGCCTATACAAACTAATGTAGGTTCAGAGGCACGATTC
This sequence comes from Sycophaga agraensis, assembly GCA_018906755.1. Classification (NCBI taxonomy): domain Eukaryota; kingdom Metazoa; phylum Arthropoda; class Insecta; order Hymenoptera; family Pteromalidae; genus Sycophaga; species Sycophaga agraensis. The sequence continues at coordinate 1,459,473 of JACCIE010000042.1, forward strand.
TGCACAGAGCAGATCAAGTACTCCAGCAGCACTGGCCTTCCAGGCCCCTCAGTGTTTGAGGTAGGGAGTACACTTTCTTGCAATTGCTTGTCGACATAAAGCGTGAGTTCCCCACCATTAACATCGTAATCTTGCCGAATTACAGAAAAGTCATCAATCAGATGACTTTTCCTCAATCCCGATGACCGTTTCCATCAATCCCGATGACCGTATCCATAATGCTCAAACCCAATCAGCTTTCCCCTAAACCAAACAGATGATAGTAGGATGATTATGTAAATGAAGATGAAATCTTTCAATGTGAGCTCTCCTAGTGCTTCTAAGAGAGTTCACATTCATAAACCCTGTCTTAAGAAACCGACTACTCTTTCTGCATCCTGCAGTCGTATATTTATTATTCCCCCTCTCACTCCCAGCGATCAGCAACGGATCATTGTTCCGATCCAGTCAAATATGATCGACCCTTATCCCACAACTAGAACGTCCAATAGTTAAATAGATAAATGTTTATTTGTAAATATTTTACAAAATATTGCAAAAAACTCACAGTTATAAACGCAACATCTTAAGTCTACTTATAAATATAATTACACACTATCACAGTATTAGTCAAATCATAGATATAGTGCAGAGAAAGATAGATAGATAGAAGAACAACTTCGGGTAGTCAATGCCATATAGTATACAAGGCTAATCATACCCCTTATTGCATCATTTAGATTTGGGAAATACAGTTATAAAAGAAAATTCCCATCATATGCTGCTGCATGCTATGCTCATCTATCATAACGCCAAACAATAATCTAACAACGTTTATTGCACTATAAGTCTGATCACGAAAAATAGATGAACCCTCTTAGTTCTCGATCAACATGAAGCGATCTCTTCGACAGATTTTCTTTTGTTGTGGAAAGTATACCCATCGATATAAGGCTTATCTTATGGCAGTTTAAAAGTTTCTTAATAATAATTTAATAATGTATGATATTTTTGAAAAAGAATTTTTAATTCACCTCACCTTATTAATGTGCCAAATTATTTATATAACTTAATTAAATGTCAAATGTTAAATAAACGAAGTCAATTTTTTAATAAAAACGCGTTCTTAAACCATCGATATTTCTTAATAAAATTTTTTCTTAAAGCCCATATTTTTAATCATGTAAGTGGATATTAAAAGATTACTGAGATAAAAAAATTAATAGGCAATCAGCTCCCTTAACTTCTCCCTTACCGAGCAAGAAGAATTCGATCGCCGCGCCGCTTGAGTCACGATGCGTACTAACGCTCAGGGGACTGACACTCCATCTTATTCAACGGCAACGTTATATTATGAAAAATAGAAATGAACAGAAGAAAAACGAGCATATTTGAAAGAAATCTTTATCAACTTAATTTACTTTAATCTAATATCGGAATTATATATATGATTTATGATCACTTATATTTGTTGTTTAAAACATAGACTTTATTATTATAAAACATTTTTCACTAGATGTTCCAATTTAATTGTTGATAATTTGATAATAAACAAAATAGTTGAAGTCTGTTTTGAATATCGCCAGCCCCTGGCTGGCATTCAAATGGACCAAGTGGCAATGAAGTAGTTAGTACTGGCCATCTCCGACAGTAAGCACTGATTCAAATTTTTCTGATAGTTTGGATTACTTCGGACCTCTTCGGGTTTCTTCGAATTAGATCAGATAGTTCGGGTCACTTCAGTTATCTTCAAATTCATTGTATGAATGCATTACCGCTATTGCCATAATAAACAAAGATATTACATGGTGTAGTGTAGTTCGTGTATAGATTTACATTTATATATTTTTTTGTTAAAGTCGTAAATTAGAATAGTTGTATAGATATTTTTGTGATGTAATGATATATAAGGTATGTTTTTGACAAAAAATCTAATAAGTATATTAACAGGCTTAAGAATACTTTGTGATATAAGCCAAAAAGCGACTATAAATGTTAGTTATATTTTTTAGATACAACATTCAATACAAACTTGAATTATTTTGTTACATGTTACTGTTCGTACAAATTATCAGCAATTAAATTGAAACATTTTGTGAAAAATGTTTTATAATAATAAATTCTATGTTTTAAACAACAAATATAAATATTTTTATTTTTATAAATCATACATGTAATTCCGATAATATAGATTAAATTAAATTTAGTTGATAAAGATTTCCTTCAAACATGCTCGTTTGTCTTCTGTTCATTTCTGCCTTATTTTTCCTCTCCTATTTAAGTTTTTAAATTAAGTAAAGGCACATGCCCTATTCCGAAAACCGATGATAGCCGATTTGGTATGAATGCAAGTGTATGCACATGCATCAGAAATCGACAGTAGCGCACACTGGCGGAAATGACTATAACTACTCCAAAACGTTGCCATCGAATAACATGGAATTTCATATATATTGTGCTTCTACTAAGATAGATTTTCGTTGGTATAAGGAACAGTTATAACTTATAATACTGTATAAAAGAATCAGATGAGAGTTTGCGAAAGCATCTAAACTCGTATAAATATCATGACAGTTTGACACGTATTTAGTATATTTCCTAATCTAGGATGTATGTGAGCTGCCCTTTCAATTGTTAATTAGATCTTTTATAAATTGTGAAAATGAGTGAAAAAAGTTATTTTGAACAATTCATGAACCCCTATTATGATGCTCGTAAATATTTTATAATTAATTTAAATTATTATTATTATATTTAAAATACTTCTTTGAAATATTTAATAAAATTTATTTGTATTATGTTATTATTATATGTTGTTGTACGTTATTAAAGTTTTAACATATATTCTATAATGTATTTAATTATAATATTATTTTAGTTATAAATTCAATCCAATGTTTTGGATGGTATCTAGTTGGTTTATGTATTATTTTTGTGTATACATGGCCATATATTAACAAAAAGTTGAGCATATGGAAAAAGAAGAGAGATGAAAAAGAATATGATGCAAAATATCATAAAAGTACGTTTCAAATTAGATGTATGAATAAATTTAAGTTATCTCTAACATTTAATGGTGCAAATTATATTTTACAGATGTCGATCTTAGTACAGAATTACTCATAGCTACACAGTTAGCTAGAGAAAGAATGCAAGAGAAATTCTCAAGAGATCGAGAAATTTTACGTCAAAAAGAAGAAGAGGTTAATATTAAATATATTATAACTCATGCTTTATAAGTATAGTAAAAATGTTAATATTTTTATTAATTTTATTATTTCTTTACTTAAAACAATAGAGAAAGGAAAAGAAAAGACAAGAATTATTGAGGTTCCAAAACAAGACTTCATTTGGCTATCGTTTAAATGGTGATCAGACAAACTCTAGTGAACAATCGACTTCATCAAAATCATCAAAATCAAAATTACAAGGAGGTAATATTAATATATTAAATATTAAAAATTAGCACTAAATACCTCAAGAAAGAAACAAATACTATTTATTATGCATAATAGTCATCTACTAGAATGTTTTGTTTTGTTTTTTTAAGTTAATATTAATTACATTTTGCATTAAATTATAGTTAATTTTTAGTGGCTCTAGACTTTTCTACTGCTGTAATTGGATTTACTATTCAATTTAATAAGACAGATAAAAAATTACAATATTAGTTCATTGTTACATGTAGATTCATTGTAGGTTCATTGTTACATTGTTACAATTATTATTTTTAAAATTTTCTTTTTTAGATTACAATCCATTAATGGGTAATGGAGGTGGAGGTAGATATGTTCCATCAAAGCGATCTTGCTGTGGAAAAGGTGGTTGTGGATAAATTTAATTTAAATTAAATATATTTATCAAACTGTATTAACTATTTGGAATTTTAATAATTAATTATAAATAATTTAAAAATACGTAACTTTACATTGATGGTTTAATAAATTAAATCTGATGTCAAATTGATGCCAAGATACTTTATTAAATTTTTTAATAAAAATACCAAAATTGCGTAATTTATGATAGCCTATGCTAAATAATATATTGTTACGATTTTAGCATGTAATAGTATTGTATTTTATTGCTTTAAAGTTGTGTAATTTAATATACTTTTAAATTAATTTTTCATGTTTAATTAATTATAATATTTACATTATTGCACTAAAATTGGTTTTTAATTTAACGAAAACAATTTGAAATATTTTGTATTAAAAAATTCAAAGTTTAAAGGAAAGTAGTTTAATTAAATGTCTGTAATAGATATCTTCTCTTAATTTACAGTTAAAAGATTCAAATTACGATTACATTTACATTTATTTACATTACATTTATTTTTTGTAATAAATGTCTATGACCATCAAAACATCTTAAAATTATTCTAATATGTTTGGAAATTTATGTATTACTGCCATGAATTCTAGATAAAATTTAAGAACTTTAAATATTGATGATTTTAGTTTTATTCTTGCTTTATATTTATATATCTTTACTAAAATATGCAAAATAACTGAAAAATAGACAAAATATTTTAGCACTTCTATAAAAAATTCTAATACCATCTAAATTAAATAATAAGAATCATCTTTTCAAACTTGGTTTGGATAACTTAAAACAGTCAATGAAAAAATTGAATTAAAATTTTTAGCTGATTCACACAAGGATAGTAACTTAAAACTTATATTTTAAAGAGATTAGCTTTAATTTGTACGTTTAGCATAACTGAAATTGAAGGAAAAAATATCACAAGATTTTTTTTAAACATACCTTTATTAATAAGTATTGGTATATAATATGCAATAATATATGTACTCGAGTAGTACTCGACAATAGTGATTGTTACGGATTATCTACATTCGTGTTTTTTGTGATTCTTAAATTAATATAAAGGTTTGTTCACCTTACAATGTAGTTATTTCGCTCTAAACACATTTTTCTCTTTTCACCATTGCCGATCATCCATGATCCAGTAATAAATAAATGCATACCCTAAATAAATCATGTAGCTTTTTTCCTATCACACTTACACTTTAGCTTTCTTTTCATTGCATTTATATACAAAGTGTAAGATGTGAAGATTATAGCTTAAAAAAAAATTGTTAGCCTTATTATTTATCTTTAAATGCAATTTGTGAAATTCACCAATTACAAATTCGTTGAAATGTAACTTCAAAAATCTGTTTTAATATTTACTACCAGTAACCATTTTAGAGTTACATTTTTTTTCTAAAGATTGATATTATTCTTTAATGAGCAAAGAAGACTATTTTTATTTTTAACAAACTTTTTATCATAGTAACTCGTAAAACTTATGATTTCAAATGTAAAAAAATTAGTAAAATTTTCTAAAATTAAAATACTTCACAACTGTTTTAAGTTTAATGAAAATGTATAAATATTTAAGTTTATATTTGTTATAGACAGTAAACATCAATTAATTTTTAAAAAAATTTTTTAAACTAAAAAATGTAAAAATGTTATAATTAATATATACTACAATATCGCTTTTTTCAAATGCATTTGAATAAGTGAATGAAAATAGTTTAAAATCTTCGTTAATACTTTCTATGATTTTCAAATAACTATTCTTATTAGCATAAGTATTTAAAGGACGGCGAGTGTGCCGGCGCAATACTTTTATATACTCAACAATTGCTAATATTTTACTATATTATTGGAATCTAACACATAAGTGCGAATTTTAATATAGCTATCATGAATTTGAAAATTACTTGCAAACTTAGAATCATAGTCGTGTAAAAATTCAGTTAAAAGGAATTTAACAGCAGGTAAATGAAATTTCGAATAATGTGTGGCATTTTATAGAAATTATATAAGTAAAGGCATGGTAATTATTGGTGTTCGGTATGCTGGAAAAGCCAGCGGTGACAGTTGTATATACTGTACATTGTTATGAGCAATATTAAGGTTACATTTGTAATTTAAAAGAATTATGAGTTTTTTCCCCATGCTAAATACAATCGTAAGTCTTTACTTTAGTAAGTATCTATATTTTTACAATTTTAACATATTTTAAAACAATTTCATGTGTTAGATCTCAATATGTATTTTCTAATTCATAGGATCTGTCAAGTATGCATATTTAATTAGTTATTTAAATGTGATTCTAATATTTAACTTCGCTTTTGTCCGTCCAAACATCAAATTTTTGAATTCTTGGTCATGAATGCATTTTACGTTTGACTTAAAAATTTAAGATAGTACTTTCTTACAAATTAGATTGTTGTCGGGTGTGTATACATTTGAGCGATATTATATTATTTGTTATTTATTGCGTGTGCGAGATACATGAAAATGGATATTGAGGTATTACATGTGTGTGAACTGCGGAAGTATTTTATTATGCGAACTTAATATGCACTCAACGTAATGTTTACTTTATAATCAAAATAAATATTCAAGTCTCTGCAGTATTGTATTTTATAAAATAGTAAAGTGTTAGTTTTTGTGCTAGCTTTTACATTTAGGTCTCAAATTATGATACAATTACCTTATGATTTTCTGGACCTATTAACGCAATAGTACAATTTTGAACTTGCATATAATCTGCAAGTTTGTTATTCAATAATTTCATGAATTTTTGTTTATTTTCAACGATGTTTGTGTGGTTTCATCAATTCGATATTACCTTTTAAAACCATAATATTAACTTTTTTGTTAATTTTCAAACGGAACAAATTTGATATTTATATATAAACTGATGAATCCGTCTTAACTTTCTGTATATTTCTTGATTTTATATAATGGCAGTTGCATTTCAATATTATATTTATAATTTTTATTACCTATATTAATGCAATTAAAGTATTTTTTGTAAATCTGTCAATTATAATTGTACCGTACTTCTAGTAAATTGTATAATAAATTTCAATTATAATATTTATTGCAATACAAGCTGTATTAAAAGGTATGTAAAATTATTATCGATTAATAAATACAATGTGAGTTTGTATTATGCCCTTGAAGGTTTTGTATAGTAGAAATTTTCAAATTATTTTGGAAGAATATTGAATTGTGTGCGTATTTTTAATTAAATTAAATGTTGCATATTCGGAGTCAATCGAAAAACCATCATTTTATCTAGTATTACATGTATTAGTTACATTGAATTTTAACGATTATATTTTTTTGAAGTTATTTGTCTAAGTTCTAGAATTTGTTCGCTTTCATCGAATTTGAGTACTTATACAATTCCTATAGAATGAAATGCCAAAAAGTTACCATCTAATAACAGCAGTACTGACCCGATTTCTTTGAATGATGTGATTTTGTATAGTTGCAGTCATTCATGCTACTTGCTCGAGTAAAAATCGGCACTTATATTTTATAATTCTATTTTTTATTTATTTTAAAAACTATAAAATAATAAATTGAACATTATTCTTTTTTAGTTAATTAATAAAATTCGAACTGAAAAAAAAATTATTTATAATAATAAAATACGGCAGTCACCATGTTAATAACAATAAATGAACAATGGATTAAACCGTCCTTAGAAGTGCAAAAAGAGAAACAATTATTTTTGTTACGAACTATATAATTACAATGGAAGGATGTAGTTACGCTATATTCTATATTTATACTGTACATCGACTCAAGAAATAATTGCTATTAATCATTCTCATGGCGAAGCTCTATATGGCAAAGAATGAGCGTCATCGTACGCAATTCTATAATTTGGAATACCTATTTTTTATTCGTGTTACAATATATACCCTAAAGCATAAAACTAAATTCGCTTGCACCTAATTTCCGCCATTAAATATTCACATTCTCACTTAGCTGTCGGGGAGTAATCTTAGCACTTGATATTTGCTTATCTAAGATTGAAATTCCTATAGCTTTTATCTTAATTATTTACGCTTCGTATATAATTATATGTATATATTTATGTGTAAATTAACAACTAATGACTATATTCATTTTTTCGCCACTGTACAATGTTTACAAAAATCATTTGATATGATTATGCGCTTTAAATGCCTAGTGTCTTACACACAGTTCTCAAATGTATATAAGAATGTTTTTAGATTCCTTCCTCTGGAAGAAATTAGTATGTGCCATTTCTTCATATTAATATGATTATCGTAAGTCGCCTTTTAAAAAGATTTAGGAACGTTTATATCGAAAATAATGTGTATCCTTTTTAGCGACATGATATGACGTATCGATTTAAGCTGGCTAGAATCGATAATCAAATCAAAAACTGATAATAACGTTAAGAAAAGAAAAGTTAAAAAACTTTGTCACAGACAACGGTACATAAGGCTCTGAGAAAATCGTCATTTACAAAGAAGATGAAACGCCGATTTCTCGAGACTATTGCTTAAATCGACGATGAGAATTTTCTCGTCCATTTTATTGTTTGATTGGAGACTATCACGATTAATAAGTGAATCGCTTCGTTTTTCGCGAGATTGAAGCGTTTGGTGTTAGTAAAGTAATTCGTGCGAGACTCCACGCAAATCGGTTACTCGTGACGGATGTCTTGCATAAGGAAATTTGCGAATCTTATATTTACAACGAGTATTATTTGCCCTTTGTTATTTTGAAACTGCTTTCAAATCGAGTAAACGCTAAAACGAACACAGCGTTTTACGCTTGTGCAGGAGAGTCCTTATTCTCTTGTCTACTCTCTTGCCGTATATTGGCTTATGATGCTCATATTCTAAAAGTCAATTTAACTGTCACGGTGGTCGCTTAGGCGGTTCGTTTCACAGGGATTATTGATGTTGTTGCCGGTCATAAAGAGACTGTTCAATTTGTTATAGCGTTGGCTGCTGGAACTGCCTATTGAATTCGTCGCCGAGTTATGCTGGGCGTACACATCAGATCTTGAGAAGTTAGGCACTTTATCTGAAAGACAATGAATAATGAGTATCAATAAGGGATGGAATGCTAGTAGGAAGCAAAGAGGCTATAGGAAAACTATTCTGACCTTTGCTGCGGTTATGCCTGAGCCTGTCCTGAGAATTGAGGGAAGGGCAAGCTCTTTGGGGAATGCAGGCGTAGTTACTGTCAGTACTGTAGGTCGGAGAGGAAGAGCGATTGCGTCGCCTGGGGCTTCTGTTGTTGCGCGATCTGGAGCCGCTGCCGCGGCTACTGCGACTACCTGGGTGGCTGCCGTGGTGCTGGTTGACGTGGCCTGCGAGGCCGCCGCCACAGGAGGCCGGATTCAACTGGAGCGGTGCCTGGCTCAGTTGGTTGTTGTATTCAATCGTATCAGCGTAGAGGCAGCTCGACTCGGAACAGGAGCAACACATGTCTGAGTGGGTGTTGGAGTCACAGGACTTGCGCTCCCAGTCATCGTTCTCGGGTTGGTAGAGGCCTTCGCCACGGAAGATATCGCCATTCAGCAAGCCGTTCTGATGCCCGTATATTAACGAGCCACTTTCGTATTCGTTCTCCTGGGCCTTGTAGACGTCGTAATGGCTGAAGCCCTGAGGAAACGAGGGGACGGGCGGTGGGTTCGTTTGCGGCGGTAGACTCGTGTACCTGTTTTGTTGTTGGAGGGCTGTAGCGCTTGCTTCGTTCCAAGCATTTGCAGAGCCTGAGAAGCTGTTTTGTCCGAGACGCAGAGGTGGCGTTGGAGGGCTTTGTGATTTGCTAGTCGAGCTCCCGCAGTCGAGACCGTTCTGCGTCGCAGCCCGCTTGCCCAGGTGGGGGCTGAAGGCTCCTGAGTGCTGTTGCGCCCGTCCACTTCCAGGGGGCGGGGGGTGCTCGGGTGGCGGTGGCAGCATATCGCACCAATTGGGTAGCCCCTGAGGTTGCGCCTCTCCTGTTTGCTGCTGCTGTTGCTGCTGATGTTGCTGGGGTAGTCGCTGGGCCGATCTACGTTGCTGTTCTCCAGTTTCGTCCGTATAGACGCTACTTGCGTTGTCACTACTTGGCGACAAAGTCGATTTATTGTGTTCCTGAGCTGATTCGAGGCTCGAGTAGTCGGGTTTAAGGCACGAGTCACTGGAATTAGACTTGTGTCCGCTCGTTTCCATGGAGTCGGGGCTGCGATTTGCCACGCATAACGTCGTCGTAGCGTAAGGCTCGGGTGGCGCTGAAGGTTTTCTCGTATTGTAGAAAGTAGTGAGGTTTACCTCCGCGTACTCTGAGCCAGGTAAGCTGACTATACCTGGACCGATCATATGATTGTTTAAGAGCTTCGTCTCGCAGTCCTTATCGCCAGCACTTTGCAGGCTATTACTGGGTCGCCAACCTCGTTCTAACCAGAGCGTGTCTTTGTTCAGCTGACAAATATCGTTAGCCGTGCCTACAGGCACGTTTAGGTGACCTAGCTGCTTACTCATAGCCTGCCGCCGTTTTACATATAGAGCACCGAGGAGGGCAGCGATTACGCTCAGGACCATCAGGACCATGAGAACCAGGAACCAGGTTTCTTTAACGATCGAATCGTTCGCGTGATTTGGATCACTACGTGGCGGCTGCTGAGATAGCTGCCCTGGATCCATATTCAGAAGGCTTGGACTCGAAAATGGACCAGCCCCCGCATGGGTCATGCCAGCCACACGAGCCGTATAGAGGCCTCCACTAGTAAGACTATTGATAATAACCGATGTCGTGGAAGCATTTAAAGACATCTGCCCTAAAATTTTATTACTGCTGTTACTCTTTATCTGAATCTTGTAGCCGACGAGCTGACCGTTGTGCTGATTTGTTGGTGGTGGGGCCCATCGTACGTACGCTGACGTCGAGTTGATCATGCCTACGTGCACATTCTCCGGAGCACTCGACGGTACATCTTCCAACGTCATTGTAAGTTTCACATTACTTGGCCGACCCTCGATAGTCTTATAAAATGGTACTAAGAAAAATTCGTAACGTGTATATTTTTTTAGATCCGACAGAACGTAGCTTGTCGCTCCAGCATTCATGACAGTAACCATCTGATATTCTGGTGGCTTATCTGACATCTCACGGTATCGAATGTAAAGCCCGTCTACTAAGTCTGGCGCGCCGAGGATCTGTTGAATTAAAATATTCGGAGTATATTAGAATTTTTAAACTGCATAAAAATATTAAATTAAGTCATCTATTCAATTTTACTTACATCCCAAATAATTTTTACACTTGTACTGCTTAAAGGAATAACTTCGCTTAACTGAAGAATTTCACTGTTTAATCTATCTCGAGCTCGAATAAGTTCGGTTTGAGGTACCGTATGCTGCTGATCGACACTGGTAGTATGAGCAACATCTGATAGCGGACCAGGAAGTGATAAGCCGTGATTATTTTCCGCTCTAACTAGAAAAACATAATTTGTGTCGGGTTTCAGCTCGGTTACCTGAAACACGTTAGATCATGATTATTATTTTTATTATCCTTATTGATAACCATGAAAGAAAAGGTTTGCTTACAGTGTAGGTATCTTCAGTAACACCATTGGCGGCAACTACCCAGCCTGTGTTCAAATTACTGCTAAAGTACTCGACATGAAAGCCAATGATCTTACTGGCACCTTCATGGCCTGGACTCCACGTAATGGTAACGGAATTACTTGTTGTATTCACAATTCTCGGCTTGCTTGGATTTTGGGGAAGATCTGAGATATCTGGAGTGCGACGCAGAGTTGTGGTTGCGCTAACGGTAAGAGCCGCAGACCAAGAAGTGTTGCCCGATTCAGACGAAGCGATACAAGTGTACATTCCCGTATCAGTTTTCTGTAATTCATCAATGAATAAAGTACCGTTGCTTGCCATAGTGATGCGTTTGCCCAGTTGTACTAGTTGACCATCCTTGTGCCAATTGATTTTGGGCGTAGGCGTGCCAACTGCTCGACATGGCAACGAAGCCATACTCTTTTGGGGCAGTGTCTGGTTCCCTGCTCCCAGTTCGATTATTGGTGGCGGCACTTCTTCTGCCGATGTTACCTAAACATTTGAAATGATAGTCATTAATTACACTGTTTTCTAATTCGTATTTAGCAAAACATTATTGTAATACTAACAGCGAGAAAGACAGTAGCAGTAGTGGCTCCAACTTGACTTATGGCACTGCATACATAATGTCCCTCGTCTTTGCGTATGACCTGCTTTATGTGGAGACTGCCGTCTTCACCAACCATATAGCGATCCTGATATGAGTGTCCAGGAAACATGAGTTCCTGTGAGCCCTCACGAGTCCAGAAGATGGAGGGTGAGGGAACACCACGCGCCGAACACGCAAAGGTGACATCCGAATTGGGGCTTACCGAGTCATCCTTTGGAAAGTTAGTGAATACTGGCCGGGCTGCAACACCAAATACATTTATATTATTTTTGCTATTGGTATATTTATTTTTGAATTGTTAAGAATTATTTAGTAATAAAGGAAGTATATTGTATTATCTTACAGTGAACTGTGAGGGTGGCGCTGGCGGAAATGGAACCTACTCCATTTTCAGCCTCGCAGTTGTAAGTACCCTGATCAGTGGGCATCACCCGCTCGATTCTCAAGCTTTTGTCGTCAAGAATATGACCTCGACCAATTGGCATTTTACCATCATGTCTGCTCCAAAGTATCTCTGGCGGTGGGTCACCACCCACCCGACATGCGAACTCAGCTGTCTGGTCCATTAAGATTGTTTGGTTTGATGGAATTTTTAGGAAGTATGGTTTTACTAAAATAAATTAATTTCAGAATATTACACTTCCATTGATAATTTAAATGAATAATAATAAAACATTCGTATATAATTTTTATATTTAGATGATTGGATATCCTCAATAGAATTCAATTAATATAGTTTTATATGAAATTATAATGGATTCAATTCATATTACAGCAAATAATTCATGTAAAATATCTTACCATTTACAGTAAGTGTAGCAATAGTTGATTCGCGCATTCCAACAATGTTTGAAGCAATACATTGGTATTTTCCTTGATCAGATTGCTTGACATCGCTGATCATCAAATTACCCGCATCAACTAGTGACATCCTAAAAATTAAAGTTTGATATAGAATATATAAAATCTTTAGAAACTACTATACATATTTAAAATAAAAAGAAATATTTATTTAGGAGTTTTTGATCTATATAAATGTAGTTTGCGAATAGCATTATTAATGTTACCCTAAGTTAAAGTAGATCCATGTTTGTATCATATGCAGTACTTCCACAAAAAAAATTGTAAATTATCATTACAGGAAAAATAACGATAAATATGATTAAAAATATTAAAGACTATTATAAAGAAATAAAGAAATTTTAGAAAGAATTAATTTAAAAATAACAAATTATCAAAGAATCAGGTCTGATCTTACTACGCGATATAGAAAAAAGTTTCTAAATAAAACCATTTCAGCATACACATATTGTGTAGGTATAGCTTAAAAGAGTATGAATTCGGAAAGGTTAAGATTTCAGTGTGCAAGTATTCCGTAGTCTTAACTTAGAAAATTGAATATAATATTTTTTGTTTGTTGAATATAATGTATAAAGGGTATTGCTGAATTTTTCACAAAATAGTGAAGCATATAATTTCGTAGGCATGCATGAGTATGTACATGGTATCAGTGTCACCACTCAGGATCTTACCGTTTGTTGCTCTCTAAGTCTATGACGTGACCATTCTTTTTCCACTGCAAGACGGGCTCAGGGTGTCCCCGTGGTGGCCCACACTCAAGCAATGCTGTTTCACCTGCAGCGACTCGGGTATTTTGCGGCTCCCCTCGAAACTCATCCCGTAGTACTGGAACAGTCATTAATCAGTTTGTGAGACCAAAAATAATTTTTGTTTATTATACATTATAGTATATTCCAAAATTTATATTTTTTATGATAGCTGACCTTACAATCATTATTTCATTTTGAATAATTATGAGATTATTATTCTACTAAATTTTATATAAATAGGGACAGAATAAGTCTCGGGATAGATACCGCAACGCAAAAAGTCGTAGGATGCCAATATTTCTCAAAAAGCTACAATATATCTTTCAACATATTACAGTTTTGGAAGGACTGTAAGGCTTGACCTACTCGTGCAGTTTTTCAATAAATACGATACGTGAGTAATTGTGACAGGAACAGCAAATTTACGTAAATCGATTGTAACGCCACTTCAGACAATATTTTTAACATTCGTAACATTCTTGGAAAAAAGGGATAAGACCACAACGTTTTAATAATTTTTAAAACTTTCATAGAGATTCACTTTTCATCAATTGATAAGTATCTCGTGATTTGTTTTTTTTCATTGAGTACATGCGTTTCATTTGTATTACTGGACGAGAAAAATATGTTTATGACTATGTTTCTAAATGCTGAACCATTTGACTAATTATTTATATTATTTTGTTCTGAATTTGATACTTGCGCTATGCTACGTATATTGAATATTTGTTCATTTTATTAATACTATAACATAATGTTTACTGTAAGTATAAATTATTGATTGTTTGAACTTATTATATGTATAATTAATAAATGTATTAAACTTCGTATACATAAAACAAATATGAATATTTCTTTTGAAACTGTACTTGTTGCATTAAAAAACAGAGTGATTTACGAATTATTATTTTGCAAACGTAAATTTTTTAAATGAAGATTTAAAAACTTAAAAATTTCCATACATAATTATAATTTCCATGCTAGACAGATTTAGCACAGGATGCAAACGATGTGTAGTTCTTGTGAATAATTGCCATACATATACATCACAAAATCTATAAGTCACTTAAATATCCGTTTTTCAGTTTTAGAAAATTGCAAAAATCGATTTATGTTATTGCGACACCTTCGACTAAACAAATCAAGTTTTATTGCAATCTTATATTCGAAAACGATGGGACATTCTTTTGTAAAATGATTTGACAGGGAGCAAACGCGATATCTATTAAAAAGTATTTCGTACCTCTGTATTCCATTATTCATAGTGCCAATTTATTGAGCAAAGATGAATTGCGTAAAATATATTTATAAATGAAAAATTATCTAAAGAATAATAAGGCGTTGTTGCGGTAGGGGGTGCGTATACAAAGGAGCGTAACTGGAAATTGAAAGCTGCACAGAAGCGAAGATAGGAAGACAGGGAAAACCGGGGTGTAAGAAAGGAGGAAGAAAGTACATCCAAGCTCTTGGGCTCTTCAGCGACACAAAAGCTGCCTTTCATTTGGAAATTGGATCTCGGATCCCTCCCCAGTCGGCGGGCGTTCGAGCGAGTGACGATGGCGACAACGAGGACGCGTCTTTTGTGAGCAGGCGAATCAGGGCCGATATTAATCCTCCGGCAGCTAGTCGCGTGACAATAAATCCGCGAGCGGGAGATAGCAGCGTGGGAGTAGAAAGAAAGAGCAGCTTCGATTGGGTATTCGTGCGCACATTGTCTTTGCCTCGCACAGTTCCACGGTTGTCTCGCTACTGCACTTGTGCTTGTTCGATTCACGCATTCTTATTCGCATTTCTTAGTTTTCCGCGGCCTGTAGGAAAAATGTGCCGATTTTATGGAGATTTACGCGTTCTTTGGATTTGTCTCTGCCTTTTGCAGAATAGCTTGGCCCATAAGAAAGAAATTTTCTTTTAGTAGCTTAATATTATAAGTCGGATAAATTATAGACTGTGTAACACAAATGGATTCTTTCATGCTGATGCTTTTAAAGGGTGAAGAAGTAGCGTAAAAGTAGGTTCGTCGAGAGTTCGCCTCGTGTGATGTACAGGCAAGCGGCGCATGAAAAAGTCAGTGCAACCCTAGGCCTGGTTTAGCTGTGTAATAGATAACACCTACGTGATGTACTGCAACAGCCACACGCAGGCACGTTATGTAGTCGATGCCCGGGGAGGTCGCGTAAGTCAACCTAACGGGTGAGCTCGCGATCCGCGATTTGCGATCTGCGATTTGCAGTCGAAACACGCGCGCCCCTGACGTACGAGCGGCGCGTGACCGTTTTCCACCACCGTTCGCCGGTCCTGCGGTGCAGTTAAGAGGACCGAGCGTAAAGGAAAAGTCACGGGGGCTCGAAAGAGGCAGGAACGCTCTGTTTGCCAGTAGTTATATATATCTGCGATAGAGATGCAGCGCGGGCCCTTGTAGTACCGCGCCCCTACTGGCACCTATAATGTACCCATATTGACCCATACAATAGGTCAGCTAGCTCCATCCGACTCCTCGATACCCACTAATCTAATTAGATTAGATACTAGATTAGATTAGATCTTCTAGGTTCTTATAGTCTATTCTTATTCTCTTCATCTTCATTTAACTTGATTATATTAATTGTAACTAAATGCATACCTATACTATATTATTCATATAGTTGTACATATAGTTACACATAAATTTAAATGGAGGTTTATATGTAATAGGCGTTCAAGTAGTTTATAGTAAAAAAAGTCGTATCTAACTCTAATTGATTAATTAAGATTACTAATTGTAATCTAGTCAGTCGTTTATCAATCGTAGTTGTTTCGAAAAATGATTAAATTATTAAACTGATGCAATTATTTATTTATAATTTATTTATTTACTTATAAATTTATTTACTTTATTATAAAAATTTATTGTCGATAATCAGTTTGCAGAGCATCTGCTATTGTTACGCTTGCGTAACGTGTAATGTTTTAATATAATTTTATTTAATATATAAGAAAGCTGTGTAATTTAAATGATTGCTAAAAAACTGATTTTGTATCATTAATCAATGATATAAAACAATTCAAAATTTCTTACAATTAGCTAGCTTGTAAATTTTATAATATTAGTATAAAGTGACAACCGTATACCAATCCCTTTCTCATAGGGAGTAATTCGCAGAATAGTCTCTCTCTCTCTGTAACTTTGCATCTTTGTACTAACCTTTTCTTTAGCCCTTCTCTTTCAGACATTTTTTCAATTCCTCTCTAGATCAGCAATAGGTGGAAAACGATTAGAATCAGAATCAAATCGGCCACCGCGCGAAAAGCATCCCTTGTAACCTCTTGCAGGGATCGAGCGGCGAATATATAATATATACTTACTTCGTACAGTGTATTACTTCATTTAGTTTTTAAACAGCCGAAATAATTGTGAATTGTTTGTTTTGTTAGTGCAGTTAATAAATTAATGTTATTGCAAATTTACGTGTGTTCATTTTTATTTTGAGTAGTCCGTCGGATTAAGTTTCGTAATGATAAGGAGCCGTCGACAAACCTTGGCGACTCTGCAGCTACGTTATTACGATTATGTAATACTACGTATTTTATGATGCTATATAAAGTACATATAATTTGTTCGAGGAAATTATTTTGAAGGAACAGATATAACTAGCGTTAGAAAGCCACAAAGTTAGACTGAATGTATGAAAATATGCTGTTGAAAAAAAATCAATCGTTATGTGACAGTATTTAGATTAAAACATATCCAATTGAAACAAGGAAAATTGAATAGCCGCAATCGCGTTAGACTGCTGGGAGAGAAGACGTCCCTTCGAGACTAAGGTACTGTGCGATGCGTGGCTGCCGGTACTTGGTATAATAGAGAGAGAAGGACAGGCTTTTAATTATTTTGGTATAGATTGTACATGCGACCGAGCGTCAATCGACCGAATAGGAAGAACTGAGAAGAGCCAGTGAGTAGGAATATACGCCTGCACGCGCCACTCGAGTGTCTTCCTTTCTATCCATTTGCAGGTCTGTGCCGGGGGCAGGCGGTCGATCTCCGGGAGTCACACTCGACTTGCTTCGCTTTATGGAGTGTAACTCCGCGCCGAAAATCGCCCGCCGAATATGCGTGCGCCCACGCCGACTCAGGCGATAATGACGAGTGAACTCGAGCTGAGCAAAAACGGATGGGAGCCAGGCGTTACGAAGCCGCTGAGGCCACGCGCTGCTTCCTCCCTTCCTCCTTATAATAACTTCCTACTAATACTTTACGCACAACATTTTTGGCGACTTTCTAATGATACTTGTTTCATGAATTATTTGTAGACAAAATTTCTAACTTTTTAGTGCGCAATTTATTCAGGTTATTTAAAGATGCGACATTACTTTGAAACTAAGAAACGCACATAGTAGTGCGCGATAAAAATGCACGTAAATCAAGCGTGCAGAGTGTACGAACTTTATACGTAGTATAAAGATAATAAACGATTGTTGTTCTACGATTTGAAATGGTAATGAAATTAAGGGTGCAGTTTGGTATAAGTTAGTCTGTGCAAGAGACTCAATGAATTTATCAGCATAACAAATCGATGATTCGGAGATTCTCGAGCAAGTAACAGCTGCGTTCTCGGGACGATCTGCTTCATTCAAAAGTTCAGTACATCTACTGCAGACTATTATTCCGAATGCGTTTTATAACTTATGTCTACATAGTCAAAATATTGAAATTAAATTATTTATGATGCGATATGTTGGATTAGTATCTAACCAATTAGGTCTTAATTTCGACGGCCTTTTAATGATAATTAAATATCGCGCAGTTCATGAATTGAAGACATTGCGTGCTTAGAAGATATATCATCTGAATCTTTAAAATAGTACACACATTTCAATCGGCCGTTTTAACTTATGTCAAGGTCTATGATAAAACAGCGAAACGTGAGAGGAACGCGGGACGACGAATTAGTAGTCTCTACTTGAGCATCTTAATATTAATCGAGGAGGAGGTAATTCGTCGTTGATCGGGTGGACATTGTAGGTCCAAGTGCGGAGAGAGTCCTGTGGCTTTGCCGAACGAAATTGCAGATAAGATTACAGGGCAATGTGCGCGGCTTACATAGCCCTCGATCGACAGAGAGTTTCGCTAACGCGCGTTTATTAGCCTAGGCGCGGTAGCTGAGCGACTGAGAGTCCCGTCTGCAGTGAGAGGGACGGGGAACGAAGACAGATCCTCGTGGTGGGACACGCATCAGCGCAACCACCTATATATAAGGCGACGCTAATAATTTCCTTATACTTTGTCGCACTTGAACTAGGAGAGTTATGCAGTTGTGCGTTGCGTCGAGAGTTGCCGCACGTTCGCCCCAGGTGCATGAATTTTTGTCTGTATGGCCATAATGGCACTTTTTATGTTGCGGCCTTTGAACTCGCGAAGACTCGTGCTGATGTGCCTGACTCTGCTGATGCTTTATTTTCCCGCGTTGCAGTTCGTGTCCTAAGTGTCGAAAACTTGACGATCTACTACTGTAGCAAGGGATTATTGCTTTCGAATTCCGTATACCCTATCCGAACGATTAATTGTGCGCACACAGTGCGCACCAACTCATAATTCCCAATTGTCATTTTAACAATTATCTCTCACGCGCATTTAGGACAGTACGCGAGCTCATACTACATTGTTGAAAACGTAACGCAAGTTGATTAGGCATTAAAATTTATTATTGCCATCGAATAGTAAGTGGGCATTGATTTTGAAAATGACTCCATAAATTTGAAAACAGAAACTCAATTTTGAAGTCGATTCATGTTTCACGTTCATTGGCTATACGCTTGCATAGCTATGTGTGCAACAGTAAACACTAGAGAAAAAATGGCGAGAGTGAGTGGACAGACGATTGCGCCGCCGCGTACGTATACTTTTGTGAATATTTAACAGATAATGAGGATCATGGCAGCTTAAATTTACGAAACCGATCGCGGATCATTATTATTGCAATTATCAGTCAAGCGAGGGTTAATCGGGCGGATTGAAGCGGTCCGTAGGCGTTGCGGGGGCCTGACGCTTAGGGTCGTGCGCATCAATTGTAGACATCGTGTCGGGAAACTTTGGTTTCATCAAATATTTGCACTTTTAACGGCAGATTAAAGCCGGCCAACGTCGTGGGCAAAGGAAGAGAGCAGGAAGGGGCCAGAAGGGGCGAGGGACGTGAAGAGCAGGAGGCGCCCGCGGGCATCTTGAAGCCTCCCAGGCCAGACGGCCGCACGTGCGCGGAAGTCGCCGACTCGCGGTCGACAGAGACAAAGCACTAGGCGCTCGCACACGCCGATAGCGAGCTTTTTTCCGAGAAAGCCTCGACGATGCACCTGTGCCAAAATCGGCAGAAAGGACAGTTTAGGGTCTGGGCTGCCAGTATAAGTATCTTAACGGTGCACAAGCTATTTTTTAAATAGCTTACGATCATAAAATCATTTCATAATAGTACAGGATACTGGTATAATTATACTCATATTGTATTATGATGTTTTCCACTTGAATCTTTGTCATTAGTATTGTATTATTCCAATACTTTTACAACTATTATGTGTACATATACGTGTATTGTAAATCTAGATTTTGTTTTGTGTGAATTTACAAATAAAGTATTTATCGATACAAATAATATAAATACTCATGTAGCTTTATTTATTATAGTATGCCAGAGCTTAATAATGAAGATTGTCGAGGAAATACTGCATATCGTATACAGGAGACGTTTATTAATTCGACAACTCATCGACAATTCATGTAATGAGTTAAAAAATGGTAAAGATATTACAAACAGGAGGTCAAATGAGCTGCAGCGTCGGCCGAAGCAGCTCGCGCCTCTTTGCATCAAATGAGTCGATTTGCTAAATGGGCAACTGGATAAAAGTGGAGATGGAGCAGGAAAAAGAGGAAAACGAGAAATAAGAGAAGCTAGGAGGGAATGGGTACGCTGTAAAAGCTTACATATACTCCGCCCACGAGGAAATGATACAAAACTGGTGGCGCTGAGAAAAAGTATGGGCAATAAAGACTGGGGGAGAAAAGCAGCTGCCGGGAGGCGAAAAGCGATGCGTTGGCGCGGACGTCGTAAGTTGGATCCACGGATTTCCGGGGCCGTTGGCTGCTTACACTCCTGGCGGCAAATTAGATCGAGA
This sequence comes from Sycophaga agraensis, assembly GCA_018906755.1. NCBI lineage: Eukaryota > Metazoa > Arthropoda > Insecta > Hymenoptera > Pteromalidae > Sycophaga > Sycophaga agraensis. The sequence goes on from JACCIE010000042.1 coordinate 1,480,223, forward strand.
GCCGTGCGCCGGGCTAATCTCGCCTCGGTTCGGGCCCCTTTACTACGAGGCGCCCCCAATCTGCGGCCGTATGCTCCACCGGGAGTAAACATTTCACCCGGGCCGATGGATCCCCCGCGACGACACCCCTCAATCACCGCGGGCCCGTCGGATTGGATACGCGCTCGGAGCGCAATAGACTTTTCGGCCCGGGGTCCGGCTTGCAGTTGGCCCATCGTCGGGCGCCGAGTAGCAGCCAGCAATCGATAACGAGATCTCGACGCCTCTCTCGCCTTTCGCGAGCTAATTTACGCGGAATAGACGGAGCTCACTGCCTAACTGTCCGTCTAGTACATCGCGATTATGCCGCAGCAACCGTCTACTCGGATCAATCTCCTCTCATCCGCCCCGATAAAGCCCAGACCTTAAATCACCCGCCCGTCCTTTTGGTCCAGCACTCGCGCGCCCCAGATTCAATTAGTCGCGCGGTGCGCGCGGCTACCTAAGCCTCCGGACGCCTCCGGATAAAAAATGCCCCATTTCTTTCGAGGCCGGCCCTTACCTATTCTTATAGGAAGCCCTCCTCTTCAACATCTTCACTTCTGCATTCCCACCGATGCATTGGCCCACCTCCTTCGTATCGGATTTTCTGCTAATTAATGATCGTTCAATATATACGCAGTTGGCCACGAGCGTAATGAACATGGAGGAGCAATCGATCCTCATTTTAATGATATTACTAACTATTTATTAAACACAAGGTACAGTCCGGATGATACAACTTTACGTGCAAGACAATACGCTCGAATGATCGCAATCTAAATTGAAACTGTCCATCTTGTTTTAATATAGATTTCAAGTCTTTTTGCACGAATTCTATGATACGTCCGACTCGACAAAAACCTCTCGTTATGGTGAATGATTATTTTACTTGATTATTTTACTTTTTTTCACTCTCACGAAAAGTATAACTGTTTTAGTTTATTACTTTTTGAAACTTAACTATTGTTAATTTGCTACGCTGATAGAAATAATTGTTGAATGGTTAATCGAGTTATTATTTTTGCGACTAATAAAGTGAAAGCCGCAAAGATAATAAATTGCCAAATATATCGTAATCGATTAAATCACACTCGATATCATCGGAAATGAAAATCATAGAAAAACTGAAAAGCGTAAAAGATATTACACAGCTCTCGTTCGTATGGTTTCTCTTGTTTATTGGATTATATTCGAGTACGCGTAGCCTTTGGCCGTGCGATGTTGTCAAGAAAAAATATCGATGCTGTTACTGACGCTCCAGTCGATCAGCCGCGCGCCATTCAATAGGATGCGCAAAGAAAGAAAATGGTGCAGCTGGGAAAACGTTTCAAGATTGAATGCCCGCAAGTTTATTAAATCGATTACATGAGTATTCTCCGATTGAATATTAGGATCAATTGATGTTCTAATATGAACGCTTTATTTGCTTACCTTCTCACAGCAGGCGAATCGGCGGAAAAACACGGAGGCGGATTACCCGCGCCAGAGACGAGTGCGCAACTCACGTACATAACGAGGCGCGCGGGTGGGGCGGGCTGGCACTCTAAAAAGGGCCGGGGGTACAGGCGCGCGGCCGGTCGAGTAGAATTCGGCTCGGGCGCGGGCACGAAAAGCGCGGGAGGCATGTTACGCATCGGCCGGCGATCCGGGGCGCGCCGCGGCCGTTACGCTACCTGCAGGCGAATGCAGCCGCGGCATTTGCCATCCCGGAATGCTGCAATCCATTTAATTCAAACAAGCCGGCCGAGAGCACGGCTTGCCCGCCACCCCCGCTCCAAATGCGCGCGCGACGTTCGCCCACTCTTCTATCGCGATCCCCGGCTAGCCTATGCCGAGCTGCGCTTCCCACCCGAACGCCTTTGCCTCCGAGTCACCCGGAGATCATTTCCGGATCGGAGTATGCTTTCCTTTCGCCACCACTGCAGTCATGCGCAAACTGACTGCTCGCTACCCTCTCTTCTCAAGTAAATACCTATGTATATTCACTCCATGTACGCCATTCAGTCGCATACTTACACCAGGATGTTTTATTTAGAATAAACTTACCAATAACGCAAGCTTTAGAAAATTAGATGAAACCAGTTTATTCATTTTTACCTGGAACAAAAAAATGATACGACATTTAGTATATATTATACAATTAACAACAATAATGAAAATTTATTTGTCTTTAAATACAGTGAGTACATTAAAGATTAACAATTTAGATATTAGATTTAGAATTAAATATTATCCAATTAACAAGTTTTATTATAACGTTAGCTTGCTCAATGGCCATCATTGAATAGATAACAATTATTAGCTTGCTCGTTTCAACATATGATTGTGTATACAATGTATATGCTTACAGTGCGTGGCAGCTAATAATGATATGACTATGACTACATAACGCTTTAGTTTAATGCTATATATATGCATTATTATCACGAGTTAGAAACTGTATGCATTTATGAACGTATTAACGCAAGTTCAATAACTGAGAAACATTAACCTTCGAACCTTTTTGACAACGTATATGCAATCGTGAATCAGTTTAACGATATACTCGTAATACTCGAGCAAAATCTTAGCTAAATTTCGAGCTTTTTCGTATAAACTAGAATTTACCTGAAATTTGCATTATTATTTAGCTACCATAATTTATCCGCATTTTGTATGTGTACATTGTACGATAGCATAAACGCACGGGACACGTTTCGCGCGGTTAAGTATGCAAATAAATTCTATCCGAAGGTTATACCTTTTATTCGTCCAATTTAAAAGATGAATTTAGAGAAAGTTCACGATGCGAGGAAGAAAAGAAACAATCTGTCTGTGCACTCCCCGACAAGTTTTGAAAACAAGCTGTTTTCTCGCTCGAAATACTTAATTTGATTGTATTAAGTTTATTGGTCGGGCGTCTTGGCCGGGACTAGCGCAAGGGAATCGCTCGCAAAAGAGGCAGGTCACAGAAGCAGCAGGGTAGCAGGCCTGCAAACACATGCAGCCTGCGCAGGGTGGCTGTAGGAGCGACGTGTACCTATTGGGCATACAGGGTCGAATTGATCCGGGTTGTAGGGAATCGACGACCCTGGCGCGGGGCCAGGGCAGGGGGATTTACATAGAAATGGGTGTGTAAGTAGCGGTTATTTATGCCTCGCAAGGGCGGCACGCGATCGCCACTGGCCGCGAGGCGCGACCGCGCGGCGTAATCGCGCACCGACGGCCCGCGCCGACAAAGACGCACTTCGAGGGCCTGCTACATCCGTGATCCTATTAAAGGCCGATAAGCCCCCTGGCTCGTGCTCTTTTTTCTCGGCTATTCTTTGGCCGCTCGTGTGCGCCTTTGTGCGCGCCTCGGCCCGTGCGCCCATGGCTTGCGCCCTCGTAAAGGTAAATAAGGAAAATTACCTGTTAGGCGCCTCTCGCAGACCTATTATATACCCCGAGTCGCGCACCGCCAAGTGCATTGTGCCCGGCCGCCGGCCGCGTTTAATGGATTTTCTATTTATGAGGGCCGCCTGCCCGGCAGCGCTCGATTCGCCGCTCGATTCCTCGCTCGACTCTTTTCGCCCCCCCCCCCTTGATTAACGAGCTTTTACGGCCCGTAAAGCTCCCGCGGATAGTCCCTCATTTGCGAGGATTCGTCGCGTGAGCCCTGAAATCCCAGCCGGTGACCCCAGGCCCAAAAGCTCTCGAGTAGAAAAAAGAGTCCGCGAAGCGAACAATGCCAAATTGCGCGGCTACTCGGTTCAAGCCTAAGAAGGATACGCTTCGCAATCGCGCTTATAACAAACATTTGACGATAAAAATGTTAATAAGGATAATTAGCATTTGCACAGTTAGAAACACAACGCGCTAGCATAAATCAGCGACGATTGCCCCGGCTGCATTAATTTCTCAGTTTGTGTCATAAATCCCCTGCTTATTTCCATGCTCCGTATGGCACTATTAAGCTTAAAACGGATAATTTATAAAAGCAGTGCGCGCTTGGACAATCCGAAATTTATGCTTAACCGCACTTTATCAAAAACAGTCACCTTCGGTTGTACCGCACGGGCACTGTGTGCACTCGCGAGGGCCGGGGCAGCCGGACAAATTAGTGTAATTCGTGAAGCCAATTGCGTATACACTTTTAATTAAATACTGTACATCATCCTTCTCACTCAAGCCCTAAACGAATAAATTTCATACTCGCACCACTATTTCCGCCCATAAATACAGCCTATCGGAGGATTTCAGTCTACGAATATAGCCTACGCTATATTGCCATTTCTCTCTTCTGTACATCGCTACGAAACAATAATTAATACCGGAAATTTGACGCAAATGAAACTATTAAGTGGCTCGTGCACGCGTGCTCAGAGTTGTTCGAAAGCAATTAAAAAGAGCGCGTGCGGCTCAATGAAAGCAGCGCGCAGAATTCGAATATAATGGCGGACAGATTGCAGCGGGGTTGAATGTGGTGCATTGTCCTCCGTGGTGCATCGGGGCCAGAAGAGTCTCACGGATGCCGCGCAGCCCGCGCGCGTATTCGAGGGCGGAGAAAACGAGGAGTGGGGGAAAGGCCGCGAGCTGGCCGTAAACATCGTAAATCCAGCTAATCTCGGGGCCCCGTTAGGAGCCGCTAGCCGATCCGCCACCCAGTGTCTCCGGGAAAAGGATGATTTATCCGGCGCGCACCTGAGAGCTCCGCCGGCGCCCGCCGCGCGTCCGGATGCACTTGCCAAATGACCGGGCGCACGACCGGCCTATCGTCCTCGCGTTCGCGCCTGTCCGACGAGCGGCGCGGGCGCATCAGTCGCCGAGCTTGCTTTTCTATTCGGCCCTCGCTGCTCAAAGCTTCCGCTAATTTAGTCGGTGCAGCCACGGGGTTCTTTCGATTGCCTGCCGCGAAAAGTGAGTCGAGCAGCGGAAGACAAGACTCGGACGCGCGGCTCCCGAACGGGCCGCGAGAGCGGGCGAGTTACGAGGCCGCGGCCGTGCCTACGGCTCGTCATCGCGGCTTTCGAGGGACAATCCGATTATGCGGCCGCTTGCACCGACACTGGGTCATCGGTGCAGTCGCGCGACCACGCGACCACGCGACCACGCGTCCAGCCCCCGCACGTTTATGGGCTTTCTCGATGAGTTACGAGACGAGGCCAACGTGTCGGCCCACCGGGACATTCGCGCGATACCCGCCCGCCGCTCCTGTATAACCTACACTATCTATTCGCGGTCGCCCTCTCTCCGTTTTGTTTATACCCACCCTGTTTCAGATGGACCCGATAAACAATTTCTGTCTTGGCTAGTTTTACTCTACCTTACGATATTACCAAGTTGCGGTAACCTAAGTATTTATTATCTAATCTTGTCTATTTTTAAAACGTTTCGTAAAAAAATTGATTCGTTTTATACATGGTTTGCATGCAAATCTTAGAAACAACTAAAAAATTGCCGGTTTCTGTGGATGAAACCGGCCCTTTTTACTTTGAGTCTGCGATCAATTATCTTGTCGTTTGTATACGAGTTGTGGATTTGCTGTTGATCATCTAGGCGATTGAAAGACTGCTAGACACATCTAGTTTGTCCGGGAGCTCATTATAATTTATTCGAAAGTTGGCGAAAGGAAGGGTCGTTATTTTTCAAATTAATTTGGCCTACGAGGCGGCTCTTTCGCTCGGGACGGCTTTGTAAGAAGATTAAAGGCCCTGCGCGGTTAAAAGTTTTTCCATCTTACCGACTACAAGGAGCAAGGGACATTCACCGCGGAGGGAATTAAGCCGAGGCTGCGGGTCGTGCTCCTCGCGCGCCCGTGACTCTCGACCTGAAAGCCATCAAGCTCATCGACGGGGCCGCGATCGGGCCTGCTCCGCCCTCGGCCGCCGCAAGTGCGTTCGGTTGTACTCCTTTCGCTCCCCGGCTGCTCCTCCACCCACCCCCAAGCCTGGCCGCATTAAGCGGCGCGGATCCAGCCCACGCGAATGCTTAAGGTTCCGTTTGCTGATTTTGGGCACGCGCACCCCCGCCCGTCACCCGAACGCCCCGAGGGATCAGCTCGGGGCGAGCCTACGCGCGCACTACTACTCCGTTCCCGGGGCCCCTAATTCATTTAGTCGTATTTGCAAACGCCCCGGCATCGACGAGTTCCGCTTGAGCTGCAAGGGGCCGAAGCCGAGGCAAACTTTCGACTTGCGGGGCCGCCGAGAGCAAAGATGAATGCCTCAGCTATTGGTACTTACGGCCCAGTTGCACTGACGTGTACAAGGAAAGAGCAAACAGGAGAGAGAGCCCAAGCAAGCACGCCTGACAAATACTACCAGATGAAATAGTTCCCCGAGCTTTTCCGCGACTTCCCTTCCCACCCCTACCCCATCACCCCATCATCCCGTCACGCTGTCACCCCTAACTCCTTAACCCCATCCCGCGGCCCCTTCCGTACTATCTTTCTATTCCACTTGTTTTTTCGGCTAACGAGAAAAATAACTTTAGCGCTAGCGGCCTTCTGCAAACACGTGTAATTCAGTTATTGCCATAACAAAACTTACTGGTAAAACAAAATTTTATTCCGTTGATAAAGATGGTCTTGGAGTGAATGAAAAAACATAACAACTTCTCTAACGAATTCAAGTTCCAAGAGAGAGCGAGGGTAGATGATCAACAATAACTCTGAATAGCTTTCCAATGCTGTTTTTTGCAAGGTTGTAATGCCTATCGATGCATTTTTCAAGCTTGTCAGAAAACAACAGTGCTTTTGCTGAAAAAAATGTTCAACTAAATCTATCCATTAAAATGAGGGAAATTAATTTTCACTGTTGCATTACGTTGTCAATCATTAGACAATTTTTCTTCTGCACATGCATAATTGAGGTGCGCAATTGACGACGAGTCGAACGGCAGATCGTGCGGGCTAGATCCGATCGTCTAGAACGGACGAGACGAAAAGACCGCGGGACGAACGTCTAGCTGGGGAAAGCCCTGAATAATTCACCTAGCCGGATGCCCGAGAAGACCTTCCTTATTTATCCCGGCACAAATAGACGAGGGCGTCCGCGGGACGACGATGACGCCCGCGCGCCTGCCTAATTAAATGTGCATGGGTTGGGCGCGTAAGGGACACGGATCGAGAAGGATGAACAGAGCTGACAAGGAAAGACAGGAGAGAGGAAAAGTTGGCGGAAGTGGACAGCCGGCTGATCCGCGGCTTAGAAGCTCCGGTGTAACGAGGGGACGAGAAAAGAGCCAACCCGCGGGATTCCTGATGGGGACGGCCTAGCCTAGACAACTGTCGTTTAATTATAGAATTATCGAGGGTCGAAATAAAGTAATTCGGCTCATCCCTGTCATCCCGCACCACTCGCACCGCAACTGCCTCGCCCAATTTACGGCTTTGCAATCGCTCAATTTTTTTTCTCTGTTCCTGAGTATTATTCTTGAGGGCGATCGACTGCCGTTGTTACTCGTAATACATTATACATCGAAGCTTAGCCATACACAAAAGTAACACTGTGCATTTTATCCTTGCCTTATTAATTTACCGCGCACGATGAATCTCTCGGCAGATATATAGTTTTCTCGCGTATTGTGCGCTGTTTAATACCAAATTAACTTGAATAGCGAGTCTGCGATCATAGTGTAAAACTCTTCCACTTAGTCTTAGGTCCCAAGCATTCGTTGCACAGTTATTGCACCTATATGACCATTTAAAGAGTGGCCTCGAGCTGGCCATAGATTAATACCAATTGATGCGGAGAGATTTTTAATTAACAGGTGTGGGGGCGCCAGGGGTACGACGCTTAAAAGGCTTCGTACGGGGCACGTATATAAAGGGATCGGATGCGCGAGCCGCTCGCAAGGCGAAGGCAATATTTCCTCGCAAGCAAGGTCGACACTCGGTTAAATTAGAATGCCCGCGGCCTGTGCGCCTTATAAATCAAGCAATTTGGATGATGAAACGCTTCCGTGCGCGCTTAATATTCCAATATCGCTAAGTGCAGTTCGCGGCCCTTTCCTCTCCTTTTTCGGGGCAGGCTAGCCGCTTGGCCGGCTATAGATAGAGAACCACCCTCATATCTGCGCCCTGGCTCCTCTGTGCGGCCGCCCGCGGATGACTAATGGCCACCGGCCGCGAGCGTACATCAGCGGTTCGCGGACGAGCGCAGATCCAAGACTGCCCCTTATTCCAGCTCCCGCCCCCTGAGCTGGCGACTCTCTGGCCGATCCGCCGAATTGCGCCTAACCTCTCGCCAGGGATCACTGCCCTCCAAATGATTCTCTTCCTCTTCCGATCCCGATTCCGATTGCCCTCCCCAACCATGGCTTCCACTTCACCTTCTTCCGATAAATCGACCCCGCCGGAAGTTCATCCACTCCACTGCATAATTACTCCCACACCGAGACGCTCTATGAACCGATTTTCCAAGATGTTAGTTATCACTGCAGCGGTAGGAATCATAGCTTTTGTCACAATATCATGGAAGTCGAGTGTAAGTATGAAAATTTTTCATAGAAATTCAAAATTGTGAACATGTACTTTTCATAATTATTATGCATGTGAACATGATTATGATTATTTATGTGCCCTTATTTTCTCAGATTATCAAGTTATATTTGCTATAAATACGTTTCCTTCGAGGTTTCGTTTCAAATCTGTGGAATAAATCCAATATCAATGATACCTTAATGATATTATTGTAATACCACACATGCACTATTTGTAATGAAACTATACTATTATTTGTTCATTTTTTGGTACCGAAAGAATCTGACTGCTACTAGTATTTATCTGATCAGTTTGGTTCAATCATATCCTGGCCTGTTGCAATACTGGGAGGCACCAAAAATCATGTGTAGCCTCGAAGTTCCTGGAATTTTCTTTAACACATTTGTTTACATCTCAAAGACTTAGACTTAGACAGTAAACTTGCTACGATTCCTTTACACAATCATATTTTATCAGTATTTAGGCTTTTTAATTACACTTCTATATAATTTGTTAATAGTTTCAGGGACACTGGTAAAGTGAATAAAATACTTTAATAATTAAGATTTCTCTCTTTCACTCTATGTCCATCATTCATTATGGTTAAATCTGTACAATTTAAATAGTTAATTGTAATCTATGAAACCTTTCAGTTCATAAAAGTCTTTTTCAAAATCTGAATAAATTACATGTATCAAATACTTTTATTCTGCATACAGTGCAGAATACGAGTACTATGTAATTTGTAATCATAACATTTATTTATGAACAGTTTTTAAGCTGATGCGAGCAAAAACTAGAGTCGGTCCTACCGTAGGCTTGAATAAAGGATCTTGGTTTTACCGTTTATGTCATTATAATTTACGATTATGGCATAGAAGAGCGTTCGGTAGTTTATGCCAATTAGTCAAACTTTTTAATTATAATTATATCTATTTGATTTACGATTAGCTTGATGAAATTTACTTGACCTATACATTAAAGTTAACATATACTATACGAAATTAAAATGGCTTTATTCCTCTGTAGTGACACGTGATTTGAGTATTTTTTACCTATTAAGTTGAAGGAGGAGCATCACTGAAGCATTTTGTACGATAGATTTTTCTTTACAATACGGTCTCGTGCAGTATGTAAATGTTTGAAAACAAATTTTTGAATCGAGCGACGGGTTTTTGCGAGTCACCTATAAATCAGGCATATTCGAGAGAGTGGCTATTATTGCTCCGTGAATTCTACGGAGGAACGTGCGATCGTCGGCCATCCCAAAAAATATTTAGCTCCGTGGTCGCAAGAACAATAGGAAATGTTTCATTGTTCGTTTAATTGTGCAGTTATTCAAGTAACTCATTACACCAAGTAGGAATTGTCCATAAATAGCTGCTCGCAGATAAATTCACCGGCGATGACAAGAGCCCATCAAATGTCCGTCTGCGGCTTCTTTTTCGGCCTCCTGCAGTTCTCTTGTAGTTCTCTCCAGCTGAATGCTAAATAAAAATCAAGAATAATAAAATGGCCAAGTAGAAAAGAGAACAGAGGAAAATGAGAAATGAGAAGAGAATGCGTCTGAGAGCGTCTGTTATTCTTCAAACAACACTTTCCTGAGCAGCGATATCAAAAAAGAGAGTGGTAGGAAAGAAAGACGTAAGAACAATGAAAAAGTGAAGCAGCTGGAGTTGGCCATTCGCAATAATACAAAAATCCCGGTCGGAGACTGGATCATCGTGTCTCCCGAGCTATACTCAATTCAGGTAAGTATAGGTACACGGAAAGGTGTCGGGAAAAACAAAGGACACGAGGGCAAAACTTGCCTCTTAGAAGTTTTTTCACGAGTTTTTTTAACGTTTCAGAAAGCTCGTTTACCCCCGCTCGATCGGCGCGCGTCTCTGCTGCCTTTTTGTGCCCGCGATTTTTTCCTGCTCTCGGTTATCGTTGTATCCCGGTTGAACACAAGCGCATTCGATTCACTCGCGTAGGCTTCAAGGATGCTGGGTGATCTCCACCTCGAGCAGTGTAGCATTTAATGGCCTTACTTTTAAACAGGGAAAATATGGAAAATATGTAGTTCTTCAATTGCTTTTCTTCTTAAATATTTATTTCCACCTCTAGCGTGAACTCCACATGATTTTTTCTTTTTTCGGATGCTGACGTATCGACTTAACCTACCAGCACCAGTTAAGTTTTGAGAACTTTAGACAGTGTTATTGGCATACTTGACTTGAAAAATTGGTATTCTTTCTGTGAGGGACAGGACTAGGAGCAGGTTACAGTTTGTACACAATGAAAAAATGCGAGGTCTTTTAATTTAACAAAGTAATTCGTTTATTTGAATTACTGACAAACAAAAGTCGCACTATGAAATAACAAAAGAAAAATAAATAAACGGCTGGTGCCGCAACGCTCACCTATTTGCCTGCTGTCTCGATCGAAAGTGACCCTTTGTCCGCGAAGGGCCCGATCGTCGCCGATCGCTATCCCCTCCCCGCGAGTTACGCGAGAAGCGCGAGCTGTCGCGCCGCGCGAAGCCCGGCGCTACGAAAACCCGCGGTTTCGCCCGAAAATCCACGAGTGTCGCGGGGCTACTAAATGCCTAACGGCCACGAGGAATTTCACGTCTCGTGCACGGGGGGTGGCCTTCATAACAAGGAGCAAGCTCCGCGAGGCTCTTTACACCACAGGTAGGCCTTGCGCCTACCTGAGTGAACGGCTGAAGCCACGAATCCACAGTGATTCGCGCTGAGGTAGCCCCGTTTCACTATTTTAAATCATTTTGCTCGAACAAAAATAGCTCCGCCCTCCCTCGCCCCGCGAGGAGTGGACAGCGATCAGCGCGCAAACGCCTAATAAACACATAACGCCAATACATACAATTCCCATCCAATTAATAATAAATAAGTAATTAAGTAATAATCAACAATTCGCAAAACGCCGACAGATAGTTTTCGCATTACAACTTCGATCCATAACACTTTCCTTCATTTTACTAGCACTTCTAATAGTTGTTAATCAAAAGTAAGCCTCGGTAGTTAAGGCAACCTTTTTATATTTATTTATAAGTCGTATGGATTATATTTATAAAAGTAAACTAATAACATTTTATTTTTATATATGATCCAAAGGCAAGTACATACAAGTGTATGTCGGAGAGAAATAGCCTGCAAGGAAGTATTTTTTGCACGTGCTGTTATGAAATATATAATGTAATTGATATACTCCATTACCTGAATTTATAAGCAATGAAATATTACGCAAACATCTCGTTCAAAATATGTAACAATATTGATTAATCATCGTGTAGCATTGGTACGTACCAATATTTTCGTATTAGCTGGTGCACGACATTCCGAGGGGCAAGACGTTTGGCAAATAAATTGTCCGCTTAATAAGATCGGTATTCAGAGAAAGAAAGACGCGCGCGTATCTATGCAGATTATAGTGCGTTGGTACTGCAGCGTAGAGTAAGACGGAGAAGTAGATCGCGTCGGGCTTCTTTTGCCGATCGTTGGCCTGCGAAACACGTGCCTCTGGCACTCGACGGCCAGCAGGAGGTGGTACTCGAAAAATGGCCCGAGCAAGGGAGGCTCGAGTTAAGTCTTGAGGCTGGACGTGGACAGGAGGAACGAGGTGGCTAATAACAGAAGAATAAGAGGGCAATAAGAGGAGAATAATAAGGAGGGGAGCGAGCAGCTCGGGCGGCGGAGGTCGGGGGTGGGGCTGGGTCTAATTAGTCGCGCCAACTCGTGATAATTGTCTTTTCGCGCGGGCCACTCGCTCTATTTATTCGCGCGCATACAAGAGAGTGGGCGCTTGACGTAGTGGGCGCTCGGTTGTCGCGGGTCCGCGATATGGTTTATTTTAAGCGCGGGTGCCCGAGGCGTCCGGGGTCCGCCCGCCCCGAAAAATGAGCTCGACTGCTTTTCGGCCTCCGCTTCCCCCTTGCAATTAGACTTTGCCAAGCTATCCTTTTACATGCCGCGTAATTCAAATAAAGACGCTCAATAGCCGGTCGAATATCGAGCGGAGACCGTAAAAGAGGAAGGCCCTTCGACTCGCCGAGAGTCTAATTGAGAATTCGTTATTGCAAGGTTGTTTGAAAGCTTCTGCGGCATTACCCGATGCGGCGCGAGCGATAGGACGGTGATCGAGGGGCCCTTTCCTCCGAGGCTCCAAGGCTCCTTCGGGACTGCGGAGCTGCCTGCCTACCCCCGAGGAGCGGCTTCTCCCCGAGCGTCCCCCAGGCTTAATTTGTTGTTCTTAGGGGTTTCTTATCGGCGGGGGTGCGGCTCCAATTAGCATCGGTGCGCCCTGGTCAAGCGGCGGCGACGAGCCCCTCTTATTATTTTTCCAGTAGAGATGTAACGCGATCTCGCGGTTCAGGGGCGACGGAGGCTGCGGGTTTGTAATTCCCCGGACTCGGTTCGCTTAGTGCGGAGCCAAAGGCCTCGGGAGCTCGGCGGGCGCCCGAGGCGACCACTTGTTTCCCTTGTCTATTCGCGCATTAGGGGGAAAAAGGCCTGGTTTTTCCGAGTCGCCGCTAACCGCCAGGCGGCGGAGCCAGCCTCCACGGCAGATCTCAGTGTGGATCTCTTATTTTTGCAGCTGAAAGGCCTAAGACGAGCTCGCTTGCCGCCGCGAGGGGGGGGGGGATAGCACAGAGCGGCAATGTCATTTTTATTTCCTTGGACTCGGCACGTCGCCTGCGCGATACCAAGGCTAGTTGACAAGTGTAGATAAACAATTTGGATGCTCCATCGTTATAGACAGGAAGAGCTTTTGCTGCTGCAATGAAAAGGAGTGAAGAGAGGAGAAGCGGAGGGGATCCATAGCAGCCGAGAAAAGCAATCTGATTCGGAGCGGAACCGCGGCTGTAGTTGCTGCTATAGCTGCTGCCTGCAGTGGCGCGGGGGTTCCAGGAAGAAGTCGCGTGCGCGCTGAGGATTGCGCCGGGCAACGAGTCGCGGGCCGGGCGACAAAGCAATCCGTCAAGTTCAAGATCGTCGGCGGCGGAGGTCGGAGAGCCGAGGCGGACGAGGGCGACGAGGGCGATGAGGGCGAGTGCACCTCCCGGCGAGGGCCCCGGGCTCACTCGGTGTAAAATTTAAATTCCGCCCGAGGAGCCGATGCGCCGGCGTCGCGCCCTCTGCCATCGCTTCCAGCGACTTTTTTCATCTTTTTCCATCTTTTTCGATCTTCCTTTGGGGCTGCTCGACCTTTCCCTCGGAGAACTGCCCTTGCCCTTGTCCGCTTTATCTTGCGCATTAAAGCGGATCTTTGATGTCTCCCGCAGGGGCTTTCCGCGCGATGTGCTCGACCCACCAACTCGATTCGCGCATCCTCACTTTGACGCTCGTATTTTGTTTAAACAAAATGGAATCGCTGCGGAAAGGGCGATACCCCTGCAGTGGGAGGGGTAACGAGCGCGGAATCGCGGGGCTGGCAGCCGCGGGCAGCCGAGAAACCGGCTCAAAGGAAGCGTTAAAAAATCATACGGCGAGGCGTCGCGCGGGGTAGTCGTTGGCGCCCCACGGCCGAGTCTTTGTTTCTCGGCGAGGAACAGCTGGGGGGTGGCGAGCCGAGTTCCAATTAACAGCGGCGGGATCTGGAGCGGGAGAATTGAAGGGCCCACTCGAGGAGGGCCTCGGCAGAAGGACTCGCTCGGGGATCGGCCGGGGTATGCATATCGCCCCGGTCGCGCTGCCGCCCCGAGCTAACGAGACGCGCGAGTGACACGCGACGCGACGCCCCCAGCGAGGGCAGCCGCCGGGCCCCGACCGACTGCCGAGCGCCATGGGTGGGAGTCGCGTGTGCCACCCTTGGCACCCTCACCCCCATGCGTTATGCATACGCTATGCGTTACGCGCAGGCGCCCGCGAACAGCCCGGGCCCGATCCATACCGAGCGATCCTTCGCCTACCTGCCGATAATCGCGGGTAATCAAATTGTCGGACAATGTTACTTGCCAGAGGTTCTTTTGAGGCTCTCAAGACTCAAAGAAACTCAACTTTCCTGCGGGCTTTTGTCGAGAGCCGTTAATCGCGGCCGGGTAATGTGCGCGAGCCCATTGGCATAACTCTGGCGGTGGTTGTAAAATCAAGTTTGTACCGACTGTGAGGCATAAAGTATATTTTATCGCGAGAGAATGAGGAATAGTTAAAAAATATCAATAAAAGTCGATAAAACGGAATAATGGAACTTGCGGGAGGGAAGGCGCGGTAAGGTACCGAGCGCCGGAGACTTAGCGCGCATAAAATAGCCCAGGCTTTCGACCGGAGTACTTGGCAAGTTGCATTGGATTGCAGATCGCGAAGGCGCTTTCCTCAAGGTTGGAGCAGCGCGCGCTTTCAGCGATCCCAGGGAAAGTCGGCCGGCCGACGCTCGGCCCGCGAAGCGCGTCAGTCCCGGCGAGGGCCCATCGCGGCCGGATTAGGATCCTTGGCGGCGCCTGTTGCAAGCCGGGCCGTCGAGCGCTCTTCATGACTCGCTGGCGACTGCGGCTCCGTGGCGGCACGCAAGCTGTTCCCTGGCACGCCCGGCCTCCTGCGAGTTGGCGCGTTTTCGGTGCGCCAAACGAGCCGATCCGCGGGAAGTATTGCGGGGGGCCAGCCGCTCGGCCAGCCCCTTGTCCCTGCCAGTCCCTTAATATTTCCTCGAGCCCGGGGCGGCTGCCTCGTTAGGATGCTCTTATCTCGCGCCACCTGCATTATGCAGTTCTGCCGCTGGCGCAGCCACGGCCACACCCTCGCGAGCTTTGTTGCCGGACGCGACTCCCCCGACCGTCCGCTTTGTCGTCGACCTTCTGCGGCCTTTTCTTCGTTACTTCCTTGCCCGCGCGCAGGCACCGAGTCTCCTCCGACTCTTCTCTCGGCCCTTTTATTTCCAAAGGCGCCACTCCTGCTTCGCTCCCTGCGTGCTCCACTCAATGTCTTATTTAAACAGTCGTTATTCTCCCCGGTCGACTACATGTGGAGCCCCTCGACCCTCGGCTGCAGATCCCTCCTAATTATTCCTGTATCAGATCCCTTGTACCACTTCGACTTTTATTGCGCGCTCCTTGCAAAATAATTTGTAAAGCAATTCTGAATAGGTAAATTTGAGTCCTCGTTTGTAGCACGTGGTCGAATATCGCCTCGTCAGGTGGCAGTGCTATAGTACATTTCAATGAGCCAGCCTGCATGAAATAGATTCGAGGACGCGTCCGATCCTTCCTCCGCTTCCGGCCTCTTTTATTTTTTTCAAAGGCGTAGCGGATACGCGCATACCAGACAGGGAAAGATCAAGTTGTTCGACGAGAGGCAGGTTATTCTCGTAAAAGCGTCCGTCTTCCATATAAAAAAGAAAAACGTCCCGTCTCGAATAAAAAGACGAGCGATCGAGCTACCTTTTATTGTGTCTTTAAATATTATCAGCGTCGAGTTAAGAATTGGATGGTTTCACGTAAAACCAGCTCAAAGAGATTCTTCCTCATCTTATTGTTTCCGCCTACGTATGCGCCCGAATGTCACGACAGATTTTTGCCTGCTTCTGCTCGGCCAGACGTCGATTTTTTGAATTTTCAATTTTCAATTTTCAACCACTTGAATCAGTAGGGAAAGCCGAAACTCGGTGGAATTAGCCAAGCTGGAGGGCGAGTAAGAATCGAAGCGGGCGAAACGGGCGCCTAACGAAAACGCCCGCGGAGGCGGGGGATCTGCAAGCAGGGCAAAGGGCTCAGGGCACATTTGCATTGAATGCCCTTAGCCGAGCTGCCGCGGGAGCGCCGGCAGCGCCACCGCCGCCGACTTGTACCATTGTGTTTATTTATGCACTTTAATTATATCAAATATGGTGGTGCGGGGCCGCCGGCGATGCGCCCGCGCGTATAATGGGGCCCGTGTACTCTATACGTAAAAGACACGTAAGACGCGGATGTACGCGGCTTTGTTCTTCCTCCCGGCGCGGGCGCGGCGGTTGCTCTCCGCCCCGGGCCGCGCGTTGTTGCGCCGCCGCTCCTCCGCGAGCTCCTATACGGAAGACAGCCGCGCCGCCGATTCCCGCACCGCTAATCGCGCCCTCCGCGTACGAGCGCCGGCTAAGGAGGATCGCCTCCGCCCGGCGGCGCGCGCGAATCTGCACGAGCATTCCTCGCCGGCTTCCTTTTTTACCTGGCCCGCGGCGCCCCTACCCACTTTTCCCCCCTCCCCGCGGCCCCGGCCTCGCCTGCTTTTTATCCTCCGCGATTCATTGTTCTTTTGCTTCGCCCCCGGCGCCCTCGGCGGCCCCGGCACCCCGCCGCCCCCGCCACGCGCAGCCCCGAGGAAATTACTGTATTTATTCGCCGAGTAATGAGCCGACTAAGCACGAATTACGGACTTTTTCGAATTACTTGAGAATTGGAGCGAGCGCCCTAGGACGCCTGCGCGTATAACCTATAAACGATTCCTATCTCCATACGACCATACAGAGCTAAAGCCCCACTTTGGGATTTAGCTTAACCTCTGTTATTTTATAGCCTTATGCACGATACATTCATTTCGGTAAACACCACTACTCATTCGCATAACCTCTGTACAAACCTTTATATTGTTATACTTTTATTTTAAAATAAGCGCCAGTCGGAGGAATTGATTACGGGAAAAAAAGATTTATTGCAATTATTTATAATGTTTTCATGGATAAACTGTATAAAATTGGTGGGAATTGAAGATTGGCAGCTTGTGCGATCGGAGTGCGATCTTTATCAATTACTGCTCGCCGTCTGGGAGCAGTGCCACGATTGCCGATCGCGGCATGTCGACAATGGCAAATGGGACTGCAATCATTCCATAAACGCTCGTAATCGAGGGCTTAAAACGTGTAATCATTAGACATTTTTCCTCCCCCGTGAAAAGCGGTTGGCTCAGCAGGAGGAATTGAGCAAGCAGGCGCGCGGTGAGCGGGGCGCTTGTAACAAGGGCCTCATCAGAGGGGATCTATCGCAGCCTCTCGGTCTTCGTTCGGCGAATGTGCAGCCACGGCGGCAGTGCTTTATTCTGGTTTACGGGCCTCGCGGGAGCTGGCGTTACACCCGCGGGGGAATTCGGCCGAGCGGCCGAGTATGCAAAGTCGAGGCGCGGGACAAAGCGCGGACGTAAAAATGTTTCTCGGTATTCGCTTATTAAATTATTCGGGGCCGAGGGCGGATCGGCGCAACAAGCGTGGCCGCGCATTAAACGATTTTAATAATGAGCGAGCCGCGGGGCTGCGCACGAGATCGCGAGCCAGTTTCCGAGTGAATTATAATTGCTTCGGCAGCCGTGTAACCTGGCTTCGGGACAGACTTGGGCCCTGCACTTGACGCACGATAGGAATCTTGCGTAACGTCCAGTTTTATCGGGAGGTGCAATGAGGGACGGGCTCGTGACGGGGCCGGCCGGGTAGCAATGAGGGTCGACGGAGGTGTTTCCGCCCGGCCGCGGCAGTACGCAACGGCAACGGCGGCTGGCATTAATTCAGCCACGAGGTAGACTAACTCCCGAGATCGCCTCACGTGTAAATAACTCGAAATAATGCTTCATTTCTGCTCGCCGTTTCAGATTAATCTGAGCTAATTGTTTAGTGTTTCGTGAAATATATACGAGGGCCACGCTAACTAACTGACTTTGCGCAGCTTCCGTTTCGAATCGCTCATTGTTCTTTACAGCTCCTGGCTCCACTCGCGTTTATAATTAGGCCTATTGCGATAACGATTTAAAGTAGCGCGTGAAAAGCTGGGCAATCGAGAGAAGAAATTGTATGCATTTCGAGGGAGCGATAGCGGGGTGAGTGTACCGCGGAAGAGGAGCGCCTAATCAGCAGGGCCAGGGACTCAGCAGTCCGCATTCTTCAATTCGAAAAGAGCCGTGGCTTTTGAAAGGAAGGCGTTTTAAAAATAATTGAAAAAGATAAAAAACGTCGCCGGCGGCGCGGAGGGAGCGAGCCAAGTGACGTGAAAAAAAGGAGAAGGTGGAGGAGGAAGGGAGCGCCGAGTCGTTGGCAACTGGCAAGACAAACAGGCCGAGAGCGAGATCCATTTCAGGGAAAAAGAAGCAGGCAACAGAGGCTGTTTTGCACGCGCGAGGGCAGAACGCATTTGCTTAAAAGGGGCATTAGGCATCAGCGAGGCCCAAGTGACGCGAGGGATTTTATACTTTTCTGACACGCGTCGCTCGGCGAACTCGAGCGCTCCGCCCTCCGCGGGCTTGGCTCCGATACTCGGGTTCTCTCGGTCCCTCTCGGGCGGCTGAGGGCATAGACGATCCGGGCTTGGAAGCCAATCCGCATAGGGACGGGGAAGCCAGGGCCGCAGCCAGGAAGGGCGATGCGCGCCCCAGATAATGCATGCAGATAGGATTGGGCGCGAGGGAGGCTATATAAGGAGGGCAATATAATGAGAGAAAGGACCGTCGCGTCGGCAAGGCTAGCGCTCCCGACTCCCAGTAGCCCCATCCTGTGAGACCTATAACCTTGATCTCAGTTCTCGGGCTCTGGCGCGCCTGCCGCTCGAGGCTCATCCGCCGCGCTTTCGGTCCACTCGGATTCACCCGTCCCTCGCACACCTGCGCAGTGCGACGGGCAAGCGGGAGCGATTAACTTGGCCCGATAAACGTCCTATGCAGCCCGAGAGCGTGGCACGCCGACCAAGTAGAAAAGCGCGCGCTTCGCGAGGCGAGGAAACAAGCCGCAGCGCCACCTGCGCCACCTGCGCCACCTGCGCCATCTGCATCCGCAGGCCAGGGGAAACGCAGGAAAAGTGAGGACGCGCGGCGCGGAGGAGCTAGCGGAGGCTTGAAAAAGCGGGCGGTCCAGCTGGCAAACAAGAAGAGTTGAGCGATATCTCGCACGGGCGCGCGTTCAGCTTAGTGCACGCGCCGCGGTGTGCCGTTGGACCCCATTTATTAACCCGGCTAACGAACGTTCGAGGCGCCCTCTGCGCTTGCTGGCGCTTGATTTCCGGGCCACGCGCTTCGAATCAGTTTGAATATCCCTGGCTTCTGCCCCGCCTCGGCCCTTGCGCCGCCCAACCCAACATTCTTTTCAGTCTGCGCCCTCTGCCGGCTTTTTTTATCGCTCTAAGTATACTTCATTTAGTTTTGCAAATCCGAGATTAGAAGACGCCCCTTTAGCCGTCATTGTTCCCTTTCCAGCTGAGAACCGGCCCCCCGCGAAGGAAGCCGCTGCTCTCTTTTTCACCGGGCGTGCCTTGCGCAGCGGCGCCGGCGCCACGCAAGGGCCACCCACTATTAGTAAGCCGGTTAAAAAGTTAGCAAAGGAGCTGCGTCACCGAGGAGTCGTTACGAGTCGATGCATCGGTCTGGCCGTTTTATACCACTATACGCACGCCTCGCACTTTTAATTAAAACTCCTGGCTGTCTTTTTTCTTCCAACCTTGCTTCCTGGCTTTCTTCTTCCTTCTTTACCTACTCCTCTTTTTCCTTCTTCCTAACTTACTTTCTCCTTTTCATTTTACCCGTGGCCGTCAAACTGTTTAACTTTGCCTCAAAACGGGCGAGTGCGCTTATGACTAGACTGCTAAAGCGATTATAGTCCCGAATCTCTTTCTTAAGCCGCTTTTCCTTCACTTTTATTTACGGTCATTTAACCCCGTATAGGATCTTAATATTTTAACATAAAACCGTTGAAATAAAATAAGACACAAGTATCGTAGACCATTAATAACTTAGCTCTTGCCTCTAATTACCGTCTAAAATAACTTTGTCAATTAGGATTTTTACTCATTCTTTATATGGTGCAGGTGCTTTTTCAGCACTTTGAATCACTTTTTATTATCGAAGGAAGTACATAGGATACGGGAAGCGCAGGTGGATCACATAAAGAGAAGAAGAATTGAGAGGCAAAGGGAGGGTTGGAGAGCAGAAGGCCGGCTCGCGGAGAGCGGAGGAGCTCAGTGATTCATGGCAGCAGGCGCGCTCATCATTTGTTTGACTATTCCTCGCCGCCCGGTATAACTCACCCCCCACGAGGTTGCCCCTGTCCGTCGGGCTATATACTGCTCCGGGCCGCTCGTTCGCAAAGATTCGACCACCAGGAAGCACGGACGTTATCCTCTAGCGCTTGGTCGACTCGAGTCTTTTTTCTCCGTAGCCCAGGCCCTCGAAAATAATAGCCGCGCCCTTCTTCTTTGCATCTAAGCTAGGGCCCTTTATTCTCTCCTTGGCGTATTCGTGCGTATCCAACCGGGGAACTGTTAGAGGATAGACTCGAATAAATCCGATTCGAGGAATATCATTATTCGAATAAAGCTTTGGCCTTTGTTGGGCGAATAAATAGCGATTGGATATTTATTATGCGATTCCGTTTCTTATTGTATCCTGTCCTGTATATTCTTACCGGACACTATGTTCTACTAAAAGTCATTTTTAAGTCTATTAGCTCTCAGGCGGGATTATCTGAATAAATATTTAATATGCGCATGACTTTAATAGGCAGCAATAAGTTGAGGGCTTAATTCAAATCTGCTGACATCCGGATTATTCATGAGAGGAATGTAGGTATGTTGGCAGTTGTTACTAGCAAGTACATTTAAATGTAGACTAAGCACGGGGCAGGGGAGATAATATATACAGGGGAGGGAGATCGTTTCCACAGAGCAATCGGCGATTCGATTGAGCGCGGGAGGCGAGGCGCGAATTGAAGCGAAAGCAGAGAGAGTAAAAACAATCGGAGGGCGAGTCGGGCGGTGGCGGGCGTAAAAGTTGGTCCCTTCCGCTGGGCAAGAGGCGCCAGCGAGGCTATCCATATTCACAGGGCCACTCGGCGCTAGGGCCACTGCTCTTTCCGCGGGCAAGTGTCGCGGATTCATGAATTTTCCATCGTTTATCGAGCTTTGGTCCCGGCCGCGCAGCTCCGGCCGGAAATAAAAAGCGATCGCGGTCGCGGGCCGGGCGACGTGGCCGGCTATGCAGATCCCGGCCTCGGGGCTTTTGGCCGAGTTGGCGCCCGACCCTAATCGCCGAATATTTGAAGCTTTAATGAAAGGCACCGCGAGGTGGCCGGGGCAAAGTTGGTGCGGAAGGTTTGCCATCAGCCGGGGGAGCGGTGGCCGGTTCGGACGCAGGTTCGGCCCTCGGCCGGGCATTTCAGTTGGTGACCCGCGCAGCCTGGCACTCGGGCCGCTTGTGTCCCAGGGCAGAGTTATTAGGCCGCGCGAAGCCGTCTCCGCCCGGCCTGGCGATTCGGGAGCGAGGCACGCGGAGTCGCTAGTAATCGCGGGGCCTCGGAGGAGCGGATTTCCCCGGCGGCTCGCGGCGATCCTTGTTTATCGCGGCGCGGCGAAAAGGCCGCCGGCGGCGTTGCCCCTTGGCGCGGGCGGCCTTTATTATCGCGGCCCCGGGCGGTCGCGCGCCTCCATAAATAAGCCGGGCGCCCGGGGCTGCCGAGTGCGGGCCCTGTCCGCGCGCCCGGCTAATCCCCGGCCAATCGTCCAAATATTTATAAATATCGCGGCTCTCCGCTTGTTTCCCCGATATTTATGCGGCTTTTATTTTTTCGAGGGTCGTCGGCCGCTGCAATCCCGGATTACTCGGCCTTTCGCCTCGAGCTTTCCGCACTCGGCTACCCGCCCAGCGCGCGCTTTTATAATCACTCTATAAATCTCTCGTAAAAGTTTTTATCATCCCGGGATAGCAGGCCACTGGGCGCTTTCGATGCACCTGCACATGTATTTATCGTGAAATAACGCGCGGAAAAACGGGGTATTGTAGTGGGCGGCGATTTATCGCGCCCTCCCTCCCATTAGCCGGCCTGATCGACTAACTTGTACGCTTTTACTCGCCAGTCGGAGATTTCCCCCCGCGACGTAAGCGGCGCAAGCCCCGGGCAGCCTCGTAAGCGCCGCCTGTTTCAACGGGTGCATTATGCGTCGGGCCGTTGAACGTCTCGCCCCTCGCACCGAAGGCTCGGAGACGCGCATTGCGCGGGAGCCTCGCGGATGCCTTGGCAGGTAGGCCGCCTCTCGCGCGCCCACGCCTCGCGAGCCCACCGTCCAATTAATAAAACAAACGTACAGGCAAGGGTGAGCGTTGGCGTCGAGGTGAAAGGGACTCGGGGTCGTTAGGGCCGCTCCCGAACCGCCGCGCCTGCCTCCGAGGCGTGACGAAGCTCTCGGAAAAGGCCTCCTGAAAGGGCCCTAATGAGCCTTTTGTCGGGCCCCGCGGGCCGAGCCGAAACGGAGGCGCGAGCCCGGAGCCCGCGTGCGTCACCCCGCGCACCTCGAGCCATAAAGCCCTGCTGCGGGCCCTCGCGGTCGCCTTATCTCCCCGATTTCGTGGAGGCTCCATCTAGTCGAGCGGGGACGAGTACCGGCCTCGGGCGCCCGACTTCGCGCGCCTGTCTTTCTCGGCACGAGGGCTGTCCGCCGATTCCGAGTTCGTTATAAACTATCCCTCGGCTTATCAAATTGTCCGTGATCATTCGGGCTTACTTGGTTCGAGCTCCCGCCCTCCGGGAAAATACAGCAAACACCGGTCCCCCGGCCCGAGCGGCCTGGGGAATAAATTTTCACGTTTCTCCTCTGCTTTATGTACCGGGCGCCTCGCGAGTCGCTCACGCGGGCGCAGCTCTACGTGGGCTAGAGCCGCCAAGAGCCAGTAATCCCCAACGATTAGACTAATAACCCCGCGACTCAAGATACATCGGATCCACTTTGGCCCGCGTCGTGCAGCCCCGGACGAGCGCGCGGAATCGGCGCACCAGCGCTACAGAGCAAGGGTTAACCGAGCGTCGGAGCCGCTCGTCGGGCCAGAGGATCCGCGAACAAAGACCCGGGCAAAGATGCTGAATGAGGCGGGCGGACGTCTTGATTGGACCGCGCGTTCGCCCGTCGCACTAAAAATGTTCCTCGGGCCCCTTAATTATTTGACTGCGCGCCTGCTCCGCTATTCAAGCGCCGCGATTTCCTTGCATCCCTTTTAATTAGACCGCTCTGGAGCTTGTCCAATTGGACGGATTAATCAGGGCCGCGCGCATGTTTTAGCTTGGGGGGATTCCGATTTCCGGGAGCCGAGGGAAGAGGAAAGTCGGTCGAATCAATAAAGCGATGGGCGCTTTCTGCAGATGGCTCGTTGGCCGAAGACTTTTTCGCCGGGAGATGTTCGTCGTCCCTGGTTACGTGGGACTCGACGCACATCGACTACATCTTATTACGCCCGGTCTTCGTCTCCGACCGCTTGATCTCTCACCTGCCCGCTTTGTCTTCGACATCCGTTCGCGCCCCCGCAAGCTCCTTCACCGCACTTACGGGAGACCTCGAGCGCGAAGGAAGTGGCTTCGCCGATAGCGATGATGGCTGCGCGCGGGAGCGGATTAGTCGGAAGGCATCGCTCGTCATGCTCGATGAGCCTCGCCGAGCTTGAACTAGTCCCCCTGGGACCCGGACCCAGGCTCCGCGCGCTTCCCGGCATCTCGCAGCTATCTCCCCTGCGATCGGATCATTTTCTTCGATGCCTCGCCCCATTATTCTTTATGAGCCCCGAGCCTCGAAAACGCCGCGGGCGCAAAGTCCCCGTCGGTCGCCGGCTTCCTATTTTTCTCCCGAGTCCTTTAACGGCATAAATGCGTTTACGCGGGCGTTTAGCCGAGGGCCAGGGAGGCGGGCCGCCACATAGGGGTCGCGTGCAACTCCATTAGGCCTTGCGCCAGATAGCGGGCGGACTTGCTTATCGCGGTGGCTTGAGCCGACCCGACGCCAATTGAGGCGTGTGCCGCGACCCATCGATTCTCTCCACCCCGCGCACACGACAATAAGCCCGAATTAGGGGGATTGCTGCTCCGCCCGACGGGGATCCCGCCCGACTTTTCGGATATCAACTGCCCCCCCCCCCCCTTGCCCCTCCTCTTCCCGTCGCTCTCTCTCTCTGTCCCGACGAGCCGACCGGCTCTCGCGGTCTCACCACCGTGGGATAGTCTACTTCTCGCTCCATTGTGCGCACCCGCTTTCCCACCATGCCCATTGTTTATAGCTTCGCTTTTCACTTACCCAAACGCCCTGTCGAATTCCTTATCTATTATACAATAATTCCTGCGGACATACCTGTAACAAAAGAAAGCGTCTTTTAGTTTATTTCATTTAGCCGGCACAATTATACAGATATCAATCTGTGTTTTATTCTAAATGCACAGAAGACGAAAAATGAATGCGACAACGCATAAATTTAGTTGATTTTGGATAAACTAAGGCATAATAATAGAATTATTATAATTAAATTAACAAGTGATTGGTAGATTGTATAAAATTTAGAAGAGAACGTGGAATTGCGGCTGATCGAGTTGTGAGAAATAAAAGACCGACTGCACGAGTGTCTGGAGCGAGTGCAAGGAAAGAGAACGGGAATCCGAAATAGCGCGACTCGATGTAAAGTATGCCGCGCAGATTCGCCTGCGGAGGGATTTGGGGCTCGTTCCGCTTGCAGAGCGGCAGGTCGTGCGGGAGATGAAAAATCAGATTTGCCGGGAAGTCGCCGCGAGGCGGGCCGGAAATAGCTGCGAATTTTCCTTTCAAAGTGGCTCGATGCGCCTCGAGGCTGGCGGAAAATCGAAGAACCCTTATTTCATTAGGATTCGAGTGTCAAGAGACGGCTTTCGCCGGCAATAGCGCGGCAACGCCAAGCAATTACTCCCTAATCGAATTGTCGGGGATTGAAGCAAGCGGAGACTCGGAGAGCAGTCGCGCCTTTATCCGCCGGCGGCCGCGGCGGCCGATTCGCCGCACATAAATATTGGCTTTCTCTTGGCGGGCCGGGCCGGAAAAGCCGAAGAAAGCAAGTCCTTTGGCCGGGGCTCATCCCGCAGGCAGCATTTGAAAGCAAAGGGTCATCCTCGGCAGAGTTGGTTAGGAGCCCTGGAGTCAAGGGGCCGGCCCGGGGCTAACGGGAGGTGCAAAGTCCGAGGACGGTTGGGCCGTCGCGTGCCGACAGTCCCGGCGAAAGATGCGCCCGGCTGAGCGGCAGATTGGAACTCGGCCTGCGCCAGCGGGACAATGACGGACGAATGGCTCCTGGGCCTGGCGCCCGGCCAACCCCCCGGGAGCGGTTTGTTAAAGATGGCTTAGCTCGAGTCGGCCGACGAGGCCGAATTTAGCGCAGTCGCCTCACGTCCCTCGGAATTTGAGTGGCCGACCCGCTGGATATTGCGCCCCTGCATCCGCTCGCCCTATTTCCCGCTCTGGGCGAGGAGCCGTCTTCCCGACGGCCGATATCCCGGCGGATCCTCCCCGCCGGCCCGCTTACACCATCTCGTCCCGGGGATTTTCCTCCGGGCAGGAAATCGACTGGCCGGACGCGCACCTACCCCTCGCTCTTTTATTTGTGCCCGGTAAGAGCGGCGCTGGTCCGGCAAGTGCAATCCACTGCCGACTCTGCTTTGTTTGCCGCTGCCAGGCGCCGCGGGTAGCTAGCGCCAGGTCTCCGTCCACCTAGCGCCCGGAAGCGAAAATCGATGCGACCACGGCACTTTCGCAGACTCTCCTCGCGCGAGCATTGCCAATTGATGGAAAACGAAAAACCTCTGCTCTTCCTTCCTCGGCCAGCGTCGACCCGTGCCCTCGATTCGACGCTCGATTCAACCTGGCCCTTGCTGCGCGCTCCTTGCAAGCTGTCCTCCACGAGGGGCCGGGCAACGAGTAGGAAGCGATTAAGCTAACGATCAAACTAACAACGCACACATTCTTTCTTGCCGCGGATTTTTCATTCGGTACTGCCAATACTTTGCAAAAAAAAGAGCATTCCGCTCAATGGTATAACTTGTATTAAATCCATAAGGATTCTGTGAAAGAATGCGGGGAAGAAAGCCGTGGAGGGAAAGTACATTTGCCGGAAGCCGCTTGGGGCGAAGGGGCCGCAGGACAGATTGCGCGCGTCCCGCACTCGGGAATAACGCCGGGGCGCGATTTGGGAGGAGGGCGGCTGGTTGATCGGCAACTCGGCGATTACTTCTGTCCGCGCGGAGTTGGGTCAGTGGGCGCTTGGCGCGGCACACGTCGCGCGTCGTCTCGGCGACCGCGCATTACGCGGGAAAAAGGGGGCGTCGCGCCGGGGGAGTGATCCTCCCGGACACGCGTCGGCTTTGGAATTATTTGCTTGCTCCGGTCGGCGCAGCGGGCCGTCCGGCCCGGGCTCGTTATCCGCTCAACGTCAGGGCCCGGCGCGGGCGGGTCGCCGCGCAAAGCTGCCCGCGCGACACCGACGAGCTCCACTGGCAAATGAGCCATCGAAAGTAATTTACGGCGCGGGCCGGCCGATTTCGGGGCCGCAGGCAAGGAGAGGGCGCCGCGCGACGTTGACCGATGGCTCGTAAAGCCACCGGCCGACTCTCGCAAATTAGTCATTTGCCGGCGCATAATCGCGGGGATCCCGGTCTATCGGGGAGTGCCAGGCCGGGCCGCGAGCCGACGCCGGGCCGCGGGAGCCGCTCCTCCTCCCCAGCGGGCTTTATTCCGGTACATTGCCCGTCCCCGTCTTCCTTCCGGCCCGTTGGCGCCCTCCCGCGGGACTTTCCGATCCGTAATTGGCCGCGGGGAGGGTACACGCGGAGCGCTGTCGAGGCCTCCTCCCCATCCGCTTTTCCACCTCCGTTGGCAAACAATTTCGGGTTTCCCCGCACCTGTCGTCCCCGCTCCCAGGGGGAGTCTTTTCTGCCGCGAGGCAAGCGGCGCCCGAGCTTCACCCTTAATTATTTCCGGCTGATCGCGGAGGCCAAAGCTGTCTTATTCTGGGTGGCGCGCGGGCAGCCTGGCCGACCGCTCGACCCAAGAAAGCGCGAGTGCAAATCACCGGAGGACCAGCGAGAGAATGAAGCTATTCAGGGGTTGAAAGTCGCTTAGCGCGCCGGGCAGCCTCGCGGAAAGCCATTATACCCTCTGGAAATATTTATACTTCAGATATTACGTCCGAGGCGACTGTTAAGCGCCTCTTGAGCGCTTCATAAGCCCGGGCTAATACGGAGAAGCGGCCGAGATGGCCCTGGGCTCGCGGGCCGCGGAGGAAAGAAATAACGAGAGAATGACACGCATGACGTAGAGCCTTGTGCCGCGGCGTTGTTCACGCGGCGGATTGTTCTTAAAGCACGCCTCAAATTTACCGCTCGCGCTTGACTTTTGACGAGTCTTTTACTGCGACGCGTTGCGCGGACAAAAAGCGCGGGCCAACGAGAGCCTCGGGCGAGAGCCCGGGGAGCTGGGGGCTCCTTTTACGAGGTGCCGAGCCTTCATTTGTCCGTGCGCCTCGCGCGGCCCCGGCCGGCTCCTTCGCTTACATAGGCCCCGACCCCCAGCAGCCCGCCGACCATCTGATAACGCCCGGCCGCCTCGACTCACTAAACCTTCCTCCCAACTGCCCATCTCCTCCATCTGCCCTCTTCATTTCCTCGTTATCGGCCGGCGCGCCGCGCCGCCAGGATAGATTAATGATTCAATAACCCTCTAATGTAGATGTATCCCTCGATCTCGTGCATCGTTCTACCTCAAAACTCGCACGTCAATGTACAAAGTGTAGGCCTCGAAGGTTCTTTTCCTTGCTTTCTCCCTGCGCGCGTGCAAATGAATAATTAGCTTTTACATTTGACAGAGGGACTTATGGACATTTTGGAAGCTCGATGCTGGGCTTGAAGAGGCCGAGGGAGAGGGGAGGTTAAGTGCGCGCGTGGTAACGAGAGAGCGTCGATATTTTACCCGCGGCGTAAAAGCCGGGCCGCGAGGGCTAAATTGGCGGAGATATGCACGCGCGCGCGCGCGCGCGCGGCAAGTCCCATCCATCAAAAAACAATGGGGGCGTAAAGAATAGAAAAGGAATTTGCGGGAGGCTGTCGCGGCTCCGGGCCATTGCCGGCTATAAAAAGAATCGGCGCGGCGGGAGGCGCTCGAGGAGCCGGAGGTGAAAGCCGCCCGACTTTATTGCTCGGCCGCGGCTCGCCGCTCGCGTATTTATCCTGCCGGGAAGCGCGTGATTTGGGAAGAATGCCGGCTCGGATCGGCTCGGCCGTAATTAGTCCTTTTGCACGAACGCCCCGGGCGCGCGCAGCCCCGCGAGCAATCCCTCGGCGTCGCTCGGCTGCTCCCGATTCGCGGGAATCCCACGGAACGAACGACGCCCGCCGGCAATCGCTCGCGCCCGCGGATGGATCGCCTTCGAGCGCCCGGGCTTTTCCGCCTTCCCGGAATTAAAGAGCCAGCCCCGAGGCCGACTCTGCCTCGCCTTGCCTATACCTCGCAAATACCACGGGATCGCGGCGCACGGGGCACGGATTCTGTTGCAGCTAATACGCCCTGATTGCATAATCCCCGGGAGCGGGGATCGACTGCCTGGCCGTTTATTCAAATGTGCTGGTCGCGAGGCTTCTTGCTGACCGAGCTATCGACTCGAGTCCAATTTTTTCGTCCCACCAAATTGACGGGGCGGGAACCTTGTCTCAGGCAAATATTAAAGCAAGTGCAAAGCTCCGGGACAAGCTGTGGGATGAACGGCGGGAGCGCTCAAATAGAATTTAGTCCAATGGTGCAGTATATTAATAGCCGGTCGAGGTGTCATTGAATGGAAAGCGCGGCAGATGGAGCGCCGGGCGGGGCCGGAGGAAAGATTGCAGATAGACCAAAGTCCCTTGCTTATGTATACGGAAGTTGTGGGGAAAAATTAGCCATTCCCCGGGGCATTTTTCCCTCTATTAATAATTCAGGCGAGGCGTCCAATTTGCGTATTTTTGCATAAAGCCGGCCCTGGGCGGGAGCCGAGACCTGGGCCGCACCAATCGCAAGTATCCCGATAAATCAATAACCGGTGCTTGCTCGCGAGTCGCGCTCGACCCAGGCCCCGAGAGGAGGAAGATCGCGCCGCGGCGACCCCACTTTTTCCGCGCCGACTTCTATTTTGGCCTCGCGCGCGCATTTTTCCTTGAGCTGGTGGGCGGCCCGGGCCGAGCCCCGCTTAATCCGCCGGGCCGTGTTCGCGAGGCGCTCGCACGTCATTACGCCGCCCGGCCACCTCTTCCTTTTTCCCCTATAAATCCTCGTCCCGAGCGTCAGCGGCTCCTTGGCGCGAAGGCCATTCGTCTCCTCCCCGCCCCGACCGCGCCCGCCACTTTCCGCCGGGAATAAAATCTCTATCGGCGTTATCGCCGAGGCCGGCTGACGCGTCGCGCACACCTCGCCCGGCATAAATCAGCCGCGATCGGCCCTCTAGGCCGAATTCGTTTAATTTCCCGGCCGCGGCCCATCCGCGCTGCCGCCCCACCGCCCCGCCGATTCGAATATAAATTGCTTATAATGCACCCGAGAACAACGCCGCCCGGGCGATAAAACTGCATTTGTGCGATGCAGCCAACGCGCAACTGCGCGCTCGGCGCACTCCAACCTCCAGCTCGACCCCCGAGCGGCCAGCTCGAGCCAACTCTCCTGCATTATACGCGGCTATGCATGTACGCGCGTCCATCTTGATACCGTTTTTTCCTCTCGCCACGTTTCCGTTAAACTAAACATTCATTTGGTTATTTTCCATTCTATTTTATCTTGTCCTCGACACTTTTTCCTATTAACGCATGTCCGATATCCGCGGCTAGCCATCGCCATCTCCAGGTTATCTCCACTCATAAAATCACCCTTCTACTCTTTTATTCTTATCTGCCACTCCTATTCACCTATGTACTTAGATCTCCACTATACATCTGAAAATTATTTCAAATTAACCAACAATACTTTATTGACCGCTTGGATACACGATAAAGGGCTTATATGCGATTTTGTATAACGCGTTTTACATGTAACAAATTTATTCTGCATTAGCACTCAGTGCAGTATCAAAATCGAGAAAAAAAATTCAAAAGCAGCGGGTGTAATCTTTCACAAGTACAGACTCGTTTTTATATACAAGAAAAGATGGAATTTGAATGCCAGCACGATGAAAACGTATTTTCTTTTTTACATATGTTTATACCATATTTGCACTGCATCATTTAGTGAGGCTTCTTTTCATAAAGTATTCGATCCGATTAATTTTTAATATTTTGACCTAGTTAATCTTTCGCAAATACACTGTGTAAACTTTGTGTACATATAGATATACAAATGCAGTAGTAGATAATAAGATATAAAATTGAAAGTATAGTTTCTCTTTCGGTTACAATTCCCCGCAATCATCTCTCGTCTACTTTGATATATCCCCGTTATGCCTGGTCTCGTAGCGCACTTTCTCTAGCGGACAAATGGCCTCTGCATTATTGAAGCGTACAACGGTCCGTTTGCAATTTCAAATCAAGCACTTCTTAACTTAATTGAGTTTCATTTGTCAATAGCTTGTTACAGTTACTTATGCGTGAGCCTCCGTCGCGATTATTATTACCAAGTGTGCATTGAGAATGGTCCCCGGACTCCCATTTTTCATGTTTGATTTCGATTGTACGACAGAAGTAATACAACAACTTTATCGAAGAACTTGAAAATCTACGTAACCATTTATTTACGTGCAAATATCGAGCAATCGAACAGAACGCCAAGTAATTATTTAGTTGATTTTTTAGTTTTGTTCAGTAGAACCTGCAATGCATAATCGTAGTAGAAGCAATAATTTTGCTCATTGCCTCTTATAATTATACAGAGAGACAATTGGAAGGCGCATAGCAAACGAGTAGGCATGCTTCAACCAGTATGCGTAGGTAAATATAATATTTAAATATCGTGCATGCGTTTTAAAGATTTAATTGTTGGTATGTAAATTCAATTTTTGCTAAATCCGTTTGATAATTTGTACAATCGCATGCTTAATTAAGAATAAGGTAATTAAATTGTCAAAAATTGGACAAGCAAGCATACAATCCGCGCCCTTGTGCGTGCAAGTAGATTAAAAAAACATAAATACTAGAGCATTAAAAGGGAAATTGTGGAAGCATTACTGCTGGTGCGGTAAGCTGAGCTCGTTATTCGGCAATAACGTAAATCCTATATCGACAAGCGGCATTAAAATAGCAATCGAGAAGACGGCGTAATTAATGAAGGCCGCGGAGAAGCGGGCGGGTGGTGGCAGGTGCGGGCTGACGGCGCTCGCGGAACGAGACGGGCGTCGGGCGATCGGAGCGTAAACAGCGGCGCGGCGGCGATCGGCCCCTAATAAATCTGGCGAAAGTTATACTCGTCGCGGGCAGTAGGGGCGCGCCGCCGCGGGACGGGTGGCTCGGGCGCGGGCGGCGCGCTTTCCGGCCGGCTGATGAATCGCGCCGTTTGTCCGGCGCCGATCCACCGGCGCGAGCTCATTCCGCCGGCGGGCAAAAGCTCGCTTTGCATATTTGATTGTGCGCGCGGGCCGGCCGGCCGCTAATTCGAATATGAGCCCGGTTGCGGCGGCTCCGCGGGCCGATGACGAGCCGTCCGCGCCTCGTTCCCTTGGCTTTTCGCGGCGGGTCCCGCGCGTCGGCCGCCCTCTCCATTAGGCGCTACGTGATCGGCTCCGAGGCTTCCTTCGATCGCTCTGCGCTCTAATCAAAGTCCCGATCGGCTTCCACACGCCTCGCGTCCGCCTGATCCATGAGCGCCGCTTGCTCCGGGACAGGCTAATTAAATTTTTTGTTCCGCCGCGGGACGAGTGTTTGGAATGTTTGTGCGCCGAGCGACGGGCTTGAGAGCCGATGAAAGCGCGCGGGTCTGTGTATCGGCGCCGCGCGAAAAAAGATGGGTTAAAAGCTGCGAAATTCAATTTGAATAATTGCGAGGTGCTGCCAAAGGACCGTGGAACAAAGTGGGAAAAAGACCGGGGCGTATAATCAGCGTTGGTTGTGTCATTCGCAGCCGGGCGCACGCGAGCCGCACACTCCCGGCAAATAGAATACGAATTAACATAATAAACGAAGGGCGGATTCTGGTAAAATTTCATAACAAAGTACATCGCGTATTCCGTTGATTAAAATCGAAATCCGAGTCGGAGCAGCTGGTGCGGCCAGGACAAGGCGGGTTTTACGAGGATAATTTGGGGCGGAACGAGCCGCGGAGGTCCCGACAGCCCGGCTACTGTTAATAATTTATCGAATAATCGGGCGGCTGCGGGCCCGATTGGCCCGATTGATTTCCCGCCGAGCGCCCAAGCCGCCCGTCACGCGCCCCGGCTTTTGAGCGCCCCTACCCCGCTCGATTATTCAGAACACGGATTCCGCGAGAGGTTAGCCCTATTTATCCAGGAGCCGGGCGCCCGCGCCTCCTCGCTCTCCTTTTTCCTGCGCCGCGGGCACACACACATCCCCCGGCGCGCCGCTATCGGAGCCCCAATTGTCTTGCGCTTGCCGGATTTGCAAGTCAATGCCAGCTCGGGGCGACTTATCGCCGCTCGTATCTATATACGCACGGAGGAGGATAACACGACCGGCTCTCGATCCAACCACCCCTTTTCCTCTGCCCCTCTACTCATGCAGCCCCTCTTCTTTTTGGCAGCAGTTTGATTTTCAGTTTTCCACCTCCCCCACTCCCGCCCCCTCGCGACGCTTGCGGCGCGCCTAGAAACTACTTCGGTTCTCGGGCGATGCGCACCCGCGCCTCTTCGCTTTTTAGCTTTTTCCATAGTTAGCCGCAACGAACACTCTTACCGCCCTTAGCCTCTCAATGGTAATTATTTGCTTTACACGCCTTTTATGCATAACCAGAGCTTGATAATCACTTTAATGGCCCAAGCTGAACATACGACCGATACTCTTTACCTTGCTATTTTAACGGAAAAGCCAGCACTACTTAATGCGATAAAGCAACATCTGTACTGTGTAATCTGTTTGAATTTAATTTTCTGTTTATATTGATTTCAATTAGTATTTCGTTATGTACAAAGATTCGGTTATTCTATCATTTCATTCATAATAAAAAAAAGCAGAATAAAAAAGACTTATAGCTGCGAGCATGAGCAATGAATTCAATAGGAAAATTAAATTGAAATATGTAATTACGTAGTTAAGTAACAAGGTAACAAATGAGTTTTTTTCGCTCTTGTGAAATTGAGCAAAGAATATAACGTTTGCGCATCCTGAATGTGAAACAGGAGTTCATCATGCAAATTGATTTAATTTTCATGTTTGAAAATAGTTTTCTCCCAAGTATTTTAATCCCTTTTCAACTAGAATATGTGAAATTTCGAATAGTTGTCGAGTAAAAAAGAAAACTGGAAAAAGCTGTTGTGTCGTGAAGAGGTAGGCCTATTAGAAAACGCGGATGCATCGCCATGGCCTGCAGGGGCGCAGCTTCCACGAAAAATATCTAAATTTGCTAAATATTGAGTCATTGCCGAGCGACATGCATGAGCTATGCCAGAGGGGCTTGCAATGGAGCGCGGATTCAGAGAAAATATTAGCACACAATGAGAATAGACGAGCGCTCGGTCTCCGCGGTGGGCCGAAAGGATTTTACCAGGAAACGCGGCGCGCGTGCGGCGAGGATAAAAAAGAGCCGCAGGGGAGAAGGGGGCGCGCGGGTGTGCCCGCGATGCGGTTAGGCCAGGGCGACCCAATTGTAATACCGGAGCCGCCGGCGCGGGCGGGCGTCGCCGCTGTTTTTTCCGCGGAAAAGCGCCGAGACGCGCGACCGCCGGGGACTCGCAAACAATGGGAATTCCAGGTGATCAGCTAGGGGAAGTGGAGCGCCGGCCCCATGGACGGGCGTGCGTGCCGCGCGTAGGAGCCGCGGCTGTCCGCGAGGCCCACGCGGCCCGCCGCCGATATGTATGCGCTTGCACGCGTGCTCTCTTTTTCCGCCTCGAGGGCTCGCCGTTGCCGAGGTGAAAAAGCCCGCTTCCCGAGGTTTTCCGGCGCACGAAGCCACTCGTGATGAAGCCGTCGCCGGTTGGTTAGCTCGACAGCGAGGAACCTCGGCAGCTCGAGAGTGACCCGAGAGCCCAAGCGATAGCGGAACGCGTACAAGACGCCTCGAGGGTACGGTCTAAGGGCTTCGCTTCTCTTTCATTGCACTTTGTCGCCTCAAAGGATTTTTTACTAGCAGCAAAATGAAGTGCGCGCATTTTGTACTCTTTCATTCTTCCTGTTTGCCCTGGTGTTCAAAAAGTCCTTGCGTAGCTTCTTTACGAGAGTTCAGAAAAATTAAGGGAAAAACCTCGAGCTCCACTGCCCGAGTATCGTTTTGTCAACTTCACCCGGGCAGTTGTTGCGGTTTCAAAGGCGTACACAGTGAAGTAAAAAACTAAGCTGATGAATCGTGTGATAAATAAAGTAGTAGGATTCGACTGGCGCAAATGGAAAGCTACAATCAAGTCGGAATTCTGCCTAGAAACAAATACTACGAAAGTTACGGGAGAAAAGAGCCGAATAATAAAGAATAAAGAAAAGAAGAGATTCCGGTCAAATATTTTCTCGTTCAAATCACACTCGAGTAAACTTCATCATTTATATTCACCGCGCTGTAGGCAAACGCGAGCGGCTCGAGGTCGACGAGCGAAGCCTACGCAACGGCGATGGCGACGCGACGGAATACGAAAAATTCGCGCGCGCCCGTATTACAAAGCATAAAACCGTCATATTTCATCGATCTGTCGACAATAAATGGTGTCGAGCGCTCGCAATATTACACGCAATCCGGTATACCCACGAAAGCCCCTGTATACTCTGTGCAGGCTGCCCTCAAATTGTCGTCCCGGCAATCTGCCCTTGCTGTCGCGGCTGCCCGGTACGCATGCAACCCGAGCGATAAAGATTTTTAGTCCCGGCGTTTTTTACTTGGACTCCATCGTTGTTTCACGCCGTTTTTAAATCGAAAAGATTTTTTATCCCCCTGCGGCATCACAAATACACCAATGACCGGTTCTTGATAAAATAA
Organism: Sycophaga agraensis; assembly: GCA_018906755.1. Taxonomy (NCBI): domain Eukaryota; kingdom Metazoa; phylum Arthropoda; class Insecta; order Hymenoptera; family Pteromalidae; genus Sycophaga; species Sycophaga agraensis. Next base: position 1,515,478 of record JACCIE010000042.1, read on the forward strand.
CGCATGGATGATGCATCCTTGCCGTTCTGTAGTAGCATTTAATTAGCACAGCCGGCTAAATTGAGGTGAAAATAACTATATTGATGTCAACAAGTGTAGGCTTCCAAATTCGTAAATGCATGATATAGAGAAAAAAATACAAGGCGCGGGGTAAAGTTATTTTTATCCGTTTTTCTACCAGCTCATAGAAATCATATAGAATAGAGATTACACGGGCAATATAAGAGAGGCAATAAATAAAAATGCAGCTACAGGGTCGAAAGGAAATTCGGACGTGTCTCTAGCGGAGGAAAACAATGGAGTTTTGGTAGCTTTGTATACTAACGAAGACTAATCTACTTGGAGAATATTCGAGGGGGTGGGCTCGATCGAGCAGCGGCGCGGGCGCGGGAGAAGCAAAATGAAGCGCACTCCCTTGAATAAATTTGAATGAAACAACAAAAAAGGCCCGGCAGCTGGTAGTCGGTCGGGCGCCGGCTGGGGCCGGAGAATACAACGGAAGACCAGGGAAGAAACGCGATGGACGGGCGGGCGCGGAAGCGATCTCGGTCCTTTCATCGGGCCGGCTAACGAGGCCAAGAGAAGCCCTCGAAGAGCTGGCCGCAATTACAAGCCGAATTAGGATCTCCCGGCGGCCTCGCAGGCGGCGCGGCGCGGACTCCAGGGCTAGGCCGACAAAGGCCAGGCCCGCGAGCGATAGGCGCGCGGCCAGTGCGGAAAAAATGATCGGCTGCAATCGGAGGTCCCCGGGCGAGGGGCCCTGATTTATCGTCCGGCCGAGGACACGCAAGGCCCTTCTTTATTTCCCCCGATGGGCAAGGCCAGGTCGCGGCGGCCGCCCCCAGAGATCCCCATCGGCCGCCGCGGCGAGGTACACGCGCGCCTCGGCAGGACCTCCGGGCGCGGCCCCAGCCGATAAACTCGCCCTTGTTCGATTGAGAGATCGGCGGGGCGGTCGCGCAGGTGCCTCCGGCCCTCCCCGGATCCCCCACCCATAACGACCTACTACTATCCGACCCTTTTATCGATCCTCTCCTTCTGCTTTTAGAATTATACACGGCTATCAATAACGAGCAGCGAATCGATAGAAGCCAGCCGTGAGAGGCCAGTCCTCGGTATAATGCTAGCCAGGCATTCGGTGCTTTTTGCGACTTATCCCGCAGAAAGTGCAGGAAAAATTAGCGAGAAGAAACTGCCAACTCGCGTAGCCAAGATGTGCGCGAAGAAGCTAACTGAGGCCCCAGGGAAGCGGCCAATATAATCCCCGGACACGCGCGACACGCGTTTCATTTAAATAAACATAAGCCTCGCAAATAGATGTCCTCTCTTTGTATCGTAGCTCTGTGTTACCTCGTACGACTGGCTCTTCCCGCCCAGCTCGGCCCCGTGAAAAAGTAACCGGCCTAATTAGACCTATAGACTGCAACTGGACGGTAAAATTCTCTCTATCCTCCCTGCCGTTTGTCTTCCTCCGCCTCCTCCTTTTGGGCCCGGCCCGGCATCTTTATACACTCTCCGAGGGTATTTTCTCTTTTCGCAGCGGCTCTCCGTCAAATTGATTTTTTTCCTTCGGGCGAACGACGCAAAAAGGCTAAAATTTCGAGGTGCGGCGCGGGCGGCACGAGCCGGGCCGATCCCGGCTGCGGAGCTACGGCGTTGCGCGATGCGGTCGAGAGAAACTTTTATTTCTCGAATCTTTTATTTCCTTTTTACACGTTCGATATACACGGGCCTCTTTGTGTATTCCTTTTATTTTACCCTGCGCTTTCGACGCGAGCTGCCCAAAAGAGAAGAGTGCGCGTGGCAGAAGAAAACAAGAGAGAGGGAAGGGGTGGGGCAGGGAGGATGGGAGGGAGGGCCAGAGAAAGCCAAAGAGATAGAGGAGGAGCGCGAGCGCAAGTGGGAGGCTGCGGAGGAGTATAGACTTGCATGCGGCGCGCTCGCGCGTTATAACCACAGGCATATAACGCGACTTGCCCGGAGAAGAAAGGAAAGGATAGAGGAATCTGCGTTTTACAGACCTTTACGTATTTGGACGATCGACTCGTAAAACTTTGACACCGCGAGCGCCTGTGAGCCTCGAAGACTGCACCCAGGCCCGCACCGCCCCGTTTTACGAGTTTAGTTTAAGGTTTTTATCCCTTTTCATTTTTCGGTACGACGAACCCGCTGCCTCCTGCTTCTCTACCTTGTCCTTCTCTTCGCTCACGGCCCTCTTTTCCTTCACCTCGCCTGAATCCAACGTAATCCTTTCCTCTTTCGGCCCGCTTACTTCTTTTCCCCGGCACACCTCCTACGCGCACTACTTGCGTATGCATGATTCTTTTTTATTCCTTTATTCTTCGGCCACTTTCCCTTTTCCATTTCCTCTCTTTGCTTTTTCAAAATACTTGTCCTTTCGTCATTTATTCGCAACACTCGCCATCTAATTTACACTGTTCGAAATCGCAAAACTTAAGTAATTATTGATTTTTCATTGAACGCCTTTATGTCGAATAAAAACTGAATTTCTGGGCAATTGCAGGAATATACTTTTTTTTATCCTGGCAATACCATCAATCAGCTTTATTACCAAATAATACAAATAAGAGGAAGGATAAAATCTGGCTTTTGCATGCGGCTGGATAGCCCATCCGAGAACGGATATCGCGATATTTTTGCGTGAACACAGAGCAATAATTTCCTTTCTCCCGGATAATCTTCGATTCGCCTCCCGTGTACAAGTATTTCCAATTGGTTCTTATCGCTTATCAGGCAACTCATGCGCGGTGCGCCTGCATTCGTAATCGAAGCATCGTTTGTCGCAACATCTCGCCTTACATTTTCTCTCGCTTCTTCTCTTCTTCTTCTTCTCCATCCTCTCCTCCTGCGGGAGACTAGCGCCGCCAATCGGATAAGCTCACCAAAGATTTGCCTTCCTCACCATCCTTATCACCTCTTATCCGACATTTTTCTCTTTCTTTTCACTCCTTTGTTATCGATTTTTTATACGTTTCCTTTCTTCAAATAGCACTTTTATCACGAACTAACAATGAAACGTATAATTTCTTTCAATATATTAAATCAATAGTGGAAATCAGATTTATACTAGCGCGTTTTTAAGTATTTTATATTGTCAATCAGAAATGGTTGATTTCTTTTGTAAAAGGGAAAATTCTTCTTTCATTTAAACAGAAAGGATAAAATTCATTTAAAACAAAACTCCTGTTGCTATGCAGTTAATTACATAACGATATAAAATGTAATGCGTTTCTCGAATCGTCGAAGTTTTAAAAAAATAAAATGAAGTGTTAAAATAAATGAAATTGTTTAAATTAAACCACAATGATATGCATTTCATATACACATACGCGCGCGTATATATAATTTATTAAACAGAAGATTTCGATAGGACGACCACGTTGGCGATACAGTCAAAGGTTTAATAACAAATTTAGATCGAATTTTAATAACATTATTAAAGTAACAAAAATAAAGTATGAAAAAACTCATGTAAATTCAGGCCTCTTTAAAAATTATCCTCATGAAATGGAAAAGGTTATTGCAAAAATACAATTTGTTCATTACAATCATTGAACAAATAGCTTTAAAATCCTTTAAAGGATATACAACTGGCATTGGTCCATCTTTTACACTTATCACAGTATCTCACGTTCTCAATGAAAAAGCTCTTTATATTCCTCTTCATATTTCGCAAACTAAACGAAAGATCTTTTCGTTTGGTCTTTTTCACGTTTCGCAAAAATTGCCGGAGGGCTAGAATTTAACAGTTTTTGATATTTTACGATAGCAGTTTATATGTAAAATAACAATACTATCGTTATTTTCGACAAGGGATCGTAATACTGGTCTGTGAATTAACTAATAAATTACAAATAAAATAAATGCATAAAATTAATTTAACGTAAAATTTTCTTTTACCAAAGAAAACTTAAATTGCGTTGGGAAAAAGTAGTTTGAAAGTTTACAACGAAAGAGTTTCGATGAAAAAATATTCGATTTGAAATGGAATAAAGCTTCGAGAATAAAAAAGGCAAGGAGAAGAATAAGACGTCGAAGGAACGGCCGAGCATTGATGAAAGGGTCTGAAGACTGAAATCGAAGAGAGATTTTTTACTTTGCAGTAGGGGCTAGTTGAAGCATTTGGGCGGTTCTTGTGCGCGAGAGAGCTGCAAAACGAAAGGGTTCGACAATGGGCGTACCGATGGAACAAAATCCTACACCACCCTCTCTATACAGGCGAAAATGGCAGGAGATTATACGGAGAGGGTTATAAATCCGGGCTTCGTGATTCGATTTGGTTTGCCCTGTCTTAAAGTATATAATTACTCAGCAGTCTCTCATGTACCTTACGATGTAAGAACTTTATTTTAGACGATTATACAGTCACTAGAGTATAAGAGGAAAATAAATCTTGTAAAATAAACAATCCATTTTAGTAATAGCAGTTTAGTAAATCAGGTGGAATTTCCCATGTCTTGAACAAGAGCCGCGTCGTAATGACAAATGGAAGGCTTATGCTAATCCGAGAATTTTCACCAGTCCATGATAATCATCCAAACATAAGGTATAAAGGCATAAAGCTGCGGGCGCGTGGCGGTTCAAGTCGAATAGCTCTCTCTTTCAGCCAAATAGGTGCGCAAGCACTTGGTTTATACAATGCGCTGGAAAAATGTTAAATAGTCTAAGAAGCCGGCTTCTATTTCAGCCGCGTTCCCGGGATGGGGTATCCCAGAGACCCGGGAGTTTTTAGGACGCGCGACGCTTTAGCAAGCGCCACGGTGTTATCTACTTTATAGTGGCATGAGCGTAGCCGCGAGGCGGACACCGGGACTCCGGGACCCCGGGACACGCGAGAAAAGTGTTCTGCGAGTGTCTCGGAAATAATGCGTTACGCTGTCACATTGTCCAAAGCGGTTTGTTTTACCCCGGAACATCCTATGCGCCCGCTATTAGCTTTCCTTTGAATTTTTAACAAGGTGCTGCCGTGCACAGAGCTAATTTAAATAACCACTCGGTCTACTGCGGTAGGGCGTCAGGAGGCTTTGTTGGATTTTGCTCTTTAATTGCATAGAATGACAGGAGCAAACGACGCGAACGTTATAATGCTTGAGAGCAATGAAGCGGGCGCCCAGTGGCACGGCACCGACTAATTAAAGCAACCCGAACCACCATGCCGTGATAGCGTGGAATTCGCCTATTTTGGAAGCAAAGGATCAAGGCGTCGATAGGAATTAGCCAGGGAAACTCCCCCAGTCGGCGCTTGGTTCACGTACAAAGTTGCAGAAGCGCAGCTGCCTCCTATCCCCGCGCAACTACGTCGGCGCTATTTTTGCTGCGAGTCGGGGCTTGAGACCCGAGAGCGCCATAACGCCAAACGTACCGTAGGCTTTCTTCACATAAAAAAACACGAATGTAATGCGTTTCTCGCGTACGAAAGTGCGCTGAAGTTCAAATGTTTTGTAGGAAAAAGTGGAGTAATGTACAAACGATGTAAGCAAACAGATAAATTTACTTAATAGTACGTGCAAACTATACGCAAGTAATACGTAGATAGGATTTTGATAAAATAATGACAAGCTTAAGCGTAGTTTAATAAATAGTGAAGGTTGCGTAGAAAAGTATGCAAAGTAACGTGTAAAGGTCGTGTTGGCGGCTTACACGGCAGTGGTACAACACGGATTTTCAGGGTGAGCAGATTAATTTTGGTTTGTTTCAGCCGTTGCAATGTTCTTCCATTAAGATAGCATTAAAATTGGTGTAAGTTTTTTGAGCGGCGTAGCGCAGAGTGAGGCTCGGCTCGCGCTATAATTTAGCCCGGGAGATTGTAGAGCAAGCCGGCGGCGAATCGTCGGCTTGGTTCTCGGCCTTGTAGGGGGCGGCTCCTTGGCGCGCCTCGGACGTACACGGATAGGCTCTTAGGATTGGTGGGCACGCGCGCGCACAATGCGGCTTTTCCGGCGGGTGCGGGGGTCCAGGGCTCGTGACAGTCGCGGGGCGCGCATTCCGCCGTCGCCGCGGGCCGATTCTTCCGATCTAATTAGCGGGTCTTGTTGCCCCGAGCCCCGCACTCTGCCTCCATTTATTCCCCGCGGCTTTTATGGCATCGGGCCGGGCGCTTGGCCGACACCGCTATCCTCTTTGCTGGGCCGCTAATACCCGCTCGGGGTATCCCGCTTGGCAGATCCCCTTTCTAAGTCACGGGTGCAGCCTCGGAGGCTCGGGTCTACGCGCCGCCGATCGCACTAATGGACATTCCGAGGCGGCCCGGGCTCGCGGCTCCGAGGGCCGCTCGAAACAACAGCGAGTCTCGCGGCCTGTCCCTCGTCCGCGCTCACCTGTCGCGCCCAGGTAGGCCTCCTCGGGGCTGCGCCAGCCGGCAGATCGCGCCGCGACCGGGGAGGTACGAGGGGGCGCGGGCCCTCCCGGTCGAGCGGCCTCCTCGGGCACGCGACCTCCCCAGCTTATCCCCGCCACGTATGGCCGATCGATAAATCGATATTAGCCAATCCCGTTAAAAGCCGGGCTTGTATCGCGTATATCTTCACGGGCCGCGAGTCGTCCATCTCGGCTAGTGACGGCTACCGCGACTCCGCGGCTGCCGCGTATCCAGCCCTTACGCGGCGCCGGGCAAAAAAGGCCTTTGCGAAGAAAATAAGGATATTGCGTTTGCTCCTAATGAATTGAATCATTATCGTAGGTTAGGCTTTCGCCTGCCTCGGCTGCCTCGGCTGCTGACGCTCCGGCGACGCCGAAAAATATTGTCAACGGCCCGCCGCCGGCTGGCGGGAGCGCGTTAAATAAGTTAGGCCGCGACACATATTCGCCGTTAAGCTCGGTTAAGGCGCGCGCGGCGCTCCGCACTCTACGCTTTAATCGTCGGAGACTGTCGAGTGCCGGAGCCGAAATTAATCCTGAATATTTTAATACGTAATTTCGAGTCTGGAGGCGCGTCACGCAGCCGCGCGGCGTCTTCGTATTTGGGCAAATTGCCCGTGAAATATCAAACGCGACTATTAAACCGAGAGGAAGGAAAAAAAGCCAAAGCGACACCGGCCGCGCGGCGCCGTCCTTTTCAAGGAGGGGCTGCCGCCTCCTAGCGGCCCTCGCGGGCTGCCCAGTTGCATCGGGCCGAGGGGAACGATCGCTCAGGCAGCATCTGCCACAGGCAGCAGCCAGGGCGCAAGCCGGAGCACACTGCCGAAGAGTTCGGCGCGAAAAGGGCGCGAGCTACCGAAAGCGCCCGAGGAAGGACTGGGTGGAGGCGGACTGCGTCCCACGCCCACGCCGCCAGAGGACCGCGGCGCTTTAATGCATGCGTGTAAAGCGCCGGCGGAGGCGGGCCTAATTACCAGCCGGACCAAGGGCTCGGGAAGCGGCGCGTGGGTCGCGCTTCGATCTCTAATAACACGTTGGCCGCCTACCCGCCCGGCCACTCCCTTGATAAATACGAGCCGCGCGGAAAAGCCGCCTCGGCGAGAGGCTAATTTGGCGAGCCCGGGCCTGCGAGACGGTGTCGGATCAGGGGCGTCGGAGGCCTCGGCTGCCTCGCGCAGCAGCCAGGAACGCCCGGGAGGGCCGAGGCCCGAACGGGTTGGCCGGGCCGAGCCGGCAGCCGGCCAGATACGCTCCTTCGTCTCTCGGCGGCTTCTCCGACGATTTTCCGAGCGGCGCGCCGGCCAACCAGCCCACCCGCCGCTTTTCACGGAGCTTTTTTTCCCCTCGCGGCTCACGCATCCCTGCGCCGGCGCCCTCACCGCTGCCCACCGCCGCCCTCCTGTCCCCCCGAAGCCACCGGTTCCGGTTGCTTTTCGAGCTGCAGCCGACGGCTTTATTGTTTGCGCCTCTATCTCCCGCTTCCCATATGCCTCGATCTTTTATTAATCACGGCGCCATCTCCCGTCGAGATTGCCTTATCAACCATCCGTCTAAATGCCGCAAATGAACAACTTTAAAAGATCGCTCATTGTGGAGAATCGCGCGATCCTCCTGGAGCTCTGCCTAGTTAATGCTATGGGACGCGCCGTTTCATTTCGTCCGAATGTACTCGGTGAGCTTATTCTCAACGGAAACATTCGCTTTGTTGATAATGTTGAACAGCGAGTCCTTTGTTTAAATAACGAAGAGTGGAGCGCGAACGCGAGAGCCGTGGCCGCGGGGCAAAGCGGGACGGGCTCGGGCCGCACGGCGCGAGTATAAAGTAGAGTAGGAGCATAGCGCCCCGAGTGGAACGCGTCCGTGCACTTGACTCGCCGCGCGATAAAATCAGCAGATCAGCCTTTCGGCAAAGAGGGCGCGGATGAGAAAGGAAGGAGGAGGAGGAGGACAGCTGGCAGGCCTCGCGTGGAGCGCCAAGGTGGAAAATGGTAGCCCCATCGCAGCGGGCATCGTCCGGCCGCGGGGAACGCGCCATGCGCACGAGCCGAGGAACAAAGCCAGGCCGAGGCAGGCCCACCGAGGCCTCGAGGCCCTCGCCCAGGTATTTTCAGCATCTAATTTAAGGCGAGCGCGCTTATCCGGCTCGCGCCGACTTTATCTCTCGCGCGGCAGGGACGTCCGCGGCTCCCGCGCCTCCCTCTCCCTCGCCTATTCCGCCCTCGCACGCCCCCTGTGGCGCCCCCTAGCCCCGGGCTCCAGAATACCGCTGCAATCTGACCTTCGCCGCGCGCCCATTTTCGATAATTGCGTCTTATTTCCTGTAAACTATATACCTTCATCCTTCGCGGACGCCCCCTTGCCAGATTTTCATCGCGTCATTCTCATCGCGTCGGCCCTTTTTTTCATCCGCTATCGCCCCGTTATCTGCTCCAAAGTAGAGTATTCCTACCTCCTCGGATAAGAATCGCGGAGAGACGAAACAGCAATTTATTATACGTCTGCGTTAAGTTGAAAGCACTTATGTAAACCTTTCAAAATCCGGTTATCGAGGCTATATTCAAAGCACATTAACAATACAACTTGTTTCGAATACGGCGTATCTGTGGTGCGCTAAGTATTTTGGTTGAAGGATCCTAATTGTAATCAAGTGGAATAAATGGAGGCTTGTCTTGAATCTGGGATTGAATTAAGAAAACATCGCGGTGCAATGGAAATTTTATCTGGCTTATGCATTAACTGCGTCGCGGCCACGTGGCAGCGATCCAACCCTGAGTAATATAATCTTTCACTAAAATATTACCTGGCTCCGCTTTTAATGAAAATTCACGAAACTACACGTATTATCTTGAACAAAATTGAAATTCATTAAAAGCAGCTTACCTCTGCGAGAATATTCATTTTATGCATTTGCATTTTAGTTATACAGCTTTTCCAAAACTGAATAACCAGCATTTTTAAGAATTTTATCATTTTAACCACGCAAAAAGAAACACTGCTTTGCGGGCGATATAATGTGCTACAAGATTCGTGCTAACCCGGAAAGCCGACCCATTTCGGACATAAAAAATACATTACGATAATTATACTATAGGTATAGAATTGAAACCGAAGAATCAATCCATCTGCGATAAAAAAGGAACAATGTCTTTTTATCGAGTCTATTATCGAGACTTTTATAGATAACGCTATTTAGCTCCGGCTATATCGCACAGTCGGAGATATCTACTTAAATAAAAGGGGAGGAGCTGAGCCATTAGCGACATTCCTTGGCGGGCGATCGATCTCGAGAGCGATTCTGCATCGAGAATATAATAAGATGAGAGAAAACGTCGAGAATAACATCGATCGAGAGGATAATTTGACATTTGAGGACGTAACCGATGCAGCGATTTGCGATCGACAGGGCGAGGAGGAAAAAGAGAGGCCGTGGATCGATCGGGGGAATTGAAACAATGAGAGCCGAGGGAGCGGAGGACGCGAGGGACAGACGTATCGCCGGCATTTGGAAGAGAGATGTAGGGAGATGCCGATGGAGCGAGACGCGGGCAGATAGCGAGACGGATAAGCCCGAGCGCTGCGGCGGCTCGGCGGCGGATGCATCACGGACGCGTCCGGGCCGGGGGTCCGGCATCGATTCCTCCGCAGAGTTATGATCGCGCGCAATCGCCGCGGCGCTCATTACTCGCCGGGCCCGCGCCCCGACTCGATATGCGCGCCCAGGCCAAGATGGACGAGGCGCCCCGGGATAAGAGCGCGACATTAAACTCGGATTTCTCTCCGCGGGCAGCCGAGGGCCATTTTTGCAGTTTGGCCGGCCATTAGGCGCGCCCGCGGCCCGCGCCGTCCAGGCCCGAATTCGCCGGGTCCCTATAAATAACGATAAGCACTCCGGCACCCCGCGGCCGAATAAATTATCATCGACGCCCGGGCGGCCGACGGAGCTGCGCTGCAGGTGTTAACACACCCTCGCGCTCGTCGGCTTTATCGGGGCCGCGACTTAAGTGTCCCGCGCCTCCCGCCGCACCGGGCGCACTGAAATATCGCACTCGTGTAAGCCGCCGACGCCGACAAGGAGAAACGCGTGTAACAGATTGCCCCTCTCTTTTCTTTACAGTGCCGGCGCAACGAATCTTTCATTTTCCTCCGGCGCCGCAGCTCCGCACCGCGCGAGTGCGGCAAGTCGAAAGCGCCCGCGCGCCTCCGAATCGGTCCGAGGGACGCCTGGGACGCATCGCCAATGCAGGCCCAATGAGCGAGGTGTAAAAGAAACAAAGACTAGCACCGGCGTTACGCGCGAGAGCTGAGCAAAAATAATTACCGGCCTTGACGAGGACGCGCCGCAGCAATAAAACGAGAGCGGAGCGCGGGGAAGGCGGCTCGGGACACGAGTAGAGCGGCCCGGTTCGCCGCTCGATCAGCCGACTGCGCCTAGATTGGATAATGTCGAGCGAATTAAACCTATCGTAGGATTAATTGTCTGCCGGGAGCCGCAGGACACCCCCGCAGCCCGCCCCCGCCCTCGTCCCTTGCCCGCCGTATCCGCGCTACGTGTTCGCCCGCGTTTTCTGCTTTGCTCGACAAATTGTTCGCGTTAATTGGGGGACGAGCGTAACGCCTGTCTCCAGCGCCCGGCGACCCGCAGCCCGAGCCGCAGCCCTCCCTTTCTCCCCGCCCCCGTCGCGCTCGCGGATATCGCGCCCGACCAACAGCTTCGCGCTCAAGCGCCCGTTCTGATTTCGTAATTCCTTGTAATATGCACTTCCTCCACGGCCCCCGCCCCGCCGCTCGTCGCCGCCCCCTCTCTCTTTCTCTCTTCTTCCGATTTTATAATTTTCTACATTATCTTTTCGAGCGTTTCTTCGCTGAACTCACCAGTTTGCCGATCGATAAAAGTCATTAAAATTGATACTGAGATTTATGCATTTTCATTCGAGTCGCGCACTAACCTCTTTCTGCATTTCAATTGAAAATCTAATATATATTTTCCCAATATCTGTCTTCTTATAATTTCGCAACAGTTTTATTTATTTATTCATTAAAAATTATTAATCAAATATAAGATCTTTCTGAAAGTAAAATCAAACGATTCAAAGGCGGAAACGTGCAAGTAGAAGGGAAAAGTAGAAAAAAGAAAAAAACGCAGAAAAATATCGAGATAATTTGAACAATGTTCGGATGGAAAGTAATTCTTTTATAATTAAGCGCACTATTTTAAAGCTTAAGGAATACTTGAGATTTGAAAAACCGCAAAGTGGGCTGAATGCAATTGAAATTTCAAGAAAAGTAGAGGGGAAGCCGGAAGATAGTCTGGGAAATAGTTGGAATAAGCAAATTGGTCGCGTTACACAAATGAGAATAAAAAATGGAATATGTAAAAGTTGGAGGTGGGCGAGTGGCGGGGGTCTCGGCGCGAGGTCGGCAAGCAATTATTAATTGAGTTCCGGCGAGTGGGCACTTTCCTCACCGCACGCGGCGATCGCAAGAATTTCCCCTGCTCGTCTGGCCGGCGATCGGTGCGCGAGGCGCCGAGCCGCGAATCCGGCTGCAGGTTTTTCCGACGCAACAAGAGCAAGCCGAAAGCGGAGCGGGCCAAGGGAAGAGGGCGCGGTACGGTCGGGGGCCTCCCACTCGGTGCGGGCCGCGCCGCTGCAAATCACGGAGGGCGGGAGCCGTTTGCTTGGGCATTCGGCGGCGCCGATGAGCTTTGGAGGAGGCCCCTTTCGGTCCGGCGTGGGCCGGCGCCCACGGACCGGCGGGTGCCGAGTCGCCGGCTCGGGCCGGCTCTTGTCCAGAGGCGGCCGCCGGCACGACCGAATAATGCCGCGAGCAATTGGACGGGGCGGCCGGCTGGCGGCGCTCCTCGACGATTAAACAGGATATTTGTTCTTGGCGGCGGGCATCTAATAGTCGGCGCTCGGCCGGCCCCTCCGATATTAATGACGCGCGCCGGGGCTCCGGGACACCGGGACACCCGGACGCCCCCGCGGAATTACAAATTTTATAAATAAGTGCACGTCCCACTTTGTCCGGTATCGATCGCGAGTCATTTTTCTCAATATCGCCGGACCAGCGGAATTCCCGAGCAGGTTCCCCGCCTCGAGATTAAATTCTCCGGGGAGATAAAAATAGTTTTTAATGAGGCTACACGCCGGCGTCGGCCTACCGACCGAGCTGCGCTGCGCCGCTGTCGAGTGCGCCGCGAAAGGAGCGGCCGGGCCTGGCGCTCGCCTCCCGGCCCAAGGATTAATTAAATTTGAAAATTTCATTTAAAAATCGATATTTACGACTGATCGCCACCTCGGCAGGGCCTGCGCCCCGGCTGCGCCCGCGCCGTATGAGTAATGCGCCCGGACGCGCCGCTCCCCGATAAAGAGCTTCGTTTAAAAGCCGCCGCGGGCGAGCGCGAGGGAAAGCCGCGCGCCCGGAGTCTGCAGCCGGAGACAACGCGCCGATTCCGATGCCAAACTCCCGGCGCCTCCGATTCGCCGGCGCGATAAGCTCGATCCCGGTCCATCTCCCCGTCTCCCCATCCTCCCCATCCTCCCCATCTCCCCGCCTCCCCGTCTCCCCGTCTCCCCGTCTCCCCCGTCTCCCCCGCCTCTCCCCCCCAACGCCACGCACGCCCCGACTCCATTTATTTGCCTATCGACTTGCTGCGATGCCGGGGCGGCCGAGCCCAAAACCAACGAGCCGCTCCCCCGCCCCTCCCGCGCCTTTCCTCGCTCCCTCAACTTTTCCTCTTACGGCGCGCCGCCGGTGCGCGGACTCGCGGCGGAGCGACGCAGACAGAAATACGTCGATTCGACTCGAGTCGCGCCTCTTCCCGACGTCACTCGACAGCCCGCTGAATGAGAAACGAGGAGGGACAACGTCCCGAGCGCTCCGTGTGTACCGTCTCGGCCGGCCCGGCTAATGCCCTAACGTCCGCATAACACAACCAAGGAATCGGATACTTTATACCAGGCGCATCCCCTCCTGCCTCCCTCCTCGCGCAGCTTGCCGCTCGCCCGCGCCGCTCGCTCTCTTTCCGCCCAGACGGACAATACATCAGCTTATGCCTTTCAGACACTTGCATTTTATTCAGCGCATTTCGGACCTTCTATTTCCCTCTCCTCGGCTAGCTTCCATCCCGCCTCCCCCGCCTTCCTCGGCTCCATCGCCCACCTCCTCACCCTCCTCTCCCTCTCTTTCTCCCTCTGCCGCCGCAACTTACATGCACTCCCTCCTCTACTTCCCACACGCGGGAATTTAGACTTTTGTTTATTTCCATCCTTCCAATCCTTATGCCCGGGCATTTAACTTTAACGAGCTACTTTTCCTCTTTTCTGATAAACTTTATTCCCCGATTGTTCCATTCCTGTTCCTGGTCCGAGTTACGTATCGCTCCGTACTGCCTTTATGAAACTGCCGCGGTGCAGCTTTGAAAAAATAGCGATATTCTACTAAGATATCGGTACAGTTTTAAAAATTCGGAAAAATTTGCATTCACGGGCTATTTTCCAATTTTAACCCGAATATGCGTGCTCTTGCGCGTGGCTTGTCGAATTAACCGGGCTTCTCCAGAGATTCACAGGAGTTGGTGTAAAGCCTCGAGTTTCCACCCTACCTGCAATCTTCACTGGGGCTTATTACAACTGACTCGAAAAAGAAAAACCGTTACATAAATACACGGCACTTAGGGTAATTCTCATAAGTAGAAACAAATGACTCAGTCCTTAAACATAAGTATTTTCCAGTGACTAGTGAATATAATGGTTAGCAGTTTACGCGCGAGAAAAACGATCGGACCGATTGTAACGGGAAGAGTATTCGCGGAGACGTGTGCACCTAAATAACCCGATGGCAGAACTCGACTCTTACTGTAACCTCGTGTCTCGTTTCATCCTCCTTTAAACTACTGTTATTTGGCTAAGGTATTGCGAAAAATTCATCTCGGCTATTCTCAAGGATTCAATTATCTTCTTTAAAATGTTATTTCGATATACTTTATTTCTTTGTGTGCAATTTCACTAAATATATATGGTAAATAGAAGCTAGAATTTTTACTATTTTAGTTTCCTAATTAATGTTACATGTAGACTACAATAACGATAGAAATAACAATCTTTTTTTAACTTTTCAGAAATTAAGAAAACATTTATTCAGAACGTAGCCATAAAGATAATAATGTAGTAGTGTACTGCAGTAATTCAATTACGTTCAATTAAAACTAAATTATACATGTGAATCATGAGACAAGAAGATCTGCTCAGTTTATTTCACAGTACCTTCAGTGTTTTCAAGAATACAACAATGTACAGAAATTGTTGGTTATTGTAAGAAATATTATTATTATTATTAAGAGTACAATTATATATACTTCTAATTATACTAATTTTCCTCATTTTTAAATTCACAGTATTGTGTCGAGTACATGCTGTATATTGTTAGCAGCAGGATTAATTACGAGAGGATTGGGAGCAAGAGAACATTTACAGAAGTCTAAAAGAAAATACATCGCAAATGAGAAATTCAATACCCGAAAGGATGTTACAATGGAAAATTGTAGAGATGATTGCATTCTATTATGTAAATATATTTTTTACGTATCGAATAAGAAATAGTATTAAATTAATATAATAACTTAAAAATTGCCCAGATGACACAATCGTTAGTGCCAGGAATCAATTCGTAAATCCATGTGACAATATTTATTCATACATGTGCAGAGGAAAAGAATATTCCATGATGGATCTTTATTCTCAAAATACATTTTTAAAAATAAAAACTTATATAACAGGTTAGTCATTTAAGATTGAAATTAAATAGAGTAATATTAAATAGTTGTAAAGAATATAAAATTATTTATTATTATTTATTATTTTAGATACTTTAAGCAGTTCAATTACCGAGAGTGAATTCGAAGCAATAACTATAGAAAAAAAAATCTACCAAGACTGCATGAACCTTGGTGAGTAATTACACAACTTTAATTTCATCCTAGTAAATGTTCAACATTCGATTTAAAACATTATAAATCGTTGAATCAAATATTTTTATAAATGCTCTCATGTATAGGTAATGATAATCAAGAACAAGAAGACTTAGCATTTGAAACATTATATCGTGAAGCAATAACATATATTAGGGAAAATAACTATTGGCAGGATTTCGATATTAGACTTGAATCGTTAGGATTCGGCCATTCTTTCTTTGATATTAGAGTCATTCGAGATCCAGAAGAACCAAAAACTCGTAATATTATAGTAGTAGGTGATATAGAAATAATAATAATAATAATAATAATAATAATAATAATAGTAATAATAATACTAACAGCAAATATTAATGCACTTTTTATCAAATTTTTCTCTAACATAGCTGCAACCACCATCTATCAAACGTTTGCAGATTTTGAAAAATAAACTAAATACTATAATGCGCTATAAGAAGTATGAAAATTTAAAAAACATTAGAAGATTCAGTGCTTTACAAAACATATTTGATTTTATGGATACACATCTTGAAGAACCTATACAGATTTTTTTCGAATCTCTTTTACAGGTCGTGATATTAATCAAAAACTATTTTACAATTTACATTTTAAATGATAAGAATTTAATGAACGAGTGAATGAGTAAAATATTTAACATTTTAGACTAGACTTATGATACCACGGAAGTATAAGGAAGAACTTATAAATATTAGAATAACGATTCAAGATTTAAACAAGTTTTTTTTTCAATTAAGTGAAATCGCAGAATTTATTCAGGTAAAAATTGTCAAACATAAATTATTTTAATAAATATACATCTATAAATTTCAATTTAGATTGATTGGGAAAAAATATTTACGCAAACATTTCAAAATATTAATATAAATGTTACTGAAACTGAGAGCGTGATTGTTAAAGATAGACCATATTTCATAGAACTTGCCAGATTATTAAATAGAACTCCGAACATTGTGATAGGTACTCGCACAACATTATTAAATAACATTGTTATGCTTTTTTTATAAAAATTAAATAATACCATTGTAGTTTCAGCAATATTGACGAAAATAATAACTGAAAATTTGATGTATATCAACTGGAATTTGGCAAAATCGTTGCAAACTATTAACAAGTTGGTATTTATAATAGATAAATTAAAAAATTATTTTAATTAAACATTAATTTATTAATTTTCAATTTTAACACTCTCGAAGAAAATCGTTTTGTTTTGAAGAAACTAAATTATACGGCGCATCTCATAAGCTAATGCGCGACTCAATAAATGTAGATGGCAGTAATGTAAGATCAAACATGCTTACGGGTATTATGTGCAATACAACTCCGCGATAAATTTGTTGTTGCAGATCCCGCTCTTGAGAAAAACAGTTGACATAACAAGCAATATTGTAAGTGCTTTAAGTATTGAAATTTCGAATTCAGGTATATTAACTAAAAAGGAACAAGCCTACCTTGAATATAAACTGAATGCAGTCACTGATAATATTTTTGATTACATTTTTCAACCAACTTTTGATTTTACGTATGATGTAAGTTGCTTGTACAACTTTTTATCATGTTTTATAAAATGTATGTTATAAAATGTACATATTGTATTTTGAACATTGTAATATCTTATAATCTTAGTACAATCTTTCTCTAGTTTGAATTAACACCAAGTTATTTTTTCAATATTATTAAATATCGACAAGTATTAAGATACCGAGAATTAAGAACATTGCGAGATATTGTTTAGTACGTATGCCTACTAAAATTCAAATTATTATTTAAAAAAGCCTTTAATTCAATTATACATTTTAAAAAATAATGTTAATTTTTAGTTATCCAATGCCATTCAGTATCACTGACTTAGATGAACCACGAAATCGTTTTAGTACATCGAATTACTTTCTTTAATATATTTTTAATATTTTTATATACTTAATTCTAATAATCATTTATTATTTCAGGATTGCATGTTTTTATGAATAGTGCTGCTATATTATCACCCACACTATCAAAGTCAGTATATGCTTACGTGTAAATTTGGTAGTCTAATTAAAATCGTATATTCATGATTATTACGTAATTTGTAGAGAGGTTCTCTACGGTGATTATGGAGTTAAAATAGCGAGCTTTCTTTATTCATTAATCAATGAAAACGATTTGAAAACTCATAGTAAATAATTTTTGAGCTATTAAAGGTTTACAAAAAAAAATAAATATTTACAAATATTTGGTATAATTTTAAGTAAATTTCAGGTATTTTTGATCGTACAAATGCCACTTGGTTTGTTCATTCGGACCCCAGTGTCGATTCTACATTTGAATGCATTGTTCAGAAGGGTATTGTAAAATATAGCGTAAGTAAAAGGAGTATTACTATTTATGAAGATTGCTTTGTCCCAAGAATTTTCTGTAATTTTATTTTTATACTTTAATCGAATTTTGTAGCATCAAGAAGTTACTGCTATGATTGCCGAGACGTTCGGCTTAAAAATTGCATATAAAGCCATTGCAATATATGTTGATTCTTCAATGAAATCATACGATCCTTTTTCAGACATAATGTTTTTAAACAATGGGATAACAACCGATCAATTATTTGTTTTGACATATGTAAAAGTACGTATATCAGTATAAGTTTATAATTTAATAATTCGTCTGTTAATATATTCTTAAATTTGGATTTTTTTTTATTTTTCAGAATCGTTGTTACATGCCTAGTAAGATAATTAATACAATTTTGCTGAACTCTGAATTATTCTCAACGGCATTCAATTGTCAACGAATATTGGCAAAAGGGCGAAAATGTTTTTTAAAGGCTTTTGAAAATCTAAATCACAATGCAATGTTTCCTACCAAAGTATAAATAACCTACTACGTATTCTGTTAAATAATAAAAAATGTGAAAGAAGAGATAACTTGATATTTTTTATACATGTTTTACGGCATACGGTATTTACGAGTAAAATACGGTTAAAAGGAAGAAACGAAGGAAAGTTTTAGTAATAATTGTATAGGAGTACGAGAGACGAGGAAGAATTATGATTGTTTCTTACGAAGAATGTAACAAGGCTTGATGGTAATTTGCGCGTGTTTGCGCGGAGACAAGAGGGCGTTATTCCAAGGGCAGTAAAAACGTAAATGGCTAGTGGAGGTGACGAAAATAAGGGGAGAGCGAGAGAGAGGCGCGGGATAAGGGAGAACGATGGAGTCCATAAAAGTTGATAAGAATAATAAGAATACGCAAGCAGCGGGAGGGGGGGGGATCGGGTGGGGCCCTTGACTGACCCGAGGCGAATGCGGAATGAGCAGAGATCGGACGAAACGGGAGTGGCGCGCTCGGGGACCCGGCGGGACAAGTGACCGCGAGGCGGTCGCGAGGCGCAGGCCTCGGCAAGGGCCTCGGGAGAAAATTGAAGAGCTGGGGATCGGTGTCGTAAAGCGTCCCTGTGGTCGCAAAAGCCGACGGGCGGTGCACTTTACCCACTGTCCGGCGGAATAAATTCAGGATTTCGCGTAGGTGAAGCGATGGGTCCGTGTCGGGCAGTGGGGCCTTAACCTGCAGCGATGCTCGTAAAGCAAGGCTGACTTGTAACAGATGTACGCTCTTCTACATCTTGTTTACGCGCGCGTGTTTTTTCCGAGTCGGGCTCGGCCTCTTTTAGAGGTTAGACACGGGTTCTCGTGCGGGTTGCACGCGACTGTTACAGAAACTATAAATTAATGGCAAGTAGATTTAAAGGGATGGCAAGAGGGCGCGGCGAGAGCATTTTTTCCCAATTACCGATCATTGTATGTCACAATTGTGAAACACTGTGGCTTATTATTTCGTTTTGATCTAGTGGCCGAACACGTATATTATGCTACAATTCATAATTGTGACTCACTGTTAGCGACTGGAAGTAGTCGGACATACCTGGAACAGAAAGAAAACGCTTGATTAGTACGGAGGTTAGCGTGCAAAGCTACGTATGTCATCTCGTAGACAGGTGGGTATAGACTATGGGCATTATATCAATGTTGATGGTTAATTAGGTTTGGGCAAAGGGACGGGTAACGGCTGACGGCTGAAGGATGGTGTAGGGTCGGGAACATGGAAACATCGGTGCATTCTCTTAGCGGCAATTAGGCTCGATAGTAGTTCGGGGCAAATGGAGCGGCGCGAAGGCGGGGGCTCGGGCGAAAAGTGGGTGGCGCGGGCGCAAAAGCAGCGCGCGGGTAATCAGGTGCGCGGCGCATCCTCGCGCTCCCGCTGCCCGGGCGTGTTCCCCGTGATATATGCCGGGGGTGGAGGCCGCGGCCGGCCACCGACACGGCCGCCTAATTGAGTGATCGAGTGGCCGGCGGGGCGCGGCCAGCTCCCGCCGGAGCCTCGTCTCGCTGCGCGCGGCGCTGGCCCCCGCACTGGCGGAGCCGCGGAGCCCGGCGCGGAGCCGTCGTCGCCTCGAGCGATTGAGCCGTCGCCGGCGGAAGAATGCGCGGCCGCCCGGGCGCTATGGCCCCTCATCCGGCCCCGGGCTTATTAATCCCGGCTCGTTGCGCCGGCGCGGGCGAATCTTCCGGGCGAGGTCGTCGATCATCCGCGGGCGGCCGGCTCCGCGCGGACAATGGCCACTTGGTTGCGCCGGCAGTCGCCGCCGGCGTCTTTGGGCTTGCGCCCTTTCGGCAAGCGGGCGGTCCTCGAGGGCCGCGGAGTAGCAAAGTACAAAGAGCTGCGCCGAGGCCGCGGCCGCAGCTGCTCGCCTCGGGATGGCTAATTAATGCCACTCCCAAATATGCTAATTCGCTCCTTTACAACATCGGCTGTCTCGAGATTTCGCCCCCGTCCGCGTCGTCTTGCCGAGGACATTAGCATGCGCGGGCCCGGCATGGCGGCCCTCACCCTTCTTCCGCCGCGCGGCGCACCCACCGACCCCCACCTCGAGACCGACGCATCTTCTGTATTCTAAGCGAGGCCATGACCTGCCCGCAGTCGCTTTTTGCCAAACTCCTCCATAATTATTTCTCCCATCGGGCCCCCATGTATCCGTGGTTAATCTTGCCGCTGTAGGTGGCGCTCGCGGCTGCCGCGCCCGGTTACTCTTCCTAGGCTACCCCCGGGTACCCGAGTACCTATATACCGGCAAACTTGCCCGATCCCTACTCTCCTCGACGTAATCTCCAAACTTATATTACCTTAAGGATCTGAAAATTATTTCAAAGTATAAAAGTGTCGACGGCGGAAGCCGACGGGGCTCTCGACCGTTCCCGCGATCCCCGAGATCGGAAAATCTAATTTAAAGAGTAGCCCTCGTGGATTATTGTGGCTTTATTGAACAAGTCCTCCGCGTAGAAGTCACGGGGCGGCGCTACCTCCAACTTGTTCCCATCCCGCCGCTTCCCTTTATCTCTTTCTTGTCTTACCTCCCTTCCCTCATACTACTCTTTCCGGCTACAAGGCGACGCGAACGAAGACTTCCTAGTTTCCCCGGCTCCAACCTCGACTTTGAATCTAGATTTGGGAAGTTTTGAAGTTGGATTGGGAAAATGATCGGCGAGAGTAAAAACATCGAGTGATAGGGACTACGGTGTACTTTCGCTCCCTGCGCTTTCCTTAGCTACGTGTAAGCTTCCTTGCTGTAGCGTTGGCCCGCGGAGAAAGCAAAAGAAGAAAAGACCTATAATACGCAGGGTACTGCAAGGGCGATAGATAAGGAAAACAGAACGGATATCAAGGAGGACCAAGGGAAGGTCAACCGGTGTTGATCAAACTTGCGCTCTCTTACGTTTTATCTTGGTTATGGGAAAGGTACGTGCGCTTTTTAAATTGATTTTTATATACTTTGCGATAAGGCTTCTTCGCCAAATTATTCAACACGCGTCGAGAATATTATTTTTAAATCAAAGAATCTCTCTTCTCCCGGGGCTGGAGCGAGCGACTCAGGGATTCCTTGTTAATGTAATTTCCTTGCATAGTGCGTTATTAAGGTATAACGCTTATCTCCTGTTCCGCGAGGTCCATTTTACGGGCCGTTTATTTAAACGAGAAATTAAATTAATCGACAATGTATGCGCGCTCGAGTGAAAGAGACAGATACAGTCTGTGATAGTGTTTTAAAAGTATTTTCGGACGTCCTTCCGAGCACAAGGCAAGGGCAATAGGACGTGTTTATACCGCGCAGATAGCGTTTAAATAGTTTGGAATAGCGAGGAATCTTGCATGGGGTAGCCAGCGGAGATTCTGTCGCGATTGCCAGAGAATTAGTCAGATTGGGCCGATAGGAAGGCAGAGCATCGGGAGAGCAGAAATTGAGAGGACGAGGGAGGAGATGATCCGATCGGATAGAAGTTAAGTACGAGGATGCGATATTGAGTAGTTAAGGTAGTGTAGAGCGCGGAACGGGCGGCCGATGAAGGGGGCAGAGGTAATTACGATGGACGAGAAAGCTATCGCGCGAAACGAAGTGGATATTGGAAATGGCCCTCGTAGCTAGTGGTGGCTCTCGTCTCTGCGTGTCTCTCTCGCGGGCCCGATCGCCGCGCGGACTTGCTCCGATCGGCGCAACTGGCGCCGGGCATCCGTGCGCGGCTAATTCCCACCGATACGAATACCAAAATGCCGAGATAAGCCCGGGGCTCCGGGTCCACTGATTCACTTGCGCCGTACTTTCCTCGGTAATGCGGCAATTCTTACTTTTGTCACGTTTTAATATCCGCTTTATCCGTTAGTCAACGGTGTAAACTTAATTATTTCACGAAGCAGTAGATCGTGGAGATTATAATTAAAAGCGGCGGCAGGTCGAGCAGCGGATCGAGTGCAGCGGCTGAATAAGTATTTATCACGTGCCGTTAGCCTAAAGCGCCAGCGGGGCTCGAGTGAAAAAAGGTCTTAACGCAAGGTGCGGCGTTTATCTATCGGCGCTTTTGGATAATGGCGACTTGCATAAAACAGAGGGGCGCCGATCTCCCGGACAAAGGAGGCAAAATAGTTGAGGGAAAAAGGTGGGGCATCGGCGCGTGATAACCCTCGGATTAATAGCCGCGGCAAGGCCATAGGGGCCGGACACTTTGGAGGAATTAAATTGATTCCCAGAGGCGGGCTTTCGGCGAGTCGGCCAGGGCGGCCGCGCCCCGCGGGAGGAACAAAGCGCCAGATCCCGATAGCCGCGTAATCCGGCGATCACGGTTATACTCCGCGGATTTGCCGGCTCCTCCGAGGCGATTATACGGAAGCCGAGGGCGCGCGAGATTACAGGCCGCGGCGAGTGAGATGTAAGCGTCCCGCGGGCCGCGCGATAACCGCGGGGAGCCGGGGCCCGGCTAATCCCCGGGGCATTAGGCGCCAGCCCTCGGGGCCCGCCGATAATCCTCCCTTAACGGATCGTTAGCAGCCGATAATCGAGCCTTATCGCAGCCTCCCGCCATCCGTTTAATGAGAGGGATCGCGGCAAGGGCGCGGCGCTGCCAGACGACCGCCGCGCCCCGACTCTTCGCCGCTCCTATTGCAAATGACCGAGGCGTCCTCGCGGGCCGATGTCCACGACCCTCGGCCCAAGCGGGGGCCCTAAGTAAGGTCCCGATCCACCCTTCACGCATCCACTAATTGCTTGTTCGCGTAGCGGCATTTTTGCCCGAGCCCCGAAGCCCGAACGGCCGGCCCTGCGGTTAGCCGCTCGCTCGAGGTGCATGTTAAAGTGCGCCGCGAGTCAAAGTCCGTAAATTGCAATTTGAAAAAAGCGCCCCGAGCTAATTAGAGCCTGCCGAGCTGGCCGATAGGCCCGGTAAATGATAACGCGCGCCTGTTCCGTTTTGTCCCGGGCTCGTAATGATTAGACAATTAAAAGTCGGGCCGGCGCGGGCTCAATGGAAAAATCCAATGCCGTAATTTGCGGCCCGCGGAACAAACCCTCGTCGTTGTCTTTATCTCTAGCCAGTAGTATTTATAAGCGCGATAAGGCGCCGGCTAGGTTTCCTTCTCATTCGGAAGGGCGTGCGAGCGGAATAAAAGCGTTATCAGCTGAGCCAAGCAAGTCGCGGAGCGGGGGAGGGTGGGGGGGGGGGTGCGAGGCGTATAATTAGGTGCGGGCCGCAGAGGCGGCTCTAGCCGGTGAGATCGATAACGCGGCCGATCGGGGCGCAGCCGCGGCTCCGCTCCCGAGGCTCCCAGCAGAATGAGTAAATTTATTTAACGGCCCGTGAGCCCCGCGAGCTGAATGTCCGTTATCTCAAAGCCGCGCATCTTTATAATCCTCGTAAGATGGCTCGGATGGCAGGGGCGGGCGACTCGGGCGACTCGGGCGACTCGGGCCCACACTGTACGTCCGCGTGCGCGGCACCAGCGATATAAGCGAGCGCGCGCGAGATAGAGCTAATTCGATTAAGCGGCAGGCCGGGAAAAGGACGCGAGGCGGGGGAGATTATACGGCGCGGGCGCCGGGGACAAGCCGCGTGTGGGAGTGAAAAATCAATTACTCTCGCGCCTCGTAAATCGCGGGAAATTCCGAGATTAAGCGGCCGGGGGTACATTAGGCTATCTTTATTGGCGGCGCGGTGCTATCGCCTCCCTCGACCGCCGCGAGTCTATAATTCGCCGTAACCTCCGCGCGCGCCGAGGGACAACTGGCCCGGCCCGCCTGCCTTGTCTCCGGCCCGCGCGCTTCCTCCCCCGGCCCCCCGGCCCTCCTCTTTTTGCCCCTTCCCCGTAATATACGACCGCGAGGCGCGGGCGACACACGTGTGCGCGGAGGGAGCGGCTCGAGGCTGCGAGGCCGTCGACGACGCCGCCCCATCGGAGCTGCGCCGACACCCGACCAGACCAACTCACTTAACTTTTTCCCTCCTGTCTCGGCCCGCCTCGCCCCGACCTCCCGCTCCTATGATTTCAGCCTATGCCTGCTGGCCCTGCAAGCTGTAAACTCTGAACGCTTTCCCCGCATCTCGCCCGGAGCTTCTGTCTCGCGCGGCTTCTCATTCTTTCGAGAAAGCTAATTTGCTATTTTTACATTTTCCTGGAGCTGCACTTAAATTTTTAATACTTGACGATACGTGTCAGCGCACAACTAAAAACAGGATGGCGGATCCCTCCTTTTTTCATTCGCGCACTTGTCACGTCCCCTCGCACTCGAGTCATGCTACTGGCAGCCACGGGGAATTCGGCGCAGGCTCGACTTGCACTTGCACTTCAATCATTTGCAGTCAATCATTTATTCGCGGCGTGTAATTCATTGACGAGCATCGATCAAACGTCCAAACGGCTTTAATACACAACAAGGGGAAAACAAGGAACAAGGTATATCTGGGAAAATGGAAAAACAGCCACTGCTGCTATTGCCGCGTGCGCGGGGCTTGATTGGTCAATGGGATCCGTCGGCGCGACAGCCCGGGCTACTTCCTTGCACAGGGATACAAGCAGGTGTCCGCCTGTCGCTGCTCTCGTCGAAAATTATTTCTCTGCGCCCTACCAGTTCATTTGTGCAGCCAGAGCAAAGCTGTATGTATGGAGGCACCGGTGCGCCCTTTGATCTATCAATTACCGAGCAGCGTCAAGCTGCAAACTTTGTTTATGGGGTTAGGGAGCGCGCCGCCACAGCGGGGATATGACCAAATCAAACTCCGACCTCCTCTGCTAGATTAGGCGAGCGCTCCGAAATTCGGGAATCGGGATGATCCCTGTTCTCGAATTTCAGCAAATTTTGCGCCGGGTCGAAGCATTTCGCCGGGGCATCTGCTGCATCCCGCACGAGCCAGCGGAGACTCGCTCGGGCGCGGCATCCCGGCAAATACAATTTTCCATTGGTCGGGAAAGCGGCGGTTACCGGTGCGTTCCGCTGGAGGTCATTGGGCAGCGGGCGGCGGCCGAACGGCGGAGGAGCGGCGCCGGCGCCAGCGGCGAACACCTAGGGCGCCCGTGCGCCTCCGCACTCGGCCGGTCACGCGAGGACCGGCTTCGGCTCATTTCCGCCCGGGCGGCGCATCGACCGCGCGGCTACGGCCTCCGAGCACGCGATCGCCCTGCGCACCGCATCTCCTGATTGACGCGCCGGCGGCACGTCAGCCGAGGGCCTTTTCTCCCCGGGAGGCGCCGGGAACGCGCCCGGGACGCGCCCGGAGCGCGCCCGGAAAGCCCTGCGGCTTGGCCGCGGAGCCGCTCCCAAGATGTCGCCGATCAGATAGCCTGCATTATTCAGGGGCTGCGGCGCGTGTGCATTCGTAATTGCAATTACCGGGCTTGGCCCGCGCCATGGCAACCCTACATGACGCGCCCGCGCCCGAGCCGCAGCGACAAATCGATGAGCCGATGACGACGCGATCGTCTGCCCGTGTAACGCCCCCCAAAGCCGCCGCCACCCCCTGTTTTGCCCCACCTACAACTCCCCCCGCGTCTTCTTCGCCTCGCGGCATCGCTCCGGGCTTTCGCTGTACCGAGTAGTCGCTCATCCCGGTATCTGCGACGATTCGATAGCCTGCACACCGGAGTAGCTATTCTACTAGCTAGTCGCGCCCATTGCACGAGGCGCTGTAACAAATCTGGCGTATCGCCCTCTTCATAACCCAGTTACTTTTATTCAATTACACCCCGCTATTCGTTTTAGTGTTTCTTTCATCTCTCGTTACCTTTGAATTCTAATGACCATAAAAGCTGGGTTTACACGTGTCCGCCCTGTTAATGATTGCATATAAAAATCAAATGAAATATATCGTTTACTCGCGCAGAATGCGCTGTATTGACTATATCAGCACGCAAAAACCCGGCCGTATCAGCTCGGATAATAAAGTTTATTTTAATGAATTTGATGTTTAAATAAATTTAATACTTATTTGTAGATTTATATTTATGTTTAAAGCTTTCGATAAAAGATAACAAACAGTATAAAGCGTGTAGGATGGAGAAGCAAGAGACTTTTATTAAAAACCATTCACACACAATAACAAGCGAGTGTATCGAAGATACGAAACATTATATCCCTGTATCGGAAAATAATCAATTAAAATAGGAAAGATAAATAACGGATCGGCGAATGAATAAAAATTGTTTTTTGAAAAAGCTGTCAACTATTATTACTTGGAAATACGTGGAAAATTAATAAAAGCTCGCATTGAATTTCAGTAACAAATTAACAAGATTTTTCGCTTGCTGATACAGTGTAACAGGTATCATCGAATGGCAGGAGACGTCCAATTTTCAGAATGAAATAGCGAACAATCGAGGACGAGCAAGAGGAAGGGTAATAGGGGCGGGGGTGGAGAGTCTGGCATGGGCTCGCACAAATGCAAATAGCGCGGCCGAGGATTAAAAAGGGGCGAGCGGCGCGGCGAGCAGGAAGAAAAAGAGCGCGGGAATCGGAAATCCAGCGGAGGCTGATCTGCCCCTGGGGAGGAGGAGGAGGAGGAGGAGGACGCGACAGCCGAGGCACTTGCGGGGTGGGGGCCTCCCCGAGGTTGCGCGTTCGAGGCCGCTTCGGATGAAGCGGTCCGTGAAATTGAATCGCGCGTAAAAATCGCGCTCCGAGTGGCCCTCCCTTCCGCTCGTTATGCCCCCGCCCCCGCACCTGAGTCCCCAGGCGGCTGTACGCGCGTTGTACCCGCGGATCGCGAGCTTCCTACCTTTATGCCGGTCAATCCGAGCGGACCGATTGGCTCGCCATATCCGAATAGCCTCTCCCCGTCGTTGTGCCAGTGAGCCGGGCCCGGCTGGCTTCCCGCCGATGCCGCGACGCTTTATTTAGCCCGCTCTTTAGGCGCGCGGATCAATTGCCATTCGGAACGAGGCGCGGCTTTTTGCCCGCGCCCGGCCCCGGCCCCGGCCCCCGATCGTTACGTTTCGTTTCGTCCCATTTCTTTCCTCCGCCGGCTGCGCGACCTTTCCCCCGAGCAATCGAGAGATTTCCCCAACTCGTTATTAGTTTCAATACCAGCTGCGCGCATTATTTTGTATCAACCCATCCGATTCGTCGTCTATATCGCTTCCTTTTTCCTAGCTCGAGCGGCGCAGCCGTTGTTATCGAAGCAACTTAATTCTCACGGTATCAAATATCTCCGGCGCGGCCGGTGAATGCGCCCGCGGGACAAAGAGCCGCGGATGATATTTAAAACAGGATTTGAAGTAAAGTTTATTCAAAAGCCGCCCAACAATGAAGCGCCGCGCGGGAGAATAAAAGCGATTTTGTCCTCGTGAAAAGCCACGCTCAAGTTGTTCTGGTTTAAAATAAAGGCCGAGACCCGGGCGATCAATAGGCGGTCAATCCCATAAATCAGAAGGTAAACACCGCGGGACAATTTAGCCGACCCTTCGGCCGTTGGAGGGAAAGCGAGCGCTCGAGCGGCGCGGCTTGGCGAGAACGACGGCGAAGGGAGCGGGGGGAGCCCCGGTGCGGCGCGGCGCGGCACGGCGGTCGAGGCCTGCGGTGGCCGGGGGCCGGGGGGTCGGGGGTCGGGGGCGCCAGAGACAGAGAGCCGGGGGAGCTCAAACGTAAAAGCTCCTCTTCCCCTGCGCCCGCTTCGGCAAAGCTCGGCTCTCGGAACTTTCTATTCTATCGGTAAAACAGGCATCTTAATTAACGAGGCCGCCTAGGCTTTTGCCTTCTGGCGGGCAGCGCGCGCTCGGCTCACGGGGCCCCTTGGTTTGCGTTGGCCTACAAACTGTGGCTGGATCGTTAACGAAACGACGAAGCATCAGGATCTCCATTAAAGCGAAAGCCCCGAGACTTTAAACTGAGTCCTTTGGACTCGGGTGGGGCTCGTTGGGTAAAAAGGGCCTCGCGCGGCGCGGGGAAAAACACGGGTAGCGGGGGCGCCGCGATTCCGGCTGCGCTCGCGGAGGCTGCGCCCCTAAACCCTGCCGGGCGCCTAATTCCCCGGCCGGACAAAGGGCCGTGGAGGCGGTCCAGGCGCCCGCGTCAAATTGGCCCGGGCGCCTCGTAAAAGCGGCGGATTCAAATGTAAGCGGCGCCCGCGGCGGCAAAGGGGCCGCCACTTGCCCGGCGCACTTAACGCGCGATCTCTCCGCTCGGCTTTTTCCGCTCGAGGCGGGCGCCGGTGCAAGTCGCGCGACTCGATTTACGAGAGTCTCGCGAGCCAGGCGCTCGGCTCGTTACGTAACGCGCGCGCCTCGCTCCCCGAGCCCCAATAAAGCGCAGGTCCCTCTTTATACCGACCTAAGGAACATGGCCAGAGTCATGCCTGCATCTCGCGGCCCTCGTTATTTTACGCCCTGGCCTGCGGGCTTGCTTTTATTTAACCTCCTTTCGCCCGGGCTGCGCGGCCGTCCGCAGGTGAGCCGCTCGCGATATCCCCGCCGATAAGGATCTTCCGCCGAGCTCCGCTCCTTGCCCCGCCGCTTTGAGTCCCCGGAAAAATCCGAAGCCGTCTCTTGTCCAAAAGCCCAATCCCTCTTTACCGCCCCTGGCTCCCGGTAGATCCTGTAAATAACGCTTTCAAAATCAGATGGCCGAGAGTTGGGCATTTTAGCTCGCGGTCTCCTCAAAAGTGCCCCGAGTGCGTTTATGTAATGCCGCCCAGCGACTTATACTGGCTCCTGGCCCCCAGCGTAATTCTATTACGTCATGACTCGTGCATGAAAATTTCGTAATCCACGGCGCACAAATAAAGTACACGAGGCTCAAATGTCCAGAATATCCACTCAGGCCCTACATCGATGTTTCAGCTTACCCCTTGGCCACGTGAGCGCGCTATCGAGACATTTTTTCACGAAAGACCGCGAGCATAATTCATTGTGCCTCGCTCTTTGGAAATCATTAGCACGAGCATTCAAGTGGCTTGTAGGACTTATATCAAGCAAGAATCATACATTACGAGTCGGCATTGGAAAAGAGGATAGGGTTTTTAAACAACGAATGAAGCTTGATTTTAGGAAGAGAGGAGTTTGGGAGTAAAATCTACGACCTCGATGTACCAGTAATGACCCGCAGAGTCCGTGGGGGTACATAAAGGCCTGTCGTGGGCACATAAACATTAGGAATATTGAGATAGTTGTGTCACTGTGTCATTTGTCCGTATGTCGATAAATCAGGGGTTATTTGAGGAAGGGAGTTACGAGTCAATAAAACGCCTGCTCTTAATTCAGTGCGAAGGAAGGAAAGGCGCGGGCGGTGCAGTAATGAAGCGGCAGGCGCAAAGGGCGAGCGGGGCGTGGGGGCGTGGGGGCGTCGGGGCGTCTGGGGGCCCGCAGGCCTCGGGGCCGGGGGAGCCAAGTATGTGGCCTCGGCGGTGGTGTGTCAGTCTAACCGTAACGAAACGTAATTGCCACCCGATCGGAAGAAGCGGGTCCTCGGAGAGATTTTTTATCAGGGCGGGGGATCGCAAGGGGAGCGCGAGTGACGAGGCTGTGGCGAAGGAGAGCCGCCGCGGCTAATCCCCGCAGCGCAACACGGTTCGGCCATTAGTAGTGCATTTCTGCAGTCCCGTGGGAGCGGGGGTGGCGGGCGGTGGGCGGCGCCCGCCAGATGGGCCCTCGCGCCCCGCCGCTGCTAATTCGAACAAAACGCAGCGCCGCCGCTTCCGCGTTCGAGCGCCGAGGCTCCCGGCTCGCGTTCCTTTTCATTTGCCGTCCGCACCTCGCCATTGTCGCCCGCGGCACCCCTCCGCCCCCTCCCCCCCACTCCCCCGCCCCTCGATTCCCTCCATTATCGTTATTTATCTTTCCGCGCCGGCCAGCTCCTCCGGCGCACCGGCTTATGGATTCGTTCGAATGTTTGTCCGCGCCTGTGGCTTTTACTCGGATTAAGTGCCGGGGATAAAAGTCCTCGTAACGCCGGAGCTTACATCGCCGCGGCGGCTTCCTTGGCCTCCTCGAGCCAAAACAAATAATAAACCGGGCCCCTCGGGTTAACAACTGCCGACCCTTAATTACCCTTTTTCGTTAAAAATATCGCCTCGTTCTCATTTCCTTGTCTACCTGCATCTGCGCAACCTGCACAAGGTACATAAGGTGGATAATCTATGTCCTGTACGAGCTAGACGGAGCTAAACCTTAATTACCATACTATAATTAATTAATTAATCCGGTACGTGTACGGTAAAAATTGATAATGACTGCTGGTGTCGAGCGGCGCTTTGTTTAAATTAATTCTGCCACATAAATCATTCAGATAAATGTTTTAGAATATGTTCTTGTAAATTTATACTTTGAACGCAGCAGGCGCGGTATTTAAATATTTTCCGCGCCGTCGAGTATTTCACAGTTATTTTTTTTATCTCCGTGCGCCAGCTTTGCCGGCGTCTCTCCCGACCATTAACCGCACGTGCAGTGCACCCTCAGTTAACGCCGGCGGCCGGCTCGCCATCGGCATCGCCCTAGCCTGGCCCTGGCCCTGGCCCTGGTCCTCCCCTCGCTGCTCCTCCCCACTCCCGCCCGAGTCACACTTGATACTGATTTATGCGCAAGTCGGCCTTTATGCGGCAGCTAATTGGCACAAATCGACTATCGATTCTGACCCGCGGAATATGTATGATAACATTTTGTCCAAATAATTAAAGATAATGACCAATTTACTGCACGCGCCGGCTGCACTTTAACCCCGGCGCTCGTCCACGTACAATACACCGGCGCAAACAATGTTATAATTGGCTGATCGCCTAGCCTCTATCCCTCCGACGGCCAAGCATTTTTCCATCTAGTCGGTAAATGTCATTGAGGCGTTTACGGCTCGGAAGGCTGCGGTCTACGAGGAGCATTTCCAGTGCCCTGAAGCGCCGCTGCACCTCGAGATGAAAGAGTGGGGCATTCCGAGCGAGCCGCGAACGCGCAAAGACGCCTCCTGTAATTTGGCGGAATTAGGGAGTATCGGCGGGCGCAGTCTTCATCCGGGCGCAATTGTCTCGCTGACGCGCGAAGCTCGAACTGGATAATCGCTCGGCAGACTGGGCCAGTGGCTCGCGGGCCCAAACGCCCCGCCCCCCTCGTTCGCCTCGAGAAGACGCGGTTAGGCGCGGAACGAGTTTTCGGCAGGTGCACCTGCGCCTCGCGCGTCCCCCGAGAAGGAGGGGCCCCTGCTGAAAAGCCGGCGGAGGTGGCGGGAGGGCGGGCCGCGCGTAATTCCGAAGCTCGTCATTCGAATTAGCGGCCCCGGAGTGCGTGCGCGGCCCCGGTCCCGACTGTCGAATCGACGTAATTGCGCGTTATTAACCCTGGGCTGGAGCCCGGCCTCGAGAGGCCGCTGGGACCCCTAATTTTCCATCTCTAGTTGACACGGGGATGATTACACGCAATCCCGACTGTCCAGCTTTTACGCGCATTGATTGAGCTTCCGTTTCCTTTATTCTCTTTCGAATCTATCTTCTCTGTAATAACCACGAGTTGTATGAGACTTGTTATACCTGACTCGTGGACGAGAATCTTTCATTACTTTTACGTGCTAGCTTATTAGATGAATTTTGTCTCTTTGACCTGTAGGTCCTCGAGTGGCCGTATTTCGCAAAGGTTTTAGCCCTCGACGTAATCTTTTCCGACATTTTTTCGAGGATTTTATACGCAGTACGCGCAGGACTTGCTTTGGCCTCAAGGCGAAGCTTATGCAGATTAATAAAGAAGATTAAGGTTTTAGTAACACTTGTTGCTCCGCGCCGAATTTTTTATTTTCTGCAATCTTTTTCTTGATGAGGTGCTCGCACCCATATACACGCGTATACAGGGGTAAGCGAAACTTTGGAAAGATGATTAAATATTTCTAATAAGTTTCTAAGAGTTATCCCGTTTAGTTTTAATTTTTAATTTTTTTCTAGCGTTCTCGACCCTCGCGGTCGTAAATTAAACATTATACGACGATCCAGGAGCAGCGAGAGCGTTTAGCCAAGGCTATATAACGAGGGCGGACTGGAGTTGGGGGCGGCCGGAACGGCGTACGCGTTTTCGTACGTCGGTATAAGGGGATTTTTACTAGAACCTTTCGCCTGCGTAGCTCTTTTTTACGTCTTTCCGAGTATGACTAGAGAGTCCACAGGGATATAAATGGAAGAAATAACTTTGGAGATAGCTTGAAAGTCGGGGCGGGGCGCGCAGAATAGCATTTTTTAAAAGCGCGGCTGCGCCTAAACGAAGGAGTACAAGGGAAGGCGTACGCGCGATTAAAATGCGCGGGCGCGCATTAGCAGTTTGACTGGTTCATTAGGGAGGGCGGCCGCGGGCCTGGCCGTGCATTCGAGGAGGGGATCGCGCGCGCGCGGCACCACCGGGGAGGTCGGTCCGGCGCTTCCGGTTGCCTCCCCCCGTGGAAACAATGTCCGCCTCGGCGGCTCGGCTCTCGTTCGGGGCCGATGATACGCGCGCGCGCGCGCGCCGCGGGTGGTCCCAACCCCCAGGGACCGCCGTCCGCTAAATTAATCCTGTCGGCGCGCGCAGCTGCAGCCTCGGTGGTAAATCGGCGGAGGAGCGGCGTTACATGCCGGCCGGCGGCCGATGCGGGCCTCCAGAAACAAGTCGCCCGGGGTTATGGCTCGCGCCTTCGAGAAGTCCACCTTCCGGCAGGGATAGCGAATGCGCGGACGCGCGGCCGCTGAGAGATTGCGCCAAGCTTGGCCCTTTGAGTTACGCCAGCGTCCCGCGGTAAATCTGCCCGCGTTATCAATTGCACGCCGGGCTCCGCGGATAGCGCGGGAAATTTGAACAGTGCGCCGGGCGCGATAAGCCATCGAGATAGGGCTAGACGCTCGAGCCAGCGTTGCAGTAGGTGCACTCAAGGTCGGGTGCTCGAGGGGCCGCGGCGCGCGAAGAAAGAGCCTCGCCATTAGCTAAGTACTGGAAACGCGCGCAGTAATTCCTCGGGCCGCTACTTCCGGGGGGCAGTGCGTCGGGACTCGTGGGGAGCCGGGAGCCGGGGGCCGCCGCGGGGAGGGAACAAAGGCACCGAGTGGAAAGTTGCTCGCGGGCTGCGCGCGTGCACCGACGAAAAAACTCGGGTCGGAGGACGGGAGTTGCGCGGCGCGCGCGGACTTTTTCGGCCCCTCTCTTTTCACGACTCTTTAACCCCGGGCCGGACTTTCGTCATTTTCCCTCCGTGTTTCTCTTTTATCCGGGGTGCCCTCGCCGGCTGCCCCTCTCTCTCTCTCTCTTGCTTGCTTTCTTTGCCCCTTATTCTTCGCCTCGCGCGCGCCGCGACTCTCCAGCGCACGCGTGCCCGAGTCTCGCTTTCTTACGGATGAGCCCCGCCTTTTATGGGTTTTCCGGCCGCTTTAACACGCGAGAAAGAGCGCTTAAGTGGCCGGGAAAACGCCTCTCGCTTTTTCATTTTTATAGCGCTACAAGTTTATTTTTCCTCTCTCGCGCCCTCTTCCCTCGCATTTTAGCCCTCGATACACTCGGCCTGCTCTAGTCAACTGTTGAAAAGCAGATTTTACTACTAAACTCGCCCCTGAATCGTGATTACCAGAATTTATGGTTAATCCAAGATTATTCTATTGGAAGAAATTCTGGAGCTATACGTTACGAATGAAAACTAATAAGTGTTCATTTGAAATGCTGTCATCTGAATTTGACTGTAGGACGTGTGAGACGAGTCTTGAAAAATGAAAACGGATGAATTAAAAGGCATCGCTGCAAAAGAGTATTAACGGAGTAGATTATAATTGATTTGCGAGCTGAATAATGTACTTGTCGAATAAAGCAGCTTTGGCGAGAGAGGCGACATTTCATTTTATCAGGTTTTCATAAAACATAACACAGGTGGCAGGCGCGAGCATTAAAAAAACACGGGCGCAGATTCCCATATCCGTGGGGCGGCTGAGGCGCGCGGCCGACAATAGAATTCGAGTGGGGTAAAAATAAGCGGCGGCGCGATCTCGGGGAAATATTTTGAAGATTTCCGAAGAAGAAAACACGAGGTTGAGGGCGACTAGGGTCTCTCTCGGTCCCGGAGCTTTTCCTAGATAAGGTCGTGGAGAGAAGCCGGGCGGGCTGTTTTCCTTGTGAAGAATTTTCCACGTGAGCCGTTTCGCGCTCGCGGGCAGGCGATAAGCGCGGGACAGGCGCGATTAATTCCGGCGATAGGGGCGCCTGGGTCGCGACAAAGTTGACGGGGCGCGTCGCGGCCGTGGGTGCAGGAAGGAATTCGGGGATGGGCCGGGGCGTCCGGGGCGGTGCCTCCGGCAATAAATCGATCCGGCGATAAAGCGGAATCCTGGGGGAGGCGGCCATCCGTCAGGTGGGGCCGCCCGAGAGCCCCGTCTCACCGAGTCTCCACGCGCAACCCGGGCCTGGGCGAGATCGGCAGTCGGCGGCGGAGGCCTGGCGCGAGGAAAAACGAGGAGGGGCGCCGCGCGGGGCTCAAGTTCTCCCGGGTGGCAGTCGCCGAGGTCTCGGAGGTCTCCCGAACTCGTATAATTACGTCGGCGGGCTATCATCCGGCGAGCGTCACTCTCGGTGATTGATATAATTGCGTCGAAAGGAAATTGAAAAGTCAATAATTGCACGGAGCAGCGGGGGCGGGTGGCGCGTTTTCGGGAGGTCGGGGTCCGGGCGGCCGCGGGCGACAGCCGGGCGCTGGCGCCTTGGCCCTGCGAGGAAGAATCGATCCGAGTGTCCGCCGTCGGCTCGCGGGGAAATGTAGGCCGGCTTGTGATTCACGGCGCGGGCGGCGTCCTGGGGGGAGATGGGCAGATAGGCCGCCCGGGTCAATAGCGCGCGCGGCCGGCTTTAATGCGGCCGGCTTTCGCCCGTCGGCCAAATGAAAATTGATTCGGCGGCGGCGGCGGCGGCGGCGGCGGCGAGTGCCGGAGGCAGCTCGATCCGCCGATGACTCGGCGCTTCGGCCCGCGGATTTGCGGCTGCATCGCGCCCCTGATTGAATGCGGTTTGTTCCTTCGAGGAAGGCCCTAGGCTAATGCGCCGCGGGATTGATGGCTCGTAAGTAAACGCCGGCCGCGGCGGGTCCTGTTTGCCCGCGCGCGGCTTGTCATCCGCGGATAATAGATCGGCCGGCCTTGGCCGCGGCCCGGGACTCCGCGGGGATATTGTCATTAGCGCGGATCGGTGTCCCCGCGCGGAATGATGATCGATGGGCCCTCCTCGAGGACGGCCAATCAATGCCGGAGCCCGGCAAAGCCGCCCCCATTAGCCCCGCCCGCGGGGAGCCCGCCAAAGTCGTTATTAAATAAAACTCCGCGGCGATAAAAAGCGGCGGCGGCGGCGGCGGCGGGCGCGCGGACGAGGAGCGCCAGTCATCGGCGCCCCGGGGACTATTTACATGGGCGCCGGCGGATCGCGCCCCGGCCATTTGTCAGCCGCGGCGCGAGGCTCGGCCCAACTTCGAGGGGGGAGGGAGCGAGCGCCGCCGACCACCGGCCAACTTTCCTCTTCTCCCGCGGGCTCTTTTCCCCGGCGCTCCGCCGATCGATCGCCGTCCCCCGGCTCGCGCCCAGCCGATCGCGACCGCTTTAATATGCACTCGCCGTTGCGGAGGCCAGATTACCGCGCGGCCCGTCGGTAAGGCGGGCTGCTTTACGCCCGGTAAACACCTGCGGCCCGCTCTGCGATGCCGGGCAGGTTTAATCAGCCGAGCGCTCGCGGCCCCCTTAATCGGAACAATTAATCCCACGCAAATGCGACCGGAGCGCGGGCAGCGCGAAGGCGCAGTTTGGCCCGTCAGCCAAAGCGGCCAGCCGGAGGCAGCCGGTAAAAACCGAGGAGCTCGTTAGCCGGCCGGGAACCGCGGCCATAACACTCCGTCCGGGTAACGAGCGCCGCGACCCGGGAGCCCAGTCCGCGCGACGGCCCCGATTCCTCCTGGGCGGCCCGCGTGCGCGCGGACTGACCGCGCAAAGCGCCTCGCCGCCCGATAACGCGAATGAGGGACGTCCGCGCCGCCCGGGAAACTCATTCCTATTGCGCTCGAGGAGCTCTTATCGCCAGAGGTACCCCGCCGCGGCCGCTCGAGGCTTTATCTGCCGGCCCCTCCGCGCCTAATCCCAAGCACCGCCCGCCCTTTCGATGCATTGTTGAGCATGTGTAACCCTAGCTGGCGGCGCTTATCGCGCCTCCTCGCGCCGCCCTATTAATCTTGGCAACGGCCTCGCTTTAATAAAGCTCACGTGTTCGCCCTCTAATCCACATTTTATAGTGGCCCGGGAGAATCCGGGAAGTGCCCAGATTATATTATGCAAGTTTATTGCACCGCGGATCAAGCTCGAAGGCGATAAGCTGCCGACCCTCCAGGCAGGGGACAAACTGACTCCCTTGAATGATCAAAGGACCAAATAGCTTCTCGAAAATCTGTCTCCGACCGCGGGTCCTTCGCGGAATATTGGCTCTTGAACGAATGCGGCTAATGGGCCTTAACCTTATCTCGCGCTCGGAAAAGAAGCGATGAGTCAGGCGGCGATCGAAGCGCCTCGTATACAGCCGGGGATTATTGAAATAAATCGAGGTCTGCCGCGGCCATAGAAGGAGCAAAGTAGCTGTTTGAGTAGCGAAGCTGCGGGAGGAACGGAGGATAGAGAGGCGGGCGGGCATTACTCGAGAGCTGCTTGCGCGGGGCACGGGGAGGTGGGGAGGCTAAGTAGAGGAAGAAAAGTACTTAGGCGGGTAAGGGGTAGGTGGGAAAGCGATAAATATCGGCGGCGGCGGTGGGCGCCGGGCGGGGAGGGGGTCGGGAGGCGCAAAAAGGGGCGGCGAGAGAAACGGGTTCTCCTTGGCGAGCATCTGCGCGGGCAGCGCGCGTCGAAAAAGCGCCGGCGGGGGCTGCGCGCGGCGGCGCGGCGGCTCCGCGGCGGCTCCGCGGCCCGGGGCGCAACCGCCCGCCATTATAATTAGAACAACAATAATAATTCAGTGGGAGGCGGGGGGTAACGGGAGTTGGCGCCCGGGGCGCGGGAGCCTCGGCGCATTAACCAACTTGCGGGCGATTGCCGCCCCCGGGCGCGGCCGATCGCGATCCCGGGCGAGCGATGGGCCCCGCGCGATTGCAGCTGCCCGGCCCCCGCCCCCGCCCCCGCCCCCGCCCCGCCCGATTTATCGCCGTCGTTTGGTTAATGATCCCGCGTAATCCCAAGGACGCCCGGCCGCCGCTCTTTCCCGGGCAATCGGCTGGCGGGCGCGCACCGCGAGTGATACCCCGATAGGCCATCTCCGATTCTCCGGCTGGCTTTTCTTCCGGGGCGCACAATGGCCGCCGCGGCGGATGATCGAGCGCCGCGCCTCCGCGGCCGCTCCTACAAATTGCCAGGTTTATCTGTAATCTATAGGCCCGGGGCGCGCCGGGCCGGGGACGGAGCCCGAGAGGGGGCCAGGGAGGGGGCCGGCACGGGGGCCGGGACGGGCCGGCCTCGCGCCAGGGGCGCCCTAGGCCTATCGCCGGCTTATCTGTCCTTCCGCCCGCCCGAGCAAGCCGCTTCCACGGTGCGTCTCCCGCGGCCTCCCCGCAGCCGCCCGCAGCCTCCCGCAGCCTCCCGCAGCCTCCCCCGCCCCCGAGAGCCTCGGACAATGCCCGGCTATTTCGAGCAGCACCTCGCGCCTGCGGTAGCTTACCCCCAGCCGAAGCCACTCGCGCGCACTTGTCTCCCGAGGCGCTCTCGCATCTCACTCGGCCCTCCTCCTCGCTCTCCCGATTTTTCATTCCCCTGCCCCCTGGCGGACCGAGCCGGCTCGCTCCAAAGCCTCGCTCCTGCCTTTCTGCCTTTCTGCCTCTCTTCCTTTTTCCCTTTTTCCCTGCCCTTTTTCATACTTCCTTTCCTCCCCTGGCTCCCGCACTGTTATTATTGATGATTTTTCTTCTTCGACCGCGGCAGATGCACCTGCGGGGGCATTCTCCAGAGCAACGCTTGCCTCCTTGCAACTCCTCGCCAGCAAATATCGTCCCGTCATCCGCGGATGGGATTTATTTTTATCCTTGACGGCTTGCCGAGCATTAATCCACGACGCCTACCCAATTTGCATCTTCTTTTATTTACCAGCCACTTTTTTTTATCATCCTCGCATCGCGGCCCTGGTGTTATGAGCCCCTTTCAGCATTCATCCTAGTTTACTAGATTCGGACTCTCCATGGTAATAACAAAGGTCTACTTATACCTCTGCTGGGAATTTCCTACTCCTCGCTTTGCGCAAACTCGGCTCTTGCGGAGCTCGCATCTTCATAAACTCCCCGAGAGCCGCGTATATCTCGCCTTGCCCAATAAACGTCGCAATAATAACTAAACTACGCTATTCTTGTCCCGCTCAAATCTTGAGACAGACGCGCCAACCAAGTCTAGTCTGCCACCTCTTTTTTTAAAAGAAAACCTCCGCTCAAATACTAAGCAAGCCGCGAGTTAAACTAATAGATGAATACGCAACAAATCTCCTCGCAAATTTCTCTTTAATAATTTTATTCTACATGTTCTTTTCTTCTTTCCAAAGATTTTATTTACTAGATACTATTTATTAATTCACGTAATTCACATTTTTTTACTTAATCGAGACCATGTTTTTACGTGTTTATATATAAATGTACGAGTTAATCTTCAATACAATTTTTAATAAATGTACTGCTGATTTAGAGTCATCATTTTATATTAAACCCTATCAGAGTTTCCTTTATTAATTAATTATTATTTTAATTATTAAATCGTGACATTATTATTTTCCTATTTTTATTATTTAGAGATTAGTTTATAAAAGCTGTTACGTTACACATTAACGTTTTCGCCTGCATTAGAAAATTAATAGTACAGTAGCGTACGTATTTTTTGGAATGATACAGAAAATTAAAGTATAAAAGAGTAATCGAAAATCAATGTGGCAAAAGAAAAGCCGTCGTTGGGTTTCGTGTCAGCAACTGGCAAGAGGGTTGACAGGCCTTGGAGTAATTCTTCCATCCGTGGCTCGCGTAGTAGGCTTCTTTTTACTGCCTTACTTTTCTTTTTATTTCCCATAAAAGCGGTGACTTGTGGCGCAACAAAAATCGACGCATCCTATCGGGATTTTTGCCAAGTATATTTACGGCACTTTTTGTCTACCAAGTAGGTATGGTATACTTATTTAGCTTATTGAGGATTTGGCAGTTTCGGCAAAAAATAAGCTCGTTTTACAAAGCTTGTAAATTTTTTTAAAAAGGAATATCGGTGTACAATCGGGAGCTGTGGGTATAGAAATAAATCACAGGATGCAATAGCCGAGTTATCGAGGATTTTTCAATGGGATTACATCTCGCGTGAAAAAACGTCATCGATTCAATTTGAAAAGCGATGGAGCAAGGGTTGAAAGCCGGGTGCAGAGATAGGGTGCCCAATGACGAGGTCGATGGAAAAGTTGACGAGTCCGCGGCGAGAAGCCCGAAAAATTTGACGACTCCCGGGTGTGCGGGTGACGATCATCCAAGACCACCAAGGGAGGGACAAGTTTTAATTAAAGGGAGAAAAAGGAGAAGGGAGCGCGAGGCGTGGAGCTCGGGGAGGATCAGGGATTAATTTCAGTTAATAATGATTTCTGGGGCGCTCGCGCGGGCTTAGTATGCAGTTATTCCCGAGCGAGCATTTAAAGTCCGGCAATAACAAGCGACTATCCGGCGGTGGGGGCGGGTTGTTTCTCCTCGGCGCGGGCGCAGCCAGGCAGCCTGGCTCTCGACCTCGGGCCCGGCGGGAGCGGTGGTGGAGGCGGTGGAGGCGGCGGGGCCGGCGGGGGCGGCACCGCCCCGCAGCCAAGACGGGGTCGTTTTCCTCCGACGCGCGGGACACGCGAGCTTTCTTCCCTCCACAGCCTCGCCCCTCGCTCATTTGAATGTAAATTACGGGCGGCGCGCGGGTAAGTAACGGCCCGGCCGGTTATTGTTCCGGTAAATTCTTGCACGAGAGGATACTTACTCGGCTTAAGGACCTCCTAGGCGGCCCCGCGCCCGGAAGCCCCGGTGCGGCGGCCTCTCCGCCCAGGTAAGACGAGGAATCGGGGGCCGTTTCGCCTTCCGCCCTCCCGGCGTGCCCCCTCCCCGGGGACCGAGGACGCCTCGGCGCGCCGATTGCCCAATTCGATTTTTGATCCCCCGCCTCCCGCCCATCCTGCCCACCCCGCCCATCCCGCCCATCCCGCCCATCCCGCCGTGAGTTATGCCGCCGCGCGGCTGATTAAAGACCGGGCGCGGAAATGCTGATTAGATCCCCAGGTATTCCGGCTTCGTTCCTTAGTCGCGGCTCAGTGTCAAAGTTTCGCCCCTGAATAGCCAGCCCCGCAAGCTCCTCTATTCTCCGGCTGCGGATCCCTTTTAACGGAGTTCCGAAGTGGACGAATTATGGGCAAAGCGATAGCAATAGGGCCGCGCTTGCGGGCGATTTATCAATCGGTGCGAGCCGAGTCCCAGGTAACTCTTGACCGGGAGACAAAAAGCGATCATCCTCGGCGCCCGCCTGAATTACGATCGGGAAAGCCTTATAAATGACAGGTGCGGAACGGGCGGGAAATCGAAGAGGCCGGGGCAAAGCCGTTTCCTTGGGATTTGCTCTTTGGTCGCGGCGAATCGCATATTCGGCCGGCGCGAGATGAGGGCGGAAAAGCGGGGAACCGGAGCCTGCCAGCCCCAGCGACGTCGGGATGATCGATGAGCCGAGCTGTCTGCCGCGCGGGCGGCTTTCCCGCGGCGGCGCCCCTTTTTCCCTGTCTTTGCGGGAATCCCTTTTCCTAGCCGCTCCTCGTGGCGTTTTCCGGTTTTATTCCGGCACGCCTGCCTGCAAATTGGGAAGCGCGGGAAATTCGGCGGACGGCCGGGAGCCCGTCACTCCGACGCCGGGCATTTAGCATGGACGCGCCGCCGGGAGGACTCGTCCCGAACGGGCGGTGTATCGGGGGCTGGGGCTCGCGAGCCGCCCCGAGAGATAGCTAGGGCCCGCTGACGCAGCGCCTCCTCTTAGTTGCCGGGGCTTTAGATTTTTACGAGCCCCTCCAACTTTATCTCCCGGCGGGTTGACGCTTCGCAGCTCAAGCCGAACCTCCTCGGGATTCGACGATATTTTACTTTTTCCCTTTTATCGCCCGGCAGTTTAATGCCCCGCTTACGTGCTCGCAATCATTTTCTTCCGGGTAGAGCCGCACCTACCCCCTGTATAATCGCGATGCCGCGCAGATGCTGCGGCCCGACTCGAGGACCGGGGCGCTCGGCAATGGCCAGAGTATACGAGCTGCTCCTCTCCCGAGTCCGCTTCCTTCCGCCGGGGTGAGTGCATCAGCGGAGCGAGCCGCGGGCGCGGGACCAGGGGAGGCCGGGCCTCGAGCGCCGAGGCTCCTTGAGGCACGCGAGACCCGCTCACGCGACACTCAGGGTCGACCGATGCGCCCGTCCCTGACCTCCTCTGCCTCTGGCGCGCGGGGAAAAGTATTTTCAATCAGCCGCCTCGATCGCCGAGCCGTCCTCGCTCTCTGGGATAATTAACCGAATAAGGGGGAGCTCCGATGAAATGCAGCGACTCTTCCGATGATTTATCGATCGTTATCGGCTTCGCTTGCGTGCCGCAGACGTGCCCGCGCGTCGCGCCCAGGGACAATGCGCCAATACGATGCATCCGTCTGCAAAGAAGGAAATTGTTTCAACTGCCAACTCCTGTCGACTCGCTGAAAAATTTAATTACTTCCTCTGCCCACACTTTCCCGCCTATTATTCCATTAACTTTTTTCTTGCTTTTTCTAGCGCCCATTGTTAATCGCCATTAAGCAGTCGTACGATTATATATTGCGTACATTAAACGATTCTTCTCCAATTTTTTATTGCTTTCCTAACAACTTCCTACTTTTCAATGTTTTTCCATGATGGTGATTTCAAATGAGATAAGTTTTAATTTAATTGAAGGTAAACGAAAGACTTTTTAGATTTAGAGTAAACTGTCTCGGGCAATATCACAGCAGACAAACTGGTACTTTATAGTGACAACTTATAGACAAATAAGTACCATTTGGCTTTTAGCATAGTCTTTGCTACTAAAGGTTAAACAGATTCGCAAAACTTAGCTATTCAATGTACGAAATGCAATCGAATAATTTCATTTGAATCGATTTGATAATAAGATTTATTATTCAAGGCTCCAGCAGATATTTGTATCTTTTTATGCGATGGAAATGTAATATCTCCAGTTCGATTGAAGACGCAGTGAAAAGTAATGCGAGTCTGCTGGCTGCCCCTATACCGAATGATAAAGGATTGCGTTAAAAATTGATAAATCTAGATAAATAGAGGTTGATGCTTGGAGAGGTAACGCGGGATAAGCGTATATGTTCGTCTGGGTCCAGATATGCGGGCATGCGTGCGTGTTCTGGTGCGCGAAACGGAGGTAGGCAGAGAAAAAAGAGAGAGAAAGGGAAAGAGAGAAAGAGAGAGAGAGAGAGAGTTGAAAAAATTTGGGGTAGGGAGGATGTGGCATCGACGCTAAAAGCTTTTTTGCGTTCCCGAGGCGTTGTGGCGGGGTTTTCGTCGATTTTTCCGCGGCTTAAATTCAATTGTGCGCGCGACACCAGCCGATCTATGCAGATATTTCACTTGGTTAGCACAGCTTTCTCGAGCTAAAGGGTTTTTATCGCCATGCAGCTCCAAAATAATTCAGTATGGATCGCTCAGTTTCGGGCCCGCGGCAATTCGTTTAACCTCTGGCGCCGAGCGAAAATTAGATACAATCGCGGCAACTGCCCGCGCTGCCTATGCCAGCCGCTACGGATGTCCTCAGCGTCCAATTTTCACTCCTTTTTTGCCCATAAATATCGATTATTCCTATGCAAATATGCGACATGTATATGGTATATTGTAATCTCATTTCAATCATAGCTGAATTGGAATTTTAGGCTAATATTCAGTGTATATTATATACTCCAACTGATTTTTAATTTTTGCACTGAAAGACAAGGAAAAATACCTTAATAGGAATATGTTAAATAATCAACGGCTAATCAATGGTTGCCTCGATGCATTATTCAGTTGTTATTGGTTGATCAGCGGCTGCCGTGTGCGATGCAAGACGCGCAAGGTTGCTGAATTTACATTGTAAATTAGAATTTTTAATGATTCTAATTGAGAAAGTCTATATGACGAAGAATTGAGTAAAAATTTGTACCCATAAAATTTGGAGATTGAAAGCTTAACAACAGAAATTGAAAGGAAAAAAGAGAATGGAATTTGGGATAATGACTTTTGCTTTGATATAAGAACGCTTGAGTTGCTTTGTGCGGAGGCAGTCGTCCGGCCGGAGTCCCTTTGATTACAATATTCAGGTTTGAGATGCGCGTCAACTTAATGGAGCGCAGTTAAAGCGCAGCAATGGTCTGTCTGATAAATATTCAGGAGGGAGCCGAGTAGCGAAGCCGAGCAGAGACGCGGTAGCCGCGGTGGAGGCGGGGGCAATCGGCGGCGGGGGAGCGGAGGAGCGGGGGAGCGGGGCAGCGGGGAGGGGTCTGAGCAGTTGGTCGAGTAGTTTATGGCAAAAGACCTGGCGAAAGATGCATTAATCATGATATTTTGCGGGTGACCCGCAAAGGCAAAAGTTTGGGCGGATCCGGCGAAAGGAGCGCGATGCAATTGACGGGCTGGTCGGGTCGGACAATTCGAGTGGAATCGGCGCCCTCGACGCGGACGTCCCCCCGCGCGC
Organism: Sycophaga agraensis; assembly: GCA_018906755.1. NCBI lineage: Eukaryota > Metazoa > Arthropoda > Insecta > Hymenoptera > Pteromalidae > Sycophaga > Sycophaga agraensis. The sequence goes on from JACCIE010000042.1 coordinate 1,559,348, forward strand.
CGCGCCGTTTGTTCTCCGAGGACGCGGCGCGGATACTTTCCTGCGGCGGCCAGGCGACTCGAGCCTCGACTCGAGATCTCCGCTCTATTTTAGCCCTCGCGGAATCCGCTAATAATTCTCGAAGGCGAAAGCCCAGGGGCTGGGGGCTGCCGAGGGAGCGGCGCTTATCGCCGGCTTGCGGGGCGCACATGTGCGACCGATAAATTACCAGCGGTTGCGCGGCAGACGGCGCAGTCGCTTTGGGAGGCAGGCCGGGAGGGGCAGGGCGCCCGGAAAAGAGGCCCGAGCCCCCGGGGCCGGGCCGAGGCCCGAACTCGGCCCCCAGGCAAACGAGGGCCGCGCATCCTAATGAGCCGCGGCCGCGATAACGAGGCGAGCCAATCAATCGCGGGCCACGGGGACGCGCCGGGAATAGCCGAGCGGCTGGCCGCCCAGCAATTATCGCGGGCGTTTATCGACTCGGGCCGATTGCCGCGGACGACAAAGAGCCGGGACGGCCTGGCGCCTGCCGCGCGCTTCCCGCCAATCGCCGCTGTCCCCTAGGCTCGTTTGCCGCTCGGCCGTTGGCCCGCTGGATCTCCGAATCAACGTCTTCTCCTCGCAGCTCTAATTAACTTGGCATGCCCACCAGCCGTGTTATCCCTGCTTCATTCTGGACTTCCCTTGCTCCCATTTCATTGGTATTCCCGCGATATTTGAGGCAGCTGTCCGTCGGCCCGCGGCTTACATGGATTTGTCCTTATAAAATCTCTGGGACGTCGAGAGAAAGATGGGCGGCATGGGAGGGGCTCTATTATATTCGATATCGCAAGCAGCGGGGGGAAATTGACGGGCGGTCTAATCCTAATGGTATAAGGAGTGCAGTGGTCCAGGAGACGTCGTCGTCGGCGTCGTATTGTTTCAATTACTGGTAGCTATAAGTGGAATAAAGATGAGATGTGGGGACGTTGAGATGAAATTCAGTTTGCTCGTAGATTGTCGGGGTAAAGCTGATTAAAGGCAATTCGTAGGGAGGAGCGGAGGCTGGAGCGCAGCCTGGAGCCCGGAGTCGGGAGCTGGGAGCGCCGGAGGCCAAGTGGCGGCCCACCTTATCAAGCCCCGAGGCAATTTTCGGGATCTCAGGGAGGATCCGGAGCGTTAAGCAAGTTCGAAATGAAGCGAGCGCGCGCACCCGGCGCCGTATTACCGTATTTCTGGCGCGCGGCTCGCCGCGGCCCTGGGAGATTGCGCGCGTCGGCCGCTCGTAACTAAGGCGGCGCTAACTGGTCCTCGCGGGCCGCCCGGCCCCGAATTATTAGCTCTCTTTTCCCGGGCGAGGCCCGCGGCCGGGGGCACTGCCTCCGCGGTCCCTATATAAACCCCGGGCTCTATGGCGCGGGCGGCCTCGGGGATGAGCCGAGCGCCGGGCGCCCCGGCAAATTGAACGAGCGCCTCGAGCTTGCGGCCGTCAAGTTTTTCGATCGTGGCCCCGAGCCCCAGAGACGTCCCGGCCTCCGTCCCGCGCACCCGGCGGACGCCCCCCGCGTTATCAAAGCTGCCCCGTTAGGTCTCCAACTTATTCCCCGATACAAACTCCCGAGGCGCCCCCGCGCAATTCAATCTCCGGACGATTATTCTTCTCCCACTGGAGCTGCATCCGGGCCCGGCGGCAGATAATCCGAGAAATAATCTTGGAGGGGCCCAGTGCAGGTGTGGCGGCGGAGAGAGCGACGGGGCTGGGGGCCAAGGGCAGCTCGAGGCAGGGCAGCCGGCACTCGCGGGAGGCGCGGAGATACGCCTGTCCCGGTCGAGGTCGCAGGCCTTGAGCCGTCGGCTGCGGGAAGAAGGACTCGCCGATGTGGGAGGCCGAGTGTCCGCCGAGTCGCCTCGGCACCGCGAGAACGAATCGGCATCGTTAAGGGGGCGCCGCCGCGGAGGAAGTCTCGCCTGGGCGCGTTAGCCACGGTCCCTCGGTCGCGCTGGGCATTTTAGCCTCCGCCTCGAGGGCCAACTCCCCGGGCTTATCTCCGGCCAATATCGGCCGCGACGGGGCTCCCGCGATGCATTCGGCCCGCCGAGGCCGCCCAATTACCGAGTAACGAGCAATCGCAGCTGCATCCGGCCGATTCCGCATTTCCATGGGCCCACCGATGAAAGGCCCGTCGATCCACCGGTGGACGTTCCGTCGGGGCCGCGGGCCAACTCGGGCGGAAAAGGAGAAGCCCCGGGGCAGGCGGTCCGTGTCGCGCGTCCGCCCCAGCGGCGCACCGCCGGCGGCATTTACGCCCCGCGGCCGCCGAGGTTCTTTTGCAAGGGACGCTGCCCGCTTCTTCCGTCGATTCATTTTTATTTCCGCGCTCTGCCGCTTCTCCGGAGCTCCTCTCGCTGCGGAACGCCACCTATCTGGGCCAATTGCCTCTGCCGCATTCGTTTCCCGGGAGCTCGCGCGCCCTTTCAATTTCGCGAGCAATCAACGCCGGGCTTTTTTAACTCCGAATCCCGGGCGCACTCAAAATTAAACGGCTTTTCAACTTTACGCCCGGGCCTTGGAAAAAAGCCCTGGGCAACAGGGGAAAAGGCCGCTGGGATAAATAAAACAGAGCCGGGCCTAGAAAGAAACGCAATTACACGGGGGCCGCAGAGGGAGACAGGGCAGTGCGGGGGAGCGGTGGGAGCGGGGGCAGCCGGAGGAACGGGCGGAACGGGAGGGGCGGGAGGGGCGGGAGGCTCCCACGGGCCAAGCGATACTCCATCACGCCGTGCATCTGCGTATCGCCGTTTGTCACGCGCTGGGAATCTGCGCACTGCGCGCCGCTGGCTCCGCGCCGCGCCCAAACCCCGAGACTTTTTCGATGACGATTGCCGCTTCGGACCTCCCCCGAACAACTGTCCGCGTCCACGTCCGCCCGAAAAGATCCTTTGTCCAGGCATTGTATTCTGCGATCGCCCGGACTGTTAGATTTAAATTGTTTATCGACCGTCCTCCGAACTGCACATCCGATTACGAAACTCCCTTCTGCATTCCATTCTGGCGGAAGGATAATCCTTTGGACAGTTCGTACACTTTGTTCAAAACTCTAGTGGAACGGCTTGCTCTTTCATTAATATCAATTAAATTAATTGATTGTCTTTAAAAGTACGTGCCTATCGAGAATAGTTGCTACATTTCTGCGCACGACTTTGACGCTGACAATCCCAGTGCTTAAAATACTTATAAATGAGCGACAATTAATTTTAGGAGATAATTGCACGTGTTTTTATAATTGAATGGTATGGTTGAATGGCATGAGATTTGTTTTCAGCTAGTCGGAGCGATTCGATCATACGACCGATAAACGTAACTCTTTGTCGTAAAAAGTCAAAAACAGGCGGGCGCAAGAAGAAAGGGCGGGCGCCAGCGGCGGGCGGCGGGCTGGCGGCCGCGCCCGAGCCGCCACCAGCACCGGCGGCATTTGCAAAAACAACGAGCCGTCCATACACATTTTGCTCGTGACGCGCGCCTAGCTACACGGGTCGGCGAGGCGGAAGCGGGGGAGGACACGGAGCGCGAGGCCCGGCCTCGTGTAATCCTGTCGCGATCCTCTTGATTATTTAAATTTGCAGAGGCGCTCGTCCCGGCCCTAGGAGCCGAGTGGACACGAGCGAGGATCGCGAGCCCGAGGCCGCGCTAAATGAAGCGCGAAATTGGCAAATTAGTTAAAATCCGCGCGTCTGCCCGCCCGCGCTTAACTTCGTTTCGGTCAATTACAACCGCACGCCCAGTTATTTCAGTCGATCGCGGCGTATAGGTGCGCTCGCGCACCAACTCCACTTTCAATTTATTTTCCACCAGACTGCTGCACTGCACTGCATCGCGCGGATAATTGAGCCATTCGCGAGCCGAGCGCTTCTTATTTATGCCACGGATATATATCTTTAACTATTTATTAGGATATTTATTAGGAGTCCATGTTCTCCCTTTCCCAGCAATTCTTTCGATGTATACGTCTAATGGATTTCAGCCATTTGTATAATATAGGCAAAGTAATGCACCGACGGTTACGACCTCGGGTAAAGTTATTAAAAGTACCGATCGCTTGCTCATTGAATAGAGTACTAAAACACCACTAGGTATTACATTTATTTAAAGGATGTAGGATATTGATCTTCCTGATATATAGCAACGTAAGCAACGTAAATAATGATATTTGCAGAGAATGTCCGTATAGTTAACCTGTGAGCGACAGTGCATCCAACAGTACAATGTTTACATTGCGGCATGGCACTTGGAGAGAAAAGAAAATTTTTAAAGCGCGCTTGGTCTATTTTTGGAATTGGCTCTGCAGACTCGTACTCCTTATAACTGCAGCCTCGACGGCAGTCCCCCTTTTACGGATTAGCCACGGAATCCTTGGAAAATAAATATGCCTTGTCCTCTTGGCGCACTTAGATCCCAAGTAAGTGTTTTTCGAGGTCTATTTAAGAGTAGGAACGCTTTCACCAAGGCGAAAGGGTATACACTGTTCGGTCCCAAGCAGACTTGCCGGCTCTTTATTCCTTTTTACACCTTTTTATGCCTTTTTCTTCGCAGCCGGAGTTCTGCAAGGCGGGCTCGCTTGCCGAGCGACCAATTAATTTTCGTATTCTAATGTGCGAGATATTTTGAGTTATAAAACGCCCTTTAATAAATTGGCTGCATAAAAAAGTGAAATATATGCCGCCGAGTAAAACTTTGATGCTAGATCGAGCGATTACGAAATCTTGATAAGGAGCGCATAGGGGCCGTAATGAAGATGTAAAAGGAAATATAGAATTTTTTAGCATGAGCCGGATCTGGAAGAGCAATGAAGTGCCAAGTGTACGATCGGCTTCTTTACGCGCGCAATAAAGAGGAGGAACAATTACCCCGTAAAAGTGAATAAATTGGGATAATGAAAAGGTGGCAAAGTGGAAGCCGGGCAGTGGAAGTTATCTCGCGGCGGGAGCGCGGCCGGTTGGCCTCGCGCGTCTAATCGGTTAACGAGGGCCGACGCGGGCTCGCGGGTCCGATCGAGACGCCCCATTAGTCTGGCGCGCGGCCGACCCGCCGGGGATTTATAACTCTTTCCGGCAGGAAAGGGAGGCTGCGCGGGGCCAGGGGGCCGTAAGTGCCGGGCAAAGGCTGCCGCCGGGGATTCCGGCCCAGGGCTGCCGGTGCTTTTGGGGGGCGGCTCGCCCGGCCCTCGGTGCCCGCAATCGCCTATTTATGGCCGGCTCCTCCCAGGATCGATTGTCTACTTCGGCGAGGCGGGCGGAAGCGCGGGCCGCTGGGACGGGCTGCCCGGGGCTGGACCGGCGCTGCCACTTCCCAGGCGCCGCTCGCAAGCCCGGGCCGCTAAATTTAAAACTTGATGCGGGGCTCCGCGAGATAAGGCTAATCCCCCGATAGGCCGGAGGGGGAGATGCGCGCTTTCACGGCTATCGTTAAAGTGGTTAATTTTTCACGAGGCCGCGGCGGGTCGGCGGTCCGAGCGAGGCGTGGGCGCGTGCCGGGGCCGCCCGCGCCGATTCCGCCCGAGAAAAAGTTTACGGCGCGCATAAAGCCGGTCGCCGGGACTCGCGCGCAACCGCGCAACGGCGCACCGGCGCCGCGGAGAATGAAAGTTTAATTGAAAATTGTAATACCCGCGGGGACAAAGGAGCGCTTTACGGGGCTGCGGCCAAGGGGATTTTCCCGCGCCGCCGCCCGCGGCCCACTTTATGCCCGCCGCGCTTTTTAAGGCGGCAATCCCTTAATCAACTCGGGAGTTTAGAGCCCCGGCCGAGCGCTAAATATCGACGCGGCCGCGCCGCGGCCCCGGGTTTAATTGCCCTCGGTGCGATCGCGCCCCGGCCCGAGCGCACTTTTATTTCGCGCCATTACCGTCCCGGCGGCCGCGCCCGCCTACCGAGCGCCGGCTCGCGATCGCCCGCGGCGCGAGCGCCCGCTTTTTCCGACCGAGTCGAATCGAGCCCCCGCGAGCCGCTGCTTTCTTATGGGCCTGCCCCAGCCCCAGCCCCCGCCCCCCTCCAATTGATATTTCCCATTACGCCCTGTCGTTCCGCTAAATGAGCTGGTGCACCGCTCGGCTACCCGCCCGTAAAACTCCCTTTATGAATCCCCAGGCCGATGCTTTATCTTCCCCGTTACTGCTCCTTCGGCTGCATCTATTTTGATTCCCTGCGCGCCAGTAGGAAGCTGCGCGACCTCGGCACAAGATCTACCGCCGGATCGAGCAATATTATTTTACACTATACCTCGCCCCGTCTCCCACTAATTGCCAGGGTTGCGCGCGTTATTATTCCCCAGAAGCCAGCTTCCTATCCAAGGCTAATTTTATGTACGCGCGCGAGTTCGCCTCGTCCCATTGAGCCGCGGCAAAGCCGACAATTTGCCCGCCTCGAGAGCTCGGCCAACTTGGAAAATGCACGATTTTTCGGCCCGAGGAGAATCGTGTGTACAAGTGCCGGGGCCGCCAAATCTCGAGGTCCGCGCGCCCGGAGTCTTTTGAATGCGCAAGAGGCTTTGCTCTCGTTACAACGCCGGCAGCCGTGCAACGCGGCTTGGTAATTATCGAGCGATTTTCATCAGGAGTCGGAACGCGAGAGTCGAGTGTGCAGCGGCGCCCGGTGCAGCCAAGCCCGTAGACGAGCCCAAGAGCCGGCTTTCTTTCCCTATTCGTGTGTGCCAATGAAAGAGCGAGCGCTCGCGAGTCGAGTCGGTGCAGGCGCGACTTCATTAATCATTAGATAGAGCGATTTATATACACTGCGCCCGGCGTCTCCGCTACACGTGCACACATAGTATGCTTTATGTACGGGGGAGGCGCGCTCCTGCCGACTACTTAGCCCAAATATAATGAGCTCATTTGAATCGATATCTGATCCAACTAATGCCGTTCGTCACTGTATCGCCCATCGGACGAGGCCCTGACACTGCAGGCGGCAGACGCCAATTAAAAGCCTACGTCATTATTTATCCAAGTTATATTGCAGCGGCGGCAGCGGCGGCAGCAGCGGCGGCGGCACGAGAGGGGAGTGCCGGAGCGCGTGTCGACGCCAATCTTTTTTTTCCACCGCCCCCCCCCCCCCCGCCTGGGCCGCAGCGGCCGTGCGCGCTTCTACCCCTCGCGGCAGGCCGACTCTTTTCTCCTTTTGGACCCCCTTTCGCTCCCGCTTCCCGAGCTCTCTATCCTCTTCCGAGGCTTCCTTCCAGCCTCCCGCAGCCTGCGGTTCACGCGAGGTCGAGGACCGCGAAATTTATCAGCTTTGTTTCGCATACGAATATTCGTGCGCTTCCTTAAATCCCGCATCGCACTTAATGCATTTCGCTGTCGTAAATACCGCCTGCTTGCACGAACCAAAGATATTTTTAAATTACCTTCGCATTAATAGATGTGAGAGAGCGTGTGAGGTTGCGTGTGGGCATTTTGCATGTGGCTTTTAGGTGCTACGTACCTGGAACAAAAACAAACAGAGCGAATTAGTTCGCAGTTTATCTTTCCAAAGAAATCACACAGTCAATTATTATTATTATTATTATTATTGCAATTTTGGTTCAAGAGATTCTATTGATATTCGGGGGAAGGACAAAGACCTTTCGGCGTTTAATACATTGACATTGTAATTCGTAATACTCAATGAGTATACTTATCTGGCTCGTAAAAAATTAGACTTGTAATTGTAAGCATAATAATGAAAATTAATCGCTTAACACGGTACTGAAATGTACTTTGGCAATTGAAAAGATACGGAGAATAAATTGCATTCAATTACAAAGACGGCGGGAAGCCGATGATTAAACAATAATAAAAATTCACCGGCACGCGAGAAAGTATGTTCACGAAGCAAGGAAGCATAATCAGAGAGGAGAGAGACGGAGAGAGGAAAAGGAGAGAAAAGTAGGAGGAGAAGAAGGAGAAAGGATGCCCGCGCCGGCGCAATTAGTGTCGGCGGCAATCAATGAGCGAAATCATTAATTAACTGCGTGAAGCACGCGTGAAACGGATGCCGAACTGGCGAGATGCGAACGAGGCGTCGTTGTGTCGCCGGCGCAGGACTCGAGACCGCGCGAGCCTACGAGCCGACTCGAGGATTTTTCACGCTTTTGATTCGCCAGATAAGAGCAGATCGCGCGCGTGCCTCCTGCTTTACGATATTGCGCCCCACGGTGTTATTCCCGTTTTAATTAAGTCGAAATCCCAAAGGCGCGCCAAGGTACAAACGGCTAAAATTTACCGTCCACTTTGTTCCCCAGTCGCCCAGCTAAATTTTCCCTTATATAATTTCGCTTAATTTTGCCGAGATTTATTCCAATTTTCCACTCGTGTGGGTTTTACTCCACGATATTCCCGGGGCCCGTAAAAATATACACCGTTTGCGGTCAAGGGAATTAAGTTGATACGGATATTTAACGCTCGCAGCTGGGCAGCCGAGTTCCTCAGCGTTATCCGAAGATTCCGCGTAAACCTTACGGAGCCCATGGCGCGGGCGCGCATAAAAGGTTCAATCGCCGAGACTTATCGCCGCGTAAAAATTCATGAAAAGAATCTTATTGCCAAGAATACGACTTTTACTTTGTCTTTCCTTTTGAAAAAGCCAGTGCAAGTGAAATATACATTGTTCCAGTTGCGGAACTGCAAAGAGCTTTAAAGGACCGTTAAAAACGTACAAGAGGCGTATAAATAACGCGGGCGAGATGGAAAAAAACAAGTGTTAAGTGTGCCGTATAAAAAGGGGAGGAGGCGACGGGCCGATAAGACGAGTCGAGTATATAGAGGCGCCCGCGCCGTTCGGAGGTAAGGAGGAGCGGGCGGAGCGTCGGAGTGAGCGCAGGGGCGGCCAGGGGAGGCGGCCATAAATAAAGGGGCCAAGAGGTGCGAGTGATCCTAGCAATTAAAAGCGAAAAGAAAGCAGCCGGGCTCGCTTTATGTTCGGCCGCGTATCAAAGAGCAGCTTCATCCACTCTTTAGGTCCCCGCGAGCGAGTGAATAAGCGGAAAGGAGTCCGAGCGGGAAAAAGGCGGGCGGAGATAAGGATCCTTTATCTCGCGGCTTGGGGCGCGTCCGCGTTTTCGCGGTCGGCCGGCGGCTTCCGCGAACGCGCCGCCGGGGAGTCGGGGAGCCGGGGAGCCGGGGAGCCGGGGAGCCGGGAATAGTGCGCGCGGCCGCGGGGGGAGCTGGCCCGGCTCGGCGAACTTGCGCGTTGCGCGCGCCGCTGCCCCCAGCCAACCCCGAAACATTATAGGAGCCCTGGGCGTACACGGCTCTGGCCGCCGGAGCCTTAGGGTCGCGTGTACGCCGCTCGCTCCTCGGCTCGCTTGCTATTAACGGATTAAATTTTCAAATATCCAAATGCTGCGCGTTGCGCGTAAATTCCCGGAGGTTATTCGCCGCGTGGGCTAATGTATGTGCTTGTTTGCCCTGCCAATTTTTACCCCCCTCGATATGCTAATGCCCCGAGTTTTCGCCCACGGATGCGGAAAAGTGGTATTTTCCCAGAGTGCGCCAGCCCCCGCCAGCCCGCGCCCCTTTGCCCCTCGACTTTTTCCCGCGCCAAATATTTATGCTTTCGCAAAAGGGGACCAGGTGCGCGCGAGCCATTTCTAATGCGCCTTTGGCGCCCGGAAATTTATTCTCCTTTGAGCGTCAAAGTTGGGAAAGGCGCCGACTCTTCCGTTCGGCCCGCACGCCGGCTTATTTCCCGCCAAAACAACCAGACGCCCTCGCCATTTTCTTCCTTTCAAAAGTCCCGGCCGATCAATTTAAGAGCCCGGGATATCACCGCTACACTAGCCCTCGAGAATCTTTTAATAACGACCAAAGCGCGGGGGCTATCGCTCCAGCCTGCCGTGACCCGCGATAAATCCATCGCGGCTCGTTATTAAATTCCGGGGATACCTCCAGGGGGCGCGTGTGAATAACGCCCATAACCTACTAATGCGGCTCACTTGTAATTTTAATGATTTGGAAAAGTTTGCCCGCCGGCGAGCAAACGGATTATACGCCGGGGCGCAACCGCGGGCGCGACACCTAATGACGGGGCCGACCGCGCAGCGCACATCCGCCCACCGCCAAACCTACCCGCTTCTGGAAGCCTTCCAGTTGTGCCCGCAAACCGCCTCGCCGGCCCCCGCCTGCCCCATCGGCAAAATTGAAACTTACTACTTGTTGAATCTAAGAATCTATAATTATGCGGGCGCGCCTATATGCACTGCTTCCAACGGATGTATAGTTCCCTTCAATAAAAAGACCCGCAGCTTAATCCTCTTAGCCGGGCTTTGTATATACTGCCTAAATCAATTAATATTCGTAGAGCCTAAATAAATTCCATAATATAATCGTTTAATGTACCGCCTGCTCCATTAGTTGTATTAATAGTTATGGCTTCACTTCATTTTTATGTAAATTCATTTAGAATCCAAATGGATCCGTACGATAGTATACCAAATAGTGCACTTGTTGGATAACCAATAGTTTATACAATCATTGTTAGATAATAACTCAATTGTACATCACTCAATTGTAAATAAAATAATATGATTAATAAGCTTCTGACGGGGCCATTTGTGTTTATAGAATAATAAATTAAATATACCATGATGCACATTAGCACTGCTTTATTAAGTGTAAATCCCTTTATTGTTTATGCATGTTTACCGACTCTGTTTATTGAAAGCTAATTTCTGTACATAATTTACAAGAATTGATTCCATTCATTAATTGACAATAAATCAAGAAAGGTATTGTTGGCAAGTACATTTTATATTTAGAATTTGCATTAAAACTTTTAGAATATTTAATAAGGATGGATGGAGTTGAGAATCTATATAGGTTTATCGCTCTTTTTCCAGTTCAATAAAAAGTTCTAGTGGCCGTCTCAATAAAGTGAAAATTGCTTCATTTTTTCCTTGTCGCTCACTCTCTTTGGTGCTGCGTGCAAATACGCGGTCAATGAATAGTGAGCGCATCACTACTTGCCAAGTGAAGCGTTAGCCAAACAAGAAAGTACCACTCGCTAAATAGAGCCACGCCACAGGGTATCGCGACGGAAAAAAGGAAAGGGTCGTATTGTGCACCCTCATTCTGCGGATTCGCAAAATACCAGTAGAATCCGAAGTAAATTCATTTGCGCGAATGCATTTGCTTTTGTCTTTTTATTAAAAGTCGCGAATAAACGGTTACTGCATGTGTTTATACATATTCGAGTTTTTAAAACAGTTTTTAAAGAAATTAAAGATTCTTTTTTAACTTCTCTCATGGAATAAATTGCGCCCTCGGTTTAAATCGAGCGCAGTTCGATTGAAAAGTTTGTTGCTCGACTTGTTCAATTTTTAAAATAAAAGTGCTTCTTTCTCACGGGCAAAAAGAAAAGTTCTCAAGAGCCGAGAGCTCGAACGATTATACGGCTTGACTTTAATTATCAAGTATTTACGGTAGCAACACTTTCAAATCAAACTTTTCTTTAAGATTAATGTTTCGTCTTAAACGTTTTATCAATTTAGTTGTAATCTGATCCTTCGGCTCGTACTTCTTAGTTCAAGGTCATTACCTGATTTTTATTAATTAAGGTACTATAATTCTCATTTGTGTTTTGTTCGAATTGCTTTCTCCAAAGCGGTACCTTATCGTGACTTGTACTATTTTGCAGTTTATCTCTTGGCAGTACTTAAATGCGTCTTCCTTCTTCCCCACTTCTCTTCGGGCTTATTTATGTTCCCTTATCATTCTATTTTGCTTTTATCTACTTCGTACTCTTTCTCAATCCTCATTGTCTCCTAAATTCCCCGTCGGCCCTCACCTCTCTCACCGCTACACGTTACTTGATTTACTCCCCTCTTGTGTATCTACTGAACTTTCACTTGCTTTCTTACTTCAGCCATTACAGTCATTTCGACTTTGTTTTTTATCTCTTTAAATTGTATCAATGCATCTAAAAGCTATGAATAGCATTATTTATTTCAACTAAAGTAAACTTTTACGACGGATATACGCAGTAAAATTTCTTCATTTGAGTTTTACCATTTTTTCCAAAGTTCTTATGAATAATTTAAAAGTTTGAGTAATATTTGAATATATACTGATAAGTTACATTAATGCAAAAAAAATCATTTGATAAAGGACTTTGGTGAGAAACGCAAAATTTTATCAAACATTATTTGAAATTAATAATGATATTTGTTACTGGATATGTCGAGTTGCGGTTTTAATAAAGTCACTGTGATCGAATTACGAATATTTACAATGGAAAAGCAAACCATAAAATTCTTTCTTTCTGATAAGGAAGAAAGTTGAATAAAGGCAATGGAACGATTTAAGAGCGGTATTATGATAAAACAGATCTCCATTTCTCGGGGCTCGTAATTTTTCTATGGATTCCTTTCTTCTGCGTTTTCAAACATATAGGAACGTGCGTGCAGTACACGCAGACGCAGAAGAGGACCGAGTGCGTCAGGACTTGCGGAAGGAAGGAAGGAAGGAAGGGGGAGGAAGGAAGAAAGGGCAATTTTTTGATATTCCCCACACGGTCGTACGCGCCTCGAACGCGGCTCTCTTCTCGTGCCTGTTTATCGAGCGCTTTACTATTTGGCTTAGCGTCGGGGCAGGGGTCGGGGCTCTCTGAAGCACTTGGCCGACCGCGCCGAGGCCGTCCATCGAGTTCGCGGCCGAACATAGATATTGCAGCTTATGGAAAGTCCCACAGCGATCTTAAAATATTTTGCGTCCTTTACCCTCGAATATTACGAATTCTTTTTGCTTGCTCTTCTTTGTCCGAGACGAGATCCGAGATATACATCGGGGAAGCTGACTCTTTTTTCGGACAATTTTCCAGAAGCCCACCTATTATCTTCCGCTTTTGGTGTGCCCTCGCTGCTTCTGTGTTACTCTCTTCTTTGCCGTGCCATCAAATCCCTGTTCATTTTATCTAAATAAACTTTCTTTTATGTTCTTCAGAACTAATGCAGCTGTGTTTTACTTGCGTTTTGAATATGTTTTGTTGGTAAACACTCTTGCCTAGCCTTGACAAACTTTGCATTCAATTGCGGATTACAAAAAGTGAAAGTCTGGTGTAAAAGTCTTCCTCTTATTAGGTGATAAAAATATTACAGTATTCGTTGAGGTTAAGTTCTTTGACCCTTAAATTTAAATAGAAAAAAAATGATCAACGCTTTGTGGCTGCACATGAATTTTCAAAGATATTAGTTATTTTTGATGTACTATCCTTTCCTTGACAAGGACCACTGTTTACCATTTTTCATTTGATCTTTAATGATCACACGATTAACAATATACAATATCTTTTAACATCGCATTTATTTTGAGTAATATCGGGAGAGGATCGATTACCACGAGCCGTAGCGACGACGTCGGAAAGAGGAGGAGGAGAAAGATGGTGCGGGCAACTGGGCAGAGAAGGATGAATTATTAGTCCTGAAAGAGCATTTCTCATCCCTTTCCCAACAGGTTTTTCCGCGGAGCGAATGTCGGCGCGACAACGCGCTCCACGGGGCACAAAGGCTCGCCGTGAAAATTGTAAACCGTTCTCGTGGACTTGTGCGCATATGCGCGAGCTCATGTAGTCGGCCGCGGGGAAGACGCACACTTTCTCACGGACATTGGTCAACCTCTTTGACGACAAGGTCACAAAGATCGTACGCATCATCCGGTGCCTTCAACTCATATTAGCACTTGGTCTTTTCGTTACTCACTTTTTTCTCCTTTCTATGGTGACATTTATGTCCTATAAATTAAAAAATATTTTATTGGAAGGAAAAGTTTGACTGATCGAATCAATTTGGGTAATAAGTAACTACTTTCTAGTCCTTTTTATTTTTCACTTGGAAGGACTTTTTTTCATTCCTGAAGGGCATGGAAGAAAATTGTATCATCGAGAAGTATGTACTGACAGGACTAGAGCGGGTTCGACAAGTAGAGCTATAAGTGGCGAGAGGCGGGAATAGAAGCGAAACACCCTGTGAGTATCTTCGAACCCACGACATAGTGTACGGATGAAAACATTTGTGCAGGCATCGAATCGTCGGTTAAAACTAGATTATCCACACTTGTGTTGACAACTTTTATTGAGAATAAGGAGGAGGAGTAGTCGAGTATGTACTTTGATAAGCCATTGGCGAATGCTTAGCATTCGGAATAAATCGTACACCTATATGATGCACTTGAAAAGGAAAGCAATAGTAGAAAGGAAGATAAAAATAACGATACGGAATGTGAAGGGAACATTAAAATTTGACAGTGTGTCGGTGTGATTTGGCCTTATCGCGAAATTAGTGGGCAGCGAAGCACAGGGAAATAAAGCCGCCTCGAATTGGAGGGGAGGAGTTTTAGTGGGGGCTCGTGCTAATAAAATTGCCAAGATAAGCGCGCGGGCGGTGAGCCGAGGCGCGAAGGCGAGAGGTGAGAGGTTAAGGGATAAAGGGAGGTATAGGCTGCGAGCTTGCAGGTGACGGGCGCGAGAGGAGTCGCGGCTCGGGGGCGAAAGAAGCGGGGCAGCGTAGGGCTGGCTGCCTCCGAGGCCCCTTTGAGGAGTGCTTGGAGCTCTCTCTCGCTCGCCCCGATTAGATTTTACGATTGACACTCGGACCAGTCCAGGCCAAGAGGATCGCCCGGGGCGGCCCGAGGCCGTCGCGGTAAGCGGCACCGGTGGCGAAAGCTTCTCTCCCGCAGGCGTGCATGCACGTTTAGGGCGCGCGGTCGAGAGAGACGGGGAGAGAGAAACGAGGCTGTTATTACGTGCGCCACGAGGCGCTGTCATGCAAATAGACTAATGAGCTTGTTAAAGCGGATTATTGGCTCCTCTCGCTCCTTCGTTAGCTTTCGGGCCTCCCCGCCGCGCCGATTTCCACCCTTTTTTGCCGCCCGTGGAGCGAGATGAAAATCGTCGCCCGGCGATCGAAGGGAGCCGAGGAGCCGCGCGGACAAAGAGCTGCCGGGCGCATAATGAGGGCCGGCCCGGACACACAAGGACGCCTCCGCTCGCTCGCTCACCTTTTAATGCGACGCGCCACGGAAATTCTTTAATATCGTGAAAAAAGCGATTCTCACAGAGAATTAAATCCACAGCGAAAATTTCAATGGAAATTGCGGGGTAAACCGCCGCGGGAACTCGGCACGCCAGCTCCGCCGCCTCGCTAAATCGATATTGTTTCAATCCTTTGTTATGTATGCCGTGCGCATACAAAGCCTGTGTGCATAATTAATTAATAATTAACATTGCATCGGCATAAGAACTCGTTCAAGCAGTAAATACAGTGTAAACAATGTATTAGCCGCACTTTGCGTAATGTTGCTCGAAAGCGATGAAAAAACGTAAGATGTGTTTCACTGCTCAAGAAAATCAGTGAGGAGCGAGAATTCTTTTTATCTTAATGATAAAAATTGATAAAACTTCTCGAGAGTTCCAGCGGTCGCATCTGCCCAGTTAAATTATTGTCTATTTTATCAAACGAAGAAAGCCTTATATGGATTGTTGAGTCGCCGTAGAATGGAAAAATGACCCTCGATAAACACGGTCTATGTCGGACCATGCAAGATACAGCCCGAGGCGTGTAACAAGACTAAAGCGCAATAGTAATAATCAGTAGAGACAATGAATATGTTACTCGAGCGGGCGTTCAAGATGAGGCGCGATATCCATATTGGTTGATTTACGGGCGTTGTCTCATTACTCATTAATTCTGTAACAGGTTTACGAGGCAGGCGAGGCCGCGCGTGAAAAAGGCAGCCCCAGTTATAGCGGCCCTTGGAATTCTCGGAAAAGCACTGAAAGCCGCAGCATCGGGCTATCTCCACACATGCTCCATCTAACTCTTATCACTTTATTCAAGCCCACGAGCGGGCAGATAGGCAGTGGGAGTTGGATAAGCGGGCGCGGCGCGGCGCTGGGGCGCGCTCGTGTGCTTTTTACGGCCGCGAAGAGCAATTATCGCCAGCCAAGTAAATCGCGCGCGGGCAGCGAGGCTGTGTGGCTGCTGCGCGGTTGTGCGGCGCCCGCGCGGTCCCTTTTCCTTAATTACGAACTCGTGGAGCGTGTGCACCGGGCGTCGGTGTGGCGCTGGCGCACGTGAGAGGGCCTGAGCCCAAGAGCGAACAAGTGTCAGGCTCCCAAGCTCGCGGGCTCGCGCTTATCGGTGTAACGACGCTCGTAATTTCCACGCTGATACGTCCCGAATGAATCAGTCCCCGCGTTTCTTTTACGTTTTACGCTCGCGCGCTTTTTATTTCTCTCCGCGAATCTTATATTTTCGTCTTGTTTGACTGGCGCACGTGACTTGTGGGCTCGCGCATATATACGGGCGCGGCGAGCGCGAGCGGCTAGCGATCCTTGCCCTAGCGAGGAACGCTCGGGATTTTCACTCTCGAGTTATGTGTGCGCCTGCACTCGCGCGTCACGGAATTAATATGCATGGCAGCAGGAGGAATTAATCATAATTAAGATAACTGCGTGTGGTACCGGATTATCCCTATCGGCTTCAACTTCAATTTTCTTTGCGTTAAAAATCTCGACCGACTACTATTTATAAAAAGCGAAACGTATAAATTTCGCAATCTCATGCGCCAAACTTTGGATAAGTTTTAATACCGAGGTACGCTTTAATGGCGTCACTAATTTTATTTCGATCGGCGTATACAAGTCGTGCAGATAAATTTAATACATACACTAAATATACCATGATGAAAAATCGAAGCTGGTAGACGCGCTAAAAGCTGTAATGTAACCGATACACAATAAAACAGGCTTGTCCAAGTTTTATCGATAAGCCAAAATTTCCTTTTTTATGCTTTATTTTGATCGAAAGCCTCGCAGTGTGCGTCGTTTAAAAAGCCTCGTGTAATGCAAGTTTGTGATTATTTGACGTAATTTACTAGTAATAAACAGCAATTACAAGGGAAGTTTTTGGCATGTAAATTTCAATCAAGAGATTCCAGAGTGCAGATACGAGGGAAGGCGCGGCAAAGAGAAATGGTTTGGCCGGGTAATCTAAATCCATGTTAAATCAGCGAATTCCGGCCTCGGACGCGGAGCGAGGCGAGGCGAGGCGCGGGCTCATACATGACGGGTGTACGTCGGGCGATTACACGCATAAAAGGATAAGCGCGGGAGTAGGCTCGAGGGCGAAGAGCGAGCGAGAGTCCGGCGGTGCGGAGCGGTGATCGCGATTAGCCTCGTCATGAGCAGCGCCGGCAGCGGGAGCATCATCATTACGCGGGTGATCAGCGGCAGGCGCGGGCGACCGCAGACATCCGAAGCGGCGTGATTGCCGGCGCGGGCCGTCTTCGAAGCGGCGAGCGCCGGGACTCTGGCCCCGATCCGCCGGCCGAGCCGGCCCTAAGCAGGTCGCTATGGCCGATTGTCCTGCCTTTACGCGGCCCGCCTCGGCGCTTTGCGGCTCTCTGGCCTGCTCGACTTTTCCCGCCAACGCTCCCTCCTGCAGCCGAGCTTGCCCTATCTCCCGCCGATCTCGATCGGCGATTTTGCACGGCTTCACCTGTAGGCGTATTAGCTCCGGAGGATCGGCCCGTAATCCCTCGCGTTTCCAGGCTGCGCTGGCAGGGGCGCGCCGAGCGTCCCGCGCGCTCCTCGACACGGGGCGGACTTAATTGCGCGGAGCGAGCGCGCGCCCGGCCCGGGGGTTTGGCAGGGCTAGCGGCGGCAGGCGCGGCTTACCGGCCGATCGGCCCGCGGGACAGGCCGGCTGTCGGGCCGTCCGGGAGGGGGCACCCGCCGACTCCTTCCCGTTCCCGTAAGCGGCTCGGCCGGCCCCTCGCGCATTAGTCAGCCGGGCCGCGACGGGAGATTATGTTTTCTCGCGGCTCGATTTAATGCGCCGCTCGGCGGCCGGCGCGCTAAATATAGCCATTTGGCGGGCGCGGAAAAGCACCGGGCACCGGGCGCCGGGGCCCGGCTCGCTCGGCTGGCGCCGGCGCAGAAAAGCCCGCTTTTCAACGCCTCCGCGGGCAGGTCTCGCGCGGGCTCTCGCCGAGGCCTCCGCGGCCTTTTCCCCGCGTCCGAGGCGCCTCGGAATTATGCTCGGGCTCTCGGATTTACGAGCTTTGTAAATCAATTGCCGGGCAGCGTCGCGCGGCTCGAGGCCCCGGGCCGGGCATTTTTCAAAATCACCTTATTCCCCGGGGATTTATGTCGGCGCGCGCGGCTCCGCGGCCCTGCCCCCGTGTCGCCGGACCCCCGGCGCTCGGTCCATCGGCCTCGGCTCCCCGGCGCTCGCGCCTCCTGTGCACCGTCTCGCTGCCCCGGCTGTGGCTGCGGCTGCGGCTGCCCTCGATGGCGCTATCGCGACGAATCAATTAGGAGAGCCGAGCGCCGGGGGCACCGCCCGCAAAAACCGGGAACAAAGGCCCGCGGGCCTGCCGGGGGCGTTCCGGATGATAAGTCCGGAGTCGGCCGCGCCTCGGGCCGCCGAGGCAATTAGGGGCCGGCCCTAGGCCCGGGGGAGCCTGCGAGTGTCGGCTCCGTCAGTCGGCCAGGACTTCCGGGACACGTGCGCTCCGCCGGCTCCGCTGGCCCGCGCGGCGCCCACGTCAGCGGCACGCGCCCGCCGCGACCGCCCCGCTCGAGCCACTCCTCGGCTCTCCGATCTTTTCCGATTGCTCTTTTTTTCAGCGGCCCCCGCCCCGCGGCCAAAGGAGACTCGCCGAGGGGAAGGCCGAGCGAGGCCGCGACTCTCCGCCGAATAAAGTGCCTCGGGGCGCCCGCCTGCGTTTCATAATGCCCAAAGCGTGTCGCGCTCCTTACCTCCCCTCGGCCCCGCCCGCGCGCCTTACACCTCCCGAACTCCAGTTAGACGCACACTTTTTCTCTTGACTTTTAATTTAAGAACCGTGTAATTATAAATAGCTGGCGATCAATATCCGTCGCTCGATCTCGGATCCAGGCGTCCGAGACCCTAGTCGCGCTCGCTCGGCCCTCCTCGAAGCCATTCAATCCATTTATATCATGCGAGCGACACGCTAGCGATTCTGCTTCTGTATTTTATCGAATAAGTGTTCTCCTTTTTTCCATTTCCCCCTCCCCGCTTCCACATCCATCACGTCCCATTGCGGGCGGACAATTTATTATACCAACAATCACATGTTTTTCCAAAGAAATTTGTTTTGTTATATTTACCCAGCTGTGTGCAGGTTGATGCAGGCTGGCCGATGCGAAACACCGAATGGGATATTTTTATTCCTTTACAATATTTATCTTAGGGAAAATAATGGGGGACGGGGGGCAAATAGTTGGAGCGCGGCACTTGGGAGAGAAGTTTCCGCTCGATGGACAGCGCAAGGACGCGGGAATTCTTGACCTACATTAGGATTTTCAAATTTGGAAGGAAGTCGAGAGGAGAGCCGGGTCGAGTGGCTGGATGCTGGATGAAAGTCGAGTCGAAATGAGAATCCGCGCGCCCTGGGAGCAAAGGAGCGATGGGCCGCGCATTCGCCAGATTCCCGCGAGTGAGCAGAGTAGCTCGAAGGTTTTCCCATCAGCTGGGCGTCTGCGGGTGGCTGGTCCAGCCGCGGAAGAGCAGACGTTCCCGCAGCTTCTCTCCTCGGTGGCGCGTCGTTATTTCACCGCCGCGAGGGCCAGCTGCACCTCTATCTCATCTTCCTCGCCAGCTCCCATGAAACGGAGGAGCGGGCCAGAGGGTGGGTATAAGGAGGGGGTTGGGGGAGGCGAGGCTGCCGAGAGCCATCTCCGCAGGCCCTCTGGCCTTTAGCCCTTTTATTTGCTCCTCGGCTGAGCCGCTCCCTCCTTGCGGCTGCTTGTGGCGCTTTCGCGTGGACTGGGCCGCGCGGATTCGCCCTTCTCCTTCCATTCTTCCCCCGACTCCTTTATTCCGGCTTCTTTGGCCTTTTGTTGGCATTACTGCTGCTTTTAGTCCGGCCATTTGTATTTTTAGATCGGGCTTCTCGCGCGGCCCGCGGCTTTTAACATACTCGAGCGGCATCCTTCTTATTTCGCACGGGCCTTTCTCTCTCGGCTCCTTCGAGCTCTTCCACCTTCTCCCAGCTTCTCCCGTAGAATCGCCCGGCGATTCGACCTTTCTTTCCTGCAGCTCCGAGTACTTTTGCATTTTTCGCGGGCGCTTAACTGGCCAACTTTCATAACTCAAGGGGGAGCCGCGAGCTTTGCCGGTGTCCAGGCCGCTCCAAAACGGCTAGCCAATTAAAATCGTTTTACTCGCGGGAGGCTGGACTCTGGCAAGGATCTCTCTTCTTGGGACTTGGCAATTTAAGCGACTATTGGATGGGTCGCCAGTCTCTGTGGCTCGTAGATTACTATTTTAACGAGTAATACTAAATAATATTTTATTCGATGGCCGCGTTTATTGCATCGGATCGGGGGGTTTTGTCGTATTCGCGAGCGACCATCGGAACCACACAAGGCATAAATAAATGACAGAAACTAGTTTTTCATTAGGGGTGGGTTGGAGGGGGGGGGGGTGGCAGCGGCGGAGCAGTGGATTTTTACGGAGGCGCCGCAAAGCTTTTATATGCCGCGCCGCGCGGCGAAGAGAGTTTATGATCGCGCTCGCCGGCCAATAACGCGGTAGTTTATCGTCCGCGGGAGAAAAAGCGGCCGTTGAACGTTCGATTGGGTATCGGGGACTTTTCCGAGCGGCGCCTCATCATCGCCGAGGCTGTCTCGGGCGCGCTTTGCGTACCGAGGAACGGGGCGACAACGGTCCGCTCGCCCGCGGATCCCTCAAATTGGGGCGTCGCATCGGCGCGGCTTCCCGGCGGCGATGACGAGTCGACACGGCGTCCGCGCGGCGCTGGCACAGTTTCCCCACGGCTTCCTGGCTGCCGGCGCCCCGGGGGGTTATTTCGGCGCGAGCTGGGGAGGTCGGACCTCGGGGGTCAGAGGAGACAAGCGGAAGGCCGAACGAGCCGGCAGTTGGAACGCGAGGCGACTCTCCCGGTGACCGTGGGCCTTTCATCCAGAGACAAAATGCTCCGGCCAAAGGCCCGAGTCGACTAAATAAACCTCGCTCGTCGGCTGTAGTAGTGACGGGTCTTTTTCCCGCTGCTCCTGCCGTCGGCCCGCGAGCGTGGACTGATCTCTTGGAAGAAATTCCGACGCCTGGGCGCTACGCCTGTCGGTGGAACGACTCATTTTTCTTCGCGCGATTCAATATTTACGAATTCGCCGTTTTAACGATCGCTGCATTTGCGAATGCCGCGCTAAAGTACCCAACGGACTCGTATATTTCTTCTTCTAGATTGCCGCTCAGTCCTTATATATCTTTAATCTTTTATTTGTTTCCGCAGCTCTTCAGTTTGTAACGCGTGTAAATAAATGTTTATCTTTTTGATAAATATGGCGAGCATTGCTCACGATGCAGCTACTATCGAGGAGAGATCATTGATCGCTTAACGCTTTCAAGTTTTTCCTCGGGCTGCCACTAGAGCGACAGACTGCACTTGTGCATCTGCACTCGGACCCGTATCTTTGGAGGAGCTCGCAATACTCCCCGTGGCGCGCCAAAGTATATTGACACGAGCGACATTTTGCATAAAAAAAGAGCAAAGGAGCACAAGTGCGACTGGTATGCCTGAATGCCCAGGAAATCTTTATTGCATTTCCACGGAGTTCCGTGCAAAATCATTTGAAATGTTGTAATTTTTGAGGAAAAGTTCTAGAGCAGATGCAACTAATGGCAACTAATGGCAACTACTGGGGCATAAATCTGAGGTGGGCAACTGGCGAGGCGGAGGAGGGGTACTTTACCTAGGAATTAATTATCAAATATATGGGGTAAGATTAGGCAATTCTCGCAAGAGTAGAGATAAGGCTCTTGGTAGCCTAATCGCATAATCCCAGTGCAAATAGGATATTAGCGTCGGGGGCAAATCGAAAAATACGAGTGTCGCACGGTAAATCCGGTGGGTAAGGTGCGGGACGATTTACGAGGTCGTCCGGATGCAAAAAGTGGGTAAAATAAAAAGAGGACGGGCGGGAGTGCGGGAAGAAGTTCCGCGGAGGCGAGTTTAAAGGGTATTTTTTGGCGGTTGGCTTGGGCGCCTGGCGTCCCCGGAGGCCGCTCGCGGGGGAAGAGTCGCGGGGAGATAAATTGGCCGGGGCGGAGGAGCGCCCGCGGACTTTTTCCCATTGGGCAGGGGCGATCGCTCGCGGCTAACGAGGCTGCGCGCGCTCTCGTCGCGCCCGGAGATCAGGCGGAGGCCGCGAGCGCCAGGCCGCACGCGGAACCGAGCGGCGCGAGCCTCTCCGCAGTCCGGGGAAGGCCTCGATCGCCCGCGCATAATCATTAGCGGCGCGATGACTCGATCGGGGCGCGAGCGCAAGAAGCCGGGCCGCGCCGAGAGGCGGATTAGCCTTTTGATTAATGGGCCATGAAATGCGGGCCCAGCTAGGCGTCCCGGGGGCTCGGCCCCACTCCCGCCCGAAGATAAAAAAGACGGGTAGTTAAGCGGATTCGCCGGTGAGCCGGGCTGGGAGTCGGTGGGAGCGCGCCTCGGGAGGGCCGGCTCATTATCCGCGGATGCGGACAAGGGGCCGCGTTATCTGGCGGCCCCCGGCGCACGCACCCGGTCCTTCGTCCCCGCCGAAATCGCCCGGGCGCTTATCGGCCGGCCTCGCCGCGCTATAAATCCCCATCGGCCGCGCGATGGCCTTTTCCGCGGGTGCCGCGGGTGCCCCGCTCGCCCCAGGCCATCCTCGAGAGTGCGATCTCGAATTAAGATTCTGCGGCCCCCTGGCCTCGGCATGCAAATTCGCGGGAGTCGGGCGCTCTCGCTGCGCCTTGTGCAGGCCGGTCTCGATGGGGCCGGATGGCAAGGTGCGCGCGCGGCCCGCGGCTCCGGCGCCTCCGGTGCCGCGGCTTTCGGTGGGGAGATGGGCGCGATAGGCGGCCGCGCGGGTCTCTTCCAAATAGACTGGTATAATCCACATATTGAGCGCAGCCGGCGAGCACTGGATGTGGAGGCGCTGTATCCATAAACTAAAGTACGCTTCGAGCTAATTCGAATATATTCCAATACATTCGCCGGTGTATTTTCTCCCCATTGCCGTAGGAGCGAGGGCAGTAAATAATATCGTTATTCGACTCGGGGGATATATCGCAAATTTATTTCCGATCCTCGGCCCACGTAGCTCCTCGCGCGCTCGCGTAACGCTCATTTCTCCTTCGGATATTGAGCAAACCGCGGAAGTTTCGAAGCGAGCCGGGCGCCCGTAAGTACCTGCTTTCGCGGCCGATAAAGAAATTAGCCTGGCGGCCGGCCTGGCTTTCTTTTCCCAGGTGTGGTGGGGGGCCTCGGCGCGGAGCCGCGTGGGAGCGCCCCGGCGGCGCTTAATCAGGCGGCCGCGGGTCGCGGGGCCGCGAGGCGCGCCAGCCGGAAGCCAAGGGCCCGAGCCGAGGAGGGCATGAACGCCGCGACTGTTACGAGAATAGTCGAGGGCCGCCGGCGATAGAGGCCCAGGGGAGCGCCGGCGCGGACCCGACAAAGCCCGTCGATCGCGCAGGCCCTGAAAAAGCCGGGCGCGGGTGAAAAATCGCGATCTATATTCGCCCGGTCGGCGGCGCGGGATCCGGCCTGCCGCCAGGCGGCGGCCGCCGGCTCCCCTTTCGGCTCGTCGCTCGGCAGCATTGTGTCATTCGATACCAAAATAGAGCCCCGCGAGGGAGAGGGAAAAACGCCCGGAGCCGCTATCTTTCTCGGAATGCTCCCTCGGAGTCGCGGCATAATTCCGTCGGCGCCGCGGCCGTCGCTCGGGCGTCGCGCGGCCAGCCCCGGGCGCTCCACGCGGACATTGTTCTCGGGCCCGGCCGCCCGGCCGCCCGGCCGCCCGGCTAGCTCCGGGGTGGTCCGCCCAGGCCTATCGCTCCCTGGACCCTGGCCTTTTTGCCCGAGCGACGCTCGCTCTTGGCCCGCGGCCCTCGTCCTTTTGCATTCTCCGGCCAAAGTCCCTGCCTCGCCCCGCCCATTAACTCATAACCTTCCACTAATAGACCCATTATGCCACTTTCGCCTTTGCTTAATTATTCTTTCTCCCGGAGGATTTTAATCAACCGCCGGGTTATAAGGAACTGTTTGCTTATACTCGTCAAGCTTTATTTTGCCTTAACTCCCGAGATAGCGCCTCTATTGATCATTCGCCGGCTTTATTCTACACTATATCGACTTGACTTTATCAATTTATAATCTGCATCGTGTATTGCGAGATTTGATATCTACCATATTGAATATTCAAGATGGAGGGAAATAATGTAATAGCTGCCCACGTCACCGTTACCTATGGTTAGACTCGCTTTAGATTCACAATCAGTCCCTTTCTTCGCTATTTTCACTTCCAAATCCTAGTAATAAATTCGATTAGATTAGCTTACGGCCGGACAGTTTTATCCCAGATTTTTTCTAATATAACAAGGCTATTTTAATGCTTGAGAGCGAAGCAGGCAGTCTATATATAATAGTTAACTGCACGCACAGAGTGAAAAGTTTCGATCGAAGAATATCTGGCATAGAGGGCCAATGAGGATGCGAGCAATTGTCCCGATCAACGATTCGCGGTCCGAGCGAAAAAACCTAGGCAAAGAGACGGAGCCGAGAGGCGAGAGGCGAGAGGCGAGAGGCGAGGCGCGCCGAGGAGTCCAGATGATAGCGCGGCGGGGTCCGGACGGGAGCCGAGTCGGGGCTGTTTGCGTTGGGGTCTGAGCCCGCGCACCCGGAGGCGCTTCCGGGACAGGCCGAATAAAGAGTGCCGTCGCGCTGGCGCGGGATAAGGGGTCTAAATTTTACATTGGGCGCAGAGGTGGGGCCGGCAGCCGTGCAGGCAGTTTACCTTGGGCCCCGCGCCTCGGCCCCTCGGTAAATAGTTGGCATCGCTTTCAAGCCGGGCGGCGCGGGCGGCGCGGGCGCGACTACAAAGAAGACGTCTTCCGCGTAATGGCCGCGGCGAGGGAGACGAGCCACGTGCTCCCGGCCCTGCCCCCTGCCAGAAAGTTTATTGTTGTAGGCCCGGCAATGACAAGCCGCCGCGGCGCACCGCCGGCTATATAAATCTTAATGGGAATTCCTCGCGGAGGAAAGCGAAAGCGCGAGCGCGGAAATATATCGCGGCGTAATGCGCCAGCGCCGGCGAGGGGGCAGGGCAGGCCTCCCCGGGCGCGGGCGCGCGCCGCCTTCGAATTGCTTTCCGAATACTCGGCCGACGCGCCCGCGCCGTTGCGTCCGCGCCGATTCTTCGAGCCGCTGCGCCCTAAATCATCCTCTCTGCTTAAGCCCCGGGTTTTCCCACCGCGCCAGCCAGCGACACTCGGCCCGACAATTGCCAAATCCGACCATATCGATCTATCTCCTCTGTCCACCCACGAGCGAACCGCGCTTTTGTGCGAACCCAATCAAACGAGATTTATGCTAATCGAGAGAATTATGATTTCGTAAGCATTTCTCCGGCGCGGCGCTCGGGACGGGGCTCGGGACGGGGCTCGAGACGGGGCTCGAGACACCATTTCCTCTCCCACTGCCGGCTCCGCGCTCTAGACCGTTTCTATTTTTATTCCGCGCGTAACGCGCCCAACTAACGCCTTTTTATCGCTCGATATCTCCAAATTACGTAAATCACCCACCGATATTTATTTTCCTCTTTTGCATTCGAATCGCGGCAATAGTCGCGGCCGGCCGATTCAATGCTTTCCCTGCCTTTTTACCGCGGGGGCCAAAATGAGTAATGCGATTACTTTGTCCGAAAATATCAATGAATTGCATATTACGGAAGTGAGCCGAAGCGTTGGTACCGTTGCGGCCTCCATGCAGGAACAGGATTCGAATTACCTTCCATTACTGTCCGCGGGAACAAGAAATACGTTTAGTTTATTTAAAATGCCGGGGAGTAAGTTATGCCGAAATGTTATAAAGGAGTTGTGTATTTGCAGAGCCTGGTATACCGGTCGCTCCGATTTTACACCGAGCGAGAAAGTATAAAGCTTGGCAAACGTTAGTTAGCCTCGGAGGCCGAAGCCGACTCGAGATTTCCATTATAGCGCGCTCTGGCCCTTGTATAGGTCGGCGCGTCGTCCACGGGTCGTACCACCGGCAGTTGGCGCGAGATTGGCGCAATGCGGGCAAGCGCCGTCCGAGCCGGTGTCGAATTTCCCGAGAGCCGGCCGGCGATTCACGGCGGGCGCGTCCCCCTTCCGAGAAGCCAACCGAGGCTAGGCCCGCGGCCGAGAGGTTTACTTTGGCGCGAACCCGCGGCAAGCGGCAAGGTGTATTTCCACGCGGAAACGCGTATCGCCCTGCACCGGGCGGCGCGCGGCTACACCGCTTTCCCGGAGATTAGGAATTAGACGCGCCTCGCGGCGATTAGCTCTTATCTCGAGCGGCGCACTTGCATCTGCAGCGGCGCGCGCGCCCCCAGCCCTCCAATATTTGAATAGGAGGTTTCCATTTGGCCGCGGAGGCGGGGCCGATCCGAAAGCGCGCGGCGCCTCGCGCCGGAGACGCTTGGAAAAATGACGGGGCGCGCGGCAACAAAGGCACGGGCCTGGCTAATGAGAATTTACGAGGCGGCATCGTGGCGCGTGCGCGTAAATAATTGTTAAGGACGGCGCGGCAACTATGTTGCGGGAGCGGCGCCCTGGGCCCGGGGCTGCGCTTCGATCGGATCATCGGCCCCGCGTTCCCGCGGCGTAAATAACGGGCGCTCGGCCGGCGCCGCGGGGCTTTCCCGTCAGGGGCCCGCGTATTAGTTATCCGAGGCGGCCGCCCCGGGGATCTCGGATCGCGCGGAGAAATTAACATCTGAAAAGCGCGCGGCCGGCGGCTTGTTCCCGCGGTCGCACGAGCGCCTCCCGGGGCCCGAGGCCCGAGGCCCGGCTCCTCTGTGCCCGCTTGTTCCTCCGCGCGGCTGCTATTCAATCGTCATTTCGCGGAACGCACAAATGGTCCATTGTGAGTCGGCGATTTGGCAGAGGCTGGCAGGCGCTCCCCGCGCCGAAGCCACTAATACCGGAGGCTGCGAGAGCGCGGCGCGGCCACCGGGGAGGAGGCCAGGAGGCACCGACCGAGGCACCGACCGAGGCACCGACCGAGCCTCCGAGGGAGGCACCGCTGCCCCCCACCGTTATACCTCATCCATTTGTAGCCCAGCGCCACTGTGTGCATCCCGTATATCACCTTTTTACGTCCGCCGCCGCGCTCTCCTTCTCTTCCCTCCTTTTTTCCATCTCCCGCGCTCTTTCCATCCCGCTCGCTCCGTGTGTGTATCAAAATAAAAGAGAATTATTACGGCCCCCGAAAGAATGTGATTCATATTAGAGGCTTATGACCCCGAGATAATCTTCAACAAAGGATGAAATATAAAGTTATAAAAAAAGCCGCCCGCCGCCCGCCCGCGCGAGATGATAATCAACAAAGTATACAGTAATAAACTTCATCCGGCGAATAAGTAGGTATATTCCAATTAAAAATTATGAGTTATAAGCGTGTTTACAGTGGTGCGATTTATACGGCCTATCAAATTCCTTAGTGGTTGGCGATTTATGCCCTGCAACCGGCGTCCGGCATCTTTATAAAGCTACGCGGCTGCCCGGCATGTGCCACACGAGCGATATTTGTTTATCGGCCCGAGCGGACGTTTGAAAGCTCGCGGAGCCCCGAGCGCAGCCCTCGTCGTACGCGCAATCCCAGTCGCGGAAAGTTGATTGCCGAGGCGCGAGAGGAGCCTCTGCCGGTCGGCCGGGGTCCACGTTATGCCACTGCGCCATGCGCCGCCCGCCAAAGAAGCCGGGGAGGAAAACATCGGCGGACGGTTTACGTAAAGGGAAAGGAAAATTGGCCGCGGGAGACGGGGCGGCCGGTTAAAAGGGTCGGGCCTGAGATTCTCATAGCCGGGGACGGCTCTCGTGTCCCCACGTGGTCACGTGCCCACGTCGCGGGCATTTCTCCGCGGCGCGTCGTGACGGCGGCGCGCGCTCACAAGACAAGCGCCGCGATAGAGCGCCCGGCCGGGAGGTGCCGGCCCAGGGGAGGGGGATCGCCTGCCTGGGCCCTAGGGCGCATCTCACTCGGGCATAATCGTGGCACAATAGCTCGCTCGTGCGCGCGCTTTACGCCTCGGCCCTTCGCCGGCGATCTATCGCTCCATCTGCCCTCCCTTTGTTGCATCTTCCACGAGGAGCGCCGCCGGTCGAGCGTCATTATATTTTTATGGGGTAATTGCGGCCGATGGGATTTTTCGCCAATCCAGATTGCCCGCCGGGCGGCGAGTCCCGCAACGGCTGCAGGCGCGGCGATCGCGCCCCGGCAACCGGCGCACCGCCCGGGCCCCGCGCGCTGCGCCTTCGCCACCTGCTCCGCCGCGCCGAATAACTATTGATGTATCCGAATGCGGGCGGGGGTGGGATTCCCCTCCCGGGGGCTGCCGCCGCCCCCAGGAATAAAGCAGCCTCCCGCTCGCGAGGGAATGGCCGCGAGCCCGGCTCCAAAAGCCGGCATTGACGCGCTCGCCTTTGGCCGCCGCCCCATTCACGCGTACCGCCCCGAGCCCCGGCAAAGGGCCGCGCTTTCAATGGCGCGATGCGCGGGACTTCGTAATTATCACCGGCCCACGGGGCGGGGGGAGGGGGGGGGGACCGGATGTCGCGGGACGAGGTCGCGCGCCGAGGTCTCGCTAGTCTGACCGGAGCCGGCCTTTTCCACTGGGCAGCTACTGGCCTTGCGCTCAGCCTTGCGCCCAAGACCCTCGCTATGGCTGGCCAGCCTCGAGTTGTACTTGGCCGGGCTCAAGCCGTAGGCCGCCGACGCTCGAGAATGTCCTTCCCGTTGGGGCGCCGCCCCGGCGGATTTTTTCACCTTAATGGCATTCTTGGGTAGTCTGATAATGCGCCCTAGATCCCTCGTTTACTTTTTAAGGGGTTCCAGCGGGGCGGCCGAGGACCGAGACGCCTCCTCTCCCGTGCAGGCTTCTCGTTATTTTAGGCATTCCTCCGAGACAGTCTACTTTATAGTCGCATTTAATGCTCTTGCCGCCAGCCGTATAATTTATGCTTCATCTCGATACAATTTTATCCATTCCAGCGACCAGCCAGTCTGCAGCGCCAAGTAAATATGCACATGGCATACCCGTACCTTAATATAATTCACGTAATAACATTTCAACCTATTATCGTTCGAAAAAGCGAATCGGTGCTCCTCGGGAGTAGCACACCGGGGGCAAACGGGAGCATTCCTATGTGCGCATGACGCCGTCCGAGAACAGTTGCTCCCACCGGGCAAAAAGCTTAATTCTAGGATATAATAAGTGTTGAGCGTGCCCTCTACGAAACGCGAACGGGTTAAACGATGGCTGTGCGAGATTACTCTCGGATATATAGACAAGCAGCAAGCGGTCAAGATATCCTGCGAAGGCAGTGTTGAATTTAATTGAATTTCCAGCTGATGAAGTAGAGAGCGCGTTTGTCGGCAAGATCCCCGATCACAGGCCTCGGTGGAGTAAAAAGCCGGCTGTAAAGTCACGTAAATCGAGCTTAATTGACGCGAAAGGGCAGCCGGAGCCCGAGTCGGGGTGCCGAGCCCGCAGACCTGCAGGACGAGAGGAGTCAAGGCGATAGCGCATCGGGTTACCGATCGCCTACTCGGAGATGATTCCCGGACGAGGGAACGGGTGACGCCCGGGATACAGGGCCGCCGCCGCCACCGCCGCCTCGCTCGCTTTCTTTATTATTTCGCTTTATTTTCGGCACTTTGACTTTTACCGCCCGGCGCTCGGAGCCGGCGTAACCAGATACAGGGGCGCGCCGAGCCGCGTGCGTTTCTTTCCCTTTGGGGAATAAGACTTTCGGCTGGCGGGACGCGACAGGCGCCTTCTTCCGATGCCGCCCAGGCCCTCCAGTTTTAAGGCTTGTTTATTAAATTAATTGGACTCGGCTCGAGGGGATTCAAGGGAGGCGAGGCAGCGATACGCGCTTAACAGGCGGCGGTTGCGCGGCTCGCGAAAAAATTGATGAATATTCAAGTTCATTAGTGGGACGGTCTCGGCGATAACGGCAAAGCAGGGAAGCTCCGAAAAAATGAATTAGAGGAGCGCCAGCGCCGCACCGGCCCGGCGATATTTTGAATTTTACGCGCGGGAGTAAGTAGAGATTTGCATGGAAGCGGCGGCGCCGGGGAGGGAAGCGAGCAGTTAGGAAGTACTCGGACGTGAAAGCAAGCCGCCGCCGCCGCCGCCGCCGCCGCCCCCGGCTCCGCGCCCCAGCGCCCGGCTTATGAATATTGTATAAACCTAATCCTCCCAGATTGTGGATAAGTCAGCCGTGCGCCCCCGCCCTTCACCCGCGGAAGGGTTTTAGAGGCCGGTTATAAAAGGCGGGGCCGCTTTGAGCGGAGACTAGGGAGCGCCGCGCAAAAACTGTCCCGGCCGCGAAGGAGCGCCACCCGCGGACCATCCCAGCCCCTCGCTAATCCGATTTCCCGCCGAATTTCGATCGCGCCCGGCCCGCTTTTATGCGCCCGCCGAGCTGCGCAGATTCAGATGGCCCGCGATTCCCCAGCTATTTGTCCAATCCCTCTGATTATGTAGCCAGACCCGCTTTGCCCGTTACTCGTTACTCGTTACTCGTTGGCAGCGCCCTTTTATTTCAAAGCTGCACTTTACTTCCCGTATTAGAGCCCCATCCCAGCACTCTATTGATATTTACATCGCGTCAGTCAGGGACTAAATAGAAATAATACGTTTCATCAAATTATATTGTTGATGAATAATCCAGGGATGAGACCCCTTTGATCACGTTTCCATTATACGCATTACCTCCAATGAATCTCGCGCGCTTTAGCTCGGCACTTTTAAAATTTTTAATTATTTATTTTGTACCACTAGCTCATGCATCCCATTCTTTTCCATTACATAATTTGTTAAATAATCACGCAACAATTTCTACCTTCAGAATGTTCCAACGCTACATGCAGTACTTTTGTAGCTGCATTCAAAATATTCAAAATCTTCGACAAAAGTACACGCCTGTGTGTACGGGTATGCAGCCGTGTAACGCACCAGACAAGTAATTTAAATGTTCCGCTTTTCGTACGAAATATTTAATCCTTGTATTCACATCATTGTATTCATAATGGAATAGCTCGAACGTGCGTAAAATTTTAAACACGAGCAAACTGCATTATTTTTGCCAAAAAATCTTATTCACTCGATTATACATTTCTTTTTCAATTTAAATAATATAATCTATTATGCAATGAAATAAATTATTAATTAATCAATGAGTAATTGGAATTCATCTACACTCTAGACACATAATAGTCTGTAAACTATATAAATGACAAACTAATATTTGCCATACCTGCTGCAACATCAGGAAATCTATGAATGACAACAAAACTACAGGCCTAACTAAAAGTACATTTGGCTTCCTTGGCGGATTATCTCGCAATCAGTGAATAATCGGCAAGCGCTAGAGTGCGCATCGTAAGAGCTAACAAAACAAGCGAATAGAAACAGCACAAGCAGTATACAGTGCGCGGAACAAGTAAAAGCCTCGAGGACGAGGGAGTGCAACAGAGACAACAGCGGCAGCCGTCGGGAGGGCAACTACTGCTAGGCGACTACATCATCGGTGGGTCGCTTTGGCAATAATTGTCAGATTGCTCGTAATTGCGAGCTCTCGAGACAAGTGCGCGCGCGGAAGGACAAGTCCGAGGTTTGCAAGCACGGTCGACGCTTCAGACGGAGAAACTCGCCGAGAGGGAACTATAGAGGGAACGGAGAAGGAGGAGGCGGTGGAGGAGGAGGACAGGGAAGCGCGACGACGGACGTGGCTTGCAACCAACTTCGTGCCAAGAGAAACACGAGAAAGAGAAATTGGTGGCGACCATCGCCCCTTCTCTCTTCTTCCCTTGCATTTTAACTGTCTTTTTTCTTCATTAATCAAAGATTGTTAGTTTTAACTACAATTTTTAATATTTCACGCGCTTTTAATTACTTGATTTAATTTTTTTCAATTTTTTAAAAACCCCTTTAATATTTATCAGTTTAAGTCAATACAGTTAATATTTCTTTTAAAGAATGCTACAAAATGTGTAGTACTTAGGACATACTTTATACCCCAATAACGATAGCCGTTAAAGTTTACAAAGTATATAATG
This sequence comes from Sycophaga agraensis, assembly GCA_018906755.1. Classification (NCBI taxonomy): domain Eukaryota; kingdom Metazoa; phylum Arthropoda; class Insecta; order Hymenoptera; family Pteromalidae; genus Sycophaga; species Sycophaga agraensis. The sequence goes on from JACCIE010000042.1 coordinate 1,591,462, forward strand.
AAGCGAAACTTACAAGTGCTGGTGTGTAATAATTATTGATAAAGAAGGTATTTTATAGTGCAAAGAGTACGAAACAAAGAGTTTAAAGTAAAAAATCTTATAGGTGCAAGAACAATGGCGCATAAAGAAAGATAAAAAGGTTGTTAATACGAAGACAATGTGTACAAGCGTAAAGAATAACTAACTTCATGGATGACCAAATAGCAAGTTAATTGGCCACGATTGACTAAGATTTCTCAGAGATTTTTCTTTCGATCCAATTTTATATCCGGAGTAGTTGAGGCATCGTGACATCGTTAGTACTTCCGATCATTACTCTTTCAAAAAAAATATCTTTCAAGAAAAAAAAAGAATATCTACGTCGAGTGTTCAGCCTTACATTTTATGTTTAAAAAGGTAATAACCACGATATTTTGTTCAAAGCGATGGATATATTTTCACCAAGAAAGATAATTGAAATATTATTTTAGCATTTGACTTACTATATAAATTATATTATGTTCTAAACTTAGAATATTCAAAAATTTTAAAAGTATTTTTCAATTTTATTGAGACCCATATGTATGAAATTGTAAGTAAAAAGCCAATGGCCGCCGTTACGTCTCTATACTTTAATTTATGTAACATATGTATAGATAATGAAACGGATTAATTGAAATTATCTGTTTATTTATGTAAGTGAAGTGTACAACAATTTTCCATTTCTATTTATGTAATATACTTTTTTATACATAAAAATTAAATTCAATAAATTTTATGTATTTTTTATTTCATATCAAATAAAAATCTGAAATATTGTAAGCAAGGGGGGGGGGGATATGTGCCTATTCACTTTTTAAATAGTGCCTGTTCATTATATATTTTTTGAGAGAGTAGATATACAAACGAGAAAATGATTTAATAAATAATATCAATGTACAAATGATAATATTTTTTGAAATACAAGAATCGAAAAACTTTATCTTTTCAAGGCAACGACAAATATATATGTATATATGCGTATGCATGTGTGTATATATATATATATATATATATATATATATTAAGAAAAAGTAGCAATAGACTGAGAGAAAGGATCACTTAGAAAACTTGGCTGATATTCGTAGCAATCTCTACAATCCCCAAAGTATCAGTTTCATTATAATAAAGTAGTATAAAACTTGATTTAAAAGCGACTAGTTGATATTATATTATGATTGGAGTGAGCTCCTCTTATCGTATCGATTTCATCAATATACAAGCAACTAGAAATTATTATTATAATTAGTATAGATACTCGTTTTTTAGAATAGTGAAACCTAATGTATCATTCGTTGCGCATTACATTACTTTATTCTATGTATAAGACAAAAACTAAATAAATATTTTTAAAATAAAAAATAAATGGTATGATGAGTTGTTTTAATCATTCTTCCTGATATGCAATTTTTCATGGATGTTATTTACTCAAATTCAGTTGCAAGGAATAGTGCAGAATCGATCGACACTAAACTATACAAGAATCGCAATAAAGCTATACCTCATGAGACGGCATTAATAAATTTACAACCATACGCATTTAACATTTTTGAATCGATAATTATTTTTAAACTTGTTTTGCTTAAAATTGCAATCTTAATTGGCAAATTTATTGGCCCCGTATCGATAATTCGTGGTTGTGTAATTAACTGGAAAGATAGTTTGGAGAATGATATTGCAGGTTGATTTGTGTGTTTAGCCTATTTAAGAAATGGCGAGGAGTGAGGAGGGATGTAAGGACTAACGAAGAATAAGGAATTAACGGGCGAAGTAGAGGCGAGGACGGAGAGGAAGGAGGCAGAGCAGGTCGGGGGCAAGCTGGAGGGAATATCGGGAGGATGTTCGGGCGGGTTGTAAGTGCGAGTCTAGGGGGTGGGGCGGCAGCTCCCGTTGCGGATTCGGATTAATAAAGCAGTGAGGGTAAGTTGAGGGCGCGATAACGGAGGGGCTGATGTATCGCCGGTGCCGAAATTGCGTCGCCGGCTCGTGGCCGGCCGTTCATCTTGGGCCGCGGCGCCGGAAAATCGAAATCGGCCCGCGGCGCTTATGGCGATTGCGGCCGAATGGGAAATTGCGTTTACGCCCCCTTAGGATTCGGCTGTTGTCGCGCGAGGCGGGCGGCTTCCGCCTCGGCGGATATCCACTCGATAATTCTCCCGCGCACTCGCAGTTTCATGGCGCGGCGATGCGCCCCCTAAATATCCCTGCAGGGCTGCCCGGGGCGATAAAAAAGGCGCGTGCCGGTGCGGCGCGGCCCGATAAAACGGCCATTTTGATAAATGCCTCACTCAGGGGTGCGCGGCGGCGCGACCCCACCCGCGGCCGACCTTTGTCCCTGAACTTTGCTTACAATTACCGACGGCGCGGTCCTCTTCGGGGGCCAAATCGCCCGTTCGGCTTGAATTATCGCCCTGCCGCTTAGAAATCCCCGGGACAATAAGCTCTGCAGTTTTAAGCGGCGGCGCCGGCGGCATTAATTAGGGCACGTATGAATGCACAAAAGCCCCGGGCTTTGGTCCCCTCGCGGGGAAACAATGCCTCGGCCGCGGAGATTTCCGCGGGCCCGCGCAAGGCGCGCTCGGGTGTTCCTTTGAGTAGCGGGCCGACGCGAGGCGCCGGACGAGGAAACAATCGGCCCAGAAAAAAGCACCTCTCGCTAATTAATGCGGCGGCGGCGCCGGGAAAAAGCAATGTCAGTGGGGGGGGGGGGAGGGAGTGCATTATCGGCGGGCGCAGGGCGACTGCCGCCACTGGAGCGAAGAAACGGGCGATAAAGCGGGGGCCCGGGCTATTTAGACAGTGATTAACCGCGACAGGCAACAAAGCGGCATTTAGCGGCATTTAGCCGTATAGGCTGGCCGCGGCGATAAGGCTCGTCCGGCGCTCGCAGCGCCCCATAACAATGCGGCAAATCCGGCATTGTTCGGGCGGGCTGGGCGCCGACTTAATTACTGCAAAAATCTCGCGGGATTGCTCGGGCCAGAAGATTCGGGTGCGTCTTCGCGGCCTCCGGGTATTCGGCCCTCGGTATGATGATCCCCTAATCGGGCGCGTCGGCCCGGGAGCTTCCTCCTCGCGCTCGACACTCGTCCAAACTCGGCGCTACCTTCCTCCATCAAGATCCTCTTGGGCTTTGCCGCTGCTTTGTCTCCGGGCTGCCGATAACTAATTGCGCGCGCCACCTGCTCAAGAACGACGGGAGCAACTTCTGCTAGAGTTGGAGGCGGCTTTGCCCAAAAATCCCTCTGGAAGTTTGCAGCGATCAACGGCGCGCCGCGGTTAGTCGCCGGTCCTGCGCGGATTTCCCCCTAATCGCGGACATCTGCCGATTAATTCGACCTATCAGAACGCGCGGCCAAAGTTTATAGAGCACTTAAAAGCCAAGATTTATCGGCCACCGTAAAAAAGCGCAAGGGCAGATAAGTGTGCTTCCTGGCAATAATTTGGACAATATAAGCCGCGTGTAACAATTTTTTCCCGTCGCGCCGCAGTAAAAAAGTATCTCGGTGCAATTTTTATTACTCGCGTATAAATATGCATGCAGGGCCAACAAAGCATTTATTCACGATAAATTAGGTCCCTTAACGCCTTCCCAATAATTGAGTAAATCAAGCGAAAGAGGCGGACGGGGGTTTTTCTCCCCGGTGGCCGGTCAAATTGTCTTCCGCTTTGAAAAAGACACGCGCGAGGCCCGCGAGGAGAAAAAAGTGCGTCCGGGACATAAAGCCCCGGACGGACGGGGCGCGCCAAGGCCGTTAGCGGAGGGAGAGGATCGAAGGGACGGGCCGCGTGCATGTGACCCCGTTCTTACTTTCTTAGCTCGGCGCGTGATCTGCGCGTAGTACGAGAAAGTTCCTCGTGTCACGCGGGCGGCCGCGCGCTCGTAAAGCTCGCTTCTGCACGGGAGGCGCGCGAGCCAGCCGCCTTAAAAAACCCTTTTATCCCTTATTCGTCGGGCGCCGCGGCCGAAGACTCGGCGGCGTCGGCGGGCCACATGGGAAGAAAGGTCGCCGCGAGCGAATGAAAGGAGCCTTTTGCCCCTTTTACGGTCCGTGTTTTCATAAATGCAAAATGCCGCGCCGGCTGGGGGCGCGCCCCGGGGATAGGCCCGGCAGGGCCGGTCGACTCGCGGCCGACACTCGCGAAAGCGCCCGTAAAATCTCGAGGAATACTGCGCCAGTTACATCGGCCCGCGGGACTCTCCAATAAGCCGATAAAACGATACTTTGGCATTTATCCTTCTGCGCTTTATACCCTCCGCCCTCCCGCCCTCCCCGCCGTCCCCGCCGCCCTCGCCAGCCCCGCCACCCTCGTCACCCTCGTCGCCCCCGATGTTCGCGCGGCAAATGCAAGAAACCTCGACGCGCCGATAAATTAAATTTCTATTTCTTCGAGTTTCTTTATGACGGAGAGCGGCGCTCCTCATTAAACCTATCGGAATGCCGAGCAAAGACGAGCGCATCTTTGACCTTTTTGCACGACGTTACACGCTCCAATCTGCAAATCTACACGCACGAGTCTGCACATTTATTACCTTGGATGAGCATTCTATTTTTGATTCGCGTTATACCTGCTTTATCGAGCCAAGGCAAAGCCGTATCTTATCAGGCGCGCAACGACAAGAGTAGAGCAGCCAGTTCGATGAAGAAAGAAAATGAAGAATGATCGGCCCGATGTGAAGCGATGTGAACGCGAGAAGCAGCGAGGCTGCTCAAAGATGAAGGTCAAAGGGAAGAACCGAGGACTTGCGGCTGGTCGATCGGCACTCTTAGAAGATCTTCGGAGCGCCAGATAAATCCTAGAGTGCAAGAGCTGCAGTCTGGGGAGGATTGCGGAGGGGGTCGGACAAGTTTGCCGCGTAAATATCCTGGGGCGCCGTCCAAGTCCCGCATTACTTCTCGGTCCCGCAGGCGGGAAAATTGTCGGGGCTCCCGGCGTCGGCGCATCCCTGGAGTATCATCGTTCAGGAAAGCCCTTGGCCTCGCGGGCGCAGCCCCGGCAACCTTGGCAGGCGGTGGTGCGGCGCCTTATCGGGAAAAAGGCGGGGTGGGCGGGTTAGTGCACGGGGAAGATAGGGCGGGCGGAGGCCACCTCGGGAGCGGCGGCAGCAGCCCCGGGTCCCGAGTCCCGGGAGAAAGCCGCGGGATTATGACGCCGGGGCTTCGCGCAAGTTTGTTAGCCTAATTTATCGGAGAGTTTAGGGGCTGGAATTATTAATGCGACGGCTTCGACAGGGCCGGAGACGCCGACGCGGTGGACCGGGGGTACTTACCGCGGCCGGGAGCTTGACGGCCCTGAGCGATCGCGAGCCTCGACGGCTTAGTTCAAAGTCGGCGAGATCGCCAATTTCTTCCCGCGGGCCCTAATGGTGAGCAAACAGGGCGCGCGGCTGCAGGCTTCGCGTCCGGAGGAAGGGCGGCCCGGGCAGAAGGGGCCGGGGCCAAACAAGATTAGCACTTTTTGCGCTATCGCGCAGCCTGGGCGAGGGGCCGCGCGCCCGCACAAAGCCGGCTTGCATTCGAGTGCTGTTTGCGCCTCGCGCGCCCCTAACGAGATGCACACTTTGCTTTTTGTCGAATCGCACACTGGCTTCCTTTGGCCGCGCGTGCATTTTTCCCGGGGGCTCGAGGCCGATGGAGACGTCCGGGGAGGGGCGCGAAAATTGCGGGCCGCCCGGCAGCCGTTGTGGCCTCGCGGCCCCATGCATATATGCATGCCGCGGGGAGGCGGGGGTGGCCGGCCGCGCCACTTCACCCTTCATTAGGGCCGCCGGGGCCCGCCCGGCAAGACGCGTAAATCCTTTAATTGCCGGGCGGGGTAATGAGAGGGCCGAGGGCGGGGGCGGGGGCGCGGGCCGCGGGTGCGCGCGCGCCCAAGAAAACTGGTCAATTAGCGCGCGGCCTGCTCGATTCGGGGGTGCCGGATGCCGCGCGCGCCTGCCGCCACTGATTAGCCGGCCCGGCAGGAGCTTTTAATCCGCGGGCCGCAGCCGCCTCGTTATCGGGCCGATCCGACCACGCGGCCCCAGAGCCGCCCCCACCCCGAGTCCAGGGCTCCCTTTTCACGCGCCGCTGCCGACTTTTTGTCTCCTATTCAAGCGCTAAACGACTGACGGCCCGGGCCTCCGCTTTCTTCCCTGGCGAGCCGCCGGCCCTATTGTGCACCTTATTGTGTCTGCATATTTCATTTAGATTGCAGCTTAATCACCCGACTCACTTTTTCCACTCGGCCGCCTCCCGCCTTTTATATTATACTCCTCCCATCAAAATGCAATAATCGCTAGGTTATATCAATCTGAAAAGCCCCGAGCTTTCTCGGTGGGTCCAGCTTTTTAAGCCGCCCGGCGCGAGAGTTAGGCAACAAAGCTATTAGCCGTGGAACACGGGGAGCCCCGTTCGAGGGGCCGAGGCCCGCGAAAAGTCCAAGTAATAATCCTGGCACGCGCGCCGCATCCCTCGAGCGGCCGGCGGGGAGTCTGGCCCGTCGGCCGCGCAATCTCATCTGCTCGGCTATTGGCCCGCGGGGTTTTCAAAGAAAAAGAGCCGGCGCGTCGGCCCTCGACTCGTTCCTCTCGGCCGCGCCGCTCGCGCAAATCCCCGCGGCGCGCTCGCCTCGCACGCGCGCCCGCCGTCCGCGTCCTCGTCTCGCCCGGCGGCTCCCGCGGCTGACTTTTCATTCGCTGGCGGATTGAGCTCTCGCACGTGCGCCGGACCTTTGTCAATCGGCCTTGGTTATCGGCGCACTTGCCAAGCCTTTTGGATTAGCCTCGATCCCGCGCCCCGACCCCCACGCCCGTCAGACCATGTCTCGCGGCCCACGCACTTTTTTGGAACGCGGCCTCGATTAATTAAAAAGTGTCAATGCCACTGACGCTCCCAGTCAAAAGAAACGCGCCGGTGTGTAACGGATCGCCGAGTCATCCCGTAATACAGTTCTCCCTTCCGAAATCTCCCTTTTGCAGCGCGCTTTTTTAATTATGGCGCCAACTCCCAACAGATGGATTCCAAAGCATTCAAGGCAATCCGTCCGGCTACCCGGATAAAAATTTATCGTGGATCTCTTCTTGTTTATTATTAAATTCATTTCTGCGGAAAGTATATCAATTACCAAATATTAATTTAGCCGAGGAAAGACTCGGCACAACAACCAATCATTATATTGAAACGAATAAATACTAATAAATCGTGATTATATAAAGGTTTCCATAGTTACTGAATTCCACAAATGTAAACAAACGCGCAAGAGAGAATTTCAAGAATTGTGGTGCTCGCGTAACAGTAAAATGTAGTTTTGTAAAATGGCTGGGTGTGTGCGCACCAAATGGCGCCGAATGTTTGCTTAATGCATATTCTTGATATACTGCGTAGTAGCATAAGAGCGGATAGAACCCGATGAAAAATCGAGGATTGGCGATTCAACATATTTAGCATAACTAACTTCACTCATATAGACATAGCTAACTATAATATTATAATCGGATCAAAGGTAGGATCTGTGTTAAGCGTTACCAACCAGTTCATCAAACAAACCCAAGACAAAACACAACACAGGATCCACTAACAAGTTAATACCACCAGATTCAGGTAAATTATTTGTACATTTACATATTATAATTTTGATAGGTTTAGGAGTTTTGGCGTTTGCGAACGAAATACATTTTGCCAGTTGCATTGAATATATATAATTATAAATGGAGCTTGAAGCGTTGATAAGGGCTGCCGTCTCGGTTGCTGTACAAAAATGTTTACCCGCGGATGTTTGCCAGCAGCGGGATTGCATTCGCGAGGCGGAGAAAAATGTTGGGCTTTCCAAGTGTTGCGGGAGCCGGGAGAAGAGGTGCGCTCGAAAGGGTTAAGATACAGGGTAGAGGGGTTGGCGCGGGTGGCGAAGACAAAGTGGGGGCGCGAAGAAAGTTGGAGGTGAGGGTCGGTCCGCGACTGGAGGTCCGGGTCGCTTGGCGCCGCTGGCGTGGCTGGCGCTCGGGCTCGGGCGGAAGTTTGGCGGTCGGGGCGCCGCGCGCGCGGCTATGATAAATCGGCCCAGGGTTGGGGCTCGCGCCGACGGGGCGGGCCCTCATTTTTCAGCGGCGCCCGGCAACCCCGGGGCTCGCAATCAAGGAGAGCCGAGTGGCATTCGGGCGCTGCCGCGAGATGCGTGCCGCGACATTTATCTTTCGGCTTCGAGTTATTCACGCGCGCCGGGCCCGGAGACTCCGGGATCCGTGAGTCCGGGAGTCAGAGAGTCCGGGTGTCCGGGAGTCCGGGAGCCGAGGGAGAGCCGCGAGGAGAGCAGCCGCCCGGGCCCGCTCGCTTTCGCCGGGCATTACTCATTCTCCGGGGGGTGGGGCCGCGCGCGATTTTTCTTGCTCGGATTAAGAAGCGGGGGCGGGTGCTGGAGCGGGACCGAGACTTCCTCCCCCGCCGCCGTATGCTCCTGCTCGACTTGCTGCACTCGTTCAACTAATCCCGCGGCGGCTATATTTCTTCCTCGGGCCGAGTCGACTCCACCCCGGCTCCGAATCAATGCAGCCTAATCTCCAATTTAAATTCTCTCGCCACTTGTCCACCGTTCGCAGAGTCTATAGACCCAATTGGCATTCATTCGATGAGGAATGCACTGCCAGCAGCAAAGTGTTGTACAAATACGTCTTTCCACCCACACCCCAAGTCATCGAATCAATTAAATCGGCCGTTTGGCCCGGCCCGCGCGCCTATATGAAAAACCGCCGAGCCCATCTGCATATAATCTGCCTTTGCGAAACAATCGGGCGCGATAGAGCCCCTGGCGGCCGATAGCCCCATGCGCCAGAGAAAATGAAAAAAGGATTGTGAAAAAAGGAAGTGTCGGGCGGAGGATTTTCATCAAAGCGGTGGGCCGCAAGCCGTCACAAAAGGATAAAGAAAGGATTTTGATGAATCGGCCTGCGGGCAATTAAAAGTGGACCGAAATCGGAGGCGTCGCGGGCGTCGCAGCTCGGGGGCAATAAACGCGCCCGGCATTGTTTATCGCGGCGTATTGGCCGGGGCCGGCAGTAAACGGTCCGGCCCTTTTTACGGCCGGGAGACGCGCCGGAATTATTGTCCGCGCCCAGCTAGATTTCCTCGGCGTCTCGTAAAGCCGCCCGACTGCGATCCCCGCGAGTAATGAGCCGCGCCGCTGCTGCTCGCCGGTCTTTTTCCGCGCGCCCGGGGCCGCACGTACGCTTGCTTTTCCCGAGATATACGCGATACGTGGCCCCGCGCCCCTTCAAATTTCATACCCGGCCCCAAGCCCGCCCCACCCTTCGCGTGGCCTGGCTAAGTGAATTTTCTAACGGCCTCGTGGAGCGCGTGCAGCCCCGGCCGAGCACGATACAAGTCCAAAGTGAACGCCGCTGTTTTTCGGCCGCGGCTCGCGGACTTACGGGACGGCGCGTGTTAGCGACGCCGCGGAGCCCTATGCTTCGGGGCTGATTCTATTGAAGAAGCCATTGAAAGGCTGCGCTAGCAAACGGCCACTGGTAAACACGTCGTCCCGAGGGGGACTCAGGTTGCGAAGCGATCGCGACCTATAGGCGCCCAGCCGAATGGAAATCGAAAGGACTAGCTCCTGCCCGGCAGCGCCCGGCTATTAAGGTCCCCGCGGCCGGCCTTTTTCAGCCTGAACGTCCGCTCGGCGCGATTATACGCCCTCTGACAGGCCATTAATACGTCGGCCCGTAATCGTGGAGCCGAGCCGCGGCCCATTTTTCACGGCTCGCGCGCTTTCTGCCCGGCCCCTCGGCCCTGGCTCTTCCTCGCCCAATATCAGCCAGAAAGCCGAGTCACGTTTTTCTGGCAGGTATACAATATCGCGGGCCGCGGCTTTGCCGCCAGAAGGGAAATGAGAGCGCGTGCGCGGGCGCTAATATTTTAATATCCTGCGGTGTCATGTCCATTCTCCGCTCCCCCGGCTCCCCCGGTTCCCCAGCACGCGACGACGGTATTCCCGCGCGCCACCCGCCTCCCTGCTCCGTTTCAATCTCCTTGCGGGGGCGCGTCCTGCCTGCTCCTTTCCTTCCTATTATCTCTTGGGATGTCTGCTTCGATTGAGATGAAAAATATCGATGGATAAGGTAAAGGTAAAGACCGCCAGGACCCGGAGCAACAGAGACCCGTCCGTTTTCCCGTGCGCGTTTTTATTGGGCTTTCGGGCTTTCGGGCTTTCGGGCTTGTTCTGCCGGCGCCATACTGGAGCTCCAGGCGCCCTAGGTAAAATGAAAAATTCTATTTGATCGGCAAGTCGGGAGGAGAGGAGAGCGGGCGTTTGACGCGAGCGCCACCTCGGCTGCGTCCCCTCGATCGACGACTCGGGCAGACACGACCCAGTAGACTCAGATTTCATCTGCTTACAGGCTGCAGCGGAGCGTGAGCCTTCCCGAGGATCAGCGGCTCTTATAAAAAATTACCTTTCGATCGAATAAGCAAACTGGCTTTAATAAGGACCAATTGACGGCGGAGCCGCCAGTTGCTGATCCGCCTCTCGTAACGCCTCGCTCCGCGACTCTAATCCAAGGCCGCGAGCGACGCAAACGCCCTCAAGGCCGGCTCCCGGGCGGCAAGGAAATTATTGGTCCAGGTTGACAAATACTTCCGAGCCAGCGAACCGCAACTAATCCTCCCGTTGTCGTTAGTAATCATTTTGCGCCCCCCGGGAGTCGGCTTGCCCAGCTTGCCTTGCACTTTCTTATCTCTTTCAGTGGCATCGCCTGTGCCCCTCCCCGACCGGCGATTTTATCGGCCAAGGCGACGCGCCGGCTCTGGCCCCTCTATCAGTCTACCCCACGCGCGCGCTCGTCTCCTTCCCCGCTGGTCCTTTCAGCCCGCGGTACACCTTTCGCCCCGGCTAGCCCCGACGAGCCCCGACGAGCCCCGACGAGGCCCGACACTCCCACCTTGTCTTCGCGTTATTACGCACGAGTGCACTTTTATAACAGCGCAGGCGGCTCGCGCTCGCGCTCGGCCGCCCACTGCTCCCGGCCGCGCAGCCGCGCAGACGCGCAGCGGCGCTTTTCCGAAAAATCACGTAGCGAGTCGAGGCGATTCGCCCGCTTTATATTACGTACGTAGACCCATCGCGGACGGGAGACACACTTTGGCGAGGGACTGAGCTGACTCATGCACTGGGGCAGCGCCACCGTTCGCGCGCTAACGATTTCAATTGAAAATCCGCCCGCATAGTCGTGCGAGTCCGAGCCCACCCGACACGCGCCTCCACCTCTCGCCTCCTCCCCAGCGCGATTATCCCGACCTTTATATAAGATTCACCTTTACTTGTTCCTTGACTAGCGGATTACTGCTTGACGCCCAGGTGACTTCACTCGTAACATTGCCCCACTCTTTCGCGTCCTTCATTTTCAATGTTATTCTACGGAATGAAGCCGCTTTGATCTATCCCCTGTACAATACTCTTTGTTATACAACACGGGTTCCTCTATTGAATTATACCATGCTCTATACCTCGTCGAAATTCATTCCTCGTTCTCGCACCCAAACCACAATCAAGACTTATTTCGTATACAAAAATATTTTCTTCCAAATTTATCATAAGCAAATAACCTTTGAAAGACTATAGACTTACTAGTAAGGCAATCCTCAAAATGACTCAGTGTGTCAGAAATGTTTTGGTCTTACCTGAAACAGAATAAAACAATAGACGTCAAAAATTTGATCAAAATGACACAGAGTAAATTTACATTGTAGAACGAAAATACGTAGGGAAAGATAAATAATATTCGTTACTGCGAATCGATTGGCGGATGGGAAAAATCAGTTGGTGCGAGATAATAAGAATGTGTTTGAAAAAATGCGGACCCTGGGTAAGAATACAAGAGACAAGTTGCCGAGCGTATTTATCCTCCACTCGAAATTTGACTCGTGGCCAAAAATCTGTACCCCGTACCTGCAGGAGCTCCTCCAGCCCTTTTGCTTTTCCAAGTTGCATATGTACACAGGTGGCGGCGAGTCCTGTGAAAACAATCGGTCGGGCGATGGGCGCCGGAGCCAGGCGGCTCTTCCGCCTCCCTTTCACGGGCTGTGGCGGCGCGCCGAGCGGCGCGTGCGCCCCGGGCGGCTCCTCCGCGTGGCGCGAGCGCACGACGCACGCATCATCGGCACATGGGCCCGGGGGAAAATAGGCGGGCCCGGAGGCTCGAGCTGGAGAAACGCGCGCCTAATCGGGCGGCAAGTGGCTCGAGTGGCGGCGGCCAATGAAAGTCAATGCGCCGAGCGGCTCTCGGCTCCGCTGAGCTCGGCTGTCTGCCGGGCCCAGCGGTCGTGTGTGGCTCGGGGGCGCGCATCCATCATCTTCGGGACAGCCGTAGCCGAGTTCATTTTTCACCAAGGATTCTTTTGAATGGAAGCAAATTCAGCGGCGCGTGCATTCAAAGAGAGAGATTGGAGCTGGACAACTTGGCCAGTGACTGGTTAACTGCATTCGGCGAATATCGAGCGGCGCGTTTCCCGGGCGCGCGCATCCGGGCGACCGGCCGCGGCTATTTGCGCGCGCGGCGTCGCGCCCGGAGGCTCGCCCGGCCCGCACAAAGCTCCATTCACGGAGGCAAAGCCGGCCCGCTCGGCTTCTCCCTGCCGCTTGCGCCAAGCCGGCCCTCCGCATACCTCGCGCCTTTTTATCCCTGCTGGGGCGCGCGCGCGCGATCCGGAACGCCGCCGCCGTCTCCCCCTGCTCGGCTAATGTATGTATACAGGGCCGATCCCGTTAGTCTTTTTCTCCCGAGTCGGGGCTAACGCGTTTAGCGCGGAGGCTGCGGCCCTCGCGCCCCCGCGCCCCCCGCGCCCGATAACACGCAGACGGGAAATCCCCGAGCGCAAAAACGCCTCGGGCGGTATACGCGGAGTAAAACCCTGGCCCGGGAGAGGGCACACCGCGCGGGGATAAAAAGGGGGGGGGGGTCGGGGGCGCGAGGAATGAATCGGGGGGCGGCTGGCCGGCCCATCCGCGCTTTACGTCCTCGTAGCCTCCCCAAGACGCTGGCGGCGCGAGCGAGAAGGAGCCGGCCGGCCCGACAGCCGCGCCTGTCACTCACCCGTCAAATGATCGAGCCCGGCTCTGAGCCAGAATGATCGGGGCGTAAAAAGGCGGGACGCCGCCAAGCCGCAGCCGCCGCCGACCCGAAATAGCGCCCGCCGGCCTCCCGCCTCCCGCTTTTTTTCTCCCTCGCCTGCGCATCCCCAATGGGCCGTATCATCGCCCGGCCGCGCCGACGATCGACGACCGAGTAAAAACAGAACGCCCGTGACCGCGGCAGACAGGCGCGAGAAAGAAGGCCCAACTGCTTAATGGCCCGAGGCATTCCCGCCTCGACCCTCCGCCGCGCGCTGCACCGCCACTCTGACCTTCTTACTTCACATTTTATTATCTTCGCCTCGCTTCGATGCTGCCTCCGCCCCGGCCTCCGCCCCGGCCTCTGCATCTGCCGCTGCCTCCGCCTCTGACCGAACTCATCGACCCTCGATTGACCATTCATTATTGTTTGTTTATGCAAATCAGCGATCAAGTTCAACCACTTCGCTCCTTCAAACTTCATATTATACACGTCAATGTATAATTTACTCGGATCCTCTTTTTATCTTTTTATTTTCAGTTCTGGCAGCCTAATCGACTACTATCTATTCGATTTTTTTCTGAAAGCAACTATCGATTGAAAGGTTAAAAATACAGTAACTTCGAGTTGATCATATTAATACACAATACATAACAAATCGGGAAACGACATTCTATAGAAAACCTAAAATAACTACATCCTGTGCATTTGTACACGTCTAAAATTAAGTTAATGTTTAATAATAATAATATATTATTATTCTAAGGATATTCTATAAAATCTATCCCAGCTCATCCCAGTTGCTACTAGAAAATTAGTCAATAATTACTTAAAATTTCTACCAGATTTAGAATAGAAATCGAGAAACTGATGTAGACTTGTGTATAATGCGTGCAAACATATTTTAGATTCCTCTCTGCGATAGCAAGGAGGCCCTAGCATATTGCGTGCGTCGTATAGTGATCGTAGAGAATGAGGGTCACTTGTTTCCTGTCCAAAATCTAGATGAGGAAAAGAATAGCTGGTGTAGAAACTCTTTAGGGATATTGGATAAGTATGATGCCTAAAATTATTTATTTTAATTCTCATAGACCTCACTCGAGCCCGATCTTGGAAACTTTTATCATGTTCAACTATGGCCATTGGAATTTCTACTCGATCTTCGAACAAGTGTTTAAAATTTTTTAATACTTACAGCATACAGAGATTTTTTATAGTTTACAGTTCGTATCATACATAATTATCCTAGCTCTGGTACATGTATATATTTGCATAAAAAAACCGATCGAGTCTGGATCTGAAGAAGCTGTACATTAATGCTGTAAAAGGTGTTTGATTTATCGCTAGGGGGCCATTCGCGAAAGATACTGGGCGCACCGCCGCGCAATCATACTGGGAAATATTGGCGAGGAGCGGCTTCATCTGACGTCGGCAGTTACGTATAGTATCGTGCGGCGGCTCGCGCTCCCGGCGCGCCGACCTCCTCGCGATTTGACATATCCTCCGCGCGGCTGGAGGCTGGCTCTAATTTTATTTAAGGCGCGGCCCGGGCATCGGGGCAATTTTCGACGGGGCACTTTGGTCCCTCCCTCCGAAAACGGCGAGCTAACGCTCAAGGTGAAAGAAGCAGGCAGGGGTGGGCGATACATTTTTACGAGGCAATTTCCCGGCGATTTAGCAGCTCCCGGGATCCGGCATGCCGCGGCGCGCTAATGGACCGCGCGACCCATACATGCCTGAGCGTACCTTGAGCTTCGAGCCTCCGAACACTCTTCCAGATAACTTTTATGTTTTGTATTATTCACCGCGGCTTTTCGGCGGCCCCACAGCGATCCCCTGCGCCGCAGCCAAGCCCTGCTCAGCCCTCCTCGGCCCCGCTTCTATGCAAATTAGCCATTCTCCGCCCCAGAGTCCCCAACTTATTCCCTTAGCTTATCCCTTATACCTCCCCTATTTCGAGATCGCACCTAAAAGCCAACAGCTTTTCCTTTAAACAATTTGGTTTTAATCGAAAACCGGCTCCATCGAACGCCTCAATTTATTGCAAATGTAGCCTTAGAAAGTATTAGCGCAAAGTAATCGAGTAAGCGGCTGACCCATTTGTCGCGTATAGAAATATGAGTGGGACAACGCCGTGCACCGGGCCGCGCAAAATAAACAGGATTTTTATGAACGGAACGGGCGAACGGGAGGCGTTTAAGCACGTCGGTCTGGCCATCGACAGGCGCGTAAAGAGCCGCAAAGTGCGCGAGAGATAAAAGGTGAAGCGGAGCAGTTGAGCGGCGCCGCGGCCCGCTCGCATAGGCCCATCGCAAATTGCCATCTCTCGGCTGGCTGTCTAACGGCCGCCGCGCCCTAGCGCACTAAAGTATCGAAAGTGCGGTGACGAGCGGGTAAAGCGCGTAATAGGCCCGACGGTGTTGGGGGCTTTTACACGGGCTCGGCCCTCCCCCGCCGCTCTCGGAGCGGACGAGCCAAAATGAAGATAAATTAGAGTAAATAAGCGTTAATGGCAGTAATGCCGCGACGGGCTGCTTAATCTTCGTTAAAATGAGACGGCTGAGTGACGCGCGCACGCGCGACTCGGACATCGTCGCGTTGCCAATTGGGCCGGAGCTTATACTTTGCCGCAGGGCCTTGTCCTCTCTTGGAGTTTGCGGCCTTGGAGGAGTCAGGGATTCGGGGATTCGGGGATTCGGGCACTCGGGCGCTCGGGGATTCCCCTCGCGTACCCCTTTGTTTTTGGAGAAAAATCGGCGAAACTCGTTAGGCTGTGGGTACCGCGTGAATGACAATTAGCTCCGAAGCGCCAGGATTAGCCCGATATCCCGCAGAGATAAAGCGTCACAGAATGCTCGAGCGTACCTTGAACTTAACCCGGAAAGGGGCACTTACGCGGACAATAAACTTGAAGCAGCTTCTGAGCTCTTTGAAATTGCTCCATATATCCTTTATCATACGACATTAATTACCTACTCTATTTTGAATAATAAGGTTATATACGCCTTATACGCGGAATAAGCGAAAAATTCCCAAAGAACGTAATATATAGTATAACGCGAGATTTATGCCCGTTATATCTACGACGGATACTTTATGATACTTTGTATTACGAGTAAGAATAATGGAAATTAATTAGCCATTGTCTGTCTGGGCGCCTAAACTAATTACAGTATTTTAATTGCCGATCGCATGTGACAATGCTAATGACGAAAGGCAATTACCGCGGGCAGGAGTTAAAACGGGGGAAAAGTCGTGCGCGCGTTTAAAAGCGATTCTATTAGAGAGATTAAAGAGGCATGGCAAAATGTTGGGTCGAGGAATATTGGGTGGTGCAGTAAACTGCGAGTCATCGATGGCTCGGGGCGCGAGCAACACAATGTCCCCCTTTCGCTCGGGCCATTTAAATTCGCGCGCAGCTCCCCACGGCGCGGGTGGGGCGAAAGGCGGGCGGCCCTCGGTCCATGTGTTCCTTGGTATCGCGCGCTGCCGAGCGAGGCGGTGAAAATAGGCGCCCGCGCGTAACCTATAACCCGGGCGACGCGGCGCGGCCGACTAGTCAATTAGGCCGTTTGGCATTTTGCACGCGCTCTTTGCAGCAGGCTGCGCGATCGCGGCGCGCGTGCATCTGTCGCCGCACCAGCCCCCGAGGCCCGCGCTCAGCTGCCGTGCGCCCGGCCCCCCGGCGGCCCCCGGCGGCCCCCCCCCCGGCCCCGTCCCTCGCCCGCATAAAACTTTTTTCGATTTTGCATCGCCGCCGTTCAATTATTCCCGCGCGCTCTTTTTCCTCTGGCCGCGCTCCCATTCTTCTCTGACACTTGTTACAAAAGCGCCCGCCAGACTCGCCTGCATGTGTTTACCCCCTGGCCCTCGGCCCTCGGGTTGCATACATCAGGCAGGGCGCTCGCAGCCGCTGCGGTTGCAGGCCGCGCGGGGCCATTCGTTTCTCTCATTGACTGCAAAAACCCGGAGGTCTTTAGCGACATTATAATCGGCAGTGCACGTGCCGCTCGACGCGCCGCTGTTCCCTTAATTACTCAAGTTAATCGTTGCGAGTCGGGCGCCGCGACACTCGCGCATTAGTACTCGCTCGTTCGATCTTAAAAGCAAAATCCTCGGACGTTTATGGGCCGGAGATCCGTTGATAACCTGTAGCACCTGCGATTAATGCGATCATTTAGTTTTTCATTCATTTTAATTTCGTCGCATTTGCGACTCGCATATGAGTTACCGAGTTCATTTGGCCAAACGAGGGGCTAATTCGATCAATCATTAATCTTGGCTGTTCATCTCGAGTCAATTTGTCAGCTATTATTGGGCATTGCCTGCATACGACTTGCCGGGGAGGGAGAAAGCCAAGGAAGAGGCGGCCAAGAGAAAGATCGGGGCGCTAAGTAAAAGGCAAAGTGATGTGAGAATTGGCGAGGGCGCGGCGGGCCACGTGCAGGCAAGGCATAGGGGAGCGGGGGCTGGGCTGCGGACCCGCGGCGGGCCCGCAAGTGGGCGCCTCCCGCAGCCTCCCGCAGCCTCCCGCAGCCTTCAACAGCGTCCCGCGGTCGGCCCGGGTCTCGGGGAAGAAAGGGGAGGGAGCTGGGAGGGGCCGGCTCGGCATTGTCGCTTATGTGCCTGCTCCATTAGAATAACGCGGCGGCGCGGCCCCGGTTTTTTTGCAGGGGCCCGGCCTGTGTCGAGTGGAGCACCACATGTGCGTCACGGGGCGCCGAAAAGAGCCACGCGCACGGATTTGTAAGGGATTAATACACTTGGCGGGGGCGAGGTGCCGGGGCTCGGCTGGCGCGCGCATGGCGCTCGCACGGGCAATCACTTTGGATTCTTATTTGCCGGCTGACTCGGGCACGTGGCCCGAGCGCCCGAGAAAGTCGCGTCCTGGGCGCCTAATTGACACGTGACCTCGAGCGCGCGGGCCCAGGTCCCTTGGTGATTATTCTTACGCTTGGGCGACGACTCGGGTAACGCATCCCGTGGAGGATGCCGCCAATTGATTGACGCGACGAGCTGGCAAGTACGCCCAATTTATATTGGGTTACGGCTCGCGTTGGCACATGTGTCGATACATCAAAGCCATTTTATTGCTTATCTCCGCGTACACGAACGTGTGCGCGTAAGCGAGTTGCTCGAGTAGGCCGGGATGGGCCAGGAAATAATCTCCTTTCAACGAGTCCATCCCTGCGAGCGCCTGGCCTGGTTCATTGTTCCGCTTTATCCGTTACTTTGTCACCGGGTCTATGATTATAAGTATGAAATAGTAGGCTCGAGCTCGGTGAAAGTAGCGGAGGAGGCGGGCCGCGGGAATCGAAGATGTCCCGGCGATATAAAAACTTTACCCACCGAATTGGACTGTCAGATGAGATTAAAAGCGATGGCGCGGGTGTGGGGAGTTGCCGAGTTTCCCAATAATCAAACGATCCCCGAAGACCGGTAAAGGGAAAATGAATAAATCAGGCGCGATAGGAATAAGCCATTAGATGGCCGGGGATGTTGCGCAGCCGGCAAACTCCTGGAGGAAGGGCGCGCAGAGAGAAAGCCGGCGTTTTCCACGCAGCCCATTAATAATACCTGGGGGTGTGCGAGGCGCCGAGGCGCGGAGGCGCGGGCGAGGCCGGGGGGCCAAGACGCCCGAGGAGCCGAGTCCATTTTTCCGGAGCCGTGAAATCGAACTGTCATCCCTCGGAAAGTCGTAAAAAGGCTCGCGGGCCCCGGAAAAATACGGCACGGAGGAGCCGCGGCGCAGCTGCGGGGAATTAGACAAAGGTGGGCCCGAGCCCCGAGCCCCAGCTCCGAGCCCCGGTCCGACTGCGCCGTCCGTTATTATAACATCTCGCGCGCCCGAGTTTCCCGCGGGCTACGGCTGCGGGCTTCCCGGCGACGCGCGCCTAAAATATGAGCCCCCTATATTAAAGCGACGGCGGCGCGCCGGCGGCTTTTGAACTTTGGAGGAACCCCTTCGCCGCGCCCGGACGGGGCTAATCGATCAGAAAATCGAGGGATTATTAAATTGCGATAGGCCGGCCTCGTTTGTCGCAGATGCGCCCTTGTATATTGGACGGGCCGTATATTATAGGGCCTGCGCCCGACCCTTCCTCGCACCCGATCCCGAGGCGCTTATTATTTTATGTACTTTCACGCTTTATTCACGGACCTATTCTCGCCGAGCCATCCTTCAAAGCCCGGCCCCTCCAGCCTTTTACTTATTAAACTTTTTGCACATGCTTCCCGGCCCGGCCGAGACTCGAGCCCCGACAGAAGGGCTCGGCCGACCCTTCCACTTTCTGCACTTTATAGATTCCGATAAGGTCCCCGGGATATTGGGGCGCATTAGTCACCGACGGCGCTGCGCACTGATTGTTTTGTAAACCAGATTCGTCTCGGCGGGGCGATAACTCGTGCGCGCGATCAGCCGGACGAGCCTCTCCGAAGACGCCGCGCGCAAATTGCCTTAAGTCGCTAATGCTTCACTCCTGATCCTTGATTTAGGGGCCGCGCAAAGCCCTTCGGCCAATGTTGCATTAATGTAAGCGCATCAGGAGAAAAGTCGCGCTAAGGGCCAGGGCGCGAGCGGCCCGGAATCAATCTCCCCTAATCGGATGAAGAACTTGCCCTCGGCTGGGGAGCCAGGCTCCTCCAGGAGACGGGAGCTCAAATTCAAATATCGCACTTGAAATAAACGCGGCGGCGTCGGCGGCGGCGGCGGCGGCGATCGCCGCGCCCCTCCGCTTGCCCGGCTAATTATTCTAATGAGGAGCGAGTGGAACGCACAGCCTCGGGGCCAAAGGAGTCGACGGCCTCTATGCCGAGCCTCTCCGCTGCCGCGGGCAACCAAACGCCAGGCTTTTAAACGCAGCCCCTATTACATTTAAGCGATTCCGCTCGCGGCACTCCGGGGCTAAGAAAAATAACGGGGCCGCCCGCGCCGCTTTCAATTGTAACGGCTGATCTACAGCCGTCAAAAGGGCAGCTTAAGATAATCGAGCCGCCGGGAGCCGGGAATTCGGATGCAAGTGGGCCCATCTCCCAAACAAATTCACCATAGGCACGGCGCGCCGCGGATTCGCCTTTATTATTTATCCCCCGAGCTTATGGAAAATATTCCGAAAAGGTTTCATGAAAAATGTAAAGCTATTCTCGGGGCTTTTGGGAGCTTCCCTAAAAGCTTTTGAAAATCTCCAAATTTATGAAAAACGAAATTTCATTTTTAAATTCCTGCGTCTCCTAAAATAGGAAATAATCTATTTGCAGGGAAGCTTTTAGCGGCGGAGCCTGCGGGCCGATTTGCAAATGAGCCATCCGCCAAATGGAAAGGAAGAGAGGGAAAGCTTTGGCCCTGCCCGGAGCCGGTTGCCCCGCGGTTAAACGCCTGGGCCCTAATGAATATCCGGGGGAGCCTGGGAGAATCTCGGGGCGTCCGGTGGCGCGAGGCTCTTAGGAGGTGTTTAGCGATCGGGAGGCGAGACAGTTGGCGAGTCGGCCCTCGACCGCAGCCCTCGTTTAGCCCGTCGGACGGGCCCAATCATTTATTTTGCGGCAAGCTGATATCCGAGCGCAGGCGGGCGTCTCTTGCGGCCGCGGCACAGCCTCCTTGGCAGCCCCGCAGCTGGAAAACCGCGGCCGGCCCGAGAAATATTCGCGGGATCGAGTTTCGGCGGCGCGTCCCCGAGGGGCCGAGTTCGCGAGCCCGGGCGCAAAAAAGGACCGCGCCGAGAGCTAATTCGCAATTATCCGCGCGGGCCCGTATATCGTCGGCCGGGCGGCCCGGCCCCGGGCTAATGGCCTGTCGCACTAAATTACGGATTAATTTCCGCTCGTTAATCACCGGGGCGCGCGGCTGCGACAGCCGCGAATTTTTCCTCGCGCCTAATCGCGCGGCTCGTCTTTCGGTTCGGGAGCCGCGGCGATAGTTAGCCGGACGGCCGGTAGGCTGCGCTCGTAAAGCGGACTCAGCGGCCCCGACAAGTGTCGCTCGCCTCGGCCGCGCGCGGATGAATTTTTAACGGTGCCGCGAGCACAATAAGGAAGCGAGAGCCAGTCGGTCGAGTGGCGCCGCTGCCGCTCGTCCCCGACGTCTGCGCAGCCAAAGCTTTTTCACGGGCTCGTATAATTAGCGGTGGCCTCTGATGTGGCGAGGCTTCGATGCGCCGAGCAACAAGGGCTTCTCGCCCCCGCCCCCGTCCCGCTCTCTCCCACTCTCTCCCTCACTCTCTCTCTATCCAATTACGCTGCTAATTGCATCTTAACGACGCTACCCACTTTCCGCAAAAAAGCTTCGTCTACTTTGCATGGTAATACGAAAGAGGGTTCAAGGTCTCCTCGATATTTCAATTGTTCATGCCACTGACAAACCTCTCATTTATAAATCAGGCTGCCCGATCCACCGCGCGGCGGCCTCTAGTCGAGGAAAAACCTCCGACAAATGCTTTCAAATCACATTTATTTCACTTGCAGCCCTGCACCACTACCACTGCCTACTCTATGCTTCATATTTACTAGATTGGGCGCATGACCCTTTCATATTCGACCACGTCGCAGCGCGTTATGTACTTTCGAATAGCCTCCGAATCAATCCACGTAAGCAACTGTACACGGTCAAGTACCTATCACGTGTAGGAATTCTTGGAAAGAAAGTGAACCGGCAGACGTGATTGAGGCCGAATGAATTGCGACAGATAGTAATTATTGCTTTTGGAGAGTATGACCCTTTCGGTTGGAAGGAACGCTCGGCAATAAAAGAAATTGAAAGTAAGTCGGCGCGGGCGGGCCGCTGACGCTTAGAAAAGTAAACAGAGCCATTGACCGCATAAATTGAGCGGAGCGCGTGTCCACGTCATAACGAGGAGGAATAAATCGAGGCCGGCCGAGGGCCAATAGCAATATTGATCGAGCGCGGTTTTATTAAAAAAGCGAGCGGCGGATCGGGCGACGCGCTGAAAGAGCCGCTCATAGGCGCCTTCGGGAGTTGGTTGCGTGCAGCGCGGCGGCTCGGTCGGTAAGCCAGGTGACTGGCACAATTCGGCCCCGCCCGCGCCCTCCGCCTGGAGATTCTAATCTTTAATCAGCAATGCCGAGCGTGTGACGGCAGGGCCGCACGTAATCTCCCCGGGCCCCGTTAATTCGTTCTCCTGGCCGTGTAATGCTTCCCTCCCGCCAGGCAGCATAAGCGGCGATTGCGTATTCGCGGGCGCTTCGGCAGAATAGCATCGTTATGATCCAGTTCCCTCGCGCGGGCGGTTCTCTCGGTATAAGTCCGTTTATGTGGTCGGCGGCCCTTGGTCGACATTACTCTCCAAAGCGAGGAGAGGCCAGCTCACGCCCACAGGTCGCTCTCTCTCTCTCCTCCTCCTCTCTCTCTTTTTCTCGCTGGGCAAGGGAAATTGATTAGGGCGCGCTTTAATGCGGCCGCGTCGAGTTGCGTATGTAACGGCCATTTTCTCCCGTCAAACTTTGAGGAATGTTTGCACTCGGCTTCCATTTAGCGCGCTAATGTAGAGGCTCAGCCCTAACAAATGGTGGGCCGCCGGTCGAGGAGTCGAGTCGCGGCCGTTGTTCTTATAAGCATTAAAGGCCTGCACGCGGGCCGGCGGTAGCCGTCGATTGATTTATTTCGCGCTGGTGCGGCATTATCGCAAAAGAGGTATACCCGGGCAGTGCAGTGTAAGAGAATGGGCCGAGATAAAGAGTATGGGGCGTAAAACGGGCGATAAGCGCGCGCGGCGGTTTGAAAGGCGCCGCGGCGCGCGCAGCCCTGGCGAGCACAAGTTAATCAGCTGGCGGCGCGGGCGGCCCGATAAATAAGCGCTTGCGCGCCAACATAAATGAACCGTTGTCGGAGGCCCGGCGCCTGTAAGTGAATCCCCAGAGGGGCCGGGGCAGGGCCCAGTCGACCGGCGGATTTTTCCGGCCCTGCAGGGCCGAGGAGATAAAGGCGCGCGGGACAAGTGCGCCGGCAGCGCCGGGCCCAGTTAACCGGTGTAGTTCTTATCGCGGCAACAAAACCCCGGGCGAATAATAAAAGGCGGCCGTTGGGGGGAAAAATCGAGGTTTGATTAATGAGGGCCTCGGCGGCGGCGGCGGCGGCGGCGGCAGCGGCGGCGCTCGAATTACCGGCTGCCTCGGCGCGCAACTGCGGCTAACGAGGAAACGATGCTCGCGGCCCTCGGCCCGCGCCTTACACGCGCCATCGATTTCTCCCCGCGGGCCGCGGGCCTCCGTTATTAAAAGCCCATCTGCGAGGAGCGCGCCGAGCGCCCCGAGCGCCCGAGGCCTGCGCCGATATTAAAGCCCGGCCGGGACTTTTATCGAATTAGACGCCGGCGCGAGGACTGCGCTTGATTGATTGCCCGTCCCGCGACGCCCGCAAGGGCCCGCCCTCCTTTTGTCCCGCGGGTTTGCGTCCGCGCGCGGGCCAACCCGTTCCCGGCGAGCGGGCTTCCTTTTCCGGCGCGAGGCCGCGCCTTGCCCCGATATTTCATTCGGCGCGCGTCGCCCTCGCCTGCCTCCGACCCCCACGCCCTCGCTCGTTAGACCCGATCGCTTTTCCGCGCCATTATTACGTACCGATGGACGCACGCGCGGTGCCTCCCAACGAGCGCAATTGCGCCCCCATTCAAATGTGTCGCTCCGCGCGCCCGGCATCGCCTCCGAAGGATAACTCGCGCTCCGACCGGAGGATCCGCCTGCCGCGGCCCTCCAAGACTACTGTTGCGCGCTCAAAGTAACGAGGCAAAAGTCCTCTTTGGTTGCCGGAAACTCGGCTTATCTAATCGGGCCCAATGATCAATGGGGAATAAAGCGCCGGGGAAGCCGCGGGCCGACTCGGCAATCGAATGGAAGATCCAAAGGCCTCCCGCGCATATATCAAAAAGTTAGTCGGCCGCGCGGGCGCCCCGGGGCGCAATCGAACCTCCGGCCTGATAAAGCATCCCGATTGCCGGAGGCTGAGCCAAGCTCACAGTTACCAAATTATCCGATCGCTACTGGTGCGCCCAAGCGCGTAAAGTAGCAAGTTTTTTCCATTCCCCGGCGAGCCGCGCATCGCCGCGCCGAAACAACAGGGGAAAAATACGCGGGCCAATGGAAAACTCGGGGCGATTGGCCGCGCGGCGCGTCTCCGGGAAATCCGCCGCTCCGCTGGATTTCCCTTCTCTCATCGAACTGACAAAGTCTAATCGAGTTTCGCGGCGCCCCGGCGACTCCTTCCCGCCCGATAAATTATCGGCCGGGAATCTCCTCTCTTCTTCCTGGGCATCTTCTGGGACTCTGGTGCGGCCCCACAGCCGCGGCCCTGGCGGAGCGCGAGCAATCCTCTGACCCGGAAACTCCCAATGGCCCGGCGCCGGTTTTTCTTCTTGCATTATGTGGGACCCAGTTACCCGGTCTGCCGAACATTCAATTCAAAATGGATGAGTCAGCGAAGCCTCGAGAGTGAAGACGCCGAGGAAATTACCGGACGCGGGCCGTCGGTGAAAAATTAATGTCGTCCTCATTTATATTCGCGGGGCCGGCTTGGAACTTGGAAGACAGACCCCCTCGAAGCCAAGAGCCTTTTCTCCTTAATGACTCATTAGCTGTCTTATTTATTTGTAATTGATAACCCACTTTGAGAATATCCGGCATAGAGTGTGCACTAATTGAGGACTTTTGATCGGCGAGGCTTTGGCATTTTCCATAGAAGTCGCTCTTAGGGGAGCTGAAAGCGAGGCTATATTAATTTACGAGCCTCCGTAAATCTAAAATATTTGATCAAAGGGGAAACTCTGCATTATGATTGTCGAGGAGCGGGGCGGGCGAGGGGGAGCCAGGGGATCGGCGACAGAGTCGCCAGGCTGGGCGCGCGAGGCGGCTTCTCCTCCTCTCGGGCGCCCCCGCGTCGCCTGTAATTCCACTTTATAGGCCTCCTCCGGTAATCCTCCGCGGCGGCAGGTGCCCGGGGCTGTCCGACTCGCGGGCCGCGGGATGCGGGCGCGCCTCCCCCGGCGTCGCGCGTCGTCGCCCGCGCCCACAAAGGAGGCGCGCAGCAGCCGTCGGTCCAGCGCGAGCCGATCGCCCGGCGCCCCGGTAAAAACGGCGCGGCATTCGATCCGCGGCTAGGGAGCCGGTGACTAAATCGCCCAGCGCATGAATCACTCCTCGAGGAGCCCGGCGGCCCCTGAATCGAAGCCAACGAGCATTGACGTAAGCCGCTTAGGCCGCCTCCTGGGCAATCCGGCTGTCCGGCCCCCGAGAAAAACCGAGCCCTCGCCAGTCATCGAATCGAACGAGTCCATTGCGGCCCCGGCCCTCCGGCCCGAGCTTCATTATCGCGATCCCGTCCGCGGAAGCGTACCTCTCGCCGCTAGCCGGCCGCTCGCCGCCGCCGACCACGAGGGCATGCCCTTCTACCTACGTACGCTCATCGATCAATACCCAAAGCACATTTTCTTCCCCATTCCTTTGTGTACTTTGTGCCTTTAGAGTGTACAGGGTTCGATATTAGTCCTATTGTTGACACGAGCCGATAATGTATTTGTCTTGCCATAGGGAAATTGCTCGATGGCCCACAAACTACGTCATGCCATAAGAAAGTTCAATCAATATGTAGCTCCGATCTATCTCACAACAATATAACTGTAATGACGCGCTTTTCCCAGATGGTAATGCCAACTTTCAAATAGGCGCAGAGCATCGAAAATATAGGAATGAACGGGGACTTATTCGAGATGGAGGAGCGCCTTGGATGTTCCATCGCTACAGATTATTTGATTCAGTGGATTTTCTTGGCACGGAGCATTGGCCTAGGGGCATAATAGCGTCTGGTAGGCGCACAGGGGAATAAAAGCGGCGCGCACAATCGGACATAAAGTGCACTGTCGGCCGCTATGTATTTTGTCCGGGCCGGCAGAAAGAAGCCTCGATTGGCTCCGGGCGGTGGCGGCCGCCGCGGAAAACGAGTGGAGAGTGCGTAATCGGGCGCGATAATCGATTGGCGGGTCGATTCGTGCGCGATGCCCCGGCAGATAGGC
Organism: Sycophaga agraensis; assembly: GCA_018906755.1. Taxonomy (NCBI): domain Eukaryota; kingdom Metazoa; phylum Arthropoda; class Insecta; order Hymenoptera; family Pteromalidae; genus Sycophaga; species Sycophaga agraensis. Next base: position 1,617,574 of record JACCIE010000042.1, read on the forward strand.
GCTCGCGGGCCGGTTTCCCCCAGGCCAGGACTCCGCATCGCGCGACGCCATAAATTTCTAATCCGCCGCGAGAAAAGGCGCTGTGAGCGCGAGGAATCGCGGCGGCCCCCGTAACTCAGTCGCGGGCCTTTCGCCGGGGGAATTCCGGGCGGGCAAGGCCGTGGGGTCGGCGGGCCGCGTCGCCCGGGGCGATTGATGGGCCGCGACGAGCGCCTCTAATTCGGAAAACCGGCGCCCGGGGCCGACCGCGACGCCCGCGCGCCCCGATCCCGGCATGTTAATCCCGCGGGCGATTGTCGGGCATTCATCAGCCTCCGGGACTCATGAATTTTTCACATTGCCGCCCGAGTAGCCCTGAATAAAAGATCAGCCGGAAGGTTAGGTCTCGCTCGGCGGCGTGGGCGGCCTCCCCGGGAGCGGCCCGGGGCGGCGCGCGGAGCCCCAGGAGTCGGGAGCCGTGGCTCTATCGGCGCGTCCCGGTCGATTGCCGGCTCCGCGGAGGCGCCCTCGCGGCTTTGGCGCTTTTCCGCGCGCGCCCGGGGGCCTTGGCCTCGGACGCCTGGGCCGCCTGTGCGCCCGCGGCTACCGGTATCGCTCATCTTTGCGCCATATTTCACCTCCTATCTGCGCGCGCGACTGCGCCTATGTGCGCCGCCGGCTCCTCCTTCGACGCAGCCGGCCAACGCTCCCTCGCTGCACAAGAGCTTATTATAAGCACCGGCGCTCGCCGCGCGCTCCTCCCTGCGGCTCGTCTTGCCCGCTGTTCTCCAGGGATTCCGATCCGCTCCCCATTATAACAGCGCGCGCTCAGCATATTATACGATACATTGCAAAAATATCTTTGCTCCCTGCCTCGGATCTGACCAAGACTTTTACACCGGCTACCGCCCAAGCCCAAGCCCGAGCCTCAAATTATATACAATATTCCCCAACGACCCAATTGAATATTTTATTTATCCACGCCGCTTGTACTTACAAAGTCTATGTATTTCGCTCACGCCTCCGTATTTGAAAGCCTCCGTCTTTACTTTCACAGTTCTACATTTCGGCTCAATCTATTATTGTACATTCCATTTATTGAATTGTAAAATGTATAATACCAACGGATATCGATACCCCAATCATCTACTTTATCGAACAAATATTTTCTTTCCAATTATTATTTACCTTTATAACCCCTTTTCTCAATCGAATCAAACATTTCTAAACTGTAGATTGACCTTTAGACCTCCTGAATGCTGGGCATTGCAATATATCATTGTCGTCTTACCTGGAACACAAAAAGAAAAAAGAAATTAGCATGGAAAGCAATGGCATATTATTTGTGTAACTATTTCTTATGATTCTAATAACATATTATGTATATGCACATGTACAAAGACCGGAAAAATTTCCATGAGCCAGTCAAAGTTATATGCGACGCCGGCGTATAATAAGAAGCATGACTGAGAGAGAGATTTTTCAGTGGATGGTGTCGAGAGTAAGAATAGAGAGCCAAAGAATCAGCTGGAAGGCTAGACGCAGTAAATTTTGATGGCGCGAGTATCAGTCGAGTCATAAGCTAGCCGGAGAATAAGAGGAGTAGGAGGAGGCGGTTGGGGCGGTGGGGACGGCGGGGGCGGAGGAGGAAGCAAGGAAGAGGAGGGACAGGGGGCATTGGAAAAGAGGCTGCACGGCCTGGCGGCGATGCTCTCGATCTGTGTGTACGAGTATAGGCCGCGGCGAATCGGTGCGGCGCATCTACATGGAGCGCCGGGAGCGCGATATCCCCGCGGATATCTTCCGGGGAAAAAATTCCTTGGCAGGCTTTTATCCCGATCTCGCAGACCGACGCGGACGGCCGCAGCGGAGCCGCGCACGTACGATGAATCATCGGAGATCTCTTCCGTTGACGGATGAAGTTGCGGAAGGGCCGAGCGGGGCTCTCTTCTTGCTCACCCCCGCCTCCCTCCCGCGCCCGAGAGTTTTAAAGTGCTGCCGTGCCATGGCCGCCGCCGCGCTGCTTGCCCCGCAAATACCCCTAAAAATACCGGAGGGAAAAACTCGTATAAACAAATGCCTCGGGATCGCTCGGCCGCCAAAGCTACTGCCTAGCGCGTACTCTTCTCCTCGGCGAAGCCTTCCTCCTTGGCCCCACGTATCTCTCATATTTTTCATGGACCAAGTTTGATCACCTACACTCCACTCGACCACTGCCTCGTATTCAATCACCCGCTTCCCTTTTCTTCTAACTGCTTTCAATCTTACTTTAAACCAACTCGGTTGATACCGCTGCTGCTGGACAACGAGTTTATCTTTTATTCATATGATGATATAATTAACCAACGACTTTGAAAGAAGTATATTAACGTCATGGAACTAAAGAGCCAAACATGTACTAAATTTTTCTACCAGATGCTCATAATTCTTTCCTGCAGGGCCCTACTTATTTTACTACTTATATAAAATGCCATTTGACCCCCTTTCAGAATTAATGTCGCATCATTTTTTGGTAAAATAATTTTTAATAAACAGTGGTAATAATTTATTTAAAAGGTCATGTCTAGAAACATGATTATCATCTTTTGAAGTTATTTAGCCAGCTCCGAAATATATCTTTCTGCGTTCCATTCATCATAATCTCCTCGTCCTTTTTCTCAGCGTTCATATTACACGATCTCGGCGTATGAATATCGCTCGGTGAGAGAAAAAAAGGTGGGAATGGAGAAAAAAGTGAAAAGTAAGGACGGCAAAAGCGAGGGCGAAGCAAAAAGGAAAAACGAGAGCAGAAGAAAGTCGCAAAAGCAATATATCCCATCCAATTTAGGTATTTTTAGGATGCGATGGCTTGCGTGTCCCAGCCGAAGGGACAAGTCAAGGTTCCCGCGCTCACTTGAAATCCTTTTCATTATTATTTTTTCATTGTGCTATTAAATATACTAGTTTATTCTGTGATTTGACGAGCATTAAAAGCTGTATAGATGACGGGTTTATTTAAAAATGGAAATTTCGCAGGCTACTACTACTACATGCAACAACACATATAGTATGATTTTACAGCTACTTTGATATTCGGAACTTAAAAAAATATTTTGAACCGAGCCAACATATATTGGGCTTTTTATCGTCGAGATGTCAATATTTTTGGTTTAATTGATAATCTTGGTCGCGGGCTTCCCTTTGCTTACAACTGGCCAATTTACGAATTAAGAATGCAAATTTGCATAAATTTCGATAACGTGGAGATGCGAGAATATAAAACTATGTGGATATTTACCGAACAGGTGGACGTAACGAGCCGAATGCAGATACGAAAAAGCTATTAATTATATATCGCTGTCGATATTTTACGAGAAAAAGGGGGGAAAGCACACGAGAAAAACCTTTTTTAACAAAAATTCTGGAAAAGGCATTACGGTCGGAATGTCGTTACAGTGTAAAATATTAAAAAAATTAAGCCATTACTTTCTAAAGACGATGAAAGGGAGTTGGTATTCATAACAAGGGGTGCTTAATATTTTGCAGCACAATTTTGGTTAAAGGGCAGCTGAAATTAATTGGGCCGACTTGGACAAGACGAAAGAATGATTAAAGGAACGCGTCCCTGGGCACGGCCTTGGCGCAAGAGCTCGTCAATTAGGAGTATGAAGTTGCGCGGAAAATTATCGAGGAGCGAATCGCGGGTTTTGCGCGGGACAAAGAAAACCTGGGAAGAATGTTTCGATTTACACGAGGGAGGGCGTGTGGGCGTAAGAGGGCGGAGAGGGGCTGCTAGGTGGGGGTGGCAGGGCGCAAGCAAATTAAAATTTTCGCAGGAAATTATTGCTGCGAGGGGCGGGCGTAAAAGGGCGCAGGGGCGCTTTCCGCGGAAATACAGGAGCGTTTCCGGAGGAGACTTTGCAGGGCGCATCCGTTTTTAAACGATGTAATTTGGCGTTTGATTGAGGGGCCGGAGGGTGGCGGGCGGCGCACCGCGGAACGGGTCGGCGGCGGCCTTAGCCGGCGCGTCGCGGCGCTCGCAGGTAGGCCGGCGGGCCGGCGGGACGGCGCGCCGCTTTTAAATTAGCTGATTCTTCACGCTGGCCGCGCTCCCCCGGGTTTTTCGGCCCCCAGGACTGATTTTTCTTTATTTGCGCGCGGCCGATGCGGATGCCCGGCGCATACATGAATGGCTAATTCGCGATTTGGGGCGAGCCGGCCCGGGCGCCATCGTCCGCGCTCGGCAAGCGGCCGTTAGCCCGGCGAAGTAGGGCCGCGCGGGCGCTCGCCGCGGTCGCCGGGAGCCGCGCGGGCCCCGTTAGCCATCGGCCGGCCGCGCGCACCTCTCCCGGCTCCTCGGGCAAAGAGCGCGAGGGCCGGTGCGCGGCTTGGGGACAATGCCGCGCCGGGAATGCGGCCAAGCCGACGGTGGCCGGGCGGCCGCGGGCGCTTTACGAGCCGCGCGGGCGCGATAACGCGCGATAATCGCGGCCGCGGAGGTATGCGCGAGGGCCGTAAAGCGCGCCGTGCCGGCCATATGCACGCCGGCAATTATCGTCGCATCTCTATTAAGGGACGCCCGGGCCAAGATGCCCGGATAAAAGACTTTCTCCGGGGGCCGCGGGCCATTGTGCGCCCCCGCGAGGATTATCGCCCATCTGGCATTCAGGTCCTCCCGCTCGTTTATAATCGTCGCGCCTCGAGCGCGGCCTCGCGCCCGAGCCCCGGGGGCCGCCGACTTTTCCGCCCTGACGGATCGCCGCCGATTAATCCTCCGCCGGTTTTATTTTCGGCTCGAGGCTCGGGGGCCTCTTCAAATATTTCGAGGCTAATATCCCCTCGGTCCGCAGTTAATAAAGCCACTGGGCCGCCCCGGATTATTATAAGCTAGTGGAATTAATAATTTCCTAACGGGCCGCCGCGGGACGAGCGGGGCAGGCCGAGGTCCGATTCGAGGGCCGCTGGCGCCGGCACTCACCATTAATAACGCTTATTGAAAAAGACAGCCGGTAGGCATTGTCCCGTTGGATGCAGGGCCGGGACTCCAGGAGCGGAGCCTCCCGGAAAGGTGGAGGCGCGGGAGGCGCGGGAGGCGGGGGCGCCAGTCGCCGGCAGCTGATACCGCCGGCGGAATCGGTCAATTGGCAATTTAGCCGGCAGTTCAAGGCGGCTCCGAGGAGCCGAGGCGACGGGACACGCCCCTCGCCCCGGCCCGCCGACATTCAATTTGGCAAGTGACGGGCGCCGCGCGGGCCATCGGGTATTAAAAGCGGGCGCGAGGCGGCACCGGCGCCGATTGCCCCGAGGTTCGCCGAGTCTCGAGGAGCGCCCGGGATTGCCGGGAGCCAAGTGGCCGCGGTCCTACCAGGCAAATTGAGCCCCCTGGCTTATCCGGCGCACCCGCCAAACCTCCGTCCGCCGCCCGACAAAATCCGAGCTTTCTTTCTCCCTCGCGGCTTTTTCGCCGCCCTTCTGTCCCTGCCACGCGCGACCGGATTTTCCAATGAGCCGGCCGAGCCGCGCCTCAGCGCGAGCCAACAAAAGCTACCCGACGCTTTTACTCCATTGCCGTCTGCCCTCGCCTCGGCTTTCCGCCCCCACCCAACTGCCCATCTTTTCCCGATCCTCTCTGTAGATTTTTCACTATCCTTTGAGACCCTGCCTCCAAGTGCTCTCGAATTACTCGCGGGACTGGAGCCGGTTCGATTCGCTTCTTGCCTCGATTACGCCGCCGGCGGATCTTCAAAATTAGAAAGTAATTGCGCGAAATGAAAGGAGAGGATGAAGCCCGAGGCCTTGGGCTAAGGGCGATCCTGTGGGAGCGCGAGGTGAAAAATGCGCCGAGCTACTCGACATGTGGGAGAATTGAAAGTTTTTGGCGGAGCTGTGAGCCGCGAGGTGCAGCTAGTAGAGCGCCGGTGCAAGAACCGCCGCGGCGGCCCGGGAAAAAGAGAAAGGTCGGAGGAGACGCTCAAAGATCCATTGGCCGGCGATAAAAAGCGCGGCGGTGCACGTCCGGGGCGCCGGGTGCGCTTAAAGAGCCGCGGCGGGGCTGCTACAATTTCCCAGCTGTTATCCCGTGAAATATCCCCGTTCAATGAAAAGTATCGGGCCCATAAATTGGGGAGCGCGCGGCGTATTTCTTCCGGGCGCCGCTGGCCCTCGGCCGGTTATCTCCTCTCGTTCGCGCCCGAGGCCCGCGGCCGCGCTGCCCCCGGCGCGCGCATCTCCTTTGCCGCTCCAGATTGAAATATTGAAACATAAATTCCTCCCTAATCTCGCGTAAATCACCGGGGCGCGGCGGCCCTAGGCGGGCGGCCCTCTTTCCGCGGCTCGATCGATCGCCCCGCGCAAATGAATCTCCCGAGGGCCGCGTGCGTGATCGCGAGGCGCGGGACGCCTCCGTTCCTCGGCCTCCACTCGAGGCTCGTCGCGCGCGCCGCCCGCCGCCCCGTCAAAGCCGCCGGGGCCCAACCGAGGAATAAAAAGCCCGTAAATAAGGCCAAGGAGCCCGGCGCGCGCTAATGAAAGTGCCGAGGCCGCTAAAGCGGCTTAACGAGTTTTCGGGAGGTGAGGAGGGGCCGGGCCGGACGCCCTGCAGCCGGACCCGCGGCCCGAGCTTTCTTATCGTCCCCGCGCGCGCGCGCGCGCGCCTCCTCTTCTTTATCGCCTCGTCTTTTTGCCCGAGCGACCCACTGGCGGCCCACTGCGCGGGAACCACTTAAAATTAATTCAAACGCCGCGCGCTTTCTAATAAACCGCCCGAGGCGCCCTGGCACCGGGCGCCGCGCGCCGCGCGCCCTCGCTGCCCTCTCCCTGCCTCCCAGTCACGCCCGCGTATATATATCCCACCGCGCCATTTAATAACGCAAGCACGTAGAGCTTTCTGGTGCACACAGTTAGTTTCCCACGCGAGAGCTTCCAGCGCCTCCACCGCCTCCTCCCGCCTACCCCCGCCTCCTAGTCCCGCCTAACTCCCCACACCCGCCCCGGACCCCGAAAACTTCCAAGCCGACGACGAGGAGGAACAATTGCTCGCCATAGAAAACGACAAATCGCCCTTGCCGACACATTATTTCTCCTCGTCTTTTTCTTTTCCCTTCGCCCTATAGCCGACAGGTTAGCCTGAGTTCCCGCTCGACTTATTCTTCCTCCTACTTCTTTCAACTTTTTATATTCCTACTCTCCCCTTTTGCCCTCCCTCCTCCTACTCTTCTCCCTCCCTCCTCCTCCTCTAATTCTTCTTCTTCTTCTTCTTCTTCTTCTTCTTGTCTTCCCTCGCCTTCTTCTTTTTCCTCCGTTTCTCATCCAAATTTCCCGCACGTAATTTTTTTCAGAATTCCAAATTTGGTTTTTAGCCCCGGTAGCCGCCACCTCCTTGTAATTCTTTCCTCGAACCAACGTACCTGTTGTACCAAGTATAAGAGTATAATACATTACAAAATTTTGTAAAATAATGAAAAAGTTGGGAGCTGGCGGGCAGCGGCTGGTGCCTCGAGCGCCCGAAGCCTTAAGCACCAAGTAAAGTGTCGTTAAAGGCCGTTTTGGCGTTTCCGAACCCGAGTGCCGGCGACACCTCGGCCTATAAAAGGCCGAGCGAGTCGGGCGCGTGATTCGGAAGGCGTATTTACGCTCGAGATGACAGGTGGGCGGATCGGCCCTCGCGAGCCTAATTAGCAAAAACTCGGGAACGTACGGCGCGGCGGCTCGGCGATTACAGCCCCTGACTGTTGACCGCCGGGAGTCAAACTCAAAGGCTCCCGTGGCCCATTCTTCCAAACTCATTAGCCTGATGGGGGCGCGGCGGACTCCTCGGGGGTTATCTCGCCTTCGCGAAGCGCGCGGCTGCGAAGTAGGGGAGGCCTACGGCCGCTGCCGGTTATTAGCTAATGGAAGCAAAATCCAGGAGCGAGGCGGCGCTGCTGGGCCCAGGGGCTCGAGCTAAGCCCCAGCTGCGCCCCTGCGAGCTTCCGAGCGGGAATCGCGGTATTATGCTTGGCCCCCGCGGGCGCTGCTTCATTTCCTGCCGCTGCCCTGCCCGTCCCGGCCTAGCTCCGCTCGCACCCCTGCGAGTTTACCTTGGCCAGACGAAAGCTCGATCGACCGGTGCGCCGGATATTTCCTTGATTTCAAGCCCACTCGCGCATCCTGCCCGTGCCCCCCGCATACCTGCTTTCGCAGGGGTCACAGTGTGCATCGTTGCCCGGCGACGAGCCAAGCTTTCGCCATCGCGTCATTGCCACAAGCTTTTGCCCTGCTGTACCTATACCTCTAACTGGCCCTATATTTTCACCGTTAATCCCAGTCCATAAATTAGCCTTTTTCCCTCAATACCATGTCGCCATTCAAGCTCTTGGGTAAAGTACCCAAGTCCTTTACACCAATCCAATCCGCCATAAAATATAATTAATCTGTTATTATATACAGTTGAAAATGGTCTCGTTTGATGCCATTTCCAAAAGCCACTTGAATCCCTTGGCAGGAATACGCTATTCTCCAAAGCAGAGCAGGATAAGCTCTATTCATCTAGGGATTTATTCAGTTATATATAGACATATTATATTTAAAGCGTGAAAAGTTTCCCTATCGGCGGCGTCGGCGGTGGCAGCCGCGGCGGCGACGACGGCTGCGAAGCTCCAATAGTGCCGCATCATCCGACCAAATATAGTGCATAGTGCTTTTATCGGAAATATCGTCATCATCCTTCCGTTCCGTTCACGTTATAGAATACCGTATGTAAATGCCGAGTCACTTGTGTATTATTCCTGAGGCAACATTCATCATAATCGACTATTAGGCAAATAAACACCCACGCGCGGCGGCAGGAGCAGCAGCGATGCCGGGAGCGGCGCACTAAAAGGATCATCGATTCCTCGAAAAAACGTCCTCGTTCCTTGCCCCCTTGCACTGGTAAGTACACGGCCGCCCTGGGCCTGGGCGGCTAAGTACACAGGCTGCCGAGCACGAAGGGAGCAACGCACCCCGGGAAAGCCGGATGGGTCGGTGATCGCGTTGTGCCAGGTTGCGCAATCATCGCGGCGGGGGTCGGGGGCGGGGGCAGGCGACACTTGCTCGCGAGATGGCTGGTGGCGGGCAAGGCAAGCAGAGCGCGACAATCGGAGCAAAGGTCTCGCGGCGCACTCGAGACGCGCGAGTCATCCGAGCAGCGGTAGCTCGCCGGGCGGGTAGCTGGCGTTACGCGCCCGGCCCAGACTCTTGGGTTACTTGCTCGGTTACTTGCCACGCACATTAGCCCAAAGAGCATTACGCACTTGTAGAACCCGGCCGGGCGCCGCTCGGAAGGCGCCCGACACGCGATACCCATTGTCTCGAGAGATGACTCGGCTCGGCTCCAGCTCGGCTCCACCTCGGCGTTTCCTCGTCCCCTTGTCACCCGCCCCGCTCCTCCCGCCCACCGCCCCCGCCTCCCGCGTCCCCAGCGGAGCATACCGCACCTCCCAAATCGCCCTGTAATCCGGAGGCGCCAATTCGCCTGCTGCAGCCTTGCACACCACTTGCCTCGAGATTACACCGAATCTTCCTTGTCTTTATCTCGGCGACCGCTGCTCGAACCGCTGCTCACCGGGGTATTATTAAATAAAGCGCTATCCTTCTTTTTGAAAATTTATTCGAAAGCTATACTCCCAAGGGAGAGATAGATTGTTTAACGGAGCATTCATAAATTGCGATATTGCCATGTAACGAAAGTTTGCTGTAAATCCCTTGCGTGCAATAATTCCGCCAACGTATTTGCCGTACACGCGCGACTATCCAGTGAAACTGACGCGCTGCGTGAAAACGATAAGCGCCGGCCCCTGCACTGATAGCTTTAATAAATATCGGAGGCGTGGCCGAAGGAATAACATGAAAATGGGCGAGAAACGGGAGTATATGGGCGAGCCGCAAATGCAGCTCCAAATGCAGCCGTTTTCCCGAAAATCTGCCTCTATTTATAACATATAATCTGCTTCATCATTTACTTGCTATAATCGGTTTATCAAATGCGAACTCGTGCCCTCATCTAGCGCGCGCGTCAACTGCGGGACCGCAATTTGAATGGAGCCCGGCCCAATCGGATCCGCTTAGCGCAGTGGGCGCGAGAACGCGACTCGCGCGACAAAAGCACCCTAGTTTAAAATTTATTTAAATACATACAGCGGGAGCACGCACAGTGAGACCGATCAAAGAGGCGCTCGCTCGCGCTTCTCTAAACCGCCACCTCTTGCCGAGTCTCGTTCTAGGTTAATGCCGCGACGCATTAGAACTTTTCTATTCAATCATCCCGATACACGAATAAGTCGGCTCGATAGTATTTTGTTTAGTGCAAAGTCAAAACTGTACTATAACATTAATATATAAAATTTAGTTAAACGGCTAGCAAGATTCATGTAATTTGACATGAAAGAGCATTTTAATAGCATTGCGTATTATAAAAAGTAATTTTATGAAATCCAGTAAAAGAGTAACTTGACTAGTCTACAGTTGATTGCTGGGCCACTATTTAAATGCTTATATCCTTATTATTATCGGAGTTTATTTTTATCCTACCTAATTTTGTTTGCAATGATTATACTCATAGATTTAGATAGTAGATATTAACAAGTTTTCCAGTTGGCGTATATTTTCCTGAAAGTACGTGTCCGGATGCGTACATTGTTCCCAATTCTGGACGGATCGTGTATTCATAGTTCTTCATATAAGCAGGTATGTATTTAGGTTTTGTTGGCTGTCTAGAAAATACACTAAACGAAAAACTATGAGAGCCACAAGGTATACAGTGGGAGCACTGAGCAGCGCGCCCTGTGTACTTGTAACCTGCGTATGAAATATGCACTAGCTCACGAAGAAATACGAAGCGCAGCAGGTAGAGCAATGCGCAGCGGGTAACCCTACACCTAGATTTCAAATGGAAGCTAAATGTATATTTACAGGTGAAAAATTACGGGGCAAACATGGACTATTCATTGCGGTTGTTTCGGACCAATGTTATGCTATATTCTAGCGAGTGGAAGAGGCTGTCAATTAGACGGTATGCTAGCGGCTAAATCAAGCGGCAATGAAAGGAGACTGTCGCGGGAATGCTCTTGTCTAGGTTTGTGCGCGCGCAGGCTTTAGCGTCTGTCGGCAGTTTTATTCCGAGCAGTGGACGTTTGACGGAGGAATCTTAAAGGTAGCGCCGGAACGATAAGCAAGAGAATGTAGCCGGGCGATTAATTAGCCGGTGGCCTGCAGATAAATGAGGCGCGCCCGAGGCTGCACTAGCTCGAGCTTAGCTCGAATGACAACAATTTAGAGGAGGCAGAGGAAATTTGGCACTTGTTGAGCCGGCGTCGGGCGATGCGGAGCCGAGAGCCGGGAGCCGGGAGCCGGGAGTCGGGATCCGGGGCCGGGAGGGACAGAGGAGCGGCGGGCGGCGGCGCGTCAAGTAGATGAATGCGCTCAAACTAGCTGGAGCTTCGTTAGCGCAATTACAGGCAAGCGGCGGGCAATAAATACCTCGGGCGCATCGCGATCCGCCGGCATAGGGCCGGATTAGCCCGTTTCTCACGCGGGACCGGCCGGCCGCGGAGCCGCCGCGGCCCGGGGAATGCGGGGGCTCGTTAGGGGGGCGCGGCCCCGGCCCCGGGCCCGGCCGAAAAAAGACGAGGCGCGCGCGCGTATAAGAGCCGCTCTGTGCCGGCGAAACAATGGGCGGGCCGCGCTCAGGTGGGCCCGCTGCCGCCGGGCGCACAATGGACCGCGGAGGCTGCCCCCGGCCCGCGGCCACTCTACATACGCCCCCATTAAAGCAGCGGCCCCGACGCATTACAATCCGTCGCATCGCGGCCGGCGCAAGTGGAGCGTCCGTAGGTGCGCACGCGCCGCCCGCGCCGGCCACACAATGCCCCGGGTGAGTGCGGCGGCCGCGGGCAAGCGAGAGATAGCAAATGTGCGATAGCTCGGCCGCGCGCCGTAATGCCGGCCCCTCTTTATATTTACACCCGTGTAATTGATATCGGGAGGACGCTCGGGAGGACTTGGGCGCACAGGGGGCTTTTCTTCGGCGGGCGCTGCGCTTCCTCCCAGGGCCGCGTGCCGCGCGCCCCCTTTGTTTAGCCAAGCTCCGTCGGCCTCGCATCGCGCACAATAAACAAGCCTCGGCCGATTTTATTCTCCGCGTAACGACCGCGCGGCCAGTATCTCTTCCGCGGCGCGGCCGCAGCGGCTGGAGCCGGTGTACCGAGGCCCCTGCGGCGCCCACAGCTTAGGGAGTAGCGCCCCTGTAAATTATTCCCCCGTCTAAACGAATGAGAGGCCTTTTAGGATGCAGCCCCGCTGCCGGACAAACCAAATAAATGTACACGCCCCATTTAATTGCATTATTCATTAGCCGATGTTTATGCCCAAGTACATGGACCACTTTGAGGCCTGGCCGAGGGCCCGGGGCATTCCGGGGCATTCCGGGGCATTCCGGGGCATTCCTCCGAAACTCCTACTCGCCCCAAGTTATATTGCTATTATTCCGCTAGCGAGTGCGCACCAACAACAATTATGAATGTTTACACAAGTGGCGTAATAACGTTACCATTCCACGCGTTTAATTCTGTAAACTAACTTGAATGTATTTGTTTCGCGCACTCGCGCCCTCGCGCTCTGTGCCTCCGCAGTCGGCACGGCTCCACTCCACCTCTTCGCCAATTTTTATATTAATTTATATGCGGTTTCTTGCTAGAAACAATATTTGCATACAATGCCATTCCTCGGCAATAGATTCGATGCGTGCATATGGCGCGAGCGCGTAAATAGGGCGATTATAATCAATGTTTTCCAGCAAAAAGGAAAACTAATAGAATGCATACATTAGTCCTTGTTCAAAGCCATTGTGCAGACGCGAAAGAGTCTCGCTCTTGTCGCCGAAAGAGCAAGTCATAATCAACTTGACCTTGTAAGCGGACGAGCAAGTATGCTCGTAAAGTGACAAGGGGGAGAGAAAAGAAGACATGTTCCTCGGCTCGGTCGCGGTAACGAGGACGTGTCTAAGAAGTGATGGCCGAGGCAAAATATTGAAATTCAAATTTGGCCAAGGCCAAAGAAGCGCGCACACGTATAATTTAGTCGTAGCGCAAAGAAAGAAGCCTGGCCCTCCCGCCCTCGTAAAAGTGCAGACCTCGGGCCGCGCGTGGCTATTACCATTAGAGAAATATGCCAATATATGGTAATTGTCGTAAGTAGTCGACGTCGGAGTGCGATTTCTTTCACTTTGGGGGAAAAAGGTGGGGAAAAAGCGAGAGGCCGAGGGCGAGGTGAGAGCGGCGCTGGGCCTCCGAGCCGGCCACATATGCATGATACATGGGAGCGCCAAACACCGGGGAAATGAAGAGGGCCACAGGGCGAGGGAGGGAGATAAAGGCGCATTTACCTAATTTATATGAGGAAGCCGAAGAAGAGTCGCTAAGAGCCGGGGACGGGATCGGGCCGGGGGCATAATGCCCGCTTGCCGGAATAATGGCCGGGCGGCTTACCGCGGGCGCGAGCGGCCGGCGGTAAATTACGCGGGCCGCGGCGCCGCTCGACCTTCGGAATCCGCGCGGCTTCGGCCCCGGCGGAGGCTTTGGTAACGAGGGCCGGCGACACCGGCAGCTCGGCGGGAACAATGCGCGCAGGCCGGGCCGAGTCTCCTCCCGGGGAGCCGGACGCCTCACCGCGGCATTTGACCGATTAGTGCTCCGCACCTACGCCGGCAAACTTTGGACCCGCACCCGATTAAATCATAACATCAAATTTGAATTTAGAGTAGCTGCGCAACCTGCTTCCCTTATTATCCGGCCCATTCGTCAAATCAAACTGCGCGCGCGGGACGAGCCGAATAGCCTCGTTTACCTGCGGGCCATAGAGGCCGCGCGCGCGTTTACTGCACCACTCGTACGCGTAATGCCTCCACTAATCATTTATACGATCCGACGATTCACCGCTTTATGCCACATATCGCCGCGTCTTATGTTCGGCCATTAGGAAAAAGTACGGCTTGCCAACAGTCGATGTGTACAGGGTCTTCGTGGAAGAAGGATCGCTAAAGAGAGTTTGCGGGAGGATCCAGTCGGTGGGTGAGAGTAAAAGTATAGCGTTGGTAAATTAGGGAGGGAGGAGATTTCCCGATTGGGGATCGAGGGTTAGGGCTGGGCTTTCGGTTCCGGCCTGGGTTCCGGGCTTTTCGACCATCTCGGGCCGAAGGCAGGAAACTTTCATAATACCTCCGGTAATACGATCCCCGAATATAAGTCGCGTTTAATGATCACTCGGCTAATCAGGGCTCGGGGCAGGTCGGCCACCCCGGACTCCGGCTCCGGGAGGCAGGCAGCCGCACTACGCCAACAATAAACCGGGAATCGTAAAACCGAGAGCGAGGTCTTCGCGACTCCCGACTCCCGCCCCCACTGGATCTGCGGAAATCTCTCTGTTTCGGGGCGGATAGTCGAGTGTACTTGCCGCTGCCCCGGCTCTACGAGCACGGAGGGAGGGATATATATATCAGCGGTCGGGAAGGGCCAAGCCACGTCGCGACTGCCGTCCCTCGCCTATTACTACCTCTTACTACCTCTAGATGAAAATCGCGCCAAAGTGGAGCTTTGCCGGAGAAGAAAAGCGGCGGGAAAGAAGCGAGTCGCGCCCCAAGAACGCTGGTAGTTTATTGCCAAGGATTTTGTAGATAGATAAACATGGGTCTGCAACAAGCGTCCGTCTGGTTAGGTGTACATTGGCCTAGGCGAGTTTTGTCGGGTACATCAGCATTCGCAAGGCAAACACAGGTGGCCCTCGGCGGCGCTGCAGGTAGTCCGGGGCCGCGTGTTAGGTTTTGCCGCGAGTCAGATTTTCCCCTGGCATCGATCGCAGCTCCTAAACAAACCAAAGTCCGCCGCGAGCTTCTTCCCAGCCGCTGCCCTCGCCCCTCGTGGCCACTGAAATTATTTGATTGACTGCAGTGGCTCTTGGCTTACTTCACCCGCTGCGCCGTAATATCATCAGGTATCGAACTGTGTGCTCAAGAGACGATATACATGGCTAAGCCGAATATATATGGCCGAATTCAAACGTCACCCTGTTTGCACTCGCTGAGGTTTCAGATAAACACACCTTACGGACTAATGAGAAAAAGGCATAGTTTGCGGTAACGAATACACCTTGGGGCGGGAGGAGCCACTCGATGGTACCCTCGAGCTTAACTCTCAGTTGCACGTGTGCGGGGTCAACCGCTGGAAAATTTACGTCGATCACGCGGTAACAAAGGAGCACTGAAGGCAAGGACAAAGAGTCAAATTGGGGCGCAGGATCGGATCGAGCGCGACGCTCGAGCCAATGCGCCACGGGCGCGGGAAAGCCCAATTTAATAATTGTAAGTAAGCGGGCGCTATGGACGGCTAACGAGCGGCCAAAGTCTGGATTTAACGCGTAATCGCATTCTCGGGCAGGGAAATTGCCGGGCCCTCGGCTACCTGCGACTAGTCGCTCGAAAAAGTAGTTAAGCGACCGGCTAAAAGCTTATGCAGCTCGCTCGCGATTATACACTTCCTCAAGGTTAAGGCACCAATTTCCCCTTAGAGTTTATACTGGCGAGCGGGGAAGAAGGAGAGCCAAGGCTCGCGCGCCAATCTCGCAGCAGTCATTTTGCATAATCGGCCGAGTACATTGTCCCGCGAATAGCTGGTAGCGGGGGTTACGCCCGCGCCGCCCCGCTAGAGACCCTTTCTTTATGAATAACAAAGACGATTATTCAGGGGGATAACGCGGTCGCGGGGGTTTATCGAAAGGCCACGGCTTCGTGGCCAGTCTCCGATTACCTGCTAGGCCGCTAATATAAATAGGCTTCCTTAATCAGAATTCATAATTCAACGGGGTGCGCGGGCGAGGCGAGAGGTATTACCGGCTCCGGACGGCCGGCCGATTACTCGTCTTAAAAACGCGCTAAAAGCCAGATAGGACGGCTGGTCTCGGGGTCGCGGCCCCGGCCCCCGGCAGCCTCGGCTGATACCCGCCGGCGAACAAAGTAGAGGCCAACAGGTGAGGCGACGCGTGCGCGGGCGCCTTTATTGCGGGAGGAGGCTCGGCCTCGCTCGCGCTGCGAGGGATAAGATTGCGCGGGACCTTAGATAAGGGCGTAATTGCGTACAAGCGCGGCCCTACCGTCGCGTAGGTGCGCGGGCGTCGCGCGGCGAGCCTCTATCCCCGCCGAGCTTTATTCCCTCTCATTATCGCGGGAGCCTCGTTTATGTCCCCGAGCGGGCGCGGCCTGGCTTTACCGCCCCCGAGGCGCTAATTCATTTAGCAGGGGGGGGGGGGCAATCAGCTAGCGAGCCGGCGACGAGGCGAGCGATAGCCGGCGATAGCCAGCGGTGCCGCGCTTTAGCGCTCTGTAAAAGTCAGAGGGTCGGTTGTGCGCGGCCCTCGAGTCGCCGCGCGATTAGCCGCTTGCCTTCCAGAGGGGAATCGCTCCGAGGAGCCGCGGGCGCCAGCGAGTGCGCGGAGCAGAAGGTGTCGGCAGCCCAGCCGGTAATGGGCCGATCGATAATAGGGCGCCGGCAATAAAGGACTTTGGCCGCGCGAAACCAGAGGAGGATAACGAAGGGGCGCGGGCGTAAAAAGCCGAGGCGCGTGGGTGCCTCCTCGAAACAATGATTGAAACGTCAGGCCGGAGATTACATTTAATTAGGCGTCAAGTCGTTAAGCGATAGGCCCTTTGGCAGTATCTTCCCCCTCGTAAGCCGATCTGCGCGAGGCGAGCCGCCGGCCCGGCTTCCTTCCCGAGGCTCGCGCCCGCGCTCATGGCCGAGGCTCGCGCCGGACGCCAGACGGCTTTGCACTCGCTGAGCTCGAGGCGCGTTCAGTTGCCAGGAAAACAGCCATCTCCCGTGAAGGCTGGGGAGCCGGCTTCAAGAAGTTGGTCCGGCTAGGCAGCGCGCACCGTCCTGCCCAGGCGACGCTCGCCCCGGCTTCCTAGAGCGCGGCCTCCGACCCGCTACCGCGAACGACCCCGCGCCCATCTATCGCTTGCGATAATTCCCTGGGGCGCGGGGGCAAATTGCGGCGCGCCCGGGCACCTCGGCGGCCGCGCCCGCCGATCTCGGGTCGATCGATCGCCCGCCAAGGGCCTGCTCGAAAAATATTGACTTTGGCCGCCGCGGGCGGAGCCTTGCTCGGCCGCAGAGGAGCGCCGCCGCGCCGCCGCGCCGCCGCGGTCAGCCCTACCTGCCCGATCGATAAACAATCTTGAAAAGTAATCAACGATTTAATCAAATCGCGCAGAGGTACGCGTACGCGCGAGCCGCTGGGGAGGCAGCGCGCGCCCGGCCGCCGGGGAAACTGCCCCAATAAAAGTCGGCGGTAATAACGCCGGGGCCGCGGGCCAGTCGTCGCGAAGAGCCGATTCGCCGATCCGCCGATCCGCCGGCGGCGCTCGACCTCGTTAGGCCGTTCTGGCCCGAGCGATGCCGATCGGCCCATCGGCTTCTCTCTTTATGGCTAAATGAGTTCGCTCGCCCGTAACTAGTTGGCACCTTTATTTACTTATTTTCTCCCCCCGGCGATACGCCGATCCTAGATACACATTCGTTTGTTTGCTGATTTTATCGGGGCCTATTTTTATCTCGGGCTTTTCATCGCTGGCGCAGCCCTCCAGGCCACCTCCCCGAGCTTATTATGAAAAGCCTCGTGTCGGGCCTTTTTTTCATAATGTCCCGATCGCTATCGATTATTATTCCCGGCTTTCTCGGCTGCACGTATCTCGCAGCCCGGCAGGAACTATTTATATCTATCCGGCATTTCATTGCGGCGCCATTTTAACGATCTGCTTATTAGGTTTAGAGCGAGCTCTAGAGACAATAGCCTAGCTCCTGCCCGTAGGTAAGATAAAGGGCCCCCCCGCGCCCCCCGTTTGAAAGGATTCGAAAGGGGAGCCGATGCAAGGCTCTTCCATCGCAATGATTACACAGATTTATCGCATAAACCAAGGCGAATATTATCTATTGGGACAGCTGGGGATAATTGAAAGCCGATGCAGTAAATCCAGCGGAGGAGATAATTGGGTGAGCGGCCCCGGAGCCTACCTGCGCGCGAGCCGCAACGGGCAGGAGAAAAATAGAGAATAATCCGGATTGAAATGGAGGCGTTACCTGCTACGGTGAGGGTGGCGTTGTGGCTCGTTGCGCTGCCGGCCTTGTTCTTGGCGACGCACCAGTAGACGCCGCCGTCCTGCTCCTTCTTGCCGTGGATGACCCGGAGGAAGAAGAGCGAGCCCGTCGGCAGGAGGACGCGGTGCGAGTCGGCCGGGGACGTCTGCACCAGCTCCCCGTCCTTGTACCACTCGATGTCCGGCTTGGGCTTGCCCTCGGCCTTGCAGTTGAGGGTGACGGGCTCGTGCTTGGCCACGGTTATGTCCGAGGGGTGCTCCGTGATCCTCGGCTGCCGGAATTGCCCTGCAAGGAAAAAGGACGCGCTGATTAGCCTCGGTCTGCCGAGTGCACTCCAGTCGAGCGAGCGTCAGTCGAGCTCGCGCTTCCCACTGCCAGCGAGTAACAACTGGCAATCGAGCCGCAATCGCAGAGCTATTCTTCCCGGGAAGCGACGTCCCTCACGCGACTGAATAGACGCCGCTCTGGGAAGACGTGGACGTGGACGTAGCCGGCGGGGAAGCCGAGGGGGCGAATGCATAAACGTCGCGCGGGAAGGGAAGGAGCGGCGAGGAGAGGCGCGGAGAGGCGCCTGCGTCGTCAGTCGATAAATTTCGCATGTGAGAATTCCAGCCGCGACGGCGGCGGCGGAGGCGGCGGGCCCGCGCTAATGCCCGCGGCTCATGCGAGCGCCGAGCGAGCGTCGACGTCTTGCGCGGCAAGCCAGGCTCCCCGGCCCCCGGCCCCCGGCCCCTCCCCCGTCCGACCCAATCAAAAGTTGGCAGACACGGAATGAAACATTCATTCCCGCGCGCCCACAGGGCTGTAAGCAGTCGCGGCGCAGCGCCGGGCGCATGCCGAGCGCATGCCTAGCGCATTCCGAGCGCACGCCGAGGTGGCCAGCGATCGCGCGCCAATTACCAAACATTTATTAGCCCCTGCGCCCCCGCGCCCCTACCCGCCTCTCCCGTCTCGCGATTCCCGTTTACTGCGAAACTTGGCTTATGTGCGCGTCGGGGGAGTTGCGATTACGAATCCACATCGTCCGAGCCTCGTTCCGAGCTTGTAACGAGATTCTTTTGACTAGCCAACGACCAGTGCAATTATTTGCCGTTCAATCTGCTCGGCTTTTTTCTCTTCTTAATGCCTCTTTTATTTTCCTCATTTGCATTTTCGCGGAAGACTTCCATGGCCCAGATGCAAATGATCAATAAGATCGCGACCACCTGCACGATCGATAAATAGTTAATTTTAAAGGAAGTGCGTTGGACTGACCGAGACTGAGAGAGATGCGAGGGAAGATGAAAGATTTACAAAATGCTAACAAGTATGTGATGGATTACAAGGCATTATAATTACATAGAACTCGAGAAAGATAACAGAAGCTATAGCTTTCTATTAACATAACTTAAATATAATATATTGTATTCTGCGAATATGATAGACATCTTGAGTATATGTACACACGAGTATATGTACTGTAATACCTAAAAATGAAAGAGTTTGCTTGCTCGGCAACAAATGTACGGAGGTTAATCGCGATTGGCTTGCGAGATGAGCTGGGGAGCGCACCGGCAAACTGACGTCCTACGCAAGCGTAAAAGACCGGAGACGCGGAGAGAGGCGGGGTGGGGCGGCTCGTGTGTAACTGTCCGCGAGCGATCGAAGCCGACAAGCGAGCGGCGCGCATCTTTCCGCATCTTTCCCTCTGGTATTTGCCGACAGGGAGGGCTAGAGCGAGGAGAGCGGGCTTTTCCACGGAGCCGGAGCCGCGGCCGCGGCACAGAGTCGGCGGGCAATTTGCATCAACGTCCCGATAAGCCTGCTAATAAAGTTGCATTATACCCAGCTGCCTTTTTTGCTGGCTGTCATATATATGCGCCACTTGTTCTCTGAAGACTGAGCTTGGGCAAATAGACAAGCGAGGGCGACAGGGGCTTTTTATCCCCGAGGCCGCGACGGCGGCAGGCGGCCTGGCTTTCTTATTGCGCAGGGGCAAACAACTAGCGTTGCTTTGTTTTAACCGCACACTTCCAACGTGATTTGTATTCGCATCCATTTGCAAAGTTGCATTATAGCGGCGGTGCACGCGTAAGAAAAAGCTCCGGGCCATAAATTTGGCCCGAAAAGTCGCTTAGCAATTAGAAATGTTCTCGAAAGGTGTTTGCATTGGCGCGAGCGATAATGCGCATTTGTAGCTAAAACGGACGAAGGCGAAGTGGCAAAGGGACAGCGAGGGCGGGAAGGAGAGGAGCGCCGGGTCGGGCCGAGGCGCAAGAGCGGAATAACATTAACTTTCTGCGCCCGAGGGCGAACAAATGAGATGTAAATACAAATGAGTGAAATCTCCATGCGCATTAATAAAAGACATCCGCCCGGCCAAGACAATAAAACAACACTTTTTGTAGGCATAAGTGCGAAGGCTGCGCTTGCGGGGCGCCCCGGGACGGCGCCGGGCATCGGCAACGCAATAGCCTCGGGCGCCCCAGGAAATACACGCGCAGGGCTAATTGTAACTGGGCAGCCCCCGGGCGCGGGAAGCGGAAGCGATCGAGGCTCCTCGCATCCGGTCGGCCGGCTCGCGGCAACCTGTCCTCGGGCGCGCGCCCGAGCCCCGCAGTACAATGCCGCGGTGCGGAGGCGCCCGCAAACCGAGCCGCGCATCTTTTATGCATAGCGCCGAATAAAACGCCGCTAAGGGTCGCCTCCGGCGCACTGAAGGCATCGCCGCGAGGGCGGGAGAAGCCGGCTCCCCGGCCGCGGCTTCGTTTCTAATCGCGGCCGCTGCTTTCCCCGGGGGCCAGTCGGCCGCTCTTCGATCCGCGCGCGCGCTCCGAGCTGCCTCGTCCTCCGCGTCCGTTTTCGCTCTTCCGGCAAGCCTCCTGAAAGCTCCCTTGGGGCGGGGGCGCGCGGCAGTAGGCGCGCGAGGTCCGAGTGCTCCCCCGCCGCTTCCGCCAAATCAATGAGCCGAAAAAGCGGCGGGAGCGAGCTGTCAGCAGCATTACTCTCCCATCCCGAGCCCAGTGCGCGGCCCTGGGCCCGCCTGGCTTTATTCCGTACCCGCAGCCTCGCCGAGCGGGCGGCCTTCGCTTTTTTCTCTTTCTCAAGCTCGATTGATTTACTCCCGGGCGGCGGGCGATAGCTCGGGTATCGCCAGAGATCGCCGCGAGGCCGGGCGCATTAAGTCTTCTGCGCCTCGACGGGGCACAGAGTCAATTACATAGACGGACCGCTCGGCAGAAAGCTCGCAATTGGAACAACCCCCGGAGGAGGTCGCGGCGGCGCTTGGGCGCTCCGGTCCATCGCGGCCAGTCGAGTAGTTTTGAGGGGGCGCGGGCCAGCTGCGGGGGACTGGCGCGGACGGCTCGCCCGTAACGATCGGAAGGCACGATCGCAGGGCGCCATTAGACCGGCGGCCCACGTGCGCCCTCTGCCCGCGCCAGGTGGCCGAGCCGGCCGATGAAGACGTCAGCCTCCCGGCGACGCCCCCCTCCCGAGACAATTAGCGGGGGCCAAGGAGGCTGCGTGCGCGCCGACTCTTCCCCGTATCGCGCCGGCGGATCGATGAAAAGTGCGCCGGTCCTCGGGGCCCCCACCTCGCCCCAGTAGTGGGCGCAGTGGCCCCGTGGCCCCCCGAGCCGAGCCGCACTCCCGATACTTTGCTCTTTCGCCAGATTAATTTTCCGCTTCCTTACCGCCGCTCCAATTGGAAATGATTGCGCTTCCATTCACCCCGGAATTACATCCCCCGCAAGGTTAATTGAGTCGAATTACACGGTTGATCGGCCGCCTTTTTATTCACTCGAATACATACATATTCGGGCCTCCGGCCGGCGAAGCTCCCCGAGACGGCGAGCGCACGCCGCGGGACTTTTCATTCCTAACATATCCATTGGGGGCGCAATAGCGTGAGCAAGCGGCCAAATTGAATTGATCGCCGGGCAGCTTGCCGACGAAATGGACCAAAAATCGATCGGTTAGAATTTAGCGCAACAATCGAATTACGGGGAATTGGCCGGGAGAAGCTTTCCGGTTTTGCAAATGCCAATTAACCTCCAATAGAGTATAAAACTAGATCGAACGTGTCCTCGGCTCCTCGGCTCCTCGGCTCCTCGTTCCCTCGGGCTTCCTCCCATCGGGCGCCCGCGAATGCATTCGCCAATCGGCCCGGCGGAAGCGGAGCGGCGCCGCGCGAGATTGCTGCGCGCCTCGCCCGCGCCCCGCGGCCGATTGAAAAATAGGCCGCCGCGCCGCTGGCCGGGAGGAGTTACGAGGAGCCAGCCGGCCGAGGGGCTTTCCTATAAATTCGAGCAACTCGATACGCGGCCGCGAGTCGGCGGCCGGCTCCCGCCCACGAGGCGCTCGCTACCACGCGCGCCAACTTTCGAAACCGGATACGGCAAGTCGTACAAGTGACGCAGGGCCAAGGCGCGCGCCCGAGGGGACGGCCTGCCCCAGGACCTGCCGCGACTACTACTCCCTGAGTAATTAACGCCCCGTCCTGCTGCATCTGCAGCCCCGCCGCGCCCCCGCCACGCCAGCCCCGCTTTTCCTGCTGCGGCCAACGGGGCCGCTCCCAAAAGTACACGCCCAAGCACACCGAATTACCCTTGTTTTTCACTCTACACTATTCGCCGACTGCTTACTTTGCATACCTAATTAAGATGTAAATAAAATCTTGAATCCGCATGCTAATAGATTTATTGATAATGCGCAACTTAGTTCACGTAAAACATCCGTGCTGTTATTGTTTTTGGAGGTTTTGATAGTTACTTAGGGACTCGTAATCGCATTATGAGATAACACCTCGGATAACACGTTACTTTGTCAACAAGAGCAACCGAGGCAAGTCATCGGGGAGGTTATCTGCGCGTTTTCGCTTCCGTCAGAGGAAGATGAACGAAAGAGAGATTTCAAGCGCAGAAGGTCTTTCAGTTCTTGGTCTCGAACGCTCCCGTGAGCTGGGACTAATTTTATCGGCGGCCGGCTTGGGCGCGTCTGCGCCGTCAAGTTCAGCCGCACGATACGTCGGAGAAAGGAGGCAGGGAGGGGCGGAGAGCCCGAGAACCACTAGCCGTCGCACTTGGCCCGAGTAATGATCGGCTAAACTAATCCCATCGCGCAAGTCAAATCGCAGTTGGGCAGAGCGGGGGGAGCGGGTCAGAGGGCCCGCAGCCGGGAGCAGAGGCAGGAGCGCGAATGTCGGCGGGCCGGCCTGGAGCCGCCGGCCGGCGTGTCGCGGTCTGTCCGTCGATACTGGATCCCAGGCCGAGCGGGAGGAGGCCACCCCAGCGACTCCCGGCCTCTGCGAGGAGCTATGCCAACTATCTTGCCAGTGCCCCTAGGATTATTGAAATATTTGCGGAATCCCTGCGCGTATAGTTGTTCCGATACCGCGCCCCCCTAGCCGAGCCCGAATGTCGGCGCGGGCCGCCCCCACTGCGCTGTCGAACCGAAAAACGCGCCGTTCTAATAAAGCGCGGCCCAAGGAGCCCAGGGCTCAAAGCTCCCCCCGCCCTCGCACATTCGGAATTTTCGCCCTGGAATGCATTTTTTCTTGCCTGCGCAGCTCGGGTAAAAAACTCGTTCTATCCATTCAAAGCACATCGTCCACATTCTGTCGGAAAATGCCGGCCCACTCGATCTCCTGCATCACGCACACTTTTGCAAATGTTGTTATTTCTATGAAGCAATCGAATAAAATGGCTAAATGTCGAGTGCGCGGTTAAAGGCCGTTATTGAATGTTCCGCGAGTCGTTACACGTAGAAAAGTAGAAAGCGAAGAGTGCTAAAAATAATTGCCTAGAAAATGTCCTCGGGAAGCCGCAGTAATGAGGGAAAAGGAAAAGTTGGCCCGAAGAGGCCCTTGGAAATAATTAAAAAATTGACGCATAAATTGAATAATGGCCCGGGAAGCAAGTATCTTGTCGGCGTCGAGATACCGCGCCAACGTGTATGGCCGACGTAATACCCGCGAGAGTCTTTTATCCCGGCGCTTTGGCAGGGCGAAGCAGGCCGAACCTGGCCGAGCGGCGCTCGGTTGCCGGGGGGAGCCAGAGGACTCCGCCAGGGAGGAATAACGTTCCTTCAAGCTGGAATAATCAAGTTTTTACGAGGGTACTTTGGAAAAATTTGCGAGCTCGAAAATTCCCATCATATTGCCGGGCGGTGCGCGGCTCGGCTCGGCTCAGCGCGGCTCCGGCCCTCGAATCGTCGAAACGCGCCCAAGGCTCCGCCTGGCTTTTTCCCCGCGACCTCCCGCGTTACGAGGCGAATAAGATGGACAGGGCCGGGGGGCCGGGACGCCGGCGCTGGGGGAGGGCCGCTTTTATTTTCAGTCGCGCGCTTTCGCCGGGCGAGGCGGCCGCAGCCGCCGCCGCCGTCGCCGCCGCCGAGCCTAGACTCGCCGGGATGTCGCGCCGCGTTTAGAGCCCACTTTATTTCCCGCCCGAGAATATGCATCAGCCCATAGAAAGCGGACTTCGTCAGGTGCGTCTTTCCCACTGTAAACAGCTGCACGACAATGAAACTTTGCCAAGCCCGCTGTCCGGGCGATCCTCCAGCGAGCGCGTAATCCTAAAAACTCCCCCGCCCTTTTTACGTTTTACGCCCTCTCGGAAGCCCTGTACCTTTTCCCCCTTTATCGCGCTCCTCGCCCTTATAACTTCTCTCAAACGCTTCGCCGAATCATTACTCAAATTATTCGGCAAATATTACTCAAACGTCGCGGGGTAAGCATCCCTTTGGATTTCCACACCAACTATGTATGAATTCTGCCCCTGTCAATCTCATTTAATGCCTCCAATATCGATAGATATTAGAATACTTTATCACCCGTGAGAAACTGCCTCGCGCCCTCTATGCGTACATATTGAAAGGCTAAAAAAGTTTCAAGCCGTAGATATAATGGCGTCGATTCGGATTCATTCTTACTCCCGTTCTTAAGTAGTTTTAACACTCGGCTGTTCGAGTTATGCGCAGACCCTAAACTTTTACGAGCGGCTCGTAAAGTTTTTAGGAATAGTTTAAGACGACATCAAGATACCATGTTTTCCAATTTGTTAAACTTTCTAGTCGGCTTTTATACGCTACCGGTTCTTACACTCAAAATAAACACTTTTACAGTCAGCTTTGTCCTCGTTCATCGTTTGTTAGCACAACTTGTCTCATGCGTATACATCAATCATTGCATTTTGAGAAAGCATTGATTTTGAAAAAGGAACGGTTTGTCTTGTATATTTATGATGGTTTAAGCGAGTGCAGAGGCTTTCGCACCCTATCGAGGCCCAATTACATATCTATAAAATTTACGATGGAATAGTAGCGAATTCATTTTTGTAACAGATTCTTGTGAAATATGCATACGGTCGAGAGCAGCTGTTACGCTGCTCAGGGGGGCAGTAAAATTGAAAACTAGATTTTAGTCATTCATTTATTCACGAAATACATTATTTAGGATGAGCAAAGGTGAGGAGAAGATTTGCATAATACAACGGTACGGGGCCAGAGAGTGGGCGTCATTTCCATTAATGAAGTAGTTTTTCACTCGGACATTTCCATAATATATAGTGAAATATGTGCATTACTTCCGCTAATGAAGCAGTTTTCTAGCTTCATGTCTGTATAAGAGTCTAGCTCTCACCGCGACATGCCCGGAGAGAGAGAATAAACAAGTTTAGTAAGCGCGCACGAATCAAGCAGCTGTAGGAGATGAAAAAAGCCGGCGGGGCCCCACCCCTAAAAAAGGAGCAATGGCTAACGAGAGTATAATTATATCGAGCGCGCGTTAAAATTTTCGCCGGGCAATTTCGCAGCGGTGGCGGCTGCGATCCGATTAGCATAAATCGCGGTAGATCGGCATCCGGCGCGCGCGGAAAACAGGACGGCGCGACGGCGCGAGCGGGCGGAAAAAGGCGCGGCGGCGGCGGCGGCGGCGGCGCCAGGTCGCTTCCCTCCGCAGGCCGACTTTCGCCCCGGGAGCCGATCGTTAGCGGGGATTTATTCGCGCCAATCGGCCGGGCGCTCCGAAGCTAGGCCGCGCCCGCGCCGATTTTCCCGGGCGGCGGCCCGGCCTCCGGCGCCGGCGCGCCAATAATCGGCCGCACAGGTGCGACTTTTCCCGCCACGAGCCCGGCTCACCGATGATTAATCACGTGGAATTATTAGTTTCGCGCCGCCCCGGCGCTTACGGTGCGCTCCCAGGTTATCACTCACGACTTAATTAGCTTTGACTAGTTTCAAGCTCTCCCGGGTCCCCACTTTCTTTTCTTACGCCTCCTGCCTCCGAGGAATCCCGTTGGCGGAGATTTTTAGGTGCTCGCGTTCGCTTTGAGAATCGCCCGAGATCAACTGCGCCTTTCAAATATTCCAGTCTAAATTTACTGGAATTGGTGGCAAGGGCCGGCGGTGGTGCGGTCCGACTCGCGCTCAGGCCGACGCAGCCATACCCGATACGACCGGCTGCTTTCGTTTCAAGTCGCAGTCAGAATCGAGAATAAGCGCCGCGCTTTGTGTCATCCTTGCGGACATACCCGCGCGTCACCGCAGACACCTAATGAAACGCGAAATGTCAGATCGATTGGGTTCGGGGATTGCGAGGGAAAAAAGCGCGAGAAGCGAGCGAAGCTGAGCAGGGAGGGAGCGCGAATCGAGGACAAGCGGCTCGGCAATATTAATGCCGCGATACGGGAGTCGGGGCGCGGCGGGAGGCGGCGAGGCCAGCGCCGCACCCGGGGATGGTTTACGGGAGCGCGGGTCCCGTGCGAGGACGTGGCTCGGCCCGAGGCTCGGCCGCTCCGCCCGGGCCCTCCGGGATAATTGAACTCGTTAGCCGCCTCGAATAAATCAGCCTCCTCGGCTGCTCCCTGGCGACGCGACGCCCGGCGGACGCCCGCGCCCCGCCCGCCCCCTCCTGGACCCCGGGAATCAGCCCAACCGCCGTCCCCGCGCCTCTTCCAGCTGCGCGGCCTTTTTCTTCGCCGGAATCAAGGGTGCGGCGCTCGTGCGCGGCCTCCCTCGCAAGCCTCGGCCAAATAAATGCGTTCCCTTATTATTCCCATTTCCCATGCCGGCTCCACCCAAAAAGGCGGTCCTTGCATATGCAGTTACCTTTAATCGAGTTCGATTAAATTAGAACTCATTTGGCTCCCCGCCGGCCCTCCTTATTAGCAGCGATTCAATCCGCGCCCTGGTATCAATATTTTACCCGATACAATCAGAGCTGACTTTCATTAATTAACTAATTATCGTAACTAACGGCGCGGCCTGATCCGATCTCCGTCGCGGTGCGGCGGCGGCGGCGGCGGCGGCGGCGGCGGCTTCTTAAGCAGAAACGCGTAAATTGCCGTGAATTCTCGGTATCTTTTTTACGGCTCGTTTATCTCCGACATATGTAAATATTTACCTTCTCTAAAAGCAAATATAGGCGAGCTCAGGACGTAAACCTCTTCCCTATTATAATAGAAAGAGAATGCAATTTTAATGCAATAGTCTTGGTTGTTTCTTGGCTGTTTGCTCGACCTCATTACAATATAAAGTTGGGGAAAGAGAATAAAAACAAGAAGTGCAGTAAGCTGTAATTTGCTCAACGAAGATTACTGGGAAAGTGGAAATGAACGGCCCAGGACTCGGTCTCTATTACAAGTTTGTTCTCCGAGTGCAGAGCCCCGCGTGGGGATTAAATCGTCGTCTTTAACGGCGCTTAGCCTAAAACAAGTAATACCTCGTAAAATTTGACGACCTACGTGGTCGCGCGACTCTGTGGCGCGACTCGCCGCATTCTAGAGCCAATTTCCGACCAATGAAGGCGCCGAGGAAGGCGCCCCGTATCTAAGAGACTCAGGGAAGGACCGGCCGAGGGAGATTACGATCGGCAAAGAAGAAGCTAGATCGGAGGAGCAACTCGGGGACAGGCCAAGAGGGACGCGCGACCGCTCTTCAAAGAGATAAGTTTCACTCGGAAATAGTGGAGGGACCGAAAGAGTCTCACTGTTTCTTCTCGCCAAAGGGATTGTTTGCCTCGGTGGGAGAAAGAACCGAGGCTCGCTAAGGCTATTGGCTTTTCCATCGAGTTTTCCGACAATTAACTCGTTAACGAAAAACACGCGCCCAGGAAGAAGGGAGTGTCTCTGCAAGCGATGGGGTAAAAGCTCGGGCAAGAGTCGGAGGGAAATAAGACAGGAGGAATACGAGAGCTTCGATCGGGCTACGAAATCCACGGAAGATTGTTGGGTTAAAGAAGTACTAACTTCAAAAACGATATATACTCGTTGTTCGGGGCAGACGATAACGACGAACCTGAACCTATATTCTTTCTTCCCTATCCTTCCCTATAGATATACTTGTTCTTTTCATTCCATTTCACTAGTCTGCGTGCTCGGTTTCACCCTGCGGGCTTTTTCTATTTCTCGTAGCTGCACTAGTTTTTTCCAGTTTCTTTTTTTATCGACTTTTTCAGTCTAATTGAGTTTAAAGCTCCGGAAAAAGTAATTTCATTCGAGCGAATAAAGCTTTTTTAAAAATATACCTTTCTTATGGCTAATTGTATTTTTTTGTTTTATAAAAGTATAAATGCGATTCGAAAGTATAATTCAAATGAAACTAAATAAAGATGGATGGGATATAGAACGAGGGGAAGTTAACGGATACACGTTGTGCACACTCACGTTTTTATTCCATTATTTTTACATTCACGGTTCCTTGAAACTTTTGTTGTATAAGTTATATAGATGGTTAAATGGTGGTGACGAGCCATGTTTAAACAAATAATTCAGAGGTCCGAGAAGGTTGGATGAAATTTATGTTCCCACCGCTTTAATTAATAAGAAGAAATTTGTCTTACATTATTAAGTAGCCAAAGGTAAGATTTATATAGATAAAATTCATGTATCATCAGTTTCATAGGAATAGCAGGGGCGTAACGGCCGATTTGAAAAATAGAAAAGGTTATTTTTCCGCAGATTAAGGATGACGATGAGGGTCTCATCTTCATCTTTTTCTAGGAGGGAGGACAGAGGGAGGAAAATATTTAATGACGGAGCTGTATCAATTTATCTCGGGGAGAAAGAGGGTAAACGCATCCGGTAAGCCTTGGAGAGGAGAGGCACGCGGGTGTTCCAGGAAGATGGAGCGCAAGAACGTAGTGTATCGGAGGGCGAGGGTGAGGCACAGGGGAGGGAGGAGGTGAGCGGGCAGCCGGGGAGGAGGCCGGGGACGAGGCCGGGGATATCGAGTGGCCGGCATCACGCTAGGAGTTCCGGCGCAGGCTAATAAACGTAAAAAGGAGCCGGGCGCGAGCGCGAAAGCGGAAAGAGAGCCGGCCGGGCGACTGCACGAGCGGCTCCCGGAGCGGCTATCGTGCCTCGGAACACTAAGTCTGCCGCGGGTGAGCCGGGCAGCCGGGCAGCCGGGCAGCCGGGCAGTCGGCGCGGGTAACAAGTTGATTGGGGCCCGGGCGGCGCCGACACCTACGTCTCAATCGGCGAGTGCGCCGCGCCGGATTTGCCTGCTCGAGGGGGCCGAGGGACGGGCGCCGGGTGCAGGTGGGCGATCGTTGCGCTCGGGCAGCCGGCCGCGCCTAGGCGTCCGAATCGGCTCGGGCACGCGTACCGAGGGCCGCCTGGGAGGGGCCGGCTGCGGGCTTTGGGCGCGAGGTGACGCGCGAGCGCGGAACCAGTTCCTCCCGGGGCGGCGGAGGGGGCAGAGGGATCGGCCGGGGCTGCCCGAGGTCCGAGTGACAAATGTCGCGGCAGCACGGGGGCCGGGAAAAATGGCCGGCGATAAATTTGCCGGGTAAATTAGTTCGATTACCGAAGGCACGTATCAGCGGGCGCGGCGCGGCTCCGGGCTCCTCGCCGACGCGCCTACCCGCTCTTCGCTGGCGGACGCGTAAGTCGCGCGCGAGTGTGCCTCCGCGGCTGCACCTACACGCGCCGGCCCGAGCCGGGAGTGCCGCCGAACGAGAAAGGCGGATTAAAAGGGGCCAAACGCGCTGCGTATATTTGTCGGCTGGATGCACTCCCCAGCCCCTCGGCCTCCGGCTCCAGCGCGCCCCACCCGCGGGAGAAAATAAATTTAAGTTTATTAATTACTGCGCCGAGCCGAGTGGCACGTGAGCGGAAAAATTATCCGGCTCTTTTATTGGATACAGCCGCGATCGCCGCGCGCCTCTGTCTGCACTCCCCGCCTCCCCGCGCCAATCATTGAATAAGTACAGATTTTATAAACCGATTGAGGTGTAATTATCCGGGCATTTACATAAGTAATGCCCCCAATAAAACTCGCGTGTCCGCACTTATAGAATAACGACGCGCCGCGCCGCCTATATAAATAAGCGCCTCGAATTATTCCCAATGCGACCGCGCGATGATTTAAAAGGGCCCTTTATACGTGTATATATATTTGTAAGCGGGCCCGAGGTATAAGGTCCTGCCCGTGACCGCGAGGCTCACGCGACTCTGGCGATTAAGCGGATCTTCCAAATCGTTTCATTTGTCACGATTTATCTGATCGCGATAAATAATCGGGCGTTTGCGAGGCCGCGAAGCGCAAGGGCGACAAAATGAAAGAAGCTGCTGCTGCTGCTGCTGCTGCAAAGTCGCCCGGAAAGAAAATTAACATCTTGTAAGCGGCCGCGCGCCCGTGAATCTCTGACCGTTTAAGATATTCATAGGTAGGACGAGGGAGCCAGCCAGCTCTTTATGTGGGATCGGCGAACGGCGCGCCAAGGGGGCCAAGGGGACCAAGGGGAAAAAGGGGAAAAAGGGGGAAAGGGGGAAAAGAGGAAAGGAGAAAAAGAGGAAAGGAAAAAGTGAAATATCGACGGCTTGTAAAGGGAGGTGCGCGAGAGCGGGTCGAGATAAAGTTTATTAGAATCAGTTGGCCGCACAATCGATTGTGCATTAGGGCTATAAAAGTTTTCTCCTCACGTGGGCCGCGAGTCGGCGGGTCGGCGCGTCGGCGAGTGATTCAACGCGAGGCGCACGCGAGTCCTTTATATATACATGCATAAAAAGTAGGGAAGGAGGAAAGAGTCGGTGGGCGGGTCGCGCGGGCGAGGCGACGGGTTCGTTTACCGTCGTATAAAGATATCGAGAAATGCGAAACGAGCATAAAAATCAGCCGAGGGTGAAGTTAAAGGCGCGGTCCTAAAAATCCGCGCGCGCATACGGGTATAAGCCGCGACGCGCGCACCTCCGGAAGACAATATCGTTTTACCGCGACGGAGCGTCTGCCCACGATTTTACGCCGAGAGCCGAGGGCCGAGATCGCGAGCGAGGCCGGAGGCTGAGGGCCGGACGCGCCCGCGATTTACGAGGGCCGATCCCGATCGTTAGCGATTTCGCGCGCCCGCCGGCCCGGCCCATCGCTCGACACGCGACCGCCGCTACTTTACATCTGCGCAATCTTCGGATAAGCCCCGCCGGCTTTTTAATTCGTCCCTCCGGCGGCTTATCAGCCCTAGACCGGGCCACGGGCGGCCGTTACGTCCCCGCTCGGCCAAACGCCGGCCCAACAGCCCCGCAGCCGCACGAAGCGCGAGGCACGCGAGACCGGAGAGCCCAGCCGATCCGAGAGTCGCCCAGTCGATTGCCCAGATCCGAGACAACGGACGGCTCGCCTCCGCTTCCACCTCGTAAATCGAGAGCTTCTTTCCTTTGGCCGAGGGAAACTTTATATAGCGCCGCGAGACCTCCGACTACCTTCCCGGAGACTCGCCTATGCGGCTGCCTGGCGCCTCGGCAACCTACAATCTCCTTACCTTATGCCTTCATTAATCTCATTAGGAGGAGGGGCGCGAACGCGGCACGGGATTTTAATTAATAGCCGCGATGGAGGCGCTATCAAGGCCGATGGGACGGGTAGCGGCCGATCAGCGGGACACTTGCGAATACATTATAACTGTCATTATACGGCCGATCGGGAAATCGGAGAGGACGGAGAGGCCCGGAGGCGACACCAGACGATCCTTTAATAATAACTTGTAAGCCGTGAGTTATTTGTCGAGTGAATAACCCAATTAATAGAGCGGCTCGGACGCGCACCAATTAAATCGCTCGAGTCTTACGCGGAAAAATTGCGGGATCCGAAGAACCGAGGAAGCGCATAATCTTGATGGACGCGGTGCGGGCGCGAAGCCTTGGCGCGCCTCCAGGCGGGGCCGCGCGCACCGGGCCTCCAGCCTCCCGGGGCAGCCGTCCGGGGGCCCTTACCCCCGCCCCCTCCAAATTTCGGATAAAAAGCGTGTCGAGCGGCAAGACGGCCGCGGCGCGTATCCATAGTCATGAGCCGGCTCGGCGTCTCGTAAAAAGCCAGTAATTATTAAAGACCGGTCGGCCAGGCCGCTCTCCTCTCGGGTGTCCTCCTCCCCCTGGCGCTGCTCCTCCGCCGGCGCCGAGTGAGGAGCGCTCGGAAATTTGAATAGAAACGGCCGCGATCGGGAGTCCCGGGTGAAAAAGGAGGAACGCCCGCGAATTTCGGAGCCGGGCACATCCGCGGCAGCGAATCGAAACCGCAGACTGCAGAGATAAACGGGGAGCAGTTAAGCCCCGGGCGCCGTCGTGCGTATATTTTTACCTCGGCCGGAGATCCCGAAATCGAAATTCGTTAATGAAATTAATCGAGGGCCTAATGAATAATTTATGGGGCGTATCGCTTGACAAAGCAATTTGGTCAGCAATAAAGGTGCAAAGCAGCGCGATAAATTTCCTGATTTACTCCTCGGCGGGGCTGCAGCCTCGGGCTTCAAGCTTCCTGGCCCTCCTACTCTGTACTCTGTACTTTGCCGGCGTAATTTCTGTAATTAGCGAGGTGCGAGGTGCTTTCGGGGCAGGAGGGGCCCGCCCAGCGGCCAATGGGCCCAGAGGTCCTCCGAGCGCGATGGCCCGGCCGGAAGCCGGGCTCCGGCGGGAGGGGCGCGAGAGACGCTGTAGGCGCGGGGCCGGGCGATCCGCGAGCAGACGCGCGGGCGCAGACGCATCAAGACGTCACGCGTCCGCCGCGGCGGAAATAATCACTCGGGGGATTTGCATTCCGGGCGGAATGAAGAGGTCGCGCAAGGATACGTGGAGCCCGCGTATATTTAGCCTGGCGGCGCGTGGGAAGCCTGTTTACGAGGCGGCGGCCGCAGCACGTGGGACGCGGCCCGAGCGCGCCTCCCCTTTCGCGATCGAGCGCCGCTCTCGAGGCACCTCGGAAATTTGCCAATCGGACGAGCCTCGGGGAAAAGCCGGGCCTCGTCATCGGGTCGCGCGCCCCAGCCGTGGGAGTCGCGCGGCCGCCGGTTTTTCTCGGGCGCGCTTCTTGCCGCGGCGAGGGCTTGTTCCGGAGCGCTCGTGCGCCCACGCCCACCTACCTATCCCCCGGGCCGCGTGGGAGCTCGGGACGCCCGGCTCGATGGCTTAATTAGGCCTATCGCGGGCTATCGGCCATCTGCCCGGCGCCCGCTCGCCCAGCCGCCGGGGCGCCTTGGCGGGATCCAGGGCCGCTCGCGTCTCTGCCCCGGGTTAATTAATAAAAGCCGCGCAGGCCCGGGAGAAAGCGCGGCTCGGCGGCTCGGCGGCTCGGCGGCTCGGCCCCGGGCGCGATCGATCCCCGGCTGACGCGCCGATTCGCCCCGGGCTCGCGTGCGCCCTCTCGCTTTTCGAGCGGGGATCAACGGCCCTGCGGCGCGTGGCCTGCGTGCAGCGCGCCCTGCCCGACGATCGCCGCGGCGCTCGGCCCTTCCGCCGGCGCTCCTGTCACGCTGCCTCGGCGCGACGCTCCGGCCACATAATTACCACTTATGCTCGGCTTTTCAACAGAGAGATAAGCGCCCCCTGCCGCAGGGTTACTGCTCCAGGCCCGGCAGTTGGCGCCCGCCCGGCTCTTGCTCTCCCTGACCCACCGCGCTATACCCGACTACTTCTCAATTATTCGTCTGATCGCCCGGGGTCCGAACAACAGGCGGCTACACAGTCTTCGGCCGCGGTGCCGAGATCGAGCCAACTCCGAGCGCTCCTCTGGCCGAACACGAGCCAACTCATTATTATCGGCCTCATCTATATCGGACTTTATTATCTTGCTTCGGACCCGATCCTAGTCCTGCCTTGCGTGACCGAATAAACTTTATTGAAAAAACTGAGCCGTGTTCTTGCAAACGAGGCAATACAATCAGATATACCCCTCTACAGACTACAGACTAGAACGTATAATAGAAAACCGAGTGCACGGGATATATTTTCCTTAAAAAGTGAAAAGAAATTTTTCTACTTTCCAAATATTTTATTTCGCGCCCCGTGTACACAATCTCCTTTATCGCTTTATCGCCAAGCCGCATAAATTTTCCTATATGCGATTATATATAAAAGAAGAAAAATAGAAAAGTAGAAATAACTGTATACGAAGCCATACTTTTAAAGACATTTTTAAACTCGCAAGTTTGTAATTGTACAAAAGAGAAGAAGAACGACTTGCCACTGAAATACACCTTTTCATTGAGTTAGACTCCATTGTAAACAATGCCTCGCAGGATGAACAAGTTATTAATCGGATAAAGTAATGTTTGTAGTGAGCCAATAAGGGATGCAGCCAAAGTTAAATAATCGCGTACAACTCATCCGAAAGCTCGGAGATTCCATCGCGCTCGCTTGGTACTTGGCACACCTACAGGCTCCCTCTGACTTTTCGAGGTGTCGCGGCATTGATTCTCACAAAGGCGTTAATTGACTTAATGCGATTGTTCGCCCCAGTGTTTCAACGAGACATTCCAGCTGCCCCTACCAGCTAGTGGGAGCCCTACGTGCACCGTCTCTCGGCTACCGAGACAGAGGCAGCCGGAACACCGGGACATTTCTCAGGATCCGTCGGCCGTCAAGGTGTTGGAACGTCGAGGCAGAAAATATTTGCTCATTTTTTCGCCAGACTAAGAAGAACTGGCGAGTCAGCAAACATTGCTGGCACAATGTCGTGCGAGACAAAGGGGCAACCTGCAATTGTCAGCTGTTTTCTTTTAAAAAGAATCCCCGCAATTGCGCCCGTTATATTTATTAATTGCATTAAATAAACGGAGCACCCCACTGCAATTTGTTATAATTTAATTTCAAATTTTCTGTAACTCGTGGATTGTTCCGTGTTTTTTTTTCCATTTTATAAGGTTATCTTTTAGTCGCGGCGACTTGTAGTGTGCGCGCAATGATTAATGACGAGGGCGTGAAAAAAATGCCAACAATGTAATCCTTTTAAAATTGCGTCGTACGGAATAAAGAATCTTGCGTTTTGAATGCATTGTTATGGCTTGTTTTTGTCGCGAACGCCGAGCGTGAGTACTGCAAGTACACTGCAAGTTAAATTTTACGAGAATTGTTTGAAAGCTCGTACCCGGGACATTTAACACTGCGTGTTCATTCTGCGGATTATAATACGTGTAATTAAGCAGCTGCGAAAAGGACGTCGGAGGCGTAAGGCCAAAGAGAGGGAAGAAACAGTTGCAAATAGATTATCTCCGGGGAATAGTACGGCGGGGCTCGGTGACTGCAAGAGCGGCGGCGAGGCCGCCAGCGAGACTGCGGGGCCTTGAGAGCGGAGCGGAGCCGAGCAACTCAATTGTCTCGTAGCCCGCGGCGCCTGTGTAATTACTCGGAAAAGAGAGTAAGAGCGAGGGGGTGGGGGGCTCGGGGCGACAATCGACATCGGTCATTAAGCGGCCGCGAAGCGCCGATCGTACATGCTAAGCCGGCGAGCATCCCGCGACCTCGGCGCTAACGACCGCGACGCGCTCTAATTGCAGGCGCATTAAAGAGCGGCCCTCGATGGCGTGTAACCGGGCTAATTACGTGGGCCCGTCAGGGCGGCGGCGAGCCGGCTCTCGCTCCGCGTAATCGATTCTCCTGCACCGCACGTACTCCTCCCGTTCCAAATGTTCGAACGGGGTCGGACGGGTTGGCGGGCGCGAAGGCGATTCGGCCCGCGGCGAAGCCGGCCGCTGTCGGGGCTCGCGCGCGCCAGACAAAGGGCTCGGCCCGCTGGGGAGACTTTTGCTCGGGGGTCGCGTCCCGCGCGCCGGATTGGCTCAATTAGCGCGCGAGGCAATCGGGCGCGCAGGGCGCGGGGGCCGATTCAATTAGCCGCGCGGCGCTATGCTAATCCGGGCAAATGCGCGCATTTCTATTCGGCAGGCGTATCATGAGCGGGGCCGCGGCGGGGCTACCTCCTCCCGAGCCTTTTTCCCCGGCGGGCCGCGGGATTAATAATTGCCGGGCGGGCGGCCGGTCAAAAGCTCCGGGCCCCGCGCGCGCGCGCGGGCAGGTGGCCGGCCGGCACGTGACTCACGCGACGGCCTCCGCGGCCGCAGGATGATTCACGGCAAAGCCTCGCGGGAGCAGCGCCGCCCTCGGATTCCCCGGGCTTTTCCTTTTATCGGGCGGCGCGCTAGCTTGAATAATGCAAATCGCGCGCCGCGGCAAAGAATCCCTTATCTCCGCTCGGAGCGGTGGCAATCGATAAGCGGGCTTTCCCGGAAAAGGCCCAAAGGGGCCGGCGCGCATCCATCAGCCGCGCGCGGCCGCGATCAATCTGCCGCGGCGCCTTATTTACGAGGGCGGCTCCCCCGGGCGCGCGGTGCACTTGGCCGGGGCGGACAGTGGCCCGGGCCAATCAATCGGCACGAGCGCGTCACTGGCGCCCGGCTCCGCCCGGCTCCGCCCGGCTTAATCACTGACTCACGCTCCGGCCGGAATAGAGCCTCGCGTGATCACCGAAAATACGCCGGCTGCTTGACCGTACCTCGGCCGCCAGCCCCCGCCCCTATCCCATTTTCATTAGGCCGTGCACGAGCGCGCGGATAGTTGTTGCCGGCGAAAATAGCCGGGGCGCTGGCAGGCCCATCGGCCCCGCCCGGCGCCATTAGCGCGAGAAAAGCGCCCGCGCCCGAGGCTCCCGAGCCCGCGGGAAAGAAGCCGGCTGGCGCGGCCGGCTCCATTCGGATAACCGAATTACGGGCGGCGCAGGGGCATATGCCCGCGCCCCCTGCACCCGCCCCGCTCCATAACCCTGCTGCGTGCGCGTAATTTGATAAACGCGCCGGGCCAATGCCTGGCGCTGCCGCGCGATCGGGGCGCAAGTGCCCATTAGGGGCCGCGCCCTCGATTTATATTGCACGGCCAGCCGCGCCGGGGGCCCTCGCATTACCTGTGGTTACGCGTGTCATTAGCCGCCTCCAGCCGCCTCCAGCCGCCTCCAGCCTCCGGCCCTGCGCCCCGCCATCCCGCCCCCGATCCCTCTCGCGATTATTCGATGACGCCGCCGAAAGATATACCGCCGGGGACACTTTCCGCGCTTTTTACGCCTCAAACCGTCCCGCCCGCATATTTCATCGTAATCCTCCGCGGGTTATGCCCGGAGGACGCGCGCCGCCCCCGCCTAAATCGTAAAAGCCCCGCGCGGATCCGCCGCAAGAGCTGTAAATGCCGCGGACGGCCTACCCCGACTTTCGTTATGTTTCCCAAGATTAAATATTTCAAAGCCCGGCCGCCGCCAGACTGCCCCGTCCTCCGAGCGCTTTCTGCCAGAGACCGCCGACTCCTTCAACGACCAATTTGTTCAACAATATTTCTCTTCGATTTCCTCTGTCTCTCAATCTTTAGCAATGGCTTTATATTCCCTACTCTTCACGCACTTCTCCATAAAATCTCTTTATTCCGGCAGTGAATTAAGCTTTTATTATAAACCCACCCTCCGGGGGCTTATTTAATCAATCATTTTCCTCGTTCTGGTCGCGATACCGGTCGAATCCACGCGATTCAGAGATAGGACTGATCAACAATCATGGACCCGCACCTCGTGTGCCGATAAATAATATAATATGCCGATGTAATCACCAGTGACGTTCGTTGAAAAACCTCGCTCCCCTGGCCTTTTCCATGGGGCTTATCAAAATTATTAACGACTAGCGCCATGACAAACAACAATAACGAAGCTGCGGCTAAAATTGTACCGCTCCGCCAACTCTTGCGCCACTGGCGAAAATTGACAAAAGCGGGAATAAGTCGCGCCCGGAGAATTGA
The DNA here is from genome assembly GCA_018906755.1 of Sycophaga agraensis. Taxonomy (NCBI): domain Eukaryota; kingdom Metazoa; phylum Arthropoda; class Insecta; order Hymenoptera; family Pteromalidae; genus Sycophaga; species Sycophaga agraensis. The sequence continues at coordinate 1,655,711 of JACCIE010000042.1, forward strand.
CTCGTATCGAGCAGTCGGCCCGAGACCGGCAATTCCGCCTTCGCGAAGCCGTACCTGCCGCGGACGGGACCGCCGGCGGGAAAAGTGCCGGGCTGCAGCTCGCCGCTCGCCGCTCGCCGCCCGGCGCAATAACAATAACGCGCGCGCCGGGCAATTTTCCCCGAGTTCACTCGCGGCCCTCGCTCCTTTCATTTTGCGCGCGCGGCGGCCTAATTTTGATTCATGACTCGGCGCGCGTCATTTAGGCGCATTACGCGGCGATAAATCAGCCGGCGGGATCGACTGCCGCCGCGGGATGTGTACGCATTAGGTGCACAGCCGGGATCGCGTGGCCAGCGGACCGCGGCGCGCTGCCCACCGCTACTTTTTAATCCGATTCCCCGCCGCGGCGCGCACATTTATTCGCTTTATTGTCCCGTAATTATATAATTACGCCAACTCTCCAATCCCACCGTATTCGCCTTTTTTCCATCAACCGATGGATGTTTAGGGTACGATTGCAACCGATCTTAATCTTCGTGCTCCGCGACAAAGATAGATCTTGCCACTCGCTTTTCGTCGCAACCAATCTAATGGGTTAAGCACGTGCAATTGCTGTCGTTCTTCTCTTTCGTCTTCCAAATATTTACGTTTTTCGAAGAAATTCATTTATTTCCGATAGTACTGCTCTTAACTAATTCACCGAGTTCATAATTCAAATCACCAAATTGAGCAGAGTAATGGTAATTCACCATATCAGTTAAAGTTAAATGTAGACCTGAATAATATTCGCATTACGCAGCCATTCGATTGCTCCATTGTATAGTGGCATCTATCACAAACTGTTTATTCGATTATGTAAATATTGTAGAGGTGCTCGTGAGCATATATTCGGGCGACAGTACTATTCTACCCGATTATTTGCAAAATCGACAGAAATTTACGATCTATGGTTTCGTGGAAATAAAAGGTAAGCTTCAGCAATTTTAATGCTCTATTCTACGTAACGTCGCGTACATTGATAATGAGTAAAGAACCGCGCGTCGATCCATTATGTACATGCGGGCAGAGTCGTTAAGTTACGACTCTTGTTGCATATAAAATGTCGAGCGCACTAACTCGCATCCGTGCGGTCCAAAAAAGCAAATGAATATTTTATGTGCTGCGATTGAAGTCAGGACTCGTGTATAGCTATATAACGGAAATTTTTTGAAGAAAGGGAAAACATTTTCACGGGGATTAACCACAGTGTATGTTTTACTTAAAAAGTTGGTCAATAAATTTAGACGAATTATGAATGCGCCTGGAAAAACGAAAGATTGTCGACATTTAAGAGATTAAAGAGAACGTAAAATAGTTTTAACAATGGTGAAAGCTTGGTAATCTTGCAAAAGCAAGAAAATCTCGATAGGAAAACAGCGAGGAAAGCTCTAGATTGTTAGTTGACACGCAACTCAACTGGAATAGCCAAGGGAATGGCAGAACAACGAGTCATAAAAAAAATAGATGTTGAAAGCTCCTGTTCCGAGAAGACTATTTGGAAAATCCATTGGAATCTATACCGAGAAGTGAAACGGATATTTTGTATATGCATTGATTGAATCGACCGGTCTAGATTATCGACTTAAACTTATTCCGAATCGTTTAAAACTGGCGGCAAAGTGGAATTATAGTTTGACCAACAATAAAAATGTCTAACAGCGGTGATTTGTGCGGTCGATATTCTCGAGAAAAAGGAGGAGAGAAAAGTTGGAAGAACGAGTGTAAGTCTGGGTATATAGGCGGGACATTAAGAGCAGCGCAGGACTTTTAGTAACCTTGTATAAAAGTGACACGTGAGCTCTCATGCGAGATGGCATCATTACCGCGTCCTCGTGCGCTTAAAGAGAAGCGCAGGCGGGCCGGGGCTACAAAAAGGAAAAATCCAAGATTGTAATTGTCGCAGCGGCAGTTGCGCATCTAATTGATGACATTATCTTCAAAGCGAGTGGGCATTTGGCAGTATTATAGAGCTCGTTATAAGAGCTAAGGCATTCGCTGGTGCTTTTTAAGCGACCAAGGTAGTCGGAGGAGAGATGTGGCGACATAACGAAAGCCAGGCAGTGCGCGATTCTTGTATAGAGTACGGCGAAGAGGCGTCCGGAGACGTAAAAGGGCAGGCGCGGCTGTCGCAGGCGAGGAGCGCGAGTCGAGAGTCGACCTTGGGCCGGCGCGGCGACTTTTGGATTTTCAGCGAAATTCTTGTCGCTCGTCGTAGGCGCAGGTTTATTGCCTCGGTAAATCATTAATTTCGAACGGACTAGCTGGCGACGACTCGTTTGTCAGTCTTGAGAGCATAATCCATTAGGAGTTTAACTTCCAGACGCCAGCGGTCCAAAAAGTTAAACTGCTAGGCGAGTCGTCCTTATAGCCCGAATTAATGGCCCATCGCGGATAGGGAAAATGATTGCGTTATAGCGTTTGTCAAGGCAATTAGCGGAGGCGCGGGCGTGGAGGAAGAGGGAAAGGCACACGCTCGCACACGAGGCTCCGGTAGGCGAGCTCCAGGCTGCGAGCCTGCATTTGAGGCATGCGGCATGCTTAATACTTTAGCCGAGACGCGGGCGAGGACGCGGGTGAGGACGCCGGGGTCGTAAAAGGGTGCGAGGAGCCTCGCGTCTGGCCTCGCGTCTGGCCTCGCGTCTGGGACGAATCGAGCGGGCATCGGGGGCGCGGGCGGCAGAAGTTGCCGGGTATCGGGCGCATTAGCCGGCTCGCGCCCCCGGGAAACAAAGCGGCGGGCAGCGAAAGGGCGAGTCAGCGGTTAAAAGCCGTGGAGGGGCGGGCGGGCCGGGGGCGCTCGGCCGTCACTCCGCCGGCGCATAATTACGGGAAAGTTGGCCCGGGCCCGGCTGCGGGCTTTTCGGGCGACAAAGCACTTTGTGCCGCGGGAAAAACGGGGAGGGGGGGGGGTGGCTCCGCGAGGGGCTCCGCGAGGGGCTGCGCCGGGGCCCCGCCGCGCGCGCCATTGTTGCCGGAAGTATGTGGGCGCGCGGAGGCGCCCAAGACGCCGCGCCCCCTCGGATTATAATAAAGGCAATTCGAGGGAATAAATTCAATTGTGACTCGGCTGGTTTTTGCCGCGCGAGCAGCCTCGGCCCGGGGACGAGCGGGGCTGGCCTGGCCCTGCCGTCTGCCCCGCTGCCTGCCCCGCTGCCGCGGAGTCAAACTTTACAGCGCTGCCGTAGACCGCACTGTTGTGCTTGTCCGCTTTAATTGCGGCCAACCCGAGAACCTTTCCCTCGCTTTACTTTGCCGGCGGCCCGGGGCAGACGGCCTCCCGCCCTCGCTGCGCACCTCGAGCCCCGTCGATATCGACTGCGATTCGATGAAAAAGATTCTCTCCGCCGGCTCTCCCCCTGGCGCCAATTATTCAAACTTTTCTCTGGCGCTGCAAAGGCGGAATGACGGCAGCCGGGCGGAGAGCGGGAGCGGGAGCGGGTAAACGAACGCCGCGGTTGCCCCGCGGTACAGCATCGACCTTTGCCGCGAAAACAAACTTCGAATAATTGGGCGGCTATCGCCGATTCGTTGTTAATCCCGCCGGCGAGAGTAAGCCAGGCCCGCGCGACCCGCCGCCCCCAAGTTTCCTCCGGATCCCCGGCGCGCGGGAGATCAGCCCTCCCGCGCCATTGGCTCCCAGGGCCGCTAATTAATATCGCCTCGGTCCATTCGCTAATTGCCCCGAGTAGGGAGCTTCGAGTGCTGCTCCCAGTTTCCCGGCTCCCTCGACCCGCCGCAAGATACACAGGCCGCCCACGATCCAGCCTCGCGGCGTCGCTCCCGGGGCTAATAAATGGCAAGGCCGAATACATAGGGGTACGCGCGCATCGCGGGATCGCGCCTCGCAAAAAGGAGGAAGGAAGAGCCGGCGGAGGCAGGGGCCCGGCCCGACTGATTGACGAACGAGCCGCGCTCAAGGGCGTATATATAGCCGCAGCCGGGAGAGAGCTACTGGCCGCGGGCGGCAATCGGGATCGCCACGGGGAGATAGGGCCCGGCCGAGTGCGGGCCGCGCATACTGCGCGGATCCCCCGGCCGGCAGCCGTCGCGATACGCGCGCCCCTCGCCTCGCGACCGGCATTCCGATTATTCCATCGGCACTCCAAGGCCGCGGAGCGCATCGCTCGCCTGCCCGGGCAAAATATGACTGCGCCCTTAACGACGAACATGATCTCCGCGGCCCTCGTCCCGAGCCGGCTTTGCGCACTCTTTCCTCCTACGCGGCCCTGGCTTTGTTTTCCTCGCCGAGAATAGCAAGGCTGAAAGCGCGCGCTCTTCCTAAGATTTAGTGGCCAATGGTTATTTGGGAACGTGGAGAAGGAATCGGCTTAAGTGCCCGGAGGCCCGAGGCCCGCGGCCCGACCGATCGAGAATTATTTGCCGGGCCGCATTTGTCGAAGCTAAGTGAATTCCAGAAAGTTAGCCGCGCGGGAGGTTGCTTAGCTCGCGGAAACCCAGAGGCCCGGTGCAGATACGGCGAGTGCGCGGCGCGGGCGCCTCCTCCGATTGCATTGTAGCGGGGGCTGTTTATTCGCTTGGATTTATGGAGCGGCCCCGATAAACTCTCGAGTCCTGTACCGCTTGTACCTTGAATCTCCCGAGAAGTACGTGACATGCGCCCCGATCAAAATTTCATTCAGCCACTGGTGCCGATCGTCTCCCCGTACTTTTTATACATATTAATGGCAGCGCCGCGCCGCGAGGAAAGGGAACAGAGGGAGAAAGCGAGAAAGAGAGAGAGGGAGAGGAAGCGCGGGCAAGTTTTCCTTTTTCGAGCCGTGTCCCGAGCGTCGCCGGGCCCGCGGCCTCGCCGCCTCGCCGCCTCGCCGCCGCTCATGTTAATGCCCCATCTTTGTCCTTTCTTTTTCACGGTAGTCCGTGCGATTTCAACATCCGCCTTAGCCTTAACACGCCCGGATGATTGATAATATGCAAATTCCTCGGAGCTGCTCTTTCAGATACATATAATGCGGCCATTTAAACCGGGGACCGGGAATGCGCGCGGGACTGCGGCGGCGGCGGTGGCGGCGGCGGCGCTCGCGCCAATCTTCACCCGAGTCAACAAGGCGAAACACACGTACGCCGCATCGGGAGGTACTAAGCCCGAGCTCCCGAACACGTTCCGCCACGCCGACAAAATAACTCGAATTTAATATTCGATGCGGAGGAGGAGGGCTAAGTAGATGCTCGTAGCCGCGGAGAAATTTTGGCACTTGGGCGAGACTTTGGGCGGCTCTGCGAGATGACTGCCGGCCCGGGCGCGACGCGCGCGCCAACTAAATATTCCATAGGGAGCCGTGGATTATCGAGGCCCGTCCGCGGCGCCCGCCGCTTTTTTTTCACCACCCGAACGCGCGACAAAGTTTTAATCTCCTTAATTTTGTCCAAAGTAGCGGCGCAGAGGCCGTTGCGGGAGGCCCTCGGCCTCGGCTCGCCGGCTAGCGCGGTTAAAGCGCTGTCTCGCGGCGGCCGCGCGCTCGCCCGGCCCCGGCCCGTTTGTTATAACGACCGGGCGGAAAAAGCCCGCGCCGGGAGACAAAGGCGCCGCGCGCGAAAGAAAGCCAAGGCGCTTTCGAGGATGATTAATTCACGAGGGCGCCGCCACGGCCGGACAATGGCGCTTTAATTAGTCAAGATATGACGAGGCCACCTGCGCGACTGCCGACTGGCCCGCGGCTCGCCCTCATTAATTAAACCCCGAGGAGGGCCCGCGCCGCCCATTTTTCACCCCGCCCCCGGCTATCACCGGCCACTGTCTCTAACTAGGCGGGTTAACAAAGACGCATCGGGATGCATCGATCGCGGCGCCGATCGAGCCGCCTCGGGAAATCCGATAAAACCGCGCCTCGTCTGCCGGCCGTGCGTTTCCCCGGCTCGTTTACTCTCGGCGGCTGTGCCTCGCTGGAAAAGCCGCGGGGGAAAAGCCGCGCCATCACTTGCAGCCGAAGAATTGCCGGGAGCGTTGCCGCGAGAGAACAACTCGAATAAAGGGCCAATGGCGCGCTGTTTAGCAAACTGCGCGGCACAAGTTTCCCGGAATGCCACTTTGCCGCGTTTCGCCAGAGCCCAGGCTCCAACCGCTTTCCGCGCTGGCATATTTCGAAAATAGCTCTCTCCGGCGTATACCCGTCTTGTTTACTCTTGGGAAAGATAAAGGACCGCTAGAGTCGCGCGCAAGTGCCTACGCGCCGAGTCGCCGAGACGCCGGGACCTCCTGTCGCCCAATAATTGATGCGAATTAGCGAGGATCCCTACTTATCGGCCCCTTCCTCGCCCCATTGAAAAAGCCATAGGTAAGGCAGATAGGGCCCGACAACAAATTCAATAAGCGCTCACTCGGCACTGCCGGCTGCTGAATAACTGGGGGCCAGATAGCCCCTATCGGGGGAATATTTCTCGAGGCGCGGCGCTCCCGAGCGCTCCTCTCCTCCCGGCGCTCGCGCCTCGCGTCCCGATAAGTGGCCCGCGGCATCCTTTCAATTAATCGCTCTCTCCGCGCGGCGCTCGCGGGCCGCGGCAGTAGGCCGGCGCCGCCGCCCCCATAAATCACGCGCGGGCGCCTCTTCTAGGCGGCCAGCCGCTTATCAGCGCAGGAGGAGACCCTCCAGGGCCTAAATGCCCGAGCCGTTACTGCCGCCGGCGATATTAACGCCCGCCGATTATGACGGAATTCGGGGGCCGAGGATCCCAGGCTTATCTGCGCCGCCCGCCGCCCTCCGCTGGCCTCCCCAGGCTCCTCCGCGCCCCCTCCGTCAGGGGCTTTTCTTTTCCTTCGGCTAATCGATGGTAATTACGAGCGACGCCTCGAATGGATAGTCGGGCAGACTTACCCGATTCCACCAGCCGCTGCGGCTCCCTCTCGTTCCGATATTTATTATTATAACGTATTGCCCCATTTATTATTGCCCTGTTTACGCGCCGAGGTTATACTTCGCATTTGTTAAACAAGATTAGCGCTAAAAATGATGAAATTGCATTCATTATGAGGTAGCGGCTGCTCGAGAGCCGCTCGCCAGCTGCACTCGTGCAAATCGCGCTCTGAAAAAAGTCCCTACGCGTTCGCAACGCAAGCCGTAGACATTAAGGCTGCACCTTGGCCGGGCGATATTTTTACACGAACAAATTAAATTTGTAATTGGGTGCAATCTCGTTCAGCCCCCCCCCCACCCTCCCCCAACCCCCGCCCCTCGCTCCCGTCTCGGCAGCGATAAAAAATTTCCCCTTTTACGTTCTCTTATAAAATAGAATTTAGTTTAGCCATTGAGTTTTTTAGGGATCTCATCAAGTAGGCCGGGCCTCGAGCCATCATCTTAGCCGCTCGCGTACTTATTAAAAATTTTTCAAAGTAACTGCCGCATCCAGCTCCGCAGCAAATATTTCGCTTACGGAAATTTGTTTACTCGGCCCGTGCGTTTATTGGCCTGCAACCTCTTTTAGGAGCGCTACAGCCACGGAGAGAAAAGTGCCATGAAAATTTAAAAGGAGCAAATAATAACCGGAGCGTTAATCAGCGCGCGTTGGTAATTAATAAAAGATACAAGATAAAGCGGGAGAGAGCGAGAAGGAGGTGGTTTGCGCAAAAGTCCGGCGAATGATTTATTCATAAACTTTGTAATAATCTTATTAACGCGATTGGCCTGGATCATTTGTAAGGGGGGGGGGGCGGCGAGGGGAGTTTCGCTCGCTGTCGCTCGGCGCACGTCGGCCCGGTGGCCATCGATCATTTGTCAATTTGAAAACGAGCGCGCCGATGATGAGGCGCTGGGAGCCTGGGAGGGCCGCGTTTATTTATAGGCCGTGTAGTGGAAATCGGGGCGCGAGCCAACACTTGCTCGGCGCCGCAATAAAAGCGGCCCGGCACGCCGTTTAAGCGCCAGTGCATCCATAAAGTCCATTTACGAGGGCCGCCAGCGGATGCTCCGGCGGTGGGAACCGCCCGCGCCTCGGCCCGAGACTCGGCCGCGCGGCCTGTCCTCCGCTGCCAAAGACGCCGCGCGCGGGTGGCCCGCCGAGGCCTCGCCCGCGCCGACCCGACCGCCCATGAATTATTTATCGCCTATGATAGGATTCTGATGCCTCCGCCATCTCGCGACGGATGATGCGCCCTTACCGCCGCTCTTTTTCCACGAGCTCCGCCGCGAGGAAGAGCCGAGAGTTCGGCTGCGGGCCAAGCGCGTCGCGGCCTCCACCGCCGCCCTTGCCAAGCTAAACGCTAAAGGGCTTAGATTTTCCGCCCGCTCTTCTTCCTTTCGCTCCCATGTAAATACTGACTGCCGCGCCGCAGCGAGGCCGACAGAATGCGCTTTTCACCCGCGCCTTCTCTTGTACGCGCCCAGCCAAATCCTGCGTCTCTATCTGAGATTTCATCCGAGTATTTGCATGTTCTACGTCGAAAGGCCGCGCGACTCGGCACGATTCGCCGATTTGCAGAGTCAACCAACGGCCCACTTTCCTCCAATCACGTAGCGCTCAAACGCTTATGATCGGCACTTGTCGACCGTCCGAGTCCAGTCCGAAAACTCGGAAAACTATTATCTTTGCTCGACTGCTTTCGAAGAAAAAGTATTTTTCCTATTTGTTCGGACATAATGAAACACCCGAAGAGGGCGCCAAAACCGTCGGTCCTAAGCAAACATCGCCTCCTCTGTACTTCTGGGCCTTCGCCCTCGAGGATCGAATTGCCCGGAACCGAAAAGTAAGAGGAAAAAGAAGCCGCCAAAGACGCAGACGCCGAGTGAGTGGCCGAGGAGCCAGCCGAGGAGTCCAGTTGATGTACCCCTACCCTGCTCCCATCCCTCACTTTTCAAAGCTTCCTCAAGAGGCCATTTCGAGGACCGGCTGCAGACCCACTCAAGAGCGTCGCTAATTGGCTGATTAATCGGCTTTGATGCCGAATAAACGGACGGAATAAAGCTTCGCCAAAAATTAATTGAAATACTTCTATTCACTAGAAACGCAGCTTCGATTGATTTTACGGATAGTCTGCACCTGAGTTTTAATCTCATCCTTCGACCATCCGACAATTGCCTTACTATATTTTATCGCAATATCTTTCCTCGTCAGATTCCATGTAGCTTCTCTCTCAATGTACTGTCTATTAATATCCTTTATATAATTTCATAAAACTTTTCCACAAAAAAACTAACAAATAGTAATTTCAAGTATGGTCAGTCTGTGATACAAGATCTGGCTGTTTTTACACTATACCCTCGTGTTGATGTATAATACTGCAGGTGATATGTTCGGATTAATATTTGGCTAAACTCGTGGAATGTAAATAAAAATTTATGTTTCATCGTTAAACGCGCCAAATATAGGTTTTATCGTTTAATTTTGACGACATTCGTTTTTACAACATAATATATAATCGAAGAAGTAAGCTTAAAAATAAAAAATAATAAATGTATATTCGTAATTAAATAAACTTGTTAGCATTAAACAAGTGAAAAATGTAATTTTATTTAGCTACGAGTTAAGAGTATATTATTTTATACTTGTAAAAATAATTGAAATTTTCTTTCTGTAATTATAATTACTAATAATATTATTTCAATTTATTCTATTATTATTACGCCTTTAATGTTTCCTACAAATTAATTAAAATTTCATGTAATATATAATGTACAAATAGTTGATGGCAATTGCGTTTGAATTACTTATGAATGTTAAAGTTAACACATGATAGTACATTATGGCAGCACATTAACAAATTAGTATATTGTTAATCGAGTGACGCGCATTATGAGATTACATATTTTAATCGTACATGCAATTTGAATTCATATTGATGAGGTAGGCATTTATATTTGAAATTATTTAGATAATACTTTTAAATCAGTATATGCATGAGGCTGATAACAAACTGTTGATTTATACATAGGGAAAATGGCTTTTATATCGATAGATGGAAATGTTTATGAGGCAAAAGAAAGAAAACTGCTACAGGGTATTGACATAAAGTCGCCTTAAAAGGGTTATAAGATGTCTCTTGAATTGTGTAGGAAAAACATTCACGCTTGGGAAAGAGAATAAGGCGCCTCAAGATTCTCGTGAGATTCAATGGACATAAGCTTACGTTCTTTCCATTGAACGGGCTGTTTAGAGCAGTTATAGGCACCGTATAAAAGAGCTTGTCGTCGTCGGGATATCGCGCGACGCTATCTCAGTACACGCGTATACAGAGGAAAGGGAAGAAAAAGAGAGGAGAAAAGGCAGGGAAAGCGAGCCTTCTTTGGAATTCGGAGTGGAGCGAGGCTTTAGCCGTGGGGCTCTCGGGACAGCGGCTGCTCCACACACGTGGACATAAAGAGGATCGGAACTCGAGGCGACCATTATGTCAAATTAGGAAGGCGTAAGGAAGGGCCTTGTAGCGGTCTTCTATCTTCCCTGTCCACCTTTGCTGACGGAGACGGTTCAATCCCTCACGCACGAGATACCGATTTTACCCCGAAAAACTAGACGGCAGCAAAGGTAGAGTGGAGGAGTCTCGAGAGCCGGCTGCGTTCGTTGCCGCGGGTAGACGTTTCCCTCGTATATCCATTGCCTTATTTTCACGCGTCGAGTAGGTGATTTACACTCAGCTTTTTTGAGCGCGTAAAGCGTTTCCTATGGTGATCCTCCTTATTGTCAAAAGATGCGCATTTTTCCGAGAATCCGGAGATTTCCGTCCCCGAATAGCCGAATGATCTTCTCTTGCATAATACGATAATATTTCTAGACACTGAATCGCTTAGGGGAAAGCGGCGATAAGAGCAAATAAACGTTTAGACGAATAAAAGTAGAGGTGCATTAAGGTAAGGAGATCTTTTGTCGTCCGCCACTGGGAAGTCTTTTAATGATCAGAAAAATATTGGTTTAATTCAATTTAGCAGAAAGCAGTAGAGGAATGAGTTTGCATCGGCGAAAAAGAAAGGTCGGAGTGTAGGAGCTATCGCGGCACTGAGCGAGGTAGGGGCGAAAAGAGAGTCGGCGGCCCGAGGAGGAGGTTCCAATCTAAAGGCTTCCTGAACGAGCGTCCTCCGAAATTTTCCGCATCGCATCCCACAGGAGATCATCTTGGACTTTATTCCCGAGTTTTTCTCGTTTTCGCCGATGAAAAGACGATAGGGTAGATAGTGGTGGCGCGCTTGCGCGGCCCAAAGGGGCCGACGGGGGTGGGTGGGAGGGAGGGAGGGAGGAGCCGCGGGGCCGGGGGAAGAAAGGGGATCCCCGACGAAGCCCTGGCTCGGAACGATCGTCGCGGAAGAGCAGTTATACGGAGCGTCGCCCGAGAGCCGATCCGGAAAGAGAAAGGAAAAAAGCAGCCGCGAGGAGCGACGCTTTACGATTATTTTTATTCCTTCTTAAACTGGCATCGGTCGGGGTCGCGCCTCCCCCGACCCGCCCGGCCCGCCCGACCCGCCCCTCCCTCCGCCCCGAGCCAGCGAATCCGTATTTATCAAACGTTAAGGGATTTCTCGGGGCGAGCGGCGGAGGCGCGAGATAAGTCCGAAGTTTTACGATCGAGATAAGCGGGGGAGGGCCGAGCCGCCGCTGATTCCGCGCTGATTCCTGCGGCAGCCTTGGCTCATCCTCTCGAGCTCGTCTGCCGCCCTTTCTCCCTTTCTCTCGGGTCCTCCGTATTTCACTCACTGGCCCGCTCTCGACTGCCCTCCCTATAAACTTCCTCCGATCCCCGAGTTCGATCTCGATTTTCGAGTTAAACCGGAATCGGCGGCGCGATACAAAAGAAGTTGGCGCGCGCGTGGGCCAAGGTTCGAATGGCAATAAGCTCTCGAGTTTTTATCGGCGGCGGGCGGGGCGGGCAGAGCTCCGAGCTCCGAGCTCCGCAGACGAAATCGATTGATAAAAATCGGGAGGAGCGGTCGTTGGGATCGCGCGCGCCGCCGAGGCTAGATCGCCCGAGCGCCCGAGCGCCCGACCACCGCCCCGGTCCCTACTTCGCTGCTGTTATGACTGCAGTCGTCGGCCAGAGTAGCGAGACACTCGCCTGGCCCGTGCGCTTTGCTTTTTACGATTATTCCAGGACGATAGTCGCGAGTGATCTCGGGAATCGGCGTCGGAAGACTGGAAACACGCCCAACGTCGTCCGCCGCAACATCTGCCGCGCATTGATTTCGAATTCGAGAACGTCCTTTCGCTTCGAGTCTCGAAAAGACACGGGGAAAAAGTCCAGCGCGATTTTGCGTTATAAAAACAAATGCAGCAATCCGGATGATAAGTTTGAAAGTTTAAAGAGCGAGACATATTAAGATTAGGCCAGTTAAAAAAGAAAGCTATAACATAAATAAGCCTTGGATAACGAAAGGAAAAGAGCGATAAAGATAAGTAAGACGGGCAATGGTGTGGAGAACAGAGAGCCACTTGACACTTCGACGAGGATACGCCTCATTCGGGATAAATGTGAGAAAGCTATTTCATCAATTTTCGAGAGCCAATTTAACAACGTAGCCCGACGATTTTTCAAAGGAAATTGTGTGCTTGGTTTTCCTTGGATCATTAGCAGCCAGCCGAGTGTGCCCCGATCCCCTACAATTTTCATTGAAACTTGGGCAAACTTAATCTGCCTCGTTTTTCTACCCTGCGACAGGGTTACTTGTGTGCCTCGCCCTACATCGAGCGTATATTCGCGCGACAGGATAATAGTCCAGGAAGAGTAACACGTCCCTTATCAAACGCGAACAAGATTAATTTAAAATAAGAGTAGATTCAAACGTAGCACGAAAGGACGAGCTCGAGGCGGAAGAGCGGGAGGGCGCGAGAGCGGATGGGCGGAAGGGCGGAAGAGTAAAAAATTACCGGGCAATAGCCAAAACAAACAAATTCCGGCAAGATGGAAACCTGTCGTTTATCTCTCCTTTTCAGTCTGTTTTCATTCCTCGAGCCATTTCGGTTTCCATCGGCCCCTTTTCCTTATCTCTCCCTCACGCGAGCCTGCAGTCATTTTTCAAAGTGGCTGCAGCGTGCATGCGCGTCTCGTCCCGTCTCCCCGGCCCTGCCTGCCCCTCTCTCCGCTTTTGGGTTTAGGAAACATCACACCTCCGGCGCGGCGATCAACAAATCAAGTGGAGCCCCCCGCAGCCGGCCTTTATTCCCTCGGCTGCACCCTCGATGTGTCTCTCGGCGTCGTATCGTTTGTCTCGACTCGCCGGCTATCTTCCTCTCGGCCGCGCCGCCTCTACCTTGCCTCCGCTAGCCTCGATAAAGATATTTACCCCGGATAAGCGAGTCGAGGCTTAGCGTCGTCCGCTTGGACCTCCGTAGCTCGCCGGTACATTTCCCTCGGAGCCGTAACCGACCTTGAGAAGCCGAGTCGACCGAACCGAGGCTCCGAGGACGGAAGACACTGCACTCCTACACCTAACACAGATTGAATTGTACTGTTTATTGCGTCAATCGGCTCTCGAGTAATTACTGATAACGGCCCCACCGGCATAAACCTTTATTGCCAGGGCATTGATGAGATACATTGTCGTTTCGTGGAGATTCTAATAAATCCAAAGGGTTACTATCGATGCTCCCATCGTTTCTCTTGGCCCGAAATTGTCCTAGATTGTTTATACGAGCTGCCTTCCACGTGCCAGATATACACACCACTAGGGCCTTTCAAATAAATTCGAATACGTAGATGGTTGAATGAGTACTCTATCGATCATTTAGACCCGAAGCCTTGCTTTGTCCCATAAATTTTTACCGATAATTATGTTGTTCAAGCAGTTACGGCAAGATCGTAATAAAGCAAACGGAACGATGATAGAACGCGTTAATCAGTATGTACTCGGCGAGTCGGAAATGTAAATGAGCGCGAATGAAAATGACATATGAATAAAGTAAATTGGAAAGGGTCCTCTAAATGAAGCCAGCAGAGTGACTAATTTAATAGGGAGGATTTGGAAAAGGCGAGTAGGTGCAGAGGGCCAGGCAGGAGCGGGTGCGTACACAGAGGGTGGAGAGGAGAGGGACCGGGTGTAGAACGAGCGAGAGAGATATATATCCGGGCAGCGATTGCGTATTTGAGCGAGTCGGTGCAATTGTTTGCGCGGAATACACATCATTGTCGTGCGTCCTATATATTGTGTGTAATCTCGGTTATGACTCGCCACCTGTTACCCTTTATGATATACTCTCTTATGCGCTTTGGAAATAGGCGTTCCTTGCTCCGTGCACGCTTTGCACGTTCTCATTTTATACACGGTAAAATCAGCCGCCATCGAGGAGTGTCAATCTTTGGAGATTAACAACCGATGGAAGTTTTGGCAATAAATGCTTCGCGAGAGCAGGGGACAGCTCGTACTCTCTGTCGGATACAATTGCCAAGAAGATTCACCGTTATCCAATGGCCGCACGCGTAAACCTCGACATTGGGGTTTTATCGCTCGCTCGGTATGATGCAACAGGAAGAGGAAGAAAAATCGTTATTCGCAATGGAATCCGAGGAACGGGCGATCGTTACCACACAAAGCGGGCTGCGCGGGGTTGCGCGGGGTTGCGCGGGGCTGCGCGGGGCTGCGCGGCTGGCCTGTAGTTGCGGCTTGGCAATAGAGAACGCGCGGCGCCGCCCCTGACGCCGCGGGCAAAGGGAGCGGGAAAAATGTTTCCCCGGAATATCTGTTTAGCTAGCGCGCGCGGCGGCTCGGCCGGCGAAAGAGAAGCAGTTACCAGACAGCAGCGAGGTTTGCCGCGCGCGCGGGCGCCTCTCGAAGCTCGCGCTCGGAGTGGTTAAGCCTCCTCGGCACTCGAGGGCTGCAGCCCGGCACTCGAGGCAGCTCGACACCTCCCGCGCGCTCGAGAGCCGCGCGCCTCCGCGACAATATTGAAGGACTGGACGGCCGCCGGGAAGGAACCGCCACGGGCGCGGCCGGCCCAACTCGATTCTTTTCGGCCGCCCGGGATTCCGCTCGGAGGCGCGAATAATGCGCGGCCGGCCCCCGGGAATAATAAACCCGCCTGGATTGCTCTTCGTGTTTCGCTCCGCCCGACCCTTCCACTTTGTTTTTCGCCGGAATAACCGAGGAATGCCCGGGAAAAATGGTCGAGCGGCCCCTACACGCTTACACGTCGCCTGGACCGGAGCCGCCGCCGCCGCCGCCGCCGCCGCCGCTGCGAATATTTTCGGAATTTTCCCGCTTTTTTGGAATCCGCCTCGATATTAACGGACATAAAGTATCTCATATTGCCCGGGGACTTGTTTATTTGGAGTGTACAGAGTCACGAGAGCGTCCAGCGGCCACCGGCCGAGATGAGCTATTTCCATTCCATGTATAATTCGGCTGTAGCAAAGTGCTTTGTTGCCCTCGAAAAGGGAATGGACTGGACGGGGAGCTCTGTTCTATTTCCAAATTGAAATCCAAATTGAAAGTTGTACTCTATAGAGTGATAATAAGGATCGTTTATCGAGGCGGGGATAAAAGAGGAAATTCATAGCTGGTGACAGTATAGAGGGAGAGAAGGGTTTGTTTTTCTTGAAAGCGCGGATGGTGCGGCCCGATAACCGAGTCGATAAATCGTTGGGCTTCCCCTCGGAGCCAGCGCGCATTTACACATTTCAAGCGGGTAATTGCATTGTGCGTAATTCTAATTCTCCCTCTTGTCGGCGTGCCCCGAGGAAAACAGGGATAAACAGAGAGCGGAAGGCGCGGGAGAAGAAGCGAGGGAAAAAGCGAGGAGTCGAGAAGCCGGGAGAGCTCGGGAGGCTTGCCCGGAGCGACACCCGGGCCGCATCATCGTTCGATCGAATTTCCATAAATTAATTGTCGGGCGGCACGCGGCCCTGGCGGCGCGCACCCCAGGCGCTTCTTTCGCACGCCCTCCCGGCGCAATCTCCAAGATGGAAGAGCCGGTCTGCCGGCCCGACTTCCATTTCCAGTTAGTTCGGGTAACTGCGATTTAAATGCCTCCATCGGAAATGAAATAGGAAATTAAACAACACGCCAGGGGCTGGGCGTCGCGGCGGCGTCCCCCCGTCCCGGGCGCTTCCTCGCTCGCTACCGACCTGCGCCCCGCGCCCCGAGCCCTGGCCGATCCTGCGCCGTCGCGCAGGATTCCGCGCTAGTCCGCCGAGTCTTTAGCCCGGCTCTAGTCATTTTCTTTGGGCTCAACCGAGCGAGATTTCTCGCGGCTTCGGTGGGGAACTCGGTGCTGCCAATAGGCAATTGGAATTCATCCCAGATGATCTCGCCGAGTTTGAGTGAGTCTTAAAGCCGCGTCAATCGGCCGGATTGCCTAAACTATTATGCGACACATCAGAAGCGAGTTAATAGCGGAGTCGGAAGCGAGGGTGCGTTTGAGGTAGGATCTCGGGAATACTGTCGCGTTACCGACAGATTGATTATACGTTTGAACAATAACGAGGCATCTTTATTCATGGTGCAGGGCGCGCCGCCGAGAGATAGGTACTCTCTGCGGGCGATAGAGACGTTAAACAGCTGGCTGGATTGACGATGTGTGCGCGGAGGGAGCGCGAGGGTGGGTCTGGCGCGGGCGGCGCGAGCGCGTCACGCAGTATTCGCCAGAGAGTTGGAGTGCCGGAGCCGGGGCGCGCCAGGCCCGAGGTGTGGACATGCCCGTCACCGCCTAATGCCTGCTTGTATACGTGTCTCCAATCTGCCGGCGCACACCTACGCGCGCAGCCTGCCGCTCGGTTCGATCGCCGCAGCCCCCTGGGCGCGTCTGGCTCCCCCCCCCCCCCACACACCCCCCACACCCCCGAGGACCCCGCGCCAACGGATCCGCGCCGATTGGAACCCGTAACGGCCCGCAGCCCTCGGAGGACGTGACTTACCGCGGAAAGGGTACGTCGAGCGCGCCCTGTGTGCGTGCGTGTGCGACCGAGACCCAGAGGGACGCGCCCAGATGACGAGCCGGGGCCGCCCGGATAAACGAATGGCAAAGCCGCCGGGCGTTATCGGCCCGCGACCCGCGCGACCCTCGCGACCCTTCCTCGACCCTCGGTTTACTATAGGCAAATCCAACTACCGCGCGACAATTCACCGATTCGAGAGGGGACGTTAAATAATTAACGCTCCGTCCGCTATGGCTATCTGCAGAGAGCCAAGAATAAAAGCTCACCAGTCTATTTGGGGAATCCAAGTCTTTCCTACGGTCCACACTTTGCTGCAGACCCGGCCAAACTAGCACCGCACTGTATTTTTCAAAACGTTTAATCAACTTCAAAACTCTCTACCTCCTCGCCCTCATCCGGAGGTTTAATTACTTAAAAAGCTTTCCAAAAGCAAATTATAGCGGGACTGCCGGAGCGAATAGAGAATACCCGAAGTGCATTTAAGGGATTTGGAGTTAGGTTTAATAAAAGGTCGGGTGCCCTGGAGGTGGAAGAAGATTCGCGAGGAGGAATAAGCCGGAGAAATAAGCTGCCCGGTAATTTGCCCATAAATGTAAAACTTTCATTAGGCGAGCCCTAATTCAAGGTTAATCCGAGGCGCAGCGGCGCGAGGACTGGCGAGGGCAGGGCGCCCACTCCGCCCCCGAAAGCAGCATCCCCGAACGATTTAGCGGGCAAGTGGTTCAGGGCGAGGGTTTGCGGCAGTTGTCCAGGAAAAAGGTGCGGAACGATGCCCCTCCCAGTACAGGCCGGGCCCTGCCGCGACAATGGCGCCATGAGGCGCGAAGCCGCCGCCGCGGGAATTAGGCGTGTCATAATGGCCGTAATCTTGACCGCGCGTCCTCCGGACTCGGCGGGATTGAAAATACCTCGGACTGCGGTCGGCTTCTCCGCTCTCGGCCTGCGGCCAGAGCCTATCTCGTCCTCGGCTTACCTGCAACACAAAAGATAATTACCGTGGTTAGAGATGACAATGATGAAACAGTCCTTATAGCCCCTGTAATTTCCCGGAGCGCGAGCCTCCCACTCGAGGGCGACGCGCGTGCCTGTGCACTACATGCAGTTTATCGGGCGCTCCTCCGGCTCCCTCGGCTCCGGCGGACTACGCGTGTAGTGTCGCAGTCGGCGCGGGAGGATCGGGAGGCCGAGCGAAAGGTTTCTCCGCTCGCGCTGTCTCCTCTCCGCGGCCTCGTCGGCTGCCTTAACGGCCGAGGCGCTAATGGGAGAAGCTCATTTACGCACACGGGATTTTCGCAACGAGACTTTCTGCCTTTAGCGAACAGCATCGCTTTCCAGCCGCTTCTCGGACCACCGCGAATTTATCGCTTCTCGCCTCCCGAGCCTCCGCAGCTGCGCGAACCGAAAGCCGATTGCATAAGCTAATTACTCGGAGAATCGCCAATTGACGGGAGTCTCTTGTTCCACTAACCGGTTAAGTTTCTTCATCTCGTTTGCGGTCAAATTTACCACGTATCAATGACCAAGACGGCAAAGTAAATAAATGCACGTGTCAATAAAAATATGGGACGGCGAACGCATTTATTCTCGCAGGACGTATTATGAAAGGCTCATTGACAAAAGCAGCAATCCAGAATATAATACATAATTTGGGATCCCCTGATGGAGCATCGGGAGCATCGGGACTCAAAGAATACTCCAAGGGTGGAACGCGAGTTCGCGTCAGCTGTCGTAGGGCGGCAAGACTAGACATCCACTAAGATTTGGTAAGAGCATCGTAAAGTCGGACAATCGCGTTTGACACAATAGCGTCTGGGTGGACAATGGCGCGCCCTCGAGTCCGGAGCGCAACAACAATCCGAAAAAGGGAATCCGGAGCGGGCGCGTCTGGGCCGGGGAAGAATCGCGGGGGGCACGGGGCAATACGCGCAAATCGCACGGCTGGGAAATCGAGGCGCGGCGGGCCGGGGCGCACGCGCGGCCCTCGCGGGGTAAATTTATTTAAATTCGGGAGTCCCCCGCGCGTGAAATTCGCGGCCCGGCGGAATGAGCGTGGGCGCGGCGGGCGAGGCGGGTAGCAGGTAGGTGGGCCGCCGCGCACGTGTCGAGGGCACCGGCTCCGGGGAGGGTATTTCCTTCTTTAATATTCCGATGAGGCGGCCGGGGCGGAATCGGCGGGGTGACGCGGCCCCTAGGCTTCCGCGGCGGGCGGCGCATTTCAATCGGCGCTCACCTGGGTCGCGGCCGAGTCTCGGCCCCCGAGCCGGTCCTTCCTTCTTTGTCTTTGCCTTCGGCGCGCGGCCCTGCGCCCAAAGTTGGCGCGTCCGCGGCCGGCGAGACGCTAGCCGCGAGGGTAATGAAGCCCGTCTCCAAGGCGTTGCCGCGCGCTGGCCACTCCTCGGGCGCGCTTCCCAAACAATATTAGCTCCTGCGCGGCAGTCGCGTAAAACCGAGGGCCGGGCGGCGTGTTAAAAGTTTCAGTGCAGCGCAGCCACCTCCGAGAGCCTGGGAGGAAGTTCCGGAATTCGCCCGACGTCGTTTGTGAAATAAAAGGGCTTCGGCCGGCGAGTCTACATTTTAATATTCCGGTAATAGAAAAATCCGGGAGAGCGGCTGGCGCGTCGAGAGTCCCGGCGAGGGCCTTGGAAAATTACGAGATAAAAGTCTCTTCCCGGGCGAGTCACGGTTTCGCTTCATTTGCGTGAACTAACGAAGCCGAGGCGCGGCTTGGGCGCCGCGTCAGCAACCGAAGCCGAGCCGGTATTACGCCCTCGAGGCTTCCAGGTGGCGGGTGTCCGGGCCCGCCGGGGGATGGGACGCGGGCGGCCTCATCGAGGACGCCTGTCGCCCGGCCGCCCGACTCGCCCGACTTTTATGCCTTTGAAAGCGCTGGCACGCGCGCGCGCCCCGTCAAGCGCCCAGGGCGCTCAAAAGGAACAGAGGCCGGGCCCAGCGAGGGGCTTTACGCTAGTTTTCCTTTCGCGGCACGTAAGGTCTTTTATTCATTTCTCGGGAAAAAAGTGGCGCCCGCCCCGTCCCCGTCAGCATTGGCGCAGCGATTTTTATCGGGGCCGACTGCGAGGCGCCCGCCACCGGGAAATATTGAAATGTCCAGGTGAAAAGACACGCGCCCGCTCCCCGGGCCCTGCGCCCTATCTCCGCCCCCGCCCTCGCCCCAATGGAATTTTAATTCCTTTCCCCCCGAAACTGCTGCGCCGACGCTTCCGAGAGGTCGCTCCACCAGCCCTCTACCCTCTCTAAGGTCTAATTATACGCCGGGCCGCTTCGAGCCCGGTACGCCAGGTCGTCGCTTTCCACGCTCCGCTGGCTACCGTATCGTCGTCTACTGTAACCGCGGGACGCGTGTTCTCGCGAGTCAGCGAGGTATTGTGAATCAATTTGGAGGCAGAGGCCGAGGCCGAGGCCGAGGGAGAGCCACTCGGAGCGCCGTCGCCAGCGTTTTCCTTTTTTTAAATTGCAGCCAATATGCCCACGTGGAGGGGAAGGGAAGGGACATTGGACGCGTATTACATTCACGGGGTCGGAAGTAACGTACAACAGGGTAATGATACTTTGATGCGGGCGGGGCGCGCGAGGATATCCAGACAGGCAAAAATCACGGGGCGCGTGTACAAAGGAGACCGGGTGCAGATGTTAAATCGAAGGTGGAGCCCTGGCAGGGGGCGCCTGCGTTGCCAGGCCGAAAAAAAAATCAATTTGGCGCCATTAGGGCTCGTCCCGGCTGCCGGGCTCCGCGGCCCGCGCACCCGAGCGTTATGCCAAGGTCCCGCGGGACGCGAGCGCCCAGTGACTGGCCTGGAGCCGAGCTGCCCCGAGCGCCGCCGAACGCCGCCGCGCGTCATACAAATCGATATTTACGATTATTAATGAGCCCCGGGGCATCCGAGCCTCGCGCCTCGCCGGACACCGAGCCGGATTTTTCCCGATCAAAGGGACCCATTAGATCCTGCACTCAATTCATATATATCTATCCGGCGCCGCTATTCCCGTAATAGGGAGAAAAACCTGGACAAAAAAGCCTAGATTAATGTCTATTTGGCACGACGTAATTTCCAAATTCACCGTTCGCCCGGCATTCATTGTGCCGAGGGCTCCTGACTCCGATTCATTCCATCTCCCTGGCTCCCATCCATTAGCCGTTTGTTCCCGCCAGCCAGCGTACAGCCTTCCCGCCGACTTTCGACCTTGGCTTCCCTTTAAAGCCGCCCGCCCCGCCTCTTGCCGTCCCGAAGCACGGCCAGTCGTTACCCATAACCTCTATCCAAATAAACCTTTCAATGAAGTTTTATTAGCCGACAACTGTTGCCTATTTGCCGCTCCCGATACGCAAAGTAGGAATAAAGTCCAAAGTTCATGTTTCCCGCCTGATCGCCACCCCTATAAAGTCCATTTAATGCACTGCTGCTTGGCCGAAAACAACTGCGGCGGCATAACGCCAACCGGGAGCTTTTTAAGCCGCGCAAAGTAGACAAATCCTGATTTGCCGGAAAGAGAGCTGCACTCGGAACCGTGCGCCTTCCGCCTCCAATTCGAAATCGCAAAATCCCCGCTCAGAGTCCGAGTGGCCAGCGGGCCAATGCCTTCAAATATTTATATCACGCGCCACGCGCGAGCGCCACTGCAATTAATTTGGGATGGCCCGTGAAAACCCGGCGCTTTTCCCCTCGGTTTTTCTCTCTTTTTACTCCGCTCCTGTGTCCCTCTCCTCTTTCTCTCTTGCTCGCTATCTCTTTGTGCTTTTTTTTATCCCGCTTGATTGACGAGGGTCGTCGAATCGAAGCGACTGCAATCAGAAACTCTACTAAAAGCCATAGAGAGATGCCCGCCGCGCGCCCAAGAAGGAAATGGCGAATACTCGCTTTGCTACAGCGCCCCCTACACTAGACATTTTGTTGTCCAATCGTTTGTGAAAAATTCCAAATTGCTCTCCACGCCCCTGTAAAGAGAAAAGCTGTTGATGTCTTCATCACCGCCACGCGGATATTCTTGAGGAAATCGACACCCCAACGCGCGAGGGTTCCAACTTTTGTGGTCGTCTAAAGCGGACCCCAACTATTTATTGCCCAATCATCATTATGGCATTGTAAACGAATTACGCACCAATTTACTCAATTATTCACCATGACGTTCATTACTAGTATTTATTTTTCCAACGTAGAGAACCAATTTAGTGGGAAAAATTTAAACATTTTAAAACTCCGATATACCGAAAGTTGGAAAGTTGAAATATTTTATGTTTTTCATTAGAAATTATCAAGTTTCAGAGAATTTAAAACAAATTTGGTAGAGAAAAATTTTATAGAGTCCAATTGTTAATCAAACCTTTGATTATATCCAAATACATATAATTATATTCATAAAAATATTTTTTAGCTTTGGCTTTCGGTTTTTCACAGGTACAACATTTTTTTGCGTGCAATTTCACTCGATTGCCGGAAAAATGATTTACATTCGAAGTAACATATAGAAGGAAAAAAGAGTGCAACTTACATTCGAAAGCGTGTAACAAGTTTTTTATTGGCAGAAAATTCTATTTTCGTGAGAACGATTTATTGTTTTTTTTTCTGACCCATCAAGCTTTCATAGCGGTGGCTTCTATTACAGAATAAAATCTAAAAGCAAATCGAAACTATAGAGCAAGAGGTATCCGCTGGCATCGCGGGCATTGGGCGGTCATAGCGCGGGCATCGCGTTGCTAGCCGGCCGAATAGAAAAGGGTAACTGCGAAAGAGGAGAAGAATTAAAATAATCGTTTTCGCTTTTTCGCAGGTGGAATGAGAGGGCAAAACCAAACCCGATTGCTTTATGATATTTATAGTTTTTTCTTGCTGTAGGGTGAAAATGGAGATGAAAATTGGAAAAAAAAATTCCTCCTTGCCGGGAAAGAATTGGTCGCGAGATTGGAAGGGAGATCGATGCGGCCGTTGATTAGAACAAAGCTCTTGATAAATCGGGCGGATAAGAGAGGGCGAGTTTGAAACGGAAGGAGGAGGGCGCAGGCCGAGGGTGATGTATACGGCGGTCGGCGGTCGGGCTCGGGTCGGCGGCCGGGCTCGGAGAAGCCGCGGGGGCGGCAGGGGGCGCTCGGGCGCGGGTACTTTTGAGCGCTCGGGCGGGGCGGGCGCGGTAGGTAACAGCCCCGGCGGCAGACGACACCGCGAGTGCGTGCAGTTGCCGCGGTCCCTTTGTTTC
The DNA here is from genome assembly GCA_018906755.1 of Sycophaga agraensis. Lineage (NCBI taxonomy): Eukaryota > Metazoa > Arthropoda > Insecta > Hymenoptera > Pteromalidae > Sycophaga > Sycophaga agraensis. The sequence goes on from JACCIE010000042.1 coordinate 1,678,743, forward strand.
CATGGCCACGTAAGTGCACTTAAAAAATGGAACGGAAAAAGCGAGGCAGCTGCGCGATGTGCCCCCGGCCGAGGCGAGCCCTCCCGCGGCGGCTTTTTACGCGGCCCTCGCGCCCCGCGCCCAAAGCCCCGCCCGTTTTTATTTTCACTTTCCCTATTTTATTCCGCGCGTATCGGCCAGGGGCTGTTCCTTGCCGGCTGCTCGCCCGCGGCCTCCGCGGCAGTCGCGGAACTAAGCCACGCAGACACGCCGCTAAGCCCGGAGCTGCCCAGGAGCCCTGCCGGCCCCCCCGCCCTCCTCCCCCGGCTTCGCGCGCGACGCACGGGAACCTGGATTAAAAGCGGCCTTCCGCGGATCATCCCTTCGCACTCTTTTGCCCCCGCCCTCTCGCTCTGCCTTTCTTCCGCCGGCCGGCTTAATCTCCCGGGCTCTCCTATCCTCGCTGCTGCTCGTGCCTTCCCGGCGAGGCTCCCCGGTTATCCGCCAGCTCCCTCGAGCCCACGCCCAACTTTCCTCCCTTTTATTCCGCACTGTTTCGACTTTTTCTTTCTCTTTATCTCCTTGCTACGATTAATCCCCTTTATCATTTACGCGAGGAATTATAACCTGCCGTTTTCTCTCCGCCTCCCCTTTCTTGCCTCTCGCGCTCCCAGTACCCCTCGCGTCCCTCGCCGCTCCCCTCGCCGCGCATCGCGCAACCGCTCTCCTATTATTTCTCTGGCGATTTTTCTTTTGTTGTTATCCACCGGCCCACCCGAATAACGAATGTTTATGGGTATTTTACCGGGCCCGCAAGCCTCTTCATGTTAAAGATATAACAGCAACCGATAAATTCCATTTAAGAGTCATTCACCGCCTGGTCGCCTGAACTCTTTTTCCCTTGGCTTTTTCATTTTCGTCCTCCCGACTGGTTAAGCGAGTGGAAAAAATTGAGACTAATTGCTGGGCACGGCCTCATCGGATTCCGATAGAAAGTAAACGAATCCCATGCAGAGCTATAACGGCAAAGACAGTGTCCAAAGTTCAACTACGCGTACCAACACGCTATCCGCAGAAGAAGCAGAAGAAGCAAAGAAGCAGGTTTTCACCTGGCGTCCGCGAAAATACCCAATGTACCTATCCTTGATATTTACCTTTTGCGCTCAAAAGAACTTGTTAAGAGAAACTAATTTGAAATACTTCAAGTTCTACTTGACTCGAAACGTGTTTACTTGGTACAAGTTTGCATGATCAATTTTCATCGGGCACGGAGGAGACGCGCGCGACAGAATATACTGCCAGTTTGTAGGCAGTAGAAGAAAAAGACACGTATTGAGATTAAAAGTTATCGAAAGGTCTTTGGTCGAGGAAGATAATTCATAAGGATTGAATTAGCATGAAGCAAGCGGTAACAGAGAGTGGGCACACTGGCGTTATAATAGGCGAAGAAGAAGTTTGTCAAAGCGGATCCGCCGTGAGGTCTAACCGCGGCGCAATAGCAATTGCTCGCGGCCATTGGAGTTCCTCTGCAGGAAAAGGGGCTGGGGCGTCGGCCCCTCCCCCGAGGCCCGCGAATTTGTTTGCTATTGATCCGGTGACAAAGGGGCGGGGGAGGAGGAAGAGGAGCCCGAGCGCGGGGTTACGAGGAGGGTGCGGGGCCGGCGAGGCGGGCGAGGCGGGCGGCGCCTGGGAATCGCCGAAATAATTTCCAGGCGCTCGGTAATTTACAATCGAAGGGCCGGGCGGGGGAGGAGGAGCGCGGGGGCAGTAGGCCCGGAAGACAATGGAGGATATTGTCTCCAGCCCCTGGGGCTCGGTCGGGCGGTTCCCGGGCAGCGGCGCGAGGGGCGAGCGCGCGGCGTATTAACGCCGGGCGGCGCTTAAGCCTTTCGCGAGGGTTTCCGCTTCCCCGGCCCTCGGAGATATCGCTTTCGAATGGCTCCTATTTTATATCGCGCGCCGGCGGCGGTGACGGCGCTGCCCGAGCTGCCGGAGGCTCGCGGGTCGCGCGCCGGCCCGATAAATCCCTTCATTTGAATTTCCTCGGATTCCGCGGATTTAACGATTCTCCCGCGAGCTGGGGCTGCCCCGGCCAGAATGCCGCTCCGAGAACGCGCCCCGGAGCTGAAAATGGGAGCCGGGAGCCGGCAACCGCTTGATTGAAAGCCACTAGCGGCCCTCGATTATTCCTCGCTCACCGATCTATAAACGCTCTTATTTACGGGCGCCCGCGAATCGTCTTGGACAATCCAGTGCTGCCGGCGCTTCCGTTCCGTTAGCTAACAGCTCCTAGATAGAAAGGAATAAGATTTTTCGAAGGAGGAGAAGAGAATACTCCTCTAAAGGGCCAGCATAATATTTTGCAACATAATTGACCGAGGGACTTTTTCAGGGAGTTTTTATTTGGGAAATATTTTCGGAGCGAGGCCCACTAATATTGTAGATAAGCAGGGGGAAAATGCGAGCGTAATTCGGCGAAGTGGTCCGTCTGGAGAACAAACAAAACCTTCGATCTTGAAAACTCCCCGGGCTTTCTTCGCTCGAGAGCTTTGGGCTGCACTCGCGGAGCAGCCGAGAAAAAGTCTCGAAAATTTGTCCGCGTTTATTTTGGTCGGCCGTTGCCGCGCGGCCGAACAATGGACCGCGGCGCGCAGAGGGCGATGCCCGGGCCCCGGAGGCTGCGATACACTCGGGCGGCGCGACGCCGCGCCGTTTCCGAGGCCGTTTCCTCCGCGTCCTCGTGGCGCGAACCGGAGGGGCCGCCGGGCGTCGCCGGCAGAGTCGCCGGCGCTCATTAAACCGCGCGCAGATGATAAGCTGGCGGGAATCTTTCTTCCTCCCCGGCTCAGTCCCCGGCACCTTAGACGGGCGCATTCTAAAGGCGCCGAGGGACGCCTGGCCCTCGGGGCTTTCGCCGCCGACTTCCTGCGCTTCACCTCCTTTTCTTCCCGGCAGCTTTCTCGAGAGTCGCAGTAGGCGCATAATGACCGGGGGCCTAGATGGACAGAGCTCGCTGGCCTTCATTAACGCGACGTTATTGCAGGAGCGGCTCGCTCGCATGCAGCAGCGTTGGCCCTTTCAATTTATACCCCAATCGGGGAGTTTTTCTCCCTCGCGAGCGAGTCGGCCGTCCAATTGGCCACTCGAACCGCCCGGTAGGCGCGACTACCGGGGAAAAAATGGCGGCCGAGGGGGGGGGGCGGGAGGTACGTGCCCCGGCGATATGATCCGCCGCGAGGGCGGCAAGGGCTTGGCCCGACGCTGATATTAAAAGCTTCATCGGCATACATCACGTCGATTTAAATGCAGATAGTCCCTCTGGCGGCGCGGGCGCCTCCGAACTGCGGCCCCACACAGGCAATATAGGCGCGGGGGCGCTAGGGATCCTCCAGCTGGCGAGGACACTAAAGAGCCCCGCGCCCGACTGCGGCCCCTCCTCATAATTTCTGCCGGGCCCTCGGCGCCCGCCACGCACTCGATTCTTTCCGCCGGCGTTATAAGTGCCTGGCGCGAGCGGCGCCCGGCCATAACCTGCCGGCGTCGGCGTCCTCGGCTCCCTCTGCGAAGCCTCGCGGCAGCTATTGCCTACCAGATGGCGAGGTTTACGCACGCCCGGCCCTTTTAGCCGTTTTATTATTTCTGCGCCCCCGCGGCCGCAGCTCGGCTCCGCTGGAATTCGGCGGCTCGCGGGGGACAGTCGGCGCTCGGCTCAGCGCCTATCCGCCAAGATTGCCCGGCGGAGGACGCCAGCGCGGCCGAGGGAGCCGGCCTGTAATTGAAAGATGGAACTGTTTCGCTGAGCGCCGCGGGGCCAGCTACCTTTTCCCCGCCGATGTTTAATTAAAAACGCAGAGGGATTTTTACGCGGGTGTATTCGGGCGGGCGTGCGAAGCTGCGGGGAAGCTCGGAAAGGGCCGCGCGGTAAATACAACAAGGGACTCGGCTGCGGTGTCCCAAACGGATCAATGCGGGCGCAAACGCCGCGCCCGAACAAAAGCTCATCACTATCCATATAATAATCAATCAAGCTTTCGGCGCAGATAGCTTTTTTACACACACCGGAAAAATGAAAACAAAACACCTAGCCGGCGGCTGGGGTGGCCGGCGGCTGGCCGGCTGGGCGGCTGGGCCGCTGGTAAAGTTATGAAAAGCGATGGGCGGCGCGCCGGTCACGTTTTCATAAGGGACGCCTCCCGTGGAGGCGGCCCGGCCCTGTTTGTTTAATCAAGCCCTCGACCCATCGATCTCGCTAATCCGGTTAAGGAGGGCCGCTAACCCGCGCGGCTCCTTCGGCCGGGGCTTTTGTCCGGCGCGCCGCCGCGGACGTCCCCTCATTTCCCGCGGAGTTTTTGCGCCCGCGGAGCCGCGCCTGGGCTTTGTCCCGGCCCGAGCCACCTACCGCGGAAACAATAGACACAGTCGCTAAATTAAAAGCGCCTCCGGACTTTTCATATTCTTCCGTGGCAGGGCCTCGTCCCATCGGCCCCTTCCCCTCCCCGCTTTCCCGGCTTTTCTTTGGCTTTCCTCTTGGCTCCCGTTCTAATCGCCAGGCCCATTGTCTGGGCGCCGATCCTTTCCACCTCATCTCTCAGCGGCTTTATCTGGGCTTTCGTATGCGCGATGGGATCGCCGGGCGGGTGCGGGGCCGGACCCCCGCCGCGATTCCTGATATCTATGCGGCCGGGCGCGGCTAACACCTCGGCCTCTGGCTCGCCCGCGCCGCTTTCCTTCCTCGCGCTCCTCCCTCGCGCAAGTTCTTCTCGTTGGGCCGGGCGCGAGCCGTCCTTTCCCTTTTATCGCCCTTTCCTTTTACGACGTGCGAGGGGCACAATGGCCCTCGTAGTTCCACCTTCGCATTTGGGTCACAACCGCCCTTCGCCCCCGGCCCCCGACCCCCGTGGCCCCGGCCCCCAGCTCCCTGCGCCCTCCCTCGCCCACGTTCCTGTCTAATTTTCCGCGGAGATAAGCGTCACGAGCGAGCTTCGAGCGGCCAGGCCAGCCGGGGCCACCGAGGAGGTTTATAAAGCTTTAGGGGCCGGCTGAGGGCCAGCCCTGGCGCTCGCAGCTCGCTCTCGACCACCGCACGTGAAAGCGCACACTGCTTTTAATGGGGTTCCCGCTCAAAATTCCGACTTCCCCTGTATATCCCCCTCCATTTATAAGGATTTCCTCCAAAGTGCGCGGCTTCGATACATAATAAAACTAGAGCGTCGATAGAGGCGCGCCGGGCGCCTTTGACTCTCTAATGCCCATAGCGCCCAAATAATCCGTGGCCAACACGAATTTTACATTAGCAACCTTTGACGCAGACTCGAGGAAACTCGGCTCGAGAGGCCGCTGTGCCCGGCATCTCAATGCCGGGCGCGCGCGAGTCCCCGATCGCCGCGGCGCGTCCGCATGGGCCCGCGGAAAAGTTGCCGGCCTCGTTGCCGGCCCCGTCCGAGGCTGCGGTGTAACGAGCCGCTGGCGGCGCTCCTTTGCGTCACTCGACGCCCGTCACCTTCAGCCGCAGGTCCAAAGGCCCTCGTGGAGCCGTCGAGGGCCGCGCGAGAGCACGCGACAGCCCCGATTCGAACGCTCGTTCCCCTTTCTCGGGGAGCCAGCCCCAAACCCGTCATCCGTCAATTCCGCCCGGCTGTCCGTTGGGCGTCGCCGCCCGACAGCCCAGCTACGGGCCATCGGTTTATTTAAACAATCCATCGCGCCGCGCCAAAGCCCCAAAGTGGCCTCGCTAAACCGGCTTTGAAAATTCACGACCGCCACCCTCGCACCCGCGCACCGCCCATCCTTTTTTTTCTCTGCGCAAGCCCTCATTCGCCCCCGCACAAGCCCCGCATTCCCCTTACCTCTAGCTCCAATCGTTTTTGCTTCTGTACTTTCTGCAAATCATTTATTGCAAATCATTTATTGTGAATCGTTTATTTATAACATAACTATAGTCAATCGGTCCCATGCATTTTTAATTCATTTATAATGACTTGTGCATCCATGCGATGCAAGTTGCAAAATACGCACTGCTCTTCAATATGCTTTTGTGCTCGGCCCAGCTATCCGCAATAGTATCAGAAAAAATAATGCATGACACTCGTTGTAGTACTAGAATTTTATCAAAAAAAATAAATTCGTCAAGTTAAATCAGTGGATTGAAACTCCTGGCAAATTCGCGGAAACTCGAATTCCCTGCTCCATTAGCGTCTTCATTTTTAGTCTCTTATTTTTTTCACGTCTGACTCGCGTTTCCGCTCTCGTATGAATTTATGCAACGTTATATGAGCCGTTGTTATTTTTATCGCGGCAGCAAAGCGGAAATGACTTTTCTCTCGTTATCGACCGAGACGAATTTCATGAATAAAAGGAAAACCTGTTTTTAGTGTAAAACCGTTCAAGAGTCGTCGACAGGGGTATTGAGAAGGTACCCAAAGGTTAATATTAATTTTCTCTGTGTATATATGTTCGGTCGCAATACAAGTAATAGAATATATCGCGTACAGATAATAAAGAAATATAACGCGCTCGAATAATAAAGTAATACAACGCGCCCGAAAAAACATATATCGCGCTACGCGGCTCTAGTAAACGAAAGTACAGATTTACGCACAGTCAAAATTCTAAGAGATTTATATTTGCATATACACCGAAAGGCGATGGCTCAATTGTTCGATTATTGTTGTAGGCGCTTGACGACGCGCTGGCCAATGGGAAATTCATTCACGCGAGTTATCTTCAATTTTATTGTATAATTTTGTAACAATACATCAGGGCTTTTTATGCCTTCGGGATTTAACAAATAAACGTGTACTTATTGGTTTAATCGAAGTTATTTTTTATTTCGCCTTATCATAGCCTAATCATTAAACATTATAAAAATTACGCGATAAAAATAATTAACGATCAAACTCCCCCCTGTTGGGGAAGTATTCTTCGAAATAACATATAATATATATATATATATATATATATATATTATACATATGAGTGAATAATTGATAGACAGCTTTTTGATTCGAGATTATACACGCTCGGATAGACATTTACGGTTATTTGGGTAGACGTATAACAAAGCCACAGGGCAACAAGCATGAGTCACTTGCTCAAAGTTAAATCGGTAATTGAATTGAATTACATGCAATCTCGGCATAATCCGTTGGGTATCCATACAAGGGCCCTAATACAATTCGCCGAAGACGAGATATAAGCGTCACGTAATATAAACAAAGTCTGGCTCATACAAATTGGAATCTGGCCCGTAATGCTTTCCTCTCGGCGGGAAAGGCGCGATGCTCGGCCCGATGTGCGGTGGGAAAACGCGAGAGCTGGTCGAGCGAAAGCGGCTGACGGCGACGTGCCGACTGACTGAGTGCGTTCTAACGCAACGGGGCATCCGGGAAATCCTCCTTTAACGACCTCATTTGCCTCGACAACGGACGGGCGCCCGGGGAAAAGGAGCCGCGGCTCGCGTGCCCCAGCATCCCGCTCTTCTTCTCGCGGCGACGGCGGCGGCTTACGCAAAGTCGCGAGCTCGGCGCAAGGGAGATAAGAGCGGGTGAGCGCGGGGGCGTATGGCGGGCGCCGCGCCGCGGGCTAGACGCGTCGCATCCGCAGCCCCGGAGGATGGAGGGCGTTTTCATTAACCGGCAAAGAGCAGAGGCGCCGGGGGAGGGGGCGCCGGCGAATTGCTTTCCAATGTCCCGCACGAGCAAGTTCCGCTCCTCTTTCCGAGCCTTTTTCCGACTTTTCCACTGCTCAATGTCTAGGGAGGACCTCGGGGAGGGCAGAATAAATTCCCTCGTTGGCATTCGAGCATCGATATACGAGCTTCAATTAAGTTATTGCGCCGCGCGCAGGATCGCCGCGGATGCCAAACTTGGACGCCAATGCAGGCAGCCGTCAGATCAAAAGCCGGCGCCCACTCCACAGGTATTTGCCTCTCGTGTGTTTGCCCGCCTGGGCCCACTGCATCTCAAGGCAAATATTTCCGTACAGGTCTCTTTACACGGCCCTTCGCCGAGCCCTTGGCTGCATGATGCTTTGCACAATTGGGCGTGAAACGAAGTCGGTGATATGGGAACCGGAGATTTCTTCTGACCTTGGAGCCTCCGAGAGAGCACTAGGCTTTTCCCGGCCGAAGAAGGGGCCCCTTCTTCCCTCGATCGCGTGGTCGAGATTTCACCCCGCGAACTCTTTTCACAGGGGCTCTCGACACATCGGCACCCAAGGAGATTACACGTGATAAATCTTCGCTTATCCGCGCGGCGGTGGCGGCGGTGGCGGCGTGGCGGCAAGATAAAGTCTCTCTCCGAGTGTCGGGAGGAAAGGGATCGAAAGTTGGGGATGGCGAAAGTCGAGAGTCACGCTACGGGGCGAGCGCCCGGTCACTACTCCACTCCCCGGGCCCGGCTCCTGCCCCTGCCCCTGCCCTTCCATTCGATACCTCCGCGATCTCCAGCTCTAGACCGAACTGATTTTCCGCCGCGGCGGACTCCGAGACCCTCTTCATCGCCGCCTCCGCCGCTCCCGCCTCGGTCCCCGCTGTCCACGTGCGGCCAAAGGCTGCTGAGGATCGACGGGTTCTTTTCCCACCACCTCAAATATTTACCTATCCAGTGGCGTGCCTGAAAAATAACGCCCCGCAGAGGACTTTTCGAGGGACTTTTACTATTGTACTCTCTAAATTTAAATGAGTAAATATCCTCGTATTGAACGTGCATATTTACATATTGTGAACGCTGTATGTCTGCCAGGTAGAGTAAGACCTGTTACGAATCAAGTAGACATTTAATTGCTAGACCGAAGAGAAACAAACGTTATAAACCTAGATAAACACCGACTTGTACCAAATGCGCGAAACAAGCGCGAAGCAATAAATTGCATTTATAAAGTTTTCGTGGCAACCATACCAAGTCTTCGGAATGTAAACAGTATTACGGTTGAGAGAATTCCAAGAAAATTGGCGCAAGTTCATCGCACGAATGGCGCCGAGTGTGTAGTAAATAGAAAGTAAACGTTCACGTGGGCCTTAGTGTAGCTAGTCTACAGTGCGGCAATAACATCAGTCCGAAAAGACCTCCCAAAGCAGTCGAGGACCAAGACCAGAACTGTAGGATGATAATTTATCTAGGCAATATATAGTCAGCTACGTATACAGCAGGCGTTGTGTATGCAAACCTTGCTGATGAGCGCGACTGATAAAAATGGGCAGACAACAAAACGGAGTTGTATAACTATACTGATTATGTAAACTGTAATCGGTCTCTTCAACATTACAAGTATACATTATAAGAAAAAGTATCGTTGGTATTATCTTAATTTTTTTTGTAACTTAGTTAAACTTGTAACTTAAAGTTGTACCTCGAGTTGTACAGTTAAATTTTCGAATGTTTTGTTTCCGATCCAAGTCTTTGCAGAAATCCGTAATATTAAATGTAGAGTGAACCATATAAATTAGATTTTATTTGTTTCTAAAATTTATTTTAATTTAAGTTGTTTATAAACTCAAATCCAAAAGTGAATATCTGGAAAGAGTGAAATGCTGGGATAAATTGGGATGAGATTTTAGAAGGCTCGGGGGATTTGACAGTTTTTAGCAGTTTGGCGGGTGGAAGTACAGGCAGCTCGACGACTGGGCGCAGTAGGCGGGCGCGATTCGGAATCTGCTTTTGACTTGGCGCATTGTCTCGCGGGCGAGCCGCGAGAGATACGCGGGGGCGTATTGATTCGCCGGGGCGATTCAGTCCCGGCACGGGCCGGTCCCTGACTAGACTGCGCCAGGCCTCGGCTCGCGCACTCGCTCCCGCGACTGTCCTGGACATCTCTCGAGCCTATCACTCTCATTCGCTCTAATTCACCATTTCCTCCATTCATCTCTCGACGTCGAAGATAGAGCAACGCTAGTTACGCGCAGACGTCCCGGCCATTGAGTGGCCGGCTCGTCCCACCCCTTGCGACCCACAGCGTTTACAGCGTCCGCAGCACTATCACAACGCCGCGAGCGATAACTCCTCTGCTGGGCCTTTATTCAATCAATTAAACATTATGCGCGGCGTTGCTATTCTTTGCGGCGTAACAAAACTGGCGATTATGCAAGCACTGCGGCAAGTTTCGTAAGGAGAGCTGCTGGGGAATGGCAGAGCGATCGGCCGGGAAACCGCGAGTTGCCGCGCCACTGCCGAATTACATTACTGGGCGGCTTTGAATCGAGTTGGCCAATGCCGGCGAGCGGATCCCTTTGCTCCTTAGACGCGCGACTTGACAGCGAGTTTGTGCGCACGAGTAGGGGAAAAGAAATTAAACAATGCGGGAGGGAGAAGAGCTTGCGAGGGACAGAGCATGCCGAAGAAGAAACTTTTTAAATTCCCTGGGTGCGAGAGACATTTAGGGAGCTTGCGAGGGGTGGAAATGGGGTGCGGAGGGCGCAGAAAAAGATATTACATGAAAATGTAAACAGAGTCGGCCATAAATACAGAGGAGGCGAGTAGAGCGGAGCTGATTGAGGGGCCGGGGGAGTGCGCGAGGGAAATGGCTCAAAACGCGGGGATGGTGATGGGGTGGGTGGCGCGCACCAGCTACTGCATGCGTGGGGGCGGCAGCCGAAAGAATATGGAGCCACTGAAGGGGTGAAAGTGGAGTTGGCAGGAGATGGAGGATGGCCGGGACACGGCACTCGGATGCTCGCCCGCAAGCTCGTCTGCTACAGGAGGGGGCAGGCATATCTCGCCGGGCTTCGCAGCCCGGGCCTCCCTCTCGGCGCCGAGTCGTGGGTCGCGGGCCGCGCATCTCCGATCGGCTGGATGGGGCAGCACAGCCAGCGGAGTCACGAGACCGGAATCGACGCGAATTACATAATCAGCAGAGTGGCGCGCTCCTTTCCGTTCGGAAAGCAATTCCCCTAATTGAGCCATCGTTTTCTTTCTGCCCCGTTTGCCCGGCTCCTTACTGGGCGGGCGGCGACAATGGCGCGCTCGGCGCCATCCCATTTGATTTTGCGCGATCAATCGTCCGCCTACGTTTACGTCCGCGAATAAATAACGCGAGCTTTTGTTGGCGCCTGACCGTGAATCGCGCGAGCGCGCGGCAGATGCGACCCCACGTGCACTTGCCGCTCCGGTGCACCCAGTGGTTGCACGAGGCCAGGGTCGGAGGCAGGCAGGGATGCTGCGGGCGGTCCGAGAGCGAGCCGCTCGCCTTTGTCCTCTCGCATCTCATTATCCAGGTTAACAGTTTATAAGTTTAATTGGATATCTTTAGAGAACGGAAGGTAATGCGTCCAACGCATACAATAGCCGCTGGCCCTTTGGCTGTGCTCTTTCTCTTTCTGGGGCTCGCAGCCCGAGTGGCAAGTTTTCCTGGGCGTAGCTTATTTTCACAATGAAAGCCGGCGCTCTTTCTCCCAAGCTCGCGCCCTCGCCGCGGTATAAAAGTAAACTGCTCGTCTTATCAGTTTTCCAAGTGCCTGGCGCGCCCCCGGAAACTGCCGGCAGTTAACGGAAAGTTTCTTTAATTTAACGGGTGTAATTAATCGCGTTTAGAGTTGGTTGGCTCCTCAACATAAATCGAATATTCCGCGCGCGCCCGCGCGCCCGTGCAGTCCCTGCACCTCGGGCGCCCTATAGTGGCCCCGCTGCACGTCCCGCGCGTAACTATAAAATATCTGTCCCTAGGCCGGGTTTAAGACCCAAAGAGTAAATTAAATCACCAAAAGTTGGGCGGGCGCCGGCTAACGCGCTGCTCCGGCTCGGCTCTCCGAGGGGAAATAAAATGCGGCCGCCCTGACAAATTGACCGTTGAAAAGTAAGCTTATTAAAAGACTGGAGGCTGCGGGACGGACGACCTGCGGGAATTGCCGGGAAAAATTAACAGCGAGCAGTTTCTTAACTTGGCTCCGTCAATCCGTCAATCCGTCAATCCCTTGGCCTGTTTACGAAGATTCCCCCGCGCGCATATGGAATTCCGGGTGGAGGTGGCACGCACCATCGGTTTTTCTACTTGTCATTTGAACTAATTAAAGGGAGAGTTTTAGTTCGCGCGAATCTGTCGGGGGCGCCAGTAGGCCCTTTGTCGGAGTGGTGTGGGTGGCGGCATGCAAAAATTACGGAAGCACGTCCCTCATCCGCCGAGCTTTTACTTGCCGCGGGGCAAAGTTTTTGCCTCATCAGCCGGCTATTCATGTACTCGGTCAACTTGAGACTTTTACCCACCCAAGAAAGACGGTTAATTCTTAATTTATTCCGGCCAGATGAGAAGAAGGAGAATTTTCATTATTCGCAGTGTAGACTGGGAGCCGCTACATCTGCCGAGAGTCAGTGGCATGATAGAAAGGCCCGGCAGCCGGCACAGTTTTTCGCGATCGGCCAAAAGATCCCTCCGCTTGGAAACTTTCCCCCAAGATATGGCGGCGGTGGTGGCTAGACAGCAGGGCCTCCAGCAGGGCTCTTTCCCGCACTGCGCGGGGGTGGTTGGGGTCCACGGAGGGAATTCGAGCGGGGAACGGGAGGAGGACGTGGAAGGGCCGCGGGGCTGGGAGCCGCAACAACAAGTGGATTAGACATAGACGTACGACCGCGAGGAAATTAACTTATGTCAAGTGCGTGATAGAGTGAGCATCCGGCTCTTAAATGGGAAACTTGGAAGGCGATGTCTGGGGCGGCGGCTAGGCCCGCGCGGAGGAGGAACCGCACGCACTTGCGTGGAGTCGTCGCGTTGTCGCGAGGCGCGCGGTGTAAAGAAGCCGCCCGGAGCGTCACCTCGTCGGCTGACCTCGCGAGGCGCTCGGCTCGTAAATACCTCAGGGGTGTCAGCCGCGGACGGCAGCCGCTAATGAGTCGGGCCGGCCACGCGCCCGGCACTGCCGCGGCGTGGGAAGCGCGCGACACCTCGGCATTCAATCCGCCGGCCGCGGGAACCCCGTCATCGGCCCGAGTGCTTTATGCCCGACCTGCCTGAATGCCCGGGCGATAGGGCCTAGCGCTGCGCGGGAAGCGTCACATATTTAAGCCGCGCGCGTCGTCGCCGCGGGGAGAGCCAGGGCCAGGCAGGCTCTCGGGCAAGCTCGGGGAGCCTGAACTTTGAATTTGCCGCTGAATGTTGAATGGCAGTTCCCGGCGCCCAGGACTTAGCGCCTTTTATTACCTGGGCGGAGCGTCTCAGCCCCCCCTGGGCTCCCGGGCCTCTGCAAAATGCACGGCATAAGGCTGTGCCGACGAGGGGAGACCCGGGCCCGCTAGCTAAAATCAAGACGGAGGATGAGTGACGTTCGCGAAGGATCGTCCGCGGCCCCCGCCGGCTTTATAACCTATTTGCAGGGAAGGAGCTCGTGCAGCTCGCGGTTATTGTAGCGCCGCCGTACCCCCGCCCCGCAATTCCGTGTGGCCCGTGTAATCGGCCGAGGCGTCGTGTCGACGTCCTGGGTCGAAAAAGGGTTCGCCCTAATGAGCCCTTGAGCCGCGCCGAAAATTGGACGGGGCGCCAGACGCCGGCCCTCAAGGATCAGACGCCCGCAGCCCCGGCGCCGACGACGACCCGAGCAAAGACGTCAACCCCGTCCCCTCGACTCGGAGACCCTGGCTAATTCCCGAGGAGACGAGCCTCCCCGAAAAGTGTGTCGGAACAGCTTGCGAGCGATAAAGCGACCAAATCCCTCTTTTTCGAAGTTGGCGGAGGCGACGAGGCGGGCCGTCAGTATGCCTATCCGTGTACCTTTACCGCTTGAAATTCCGAGTACACTGTTGAATTTTGTTTTTCAAGTCGGGCGGGGGCGGTTCCAGTAAAACTTGGCGAGCCCTTGCCTCTGCAGGTCCCGAGCAATAAATCTTGGACTGTACTCAGGAGCACATTATAAACCAGAGGATTGACAGTAGATCGAAACCGCAGAAGTCGCAAGCGCGCCAAGTCGAAACTCTCCTTAGCCGGGAGGGAGACTCGGTTCATTAACACTTGGTTGGGCGGCGGGCGGCGATGGCCGGAGCCCTGGACCAGCCGCCGCAGGACCCGGCTGCACACCCTCGGCTCGCCCGGCTCGCGCGGCTTCGCGGCTTAAAGAATTTTAATTACTGGCCGGCTCGTAAAACTAATACCCTATTACTACTGTCGCTCAAGTGGAGCAGTAGAAAAAGCGCGGGCAGGTCGGCCCTCTAATTACCGCGTGACCCCTTAATCTTGGCGGGCCGACCTCAAAGGTCCTTAAGCCGAGGAGAGCCGCGGAGGAAAGTGCAAAGCGCAGTAGCGATATTTCACTCTATCCCGCGAGAGACGTACACCCATGTATAGCTATATAAAGGGGCTCGGCAGAAAAGGATTGCTTTCTCGCGTCTAGAAGGAAAGGGCGCCGGAGCCCCGGAGGAGAGAGGCAATATTCAGGAAAGTTCAATTAGGCGATCCGGCTGCGGAGGGTTTTTATCGGTTCGCGGTACGTTGATCATTTACAGAGCGAGCGTGCGGAGGTTGGGCCGGGGCCGGGCCGAGGCTCGGTAGCCGAGGAGGCGCTGCTCGCAAGAAATATACGCGTCTCATTGGGTAATAAGCAAACTTTATTATCGGGCGTAACTCGCGTCTAGCGGTCGTTCTCGCGCGCGGCGAAATTGCCCGCAGCAGCGCCTGGTGCGCCGAAAAACTTTGGGAAGGCGCGGGGGCGCGGGCGGGGCGGCCGCCTGAAATAAATGATAAACGATAAAAGTATAATTGTTGGTGGGGCTGGGGCGGGGGGGGGGCCGCCGAGGAGGGATAGGGATGGCGAGAGGGGCGCGAGGGGAGACCGCCCGAGGGCGGCCCCTCACGCAGCCTCCGGGGCTCCGGGCCGCGCCGAGCCGCCGGCTTTAATCACATTTTCTCCCCCGCCTCCGAGGAATTGCTTTTTTCCGCCCGACAGGAGAGGGGCGGGCGCTTTGAGGAAAGCCAGATCGCCAGGAGGCCCTGATCGCCCGGGCCATAAGTTTCCCCGGGCGGGCGGCTCCGTTGGCCGGGAATGCGGATAATTGAATGTGCGCCGGCTCTCCGCGCGCTCTCTGCTTTTGGAAACGAGCCCCGGCTCCTTGCCCCGGGCGCCGGCCGCGGCGGAGCTCGCGGCTCGCGTGTCTCTCGCGCCCGCGGCCCCGCGATACCCAATTAACCACTGCCCGGGGAATGATGGATAGCCGCGCGCGCACCGGCGAATCTTTATTTCCCGGGATCACCTCCTAGGTAAAAGAGCTCTCTTTTATTCGATTAGCAGAGAATAGCTTGGCCGCGCCACCTGGCTATCGAGTCTTTATGAAAAGTTGCGCGCGTGGGAGTAGCGGCGGCCAATGAATTTTCCCGGCCGGCTAATGAATTTTATAATTCGGCTCGCGCGCGGCCGTTTGCAGGCAGCCCGCGCGGGGCGAGGAAAGCCCGGGGAGCCCGGGAAGCCCGGCGATCGGTTAGCAAAGCCGTTGGGGAATATCGAGTGCGCGTAACGATTCTTTTACGCAAGCCCCGGGCCGTATATTCAAATGAAAGCTGCTGATAGCATTAGGTTACGATTGTCCGTTTGCCAATGTATTCGATGCATAGGGAATCGCGGGGCGGGATAAGAATCTCAATGAAAGTGAAAAAGCCGGGAAAATATTCATGGGCGGAGGAGGAGCGATAAAGCGGAGCAGACAGGCGGCAGCGGCGGTGGCGGCGGCGCTCGATCGGCCCGCGGGGAAAAAGGTCGGGAAGCTCGGCTAATTTGCAGGGCGCGAGCCGCTGCTGCGACGCAGTTTAATCGCGCGGAAGGGACATGTTTATTCGGGCTTCTATGCGAGCGCGCCGGGCGCGTGCTAATGTAGCGAAAACATCGATAGGAGGGCCGCGGCCGGCCGGGAGACAAAACGCGCCGAGGCCGCGCCAGCCGCTCCGTTTTTTATGACAGTCACGGCTTGTGGCGGAAATGACTTATTCGTCGGAACGGACGCATCGCCGATATCCGCGCGCCGACGCCCGCGCCGCCCGCGCCGCCTGGGCTTTGTCCGGCCGTCGGCCGTCGGCGCCGGCGCCACGCCGAAATTGACGCGGCCGGCTCGCGAATCAAATGCTCTTTGCCATCGGCTCAATAAAACGCCCGGACAAGCGAACACGAGCCGCGCCGGCCCTCGGAGCCAGGCCCCGCGTATTACATTGTAATAACACGTTTCGGCATTATGACCCGGCCCTCGTAAACCCGCTCGCTTTCATCTGGCTTTCTTTCCCTCGCTGCCACGCTTCCCCGCTTCCTCGCTTTTCGCCCGCGCCCCGCACTGTCCCTTTTTCACTTTGGCCCTGTCGAAAAAAATGTCGACGCTCCCGGTTTCCGAAGGCAAGTTTTTGGCTTACGCTCGCAGCGCAGTTTGCAAATTGTAGGTTATGAACGGGCGCTTAAGGCTCGAGCGGTAGCAGGAGATAATTCTGCCAAAGGTAACAAAGTGGGCTTTTGGAGCGGTTAAGCGGCCGAGAGGTGAGCGCGGACAAGTGTCGCAGGCGCTCCTAACGCGAGTTTAAAAGAGATTCCGGGGAGATGGCGCGGACTTATTTAATGGAGATTTGGGGAACTATTATGTCGGATCGCGCGCGCGCCACGCGAGTAGGTGAGAGAAACTCGGGCTCGCCTGGCGGCCGGCCAAGTCGCGAGGGGGGCTAATTGTCGCGAGAAATGCCCTTCGGAAACCATTAGGAGGCAGCTGCCCTTTCCCAGAACTTTGCGATTTACCGACACTAGGGATTATCATCGGGGCCCTCCTCCCCCGGCCCTTAAAAGCCCGCCGTCACTCGTCAATGCATTTTACGATTAATTCTGTTTACTGCGCCGTTTCGTCCCCCTATCAAAAGTGGGCCTCCGTTCGTTATCGTTATTGTTGGGAATCGCGGGGCGCTTTAGGCTGACTCGCGGGGGCCGAAGTAGGCCGAGCGAGCGTCTGGCCGCGCGAGGCGCCTCCACGCGATCGATGCGGGCAAGTCAGAGGGCCAGCGGAGGCGCGAGTCCGCAAGAGTCGGCCAGTTCGCCGGCGAAACAGCTTGTAGACCTTTGAGTCGTCGGACGCAGCCCTGGTGGCGGAGGGACGCGCGGGACGCTGGGGCGGGGCTCGCCGGCAGCGGGCGCGCGATAAAATTTTTTATTAACCCGCAGGCCATTCGGACCCTCATCATAAAATCCAAAGAAAGCAAATAGAGGCGGCCGCTGGCGGAGCTTTTAAACGCGGCCCGCGCGCAAATAAAATCGCTCGAAGCAATTTAGTTAGCCGGGGCGGCGCCGCGTCGGCCCGGCCGCGCAGACAGCCGCCCGCGCGCGGCTCGCCTCCCGGCTTCGCGGAAGCGCGCCTTCGCGGTACAGCCTAACGGCGCCCTTAATAAGCCGCCCCCGCGCCCGCCGGAGGCTTTGGCCCGCCACCGCCACCACCGGCACCACCGCCACCACCGACCGCCCCCCTCCGCGCCCCCGCCCCCGCCCCCGCCCCCCCCCGCTTCCCTCGTAAAAACGTCAAACTCCCTAAGTTAGCGCTTTTTTAACGGGCGCGCGGGGCCCACTCGAGCAAGATTATGGCCGGCGGCTCGCGCATCTTCGGCCGCCGCCCCCGACGCCCCCGAGGCCCTATCGACCGGCTCCCTTTTATTTCGCCATCCGCCGAATTCGCCGAGCCGCCCGCGGCCCTTTTACGCGCCAACTTAACTCGGCCCTCCGGGCCTTTTTACGGCTTCCCTTCCCCCGGGCCTCTGCCCTCTGGCCCCTACCCTAATGAACGCCTACGTCTCCCACGCCCCCCGCGCCACAACTCTTTCGTAAATCCCGTTCGGCGGCCCGGCCAACTTTACGAGGCCAAGATTGAATGGGAAGATTTGTGGATCCTCGCCGATCCGACTCCCGGCCATTCTCTTATTGTATGAATATATGAATGAGCCTAGCCATTATTAGATTTGGGACCAGGTCTTGTCTCTGTTTTCCCAACACACAGCCCCCAGATCGACCTTCGGATAATCGCTTTTTCACGAGCCCCCGACTTATCGCCGCGGCTAGCACCTACAAAGCCGTCTTTTGCTTTTGCTCTTGCGCGTCTCGGCCGATCGAGATAGCCGCGAGGCCGGATCGACTTTCCGAACAGGTGATAAGATTTAATGCTATTCATAAGCGTCTCTTCCGTCTGTCAGGCCAATATTAGCTAAGCAGATTAGACTCACGGATCATCTTTTTAGCCAGACTTCTTTTGACCGACTTTTTTCATTCGTCGGCTCACCATATATACCGGATCTGCTCAACGTTTATGCTAATTTTAATATGAATTAAGCTCATAGTTAGGCTATAATAAGCGCCTAACTTTCGACAAATCCAATTAGAGTTCGAGCCAGCGGAGAATCTTACGGTCGTTCCATTATTTGGTTAATAATAATAATTAGTCCCAGGCGTCCCAGCTCATTGCCGCTCCGCCCGGCTGTAATTGCGCATTAGTATCGCAGTGCACTGGCATTAAAAGCGCGCGGTAGCCGAATCCAATATCGCGCAACGGTTGAGCGGTGCCGGGAGCGAGGCTGGCGGCGGCTATATGCAGGTGGCTACTCGGCGAATTCATTTTCAAGGGGTTAGGATCGCGGAAAAAATGTGCATAAAAGCTCCCGGATATCCTTTGATAATGAAGGCAGGGTACCGGGGCCCTGGTGCGGGGGGCCGGGAAGCGGCAGGCGCGGAAGCCCTAAGCCTTGCTAGAGTATATTATACGCGTACTCGTTAGACTACTATCGGGGCAGCGGGGCGCGGGCGGCCGCTGGCAATCGAGGGAAGCGGCGCCGTTTAGAGGCCGGATGGAAATTGCGCGGCGGGGGCAGTCGGGAAAATAGCGCGCGCGCCCGACTTCCCTCCGATTAAGTTCGTTAGCCGGCTAATAGAAGGAACGAGAGGGTGAGAAAAACTCGGGGATTCGGCAAGGCAAACGACTAGTGCGCGCTCCTCTCCCCGCTCGGCCGCCGAGGAGAGTCGGGGCGAGGGGAGTCGGGGGAGTCGGGGGAAGCGGGGGAGCAGGGGGAAAAGGGGCCGAGGGCCGAGCGCCCGTATCGATTAGCCTATTAACGCGCAAAGCGCCCGGCTAATGTCCCGGAGCTGCCGGCGCTCTCCCACTGGCTGGCTGCGTGCGCCGGACAGCGGCAAGCCGCGGCAGAAGCGGAAGAAGGGCGGCCCGGTCGTGGGGGGGGGGGGCGCTGTTTGTTTTACGGGGGCCTCGAACAACGCACGCGATTGCCCGGCCGCCCGCGCCGGGCGACAGCCCAATGACGTTACATCCTATATAATCAAGAATTAAAAATGTTTGAGCGGTCCCACTGATGGGAGCCCAGCGATCCTCGGAGGTCTACGCGTTCCCCCCCGATAACTGATAATCCGCCTACCTTCGTGGCAACTTTTTACTTTTTTTCCCCTTTCGCTGATGCTCGTCGAGCAAATCAAGCATTTAATATTCATTGGGCGTTGTTTATCCTTTCCGATGATGGACGAGCGACGTATCAAAAACAAAAATTTGACTTTGAAACAATTTGTAAATAATATGCCAGAAATTACTGCAAATTTTATACATACATCGGAAAGCTTTTAACATATTTTGCGCTTTAAATTTTCCGTTAAATATTGACTACGCATATCTGGTTAACCAAATTCTGACTGGTTAAATCCAAAAATAATATAATATTATGATTTAAAATTATAAAACAATATTACGGATTTTAACTCATTTGTACGTTACAAATTGACTAACCATTCATTTCGCAAATGTTGAAGAAGATATATCAAAGTAAACATGGGTTGATAAGAAAATCCAATTACAGATTACAAAAGCGGTTGCGTGCAATTATTTTTTTAAAGAAGACGTCGAGAAGAGCGCTGCAGGGCTAGGAAGCCGATTTGAGAAGATTGAGAGGCGGTAATGAAGTTGGCCCTGGCAGGGAGCGCAAAGTATCCGGAGTTACGGTGAAAAAATAACCGAAATAATGGCAGGAAATAATTTGAAAGCTCAAGGCGTCGGGGCGTCGGGGGCCGAACGGCGCGCGGCCGCGGCGGCCGAGATTAAAATTGAAAAAGAGCATTCGCCGCGGCCCCGGGCACTGAGCGCGCATAAAAAGAGAAGAGCGCCAGCGCAAGTATGCGAGAAAAAGTTTGCCAGTGAAAGAGTAGTCGCAAATAAAAGTTTTGACGAGCTCCGCGGCGACTGCAGCGCGGGGGGGGGGGGCCGAGCCCAGGGCCAGTCAGCCACTGGCGCATTGAATCTTCTTTAGTAGCAGATAGGAGCGCGACTTTTCCGCGCAAGCAGAGTCAACGGACCGCGTAAAAATTTGGCATCGGCCCCGCCGGCGGTAAATCCTGGGCAGGGCCGCGCCGTGGCCGCAGATAGCCAGGGCGCGGTGCTGGCCTCGGGCGCGGCTCGGGGGGGCTTGGCACGCCCCGAGCCTCGGACGGCCTCTAGCCAACTGATTTCCGGCGGCGCTTCCATTTGTGCCGGGGAGGGCCTGGCGCACCGGTCACCAGCGGCCCTATCTCTCTTGCCGGGCGCACGCACATGCCTCCCGTCCCGGCCCATCAGACGCTCGGAGCGCGCCGCCAGCTTTTTACTCCCAGCTACGGCAGTGCCGCCGCATTTTCCCTTCTCGCGGACCTCCCGTATAAACGCCGGCCAAGTGCCGGATATCATTTGGTACGTGTTGTTTTCTTATCGGCGGCTCCTCTGGGACAAGAGGCGGGAGGGCCTGAGCCGGCACGTGCTCGACTCTCCGCCCCGGGACGTCATATTTACTCGTGACATCTCGGAGGGCATCTAGCGCCCCCTATATATACTTGTCGCGCGTTTTTCTCCGCGTCACAAGTGCCATTTCACGGTCTAGCGAAGGAGACAAACGGCCGCGTCGGAGCACGGCAATCAAGAGCCATGTATCAGGTTGGCTCTCTAATGAAATCGAACTGGGACAATGGTTAATTTGGACTAATAGCTCCCCGCTAAGAAGACAAGGCAATAATAAGTTGCCCCGGCGCGTCCCGCATGCGCCAGCGGAGGGTGAGTCCCGGTAATAAAATCAAATCAGGATCAGGATAAATGAGGGTTGCAGCCCCGCCGCAAAATGCGAGGATCGTATTAAAAGTTTGAAGGAGCTGGCGGAAAAAGCGTGATTGATTGAGTTGAAGCGAAAAGCGCAAGACGGTTGCGGGGCCGGGGGCCGGGGGCCGCGCGGCCGCGCGGCGCGAACCGGAGGCAGCGGTCGAGGCACAGCTGTAGGTGAGCCGCAGGCCGCGGCGGACGGCGGGCGGAGGGCGGCGGGCGGCGGCCGCCGGATAAACCCAATAAAAGAGGAGCTCGAAACAATAACAAGCGCGGGGAATTAAACATCAGTCGGCGTCGCCGCGGGCGGGCAAACTCGGTGGCCGAGGGAGGGAAATATATCGATTCCCGAAGCGCCGGGGCGTCCAAATGAAGATAACACTCGATGGCGTTAATTAAAGCGCGGAGAATTCCCGAGCTCTCGATTGTAGACTTTTCATTAAGCCAGTCGGCCCGCCCGCGCCGCTCCATTTTCCCGCGATTTATCCGGGCTTTTTTGCCCGACGCCCGCGCCGAGGAAGCGGAATTTCACGATTCATTTAGGGTTTTGTGCGCTTTAATCCCGCGCGGATGGCCGGAAGCGCGCCTCGGGGCCCACCTGCCCACGCCCCGATACCCCCGCGATTATTCCCGCGAATAATTATCCCCTTCCCTGCGCGCCCGGCGGCCCCGGGCCGGCTTTTTAATACCGGCGAGGCCACCGGGCCGCCCGCCGCGGTAGTAGGCCACCCTGGAAGAGAAAATTAAAAGGACGGCCCGCTCGCTCCCGATTCTTCTCCCCGAAATGATATTGCGCCCGCGCTCGTTGGCCCTCGCCCGCCGGCGATCCATTTTTATTTTTCCAGGATTCGCGCGCCGCGCCGCTTCAGCCCCGGAATCCCCGTTTTATTGTCATTACCCCATAGAGATCGCAGTTACGCGCCCGGCTGAAAGCATAGACAATGGCCAGATTACCCGGGGCTCGCGCGCCCACTGCGCCCACTGCGCTCCAACGTTTATTGGCCGATCTTTTATCGGGGATTACATGAGACATTAGAGGCCCTCTGTATACCTATAAGCCCTCTCCTCTGGCTCTCTGGCTCCCTGGCTCTCTGGCTCTCCGGCTCTCCGCCGCTCCTCTGCGCGGCTTCTTTCAACCTCTGCCAAATAATTATACCCGATTGAATGCGCGCCGGCCCAGCGACGCGTCGCTTTTTATTGCCCTGGATCTCCATACGAAACGGGGAATAAAAAGCCGATTCGTTTGCCCGATCGAAACGTAGTTATTTCGAGGCCGAAAAAGGCTTACCCTAAAAAACGCCGATCCCCCGATTTAACAAATTTATGCAGGCGCGAATTCCTACCCCGGGCGGACTGGATTCCCGTGGGCTAGGGCCCGTTAATGCGGCAAACGGCGCAAATTGAACGCGCCCACCGGGGGAATAGAGGCCACCGCGGAAGAAGGCGGGCGCAACGACGACTCGACAAAGCCCCGGAGGCAAAGAGAATTCGGGTCCTAGCGGGGGAGCCTTGGCGCCTCGTCTGCAAAAGCTCCCCGCGATCCCCGGCCCGATCGCGCGTCTCTCAATTAAGAAAATGAAGTCGGCCGGACTCGCGGGCGGGCCGCCTGCCGACCGAGTCTGCGGCCGATTACACCCTCGTACGTCGCTTTATTAAATTCCGTTTTAATCTGCAGGGGGAAATGAAAAGGAGCGAGACTTTTTCGCCGGCGCCCCGCTCAAAAGCCGGCAGAGCGGCTCGCCTCCAGCAGGCCCGGCTTCGTTTGCTCCTACAGCCCCGTCCTTCAGCGGGAGACCAAAGGGGGCAGAGCACGAGAGCCCCGAAGAAAAGGAAGAGGTACCGTCGTGTAACGAGACGAATCGGAAAGGAAATCTGCTTAATGCCATTTGGGCTAAATGAATTGCTTGTCTCCGCGTAATACCCGGATTGAAACGTCGACTATAATTACACCTACGTGCAGCACGAAATTGGAAAACACCCTTTCCTTGGCTTTATGACCAGGGGACGAAGGGTCGCCGCACTCGTACGGAAAGAGGAAGATGCAGTCGCCGAGCACTGAGTGACAAAGCGGTGGAAAGCGGTATCGTCGTTGATCTCGGCGGCGATTGAAACTCCCGTGTACTAGGCGAGAGCGTTTGCGCCCCGCTGCCCGGCTAAGCAGTGACAAAGGCCGGGGAAAGGGTAAGCCTCGTTAGAGGAGTAAAGCGCGAAGCCGGGACAGGTCGCCTGCAATTTGCCGGAGGCTGCTTTGGACCGGGCGCGGGTTTAATTGTGCGTTTGCTCTCGGCTAAGAAAGCCAACGCGGTTCCCCTTACTTTTCGGTTGCTCTCGGTCCGTACCGCGCGCCATTAGGATAATTCACCTAAGGGCGCGAGGTCCGCAAACGGATTTTTTTCAAGTATACCTATAACTTCCTGAGAATATCGCGATCCAGTTGTGCTTTTGGGGCCCGCGGCCACGACAATACACTAATTTTGTTTAATTGCCTAATCCGTCCGTCGGCTAATCCGGGGAGACAAGCTGGCGGAAGGACGGTAGACGACCGGAGAAAAATGCCGCCTGTCCCGGGTGTAAGAGCCGCCCGGGGAGCGGAAACTGAGAGCTTCAGCCTGACCGGCTTAATCATTTTCTCCCGGGTCTTCCTACTAATTAAAACGTTTGAGAAGAGCTTGCGGCTGCTCGTCCTCCTTCGTCGACCGCCCGACGAGGGCGCATGTCCTTCGGGATCCTCGGACGAAAATTACTTAAATCCTCGCTCCACTTGTGCCTACTCGGGATACGCCGAAGCCAACCCCAAGAGCTTCTCGCCCTTCCTATTATCGCACCTGAACTGACTATTGCTCTTATAACTAGAAGACACCCTTGCGCCCTTTTATTTTTTCCGCGATATGAAAAGTTCTGCCCTATGTACGTAGAGCCTAAGAAGCTCCTCCACTTTTTATGAAAGAACTAAAACGCAAGAGCTTTGCCGTTGATTGAATTAAATCTCAACGTTTTTAAGGCCAGTAAAGAATATTTCCTTTAATTAAACGCTTATTTGACAATATAATCAGACCAAAAGTCTATTATTTAGCCAATTTTAATATTTTCTAGTTTTTTACAGCACCTGTCAATAATATACTTTATCGTTTGCATAACTACTCGAACGTAAAATCGTAAAAAATTACGTTGCCGTGGGTGAGCTCAGGGAGATAAGAATGAGAGGTAATACAGTAAAGAAAATAGTCCGGTCGGTATGCTGCAAGTTTTATCAAAACGTAATTAGTCAACTTCGCGGCACGGCCGGCGCGGACCTCGCAGTTACATGAAGTATAGGCGGAGTGCATCAGGTTTGTCACTACGAAGACTCAGGTGCTCTCTACCTCTTTGCTAAAAGGCGTTCTTTCTAGATAACGAAGTAATGTGCATAGGCCGAAAATCACACAAAGAGTTGCAGCCTCAATTTGTAATTAGTCCCGTAATTTATCAGTAGCAAAAAATAAGGAGCCAACGTTAACGTTGTAACGTCTTTTCCTCGGTATTTTCTTTAGCATAAGTTTGACGGAAATTCAAATAAAATAAAGCAATCGCATACCAAATCTGCCGGTTAACACAATACTCAAGTGTCCCCTGTAGAATTTTTCCAGGGAATTGCAATGTAACCAATACCAACCTGAAACAAAAATAAAAGAACAAAATGAGTGTATGTACAATCATGTACGGTAATGGCTGCTGCAGAGAGACAATCTAAGAGAAAAAATATGCTGTCTTATTCAAGCGGCGAGCATAAAGGTAAGAATGAAAAGAATAGGAGTATAGAGAAAGCGGAGATGGGAAAAGTCGGTGTAAGACCCGGCGTACGGTGTACTTTGGCGCCATAAGCTCTAATTCCCGGGACGCGCGGTGTATAAGTCGCTCGTAAAAGGCGGCAGCTCGTAGGCCGCGAGTCGGGGTTTGAGGCACGGGATCTGTAAGCCGAGGAGGGGGTCGTGGTCGGGGACGGGGACGGGGACGGGGATGGGAAGTGCACCAGATATCGTCAAAATTTTCCCTTGGATTGAATGGCGCATAAAGGGGCATTACGAGGCTACGTGGGCAGGTAAGCGAATGTTTACGCAGTGCCACGGCCGGTGGCGCGAGGAGGCAACTTTTCAAGTATCCGCCGCGTGTCGGCTGCATAAGCACCGGCGGCAGCCTCGAGTACCTACGGGCTATACGTGATGAAACTGCAGCCGATGCGGGCAAATCGCATTACATATTTCATTTTATTACCGGGCCGCCGGAGGCGCTGGCGTCGGCCCCCCGCTGTTCGGCTGCCGGCGCTAGCGCCGAAGCCGCGCGCTCGTTTCGCCGCCTCGCCCTGACAATTCCATTATCTCCGATTCGGAAAGAGAGACCGGGGATCGACGCTTATGCCTCCCCCGCGCCCCGCCGGCTCATTGTTTCTCCTGGGCGCCTCGCGCCGCCCATCCCATCCGACGCGCTGCACGTGCCCCATCATATCAATTCACGCAGGTACTTGCCGATTGTTTCTTACCTGCAATTTCCTCCGAGCATGCCGAGACGCTTTTACTGCCGCCACTAGACTCCGGATTAAGAAATGTCCTCCGTTTCGCTACGTGTAGCGATATTTTGTATTGTCGAGTCCCCTCCCAGCGCCTCGAGAGAAATCCTTTACGACCACATAACAAATTGCCTAATTTAGAGAAATCTACTCTTTGTAAGCTTCTGGCGTTCCACCCGTGATGTTCGTTCATTTCCGTAAAATATGATTTTCTTTCAAAGTGAAGGGACCAAGCGTCGATTTAGATTCGAACGCTTAAATCTTGAAGAAGAATCGTTTAATCAACGAGGCCGAACGTAAGAAAGTTTTTCTAGCGGCCGGGCATATTCGGTAATGGAATCCAACGGGTTATGAAAAGGTTAGGGGGTTGTTAAAACAAGAGGCCGAAGAAGTTGCCGTTTAACGCCCTGTAATCTGGAGCGTCGGTAATATTGTCGGAAGATTCTTTGCGGAAGCTACAGGAAGAAAATGAACCGGCGGAAAATGCGAGAACTGGAGCGACTTGGGCGCTGATTGAAATCCCTGGGGTGGGGGCGCGATGCGAATATCGAAGTTTTCACGAGGAAGAGAGAGAGAGAAGGGGAGAGAAGAGAAAGCGATGAAGGGGGAGGTTAAAAAGCAAAGAGCGAGGGAGCCGCGAGGCGACAGAGGCGGCCTAGACCGCGGGCGCAAAGCGTCCGAATTCCGCAAATCCAATATTTGGGGGAAATTTGATTGAGGCCGGAGTGAAAATCCTCGGGGTGGCTAGGGCTGGGCGAAAGCCGAGGGCGCCTCAGGTCTCACGTGGTCTGAGACAGGGGACGATAATAGAGGCAGGTTGGGATCCTCGGGATTGCGCTGGAAGAATCCTAATCGCGAGCCCCAGCGATTTACAAGACTAAGCCGCCGGGAGGTTTTGATAAAACTCGGCCGGCGTCCCAGGGGGAGGGAGGGAGGGGCGGGTGGGCAAGGAGGCCCAGGGGCTCCGCGGGCTTCGTGGGGGCTCGAGGGGGGCTGCGGGGGTCGCGGGGGTCGCGGGGGTCGAGGGGGCTCGAGGGGTGAGGGGCGCCGGCTCAGGAATTCCGATCTCGTAGGCAATATAGGAGAGCGGAGGGAGAAGAGGGTCCAGGCGGCAAGGGAGGCAGGCGCCGGGCCGCGGCTCCTCGGCCGCCGAGAAACAGTTTCATTACTTTCGATCCGCGGCACTCGGACTCTGCACATGCGCGGGCGGTGCACGCGTTACGCGTGTAGCATCTCGGGAGCCTGGATTCCTGAGACGCGCGGCTAAGACAAGGGGGGCCGTGGGGGCGGCGGGCGAAGGCTCAGCCCCAAGGGGGCTCGACGTCTTTGCCCCCGAGCCCTTAACGCCCCGAGGCCTGTCCAGGCCTCGTGAGGAAAGAAAACGGGAAAGCTCCGCCGGCCCGGGCACAAACGCGAGGTGGTAAATTCATTGTACGCGCCCTCGACGGCGGCGCCCCTCCGGCAGCTCCGCCACCTCCGGCGCCTCGGCCATCTCGGCCCCTCGCAGCGGCCTCGGCGCACCAGATGCCCGGGAATTTTCCGATCCCGAATATTCGCCCCTCGGCGCTCCCCGCGGCTCCTCCACGCGCTCCGTGATCTCTGCTCTCCGCCTGCTCCTTTGGCTGCCCCGTCCCCGGCCGATACTCCTCCCGGCTCCCAAAACAAACGCGACCGTTTCGCGTAAATAAATCGGCGGGCGCTCTGGCGGGGCTGCGTGGGAGGGTCTGACGGTGCACATCTCGGGACTCGCGCGACGCTCATTTACGGGAGCCGGCTCTCCCGGCAAATAGATTGTTCCTCCCGGACGCCCGGAGCCGAGGCGGACGCAGAAAGGATCTGCCGTATCAGCGGGAAAGCGTTTCCTCGGCCAGGTAAACAGCCGGGCGGAGGAATTGTCATCCGATACTGGGCCGGCGCCCGCGCACACAATGGATTTGGCAGCGCGCGCCTAACGAGCCCGGGGAGGAGAAGAAAAGGAGCGAGGCCGAGCGGGGGCCCCTAGGTGGGAGCCGCCCCTCGCCCCATCCCTCGTCCTCGCCGAGGCCGGCCTCCTGCCCGCGCCACCTTGGGGGAGAAAGAAATTGTCTTACGAGGCGAAAGCTTATCGATCGCCTTTTTCCTCTCTTTGCGCGACTCCTCGGGGCGCGCGAGCCGAGGCTCCTTCGCGGGGGGCCGCGCCGGCTGCTGCAGTTCCTCGGCCGATCGAAGCTCGCCGGGGGGCGGAGATGGTCCTTTTTTGCCCTCTACATCTTTCATGAGTGTCGAGGGTCTCTTCCCTCCTCGGGGGACTAAATCTCGCGCTGCGCCCCCAGAAATTGGGGAAACTCGGCGGCTCGGCCGGGCGCCGCCGCTTCCTTCGCCGGAGGCTGCGCCACTCTTGCCGCTCCTGGCGCTCCTGCCGCGCCTGCCGCTCCTGCCGCGGCCCGCGAAGGCGCAAGGCGCGAGGGAGCCGGCCCCGGATGAATGTGATACGGTCCATTGAGCGTGGCCCACTTGCGAGGATATTGGACCGTGGGGTGATTTTTCATCGCTCCCCCGTCCCCCTCCCGATCTCGCTCTCGCCTCGGCTTCCTTTCCTCCCAAATCTTGTTGCGCCGGCTGCCTCGTCTTTCTCCGGCCCCTGCCGCCCTCACGCCCCCACGGCCCCACGGCCCCTCTCCCACTCCTCCTCGCGGTGCGCGCCGGATAAAAATCGCTGTCGCTTAGAATGGCAAAAGAGAGGCATTAATTATTCAGAGAAGAGCCTCCCGATGGATCACCTCGCGAGTCTCTCTTAAGATTTCAATAATTTACGGAATTCATTACTGCGGGTCCCCTTGATACACGTGCTCCGAAGCTCGGGATGTCCTTCCTCCAGAGCTTCCTTCTCAGGGAGCCAGGAGGAAGGAGGAGCGTCATTTGTTAAGGGCGCGCTTAATTATGCCGGCCCTCGACTCTCAATCTCAGCCCGAAGCGAAGCAACAAAAGGAAATTATTTATCACTCGGCATAAAGGAACCTTCGGTATAGCTATCCTCGGATAATGTTACCTGTTTCCCTTCCTTCTTTTTCGGCATAATATCCAAAAGGGGAGATCCAACTACTCTCCTGAGAACAAAATTCATTTTATATTTACCTCAATTTGCCAATGACATTTTGTAAATATCGCTTTATCGCGAGCTTTATCCTGTATTGAGCAAATATCATACGGGTAAACATAAAATTTTAGATGTGAACTTGATTACGATAAGTGCATAAAAGTAATAGCATTACAAATTCTATGAATTCTAAAAGGCCAAATCAATATTCAAAGCGCGTGGTGCACAGAAAATAATCGTTTAAGGAATGGTTCGGGCTTACCCATCCCGGGCATATCTACTGTGCGGCGGGGCCGATCAGTGTTGTTCTATCGAAACCGACTTCTCGGAGGCGAGCCCGAGCAAGAGTTCGGTCGAATAAATCAATGGGAAATCAGATGGCGGCTCCGGAAATCTGACCCAGGAGATAGGGTTCCCTATCGGCGAGATCCCGATTAAAGTGCGAACCGAATCTGGAGCCTCGAAGCTTCTCCCGAATTTTCTCATTAGCTCGCGGCTGGCGGCGAGGCAGCGGCAAGAGCAACTAACGCCGAAGACCTTCCTCGCGTTGGAGAAAAGGAAGGCGCGACTCCGTAGTCGCGAGCTGAATAGAAACGGTCTGAGCCCTGGCGGAGCCGAGGAGTCGAGGAGCCGAGGGCCGCGGGCAAATAAATAAGGCGGTCCTCAAGACGGCCCTCAAGGCGGACCGAACTCGAGAATAATTAAGGGACAAAAGTGCGAGATGCTTGGATTAAGCCGTGGAGAAACTCGAATATTCTCTTCCTTTCATAATTCATCTTTGGCGGCGCCAAGGAGATGCGCGCCCCAGCATCCCTCCCCTCCCTCGAGGTTCGCCTGTGGGCTGTGCACCTCGCGAGATTTGGCATTGGTATTCGATCGGAGGTCGAGATGATCCCTCAAGGAAACGAACGGTGATGAAAAAGCGACTTGACGGCGCTTGATATTCTCCCGGTTTACCGTTTCACCGCGTCAAAGTGGCAGATTCTAGTGAAAAAAGGAGCCGCGGGCCGGGGAAGCGGGGAAGAGGGTCTCGGAGGCGGAGCTCTAGTCGGGGCCCCTTTAATCGAATGCCTCGCCTTTAAACAATCGCCAACCCTCGTCTCGATTCCCCCGCGGCGGAGTAAACGGATTCCGCGTGATTAAAAAATTAGGATCCGGCTCGGATTCGGTCCCGGAGGAGTCGCGACTCGGGCCGACCTCTCGGCCCTTGCCTGCGTCCGCGCCGCCGATTCTCGAGCCTTCTCCGCCTCCTGAAGCGTCTCGGCTGCTTTTTGCCGATCCGCGCTGCTGCTTGTTAAAAACTTGAAATACAAACAGGGCCTTGCAGTAAACTTCCACACACTCGATTCTTGGCTATTGAATTTTCGAGGAAAAACGGAAAAGTTTGAAAAACCGTTCGTAAATCAGGCAGTTGACTTTTACAATTTACTCGGCAGAGCTTGGCTTTGTCCACTTGGCCCTTAAGAAAAATAAATGCGTTTTAGAAAACTTGATTTAACTTGAGAAATGACGGGAAGCTTCGATAAAATTTTCCGCTGCATCAGTCTTCATTTTTCAAAAATCAGATTTAAATAAAGTATATGGGGAGGGTGGGGCCAAGTAGGGCGCTCGATCCTGAAAAATAGCTTTTGGAAACTTGGGATTGGGAGGCGCGGAAATCGGGCCGATCTTCCGAGGTCGCCCGCGCAGCGCAGAGTCCGAATGTACGTGTAACTTGTTTTTGCGAGGGCCGTCGCGCTGCGAGCGCTGCAGCCGACCGCGCAAACAGGGCGCGGCGCGTCGGCGAAAAAACTTTGCACCGCGAGAAAAACTGGGATTTATCGTAATTTAAAGCGTAAACAAGTCGGGCAAGGAGATTGGACGGGTCATAACGGAGGCGGCCGAGTGAAGTGAGGCGCCCGACCCGAGAAAAATGGACCTCTTGATAAAGAGCGGATTCGACGGGGCTGCTAGGTACGGCAGCTGCGGGGGTTTACGAGTCGGGAGGCGGGAAGGCGCGGCAGCGGCGCTCGTCAACCTCGCGGCCCAAAGAAACTGGAGCGCCGGAACGAGCGGCCGACAGCGGGCCATGAGCCGAGACGGACAGCCTCCGCTTCTTACCCGGCCGAGACCCGGATATTTACAGATTTTTTGCCGTGGGTCAGAGGCTCGGGCGCAGGTGGAGGCCGGCCCGGCCGCGCCTTCGGGCCATAGGAGCTGCCCGCGGGGAAGAGGATTACCGCGCCCCGAGATCTCGGCAATAATCCCGAAATGATTTGCCTGTCCGGGCGCGTATTGATCCAGGGAGCCCTGACTACGCCACGGGGATAGGTCTCCTCAGTCTCCGTGGGGCGTGGGTGGCCCTGATAGAGATAAAGAGAGGTATAAAAGGAAGCAGTAGTGCGGTGTGGGCGGAGCCCGAGTTGGGTTCGGGGCAGAGGCGCGTGGCCCAGATGCAGATGCAGATTCGGGCCGGACGGGGCCCGTACTGGAGCCCCCCCCCTCCCCCAGGACGGCAAGAGGGGTGCGCGAAGCCTCGCCCGAATCTTTGACGGATGTCGGCTGGTGAGATATCGCGGGTGTCGGGCCCGCGGCAGACAAATAGCTTCCGGGTGCACTTGGCGGCTGGCTGCGCCTCGCTCCTGCGCCGGCGCGGCAACCAATTTTAGCTCGTGCTTGTAACGGATGGCGCTTCGTGTTTTGCCAGGCAATTGTTCCTATTCACTTTTGTGCCTAGGCTGAAAAATGCGCGTTGCCGCGGGCGCAAGATGGATTGTTTACACGGCTGGACAATTCGAGCCGCAAAGAAGGCCCCGGGCTGTAATCTGCGCGCGGTGTTCTCTCTGCGCGAGCCGCGGATGCAGGTCACCGTGAAATATCGCCGGCAGATGAGCGGCGTAAGAAAGAAAGCGACGCAATAGGTGGAAGCGGGCCCCGCGCACTCAGGGCGCCCCCAGACGTACGCCAGAGACATTAGGAGCCGGGGAGGGTGCCATCGAACGGAACTAGGCAGTCGCAACCCGAGGAGGATAACGAGCCGCCAAGAGGCCGGACAAAGCCCGTCACGTGAGCGCGGGACCACCGCGCCGAGGCCGAGCCCTTTCCCTTTAATTTACATGTTATTGCCGGGCGAAAAGACGGGCCGCGGCGGACGCCCTAATAACGGCCCTCGGCCGCGGGGACGAGACGACTCCTCGTTACCGCCACGCGACTCGCGTGCGCGCGCCCCGAGATTTATGCCGCTCGGCCAGCCGTCCGCGTCGCCGCGGGACCCACGAGGCCCGCTGACCCGCGTCGCGTGCCAGCCCTGCTACTCCGCCCCTCCCGCCCAATCACCCAACAACCCAACAACCCGGCCCCGCCCGCGCACGGCCTAGGCCTGCCCGCTAACCAGACTTCCTCGCCCCTGGCTTCCTCGGGCGCCGTCGACCGAATGCCCCCTGGCGCCCTCTGCCCGCCGAGCCGTTCCATCGGCCTACCCACCTATGCCTTCGGCATCCCTTTCTGCCCTTCCTTTCCTTTCACGAGGAAGCATTTGTTCGCGCTGCTATTGATACCCTACCTCTCATTCAAAACTTCTATACCCAGGCAAGCTAGAGGGTTTACAATTACGACAAAAAATAACTATGCTAATTTTTAGTAAAGGCTACAAAGCTTCCGCTTGGAAGATACATTTCAATCGTTTTTAAACATTTCAAATCGTTTCCCAAGGCAGAATTCTTTTTTTGATTTTTTTTAGATTTTGCCGTCATCGTAAAGAAATTTTTCAGGTACGCTGTTTTTATCTACTTTACGGCAGCTTTAGTCCCAGTATATATTGCTATTTAATTTCTACATTTTACGACGGATCAAGTATTTGTCTCTATTCTAAAAGTGAGCACTTTACTGTTTTGTGGCCGGTCCCCTTTAGGATTTAACAGATTCATCTGCACATTTGTTAGCCAAATGTCTGCAGCTCTCTTGATGACTAACTCCAGTGAGCGATTAAAAGGGGAGCCCACAGTGGATTATAGAATACTTGTGCACAGATGTACATGAACCTTTGAAAAAAAACTGCATGGGAAAAGGGACAAAAAGCTCATTAAGCGTTTCGATTGACAAAGAAAAATATTGTAAACCAAGAACTTTCCAAATTCGCCTTTTTACTTTGTTAATTATTAACAGTGAGAACGTACAAGTTTACCTAGAGCTATGCAGGATAAATACAGCGAATGATGGAAATAAATCGGTGTACAACATTGTGTTAACCGTACTGTAGAGTGCCGAGTCGCGAGTGTTTTAATTAAAATCAGTTTATATAGATGAGGGATAAAGCGTTTACATTGAAGAGACGGTTATTACATGGTGCATACAGCTGGAGATTTAAAAACAAGTTTCTTATATAGAATGAGAGTTAATTGAATTAAAAGAGCTCGAGGCGGGTTTATAGAGACAGCCTGGGCTGGGCGCGGGCTCGACGCAGCAGGCAATTGACCAGTGTATCTCCCGGCCTTGTAGACGCAATAAATCGCAGCCGCGGACACTGTAAATAAGAAAAGCAGGGAAAGGCGGTAGACGATAAGCCGGCTCTCAGTGAAAATATTTTTTCATTCCGCAAGGTTGTCGGCCGCGGGATTTATGAAGTGTGTTGGCGCGGACGGGGCTGCGCGGGTGCAGAGCAGCTGAGCGGCGGGCGGAAGCCGGCGAGCGACCGACTGGGCCGCTGCGGGGAGGAAATTTGATCAGAAGGTAAAGGGCGGGGGAAGAAGGCCGAAAAGTTGGCTGCTCCGGGCGCCAAAGTCCTTATAACTCGTAAATACCTTAAAGTTATGAGGGAGAGATTGAAAGTTTTAATTTTCCTCGGCGTCGATGCGTGAAATTCGGGCTTCGGAAGCGGCAACCGAATTGGAAGAGGAGACCTAGGCAGCCCGGCCCCGAACTAGGGGGAGGGCGCCACGCGCGCTAGATTTACATCGGGCTCGTGCATTTTAATTCGCGTCGCCCGCTGCGCGAGCGCGTGTGCCGCCGGCAGCCTGTAGACGACGCGTTTATTGGGCGATAAAACTTCACCCCGCAGCACCGGCTCTCTGCACTTCCTCTATTCCCCGCCCCCACCGCCACATCGCCGCCACGGGCTCTCCCCCGCCCCCGCCCCCGCCCCCACCGCTTCTCCCGATACTCTTACCGAACGCGCTTCCTCTTCGCGCACTTTTAGGCGCACTTCCTTATCGATTTTACAGTTTCTTCTTTCTTTCGGGCTCACGATTTACATTCGTTTCCCTGACGCGGCCGCCCTTCTCCAAACCTGCGTTATATCACGTCTGCGTACACGTAACACCTGGGCTAAATCTTTCTACATTTTTCATGCCCGCGCCGACTGCTGCACTTTTCCATCAAACGCAAATAATATAATGTCAGGTTTGACAACTTGCTGAACAGAGTTTGAATATTTCCCTATGTATAAGAAGCGTTAGACTCGATAGTGTGGCACTTTGCGCACATTTTTATACTGCCTTTAAGAACTTTTCACGCTCAAACTAGTTTGTGTAACAAAATGTTATTGTGGAGTGGTGTATATGGGAAAAAATTGTAATAAACAAATACGGCAGATATAAGGTTATGGCTCCAGAGTAAGTATAGGTAGTATTTCAGGTAGAAAAATGTTTCACCAAGTAGATAAAACATTAATTAAACACGAAGCATTAAAATAATAAAGTTTTGGAGAAAGATAATCTCATTATAGTTCGCAGAATAAAATGCTACAACAGCTGACAGAATTAATTAGTAAGATGGAAAGTGTCGAGTTTATGTTTAACAGACATCTTCACTGTTAAAGATGAGAATAGAGATAGAAGATTAAGGCACAAGTGGATAGTTTAATTAAATTATACATTGGACATAAACGATAAAAGGTGAAAGATAATTTTTTTCATTAGGGCGCTGCCGCGACGGCCTGGGCGCTTTCATTAAAGCGGGAGGAGGCATTTACCGCCCTGGCTGGCGAAGACAGCGAGGAATTCGGTCCTCGAGCCTCGCAATTCACGCGTGTCGGCTCTCTATCTATCGCTATTTTCGAGCCTCCCGTTTACATCCCCGGACGGGCCAAGTCTCGCGCCCCTCCGCCTACGCGGAATTCACAAAATTTCGCTAATATCCCGGGTGCGCGGGCGTCGAGAGCGCCGCCCCCCAGGGCTCCCCCGCCCCCGCCCGGCCCTCAACCTCGCCTCCACCACCGTGGCCCAGGTCCTCGGAGTTCTCGTCAAGCGACGCCGAGGCCCGCCACTGTCCCGCACCCTCCGACAAAATGCAGCGGCCGGCTCGTTTTACGGGATTAATGCGCGCCCCGTATAATAACGAGTTTATGGGTTATAATACTTTGAAGGATCGGCTCTCGGCGCCAAGGCACCTGACTGGCGTGCCGAATTTCCGCCGTCGTCGGCGCTCACCGAGGCGCCGAAGCGCTACGGGCTTTCCCGTTCGCCCACCACCCTCGGCCCCCCCCCTCCCGCTCTTCCCGCGCGCCGCCCGTGATGCTAAAAATTCATTGTTGTCGTTGCGCGCATGTTTACGCCTCGGCGCGATTCTACTAGCCTCGAGCTTCGGATGCGACGACGAAATTCGCGTTTACGCCCTCGTAAAAGCCACGCGATGGCTTTATTATTTTGAAAATTCGCCCCGGTATTCTGACCGAGCGCGACGTGATTTTTTATCCCTTAGTCAACCGCCCCTACCCATCTTTATTCAACAATTTAATAAAATTCCAGCTAACCAATTTGCTTTTGTTTTACTAGCTTGATCGTATTTTAGTACAGTGATATATTGTCCGGCCTTTAAACCTTTTAATTGATAAATATGCGTTGCACCGGTCGCGCCGCCATGCGAAATTCATTCACATTTCCACGAGTGAAAGTTTTAGTGAAAGGCGTTTCATTAAGCGTCGAATTAAAACGAATCGAAAATCACGACATAAAAGAAGGAAAACCACCATGCAAACGTGAAATTGCGGTCATTTGTTTGCTTTTATGGTGGCGGCTTCTGTAACAAACGAGCATTACTTTATACGCGACAATTGTAATCCAAAAACAAAACTGCTTACTCGAGAGTAGACGTTAAACTGGAAAATCGTTTCTTATTTGAATTTACAAGTATTTATGATACCTTTCGAATCGCTTAAAAAGTCTTAATGTCTTAGCGTATTCAGTAAACGAACGTTTAAAAAACATTGGTGCAATTTGTCTTTAATCGGCTAGTATACTAAATTTAGAATCACTTATCGCAATTGAGTTTGATTGTAAGGTCAAAAAAATTTGATGGTGCAGTTATCTGTTATGTGCAGTATGTAGGTGTGCGTATTTGAAAATGTTCAGTTTATATAGCTTTCTTGATTTGGACTCGTTATTTATAGGTGTATCTAGCGAACAGCTAAATGCTAATAAACTTTTCAAGATAACTTTTCATGGGTATAATAATCAAGCACATGACATTGATTTGGTCAACAGAGTTATATATCTTTGCAATAAAAGGACAAGCTCGTCCGTTAACGATGAGCGAAATTAGATAAGCATTAAATCGCGTTGGCAAGGAGGAAAGAGCAGCTGGGAGAGTAAGTAGTAGGTAAAGAGGACGAGACGTCCCGTTCCCAATAAAGATTGAGCCGACGGCATGGCAGCGGGCTCTCGGCACTCGGCATTGGCCGTTCCGAGCTACTCGGGACAGTTACTCTGGCGCGCGCAGTTCGCGTCAAGATTAGAGGCTTTAATTCGAGGAACGACGCGGGGCTGGGGCGCGAGTGCCGCGATTCCCGCCGATCGCCGTCAACGGGGCTCCCGATTCCCGCGGCTGGCTGCCGGTCCGCGCCGCGGATGGATATACGAGCTCGTACGAATCATCGTAAAGCCGCCAAGACGAGACTGTTACTCCCTTTCTACATGTGTAGGTGCTGCTCCCTCCGGCTCGGCAGCTCGTCGTTTCGCTCGCGGAACCGGCGCGAGTGCCGCGTTTAGAAGCAAGTGCGTTTTTCATGACGCGGACCTAAGCGGCCCGGCTCTCCTGGCTCCCCCGGCGCTCCCTGTCGGATTGGCCCGGGGCACGGCGCCAGCGGCGCGCTTGCCCCCATTGCCCTTTACCGGCAGAATTTTCTGCGAATCGCTCCGATCACGTCGCGACCGTCGATCCCCGAGCTCATCTGGTACGCAACCTTCCAAAGGGATTGGTGTCTTTGACAAGGCGCGCAAACGCCAAGGGGATCTTGCGGCTTGTTTAAAATAACGATAAGAGAAATGGCGGACAAAATGAAGGAAGGAATAGCCGGACGGCCGGCTGGTTTAAATATTGAGGCTTTACAGGAAAGGTTAAGAAAAGAAATATCGGAGGTGGAAATTGGTCGTTAAAAATTCATAGGCGGGGGAAAAGCCACTTAGGATTTAGAATAGAGGACGGGCCGGGAGGGGCTCAAGCTGCTATCACCTCGGGCCTCGGGGCTCGAAGCCTCCGACGCATCAACTTGCAGCGAAAGCAAAGTTCGCGGAGCGGCAGCATCCCGGGGAAGAGGAGGAGGCGGCGGCGGCGGCAGCGGAATCGGGAGAAAAACCAAAAGGAAGAGCGCGCAAAGTCGAAGGAGACAGGAAAGAGGAGCGGCCGAGAAACAAAAAAGGAGGGAGCGAGAGAGCCGGTGCGAGGCGCGGGAAACGTCAGCCACCGGAATGTTCGTAGCATAATTTATCAAGGGGTTCGGAGGCCCGGGCCTCCGAAGTGCGTCGTCCACTCGTTTTCGCATCGCCTTTCGCGACGTCTCCGGCCCTCTTCCCCCTCGCTCGTTTTGGCATCTCTCTCGGCGCGCGCCTATTCTTTAAGCTCATAATGAATATTCCATTCTTGTCGGTTTCCCAGAAGCGCCGCTGCAGCCCGGCGAGTCGGCCCCCCGGTCGCGGGCGCCCGAGCCCGGCTTCCTCCTTATTTATTCCGCCGGGGATATTTACACGTTTATCTATATTAAAACAAATGTAGAAGCAAAGAGAGGAGGCGAGGGAGCCCCGGGCGGAGAGGTTAATTAATCTTCGTCCGACGCACCTTTTACTTCTGGCGTCGGCGAGCGGCGCGGCGCTGCAGCGGAGCGATAGCGCGGGCCGCGAGGACCTCGGCGGCCCCGGGAATTTCGAGGCTAGAATGGCGGATCCGTGTTCCTCTCTCTTC
This sequence comes from Sycophaga agraensis, assembly GCA_018906755.1. Lineage (NCBI taxonomy): Eukaryota > Metazoa > Arthropoda > Insecta > Hymenoptera > Pteromalidae > Sycophaga > Sycophaga agraensis. Next base: position 1,716,523 of record JACCIE010000042.1, read on the forward strand.
AGCTGGCTCTTTGAATTGCCAATGCTGCCGCGGTCGCCGGGCCGAGTTTTATTTAGCACCGGCGATAGCGTAATCGCGTCACGAGCCGAGCAGGCCCGAACGAATAGAGCGGAGGAGGCCGCGCGACTGGTTTATGGCGGCCGATACTCATCGCCGGATGCCTCGGATTCTCGGCCAGCTGCGAAATTTGGAAGCGAGCGCTGGCCGATGAATGAAAACGTCACTTGGCCGTCGCGGCCCGCGGGCTTCACCCACGAAAGAGATTCTCCGGATTTTTCGCCGAGCACATGTATCTTGGAGCGTGCGGTCCGGGACCCTGGGCCGGAGACCCCAGGACGGAGAGGAGGCGTTCGGGGAATCGGATGTTCCGGGGCCGACAGATCGCGCGTCGGATTCGCTGGGCCTGCGCAGTTTATTAGTTTGAAAGAGTGGTCGATTGGGCGCGGCCCGAGCGGCTAGGCTATCGTCGGGGCTAATCTCGGCAAGCGTCCTGAATATATTTGTTATCGTTACGTGAGGTGAGTAAGGAGGCGGTCGGAGCCGTTCAACCGCCGCGGCGCGCACTAAACTTCTTCCCCGATTGGCGCTAGGGGCCGCGCCGCGGGTCCAATGGGTTAATAAAACACCCTCGCGTGATTTCCCGGCCGATAGACTTTAACACTCCAAGTTAAATGAAGCGGGTAATAAAGGCGGGCCGGAATCGAATCAACAGCGGCCCCGACCCGATTAACCTTTTCCCCGCGTTTCTTTCGCCGCGGCCCCAAGTTTCCCCGGCAAAAAGGCCAGTGAGGAAGTTTGGCAATTATGATCGGGCCGGCGAAGCGCCGGTGGGCCATTGTACCCGGGGCTCCTCGAGATCCGCGCCGAGGAATCGAAGCCTCGGGCCCGGCCGGGCCAGGCGCCACGAAGGACTGGCCGTGTGCCGGCGAGGGCTTTGCCGGCCGAGTAGCCGTAACGAGCCCAGGTGCTCGCGCCCATTCAAATTGTTCGCAGCCGCCTGCAGGAAGTCGTGGCTGCCCGATTAGCGGCTCTCGGCCGGCGTAATCGTTGCGTAAGCCGCGCGCTTCAAAGTTTGCGCGTTACGGACCCCAGAGTGCATTGCAAAGGCCCCGTCCGGGGCGGGGGTGCGGGCGGGGCTAGCTCGGACAGCCGCCCGCGGAAGATCCATTAGTCGGCGGGAGCTGCGTGGAAAATCCGGGCCGATTTTTCATCTGGTCAAGATTCGGTTGGGAGCGCTCGCGGCGGAAGAAGAGGAGCCGGGCGCGTAGGAGGCCGCGGGCGATTAGCGTGGCACGCGAGCTTCAAAAACAGCCGAGCGGGCGCCGGGCGCTCGGGCCTCGGGGCGCAATTAATCAGCTCGTCAGTCGCGCTGCAACCGCTGCCCGTGGAAAATAATAAACCGTCGCCTAGGGCTCGCTGATGCGGCCCGGGGGCCGGCGCACTGGGGCATCCGAACGATTACTCGCCGACACGAAGGAGCCGAGCGAATCGTTTAGTCGGGGAGGGGCGCGGGCACGAGCGACGGCCACATGGAACCCGACTCGGGAGGGCCGGCCGCCTCATAAGTCAAAACTTGCTTGACGAGCCGTGAAAAGGGAAAGTGCCAGCCGAGTTTTTAATCCCGCGGCGCGGCCGAGGAGTAGCCGGCCGGCTGACAAATGGATAGGGCCGCGAGCCGCGTCAATTTGTCAGGAGGAGCCGATGCGTGGGGCTGCAGAAGAAGCGCCGGGGCCCTCCTCGGGCGCCACGTGGCCCTGGGCCCGAGCCCCTCCCGCCCGCGACGACTAATTAAGCGCAAAGTGTCGAACTAGCGGCCGAGGGAATGAATTATCGGGCGGGTCGGAGAGGGCGCCTGCCACCGGCAGTCCGCCGGGCTTTACGAGCAAACTTGCGCCGCCGATTCTGACGGGCCGGAGCTTCTCGGCCCCACTCGAGTCCCGCGTCCCCGGCCGCGATATTAATGGCTCTCTTCAATTCGATCAATCCTGCGGCCCGGCTCTGTCTGCCACTCCGCGGCGAGTGGCCCGTCGGCCCGCGACGCGCGCCAATCGCCGCTCACCTGAAAAACTCGGGGGAAAGCCTCATTAATCAAGCGTATCGGCCGATCGGCCCAATAAACCATGGAGAGCGCCCGCGCGGCCCGTGGAAAAACCGGCCAGTCGCCCGGTAATTGCTGGTGAAACGCGCGCGGCGCAGGCCGGGCCACCTGCGCTCCCGCGGAAAAGGGCCTCACCTCGAGAGCCCGGCGCCACTCGATCCCCTTAATCAAAGCCCGATGCAGGGCTAATCTCGTGGCGCGCGAAAAAAGCGAGCGGCGCGGGCGCCCCTCCGGAGGAGCTCCGCCAGATAAATCCTCGGTTGCTTATCGCGGCCGGGTCGGGGCGCGCGCGTCATTAGCGCCCTAATGAAAGCCGCCCCCGCCGGCGCCTCCGCCGCCGCCCCCGCCGCCTCCCCCGAGTCTGCGTCCCGGAGATATATCCGGGCGGGAGGCGGGGGCGGCTCGAGCTCCCCTCGGCCCGCGGCCGGGCTAAGCCAAGGCTGCCGGGCTAAACGAAGCGGCCCGTCGAGATTAGAATCTCGAAAATCATTACTCGCTCGGCGGCGGCGGCGGCGGCGGAGGCGGCGGAGGCGGCGGGCGGCCAAATTGCCCGGAGGCAATCGCCTCGGGACTCGGCAACTGGGAATCGGGAGCCGAGAGCCGGGGCCGGGGGCCGGGCGGCTTTATTGGGGCCGTTCGATCGCCCGGCCATTTCTTTCCGGTCGGACGTTTTCGGCGGTGAGCCGGGCCTTTGTTGGGCCTAGATTGCCTCGGACGGCCCCCGCCCCGCACGGCTTCGGCCAAAGCCCGACGTTGAAAAATGCCCTATGCAAAGCGATTGCATTACCCCGCGTGAACTCGCAACTAACTTATCGGCGGCCATTCCGCCGCGAGCCGAGTCGAGGCGCACTTGGCCGCGCGGCGCTGGCCCCGGGCACTTACATGCAAATCGGCCTTAATCGGCGCCAACAGCGGCTAATATAAATGGAGCCGTGGAGGCGCGTCGCGGAAAAGCTGCTGCGCCAAGATTAATGAATAAAGCTTAATTGACACATGGGCGCGGCCGTGGGCCATTAAGGCCGGGTCGGGAGGCGCGGGGGGCGGTGGGCTGGAGGAGGGGCGAGAGGGCGCCAGCCCCTTAGCGCGTTAACTCTTGGGACGAAGAGCGGCCCGGGCCTCGCGCCCAGAGTTATGAGCCCAACAATCGAGCGGCTCCGGCCCCAGAGGGGCAGAAATGTTTGCCGGCAATAAAGCTTAGCACGGCTCCTCCGTCTTCCCGGGCGCGGATCCCGCGACTGTCAAGAGGGCCATCCTCGCCCGGCTATTGGCTTCATCCCGGGCTGCGTCCGCCTTTTCGCCCCGCGCCCGCCTGACGATCTCGCCGCCGCCGTGTTTGCGCTCCCTCCCGAGTCCCGCTCGCCGAGGGATTCCTCGGGAGCTGTTTTCTTCCCTAACGAGAGATTTGCCTCGTGTACATGCGCCCGTGGGACATCCTCGGCAGCCTCTCCTCCCGCCTCCCCCTCGCACCCACCTCCTGCCCACCTCCTGCCCACCTCCTGCCCACCTCCTGCCCTCCTCCTGCCCTCCTCCTGCCCGCCTCCGGCCCTCCTTCGGCCCTCCTCCGGCCTCCGCAATCCGCAGACAGTCGTCTATTTTTATTAACATCATCCAGCTGACGCACACTTGCCCGGGGGAAGGGACCAACGGCTCGTTACCTCATTTTCCATCTCGGAACACTAAAGGTACCCAGCACAATGGAGGCTGGCAATTGCCATCATTGCGGATTCGGCCCGCGTACACCAGACGGGAAAATATTTATGTCCAATTTAACGGGGCTAGCTTTCTTCCATTCTTTCGGCGGAGAAAAAGCCGAAAGAAAAGAGGGAAGGTCCGAGTGCCCGAACTCCCCGGCCATTCAATTCAATGGAAAGGGGCATTAGCCGACCGCCCGAAAGATCGCCGATTACGCCTAATTAGCATTTATGCCGGAGAAGCCGAATTAAAAGCGCCGAGGGGGTGGAAGAAGTGAAAAGGGCGGGTCACGAGTGAAAGAAAAGCCGGGAGCGGCGGGCGCGAGGATGCGGGGCCAGCGCCGTCCAAGCTCTCTTCGAGGTCCTAATAAGGCGCGGAGTGAGGTCCTCTAGGAGGGCGGGCGCGGAGGATCGTCTGGAGGCTCGTTCTCGAAAATTGGACTGTCACTTTCGCCTTCTTAAGGACCCGGGGAAAGTTTAATTTTCCGCGGGGCGGGCCCAGGTAGAAGGGAGTGGGCCGAGTGTCAGCTCGGCGCCCCCGCGGCGACAGGCTCCCGTTCCGCGGCCCGCGGACGGCATTTAGCCCTTTATTATACGCGAGGAACGCGCCGCGGAATTGTTGCAGCCGCCTAGAGCTTTTATCTTCGCGAGCGAGGCTCCCTCCGCCCTCTTTTATTATTGTTCCCGGGCGGTCGGTTCGGGGCTAGGCGCCCGCTCCCGCCGGGCTGCGCTATCTCCCGGCCCTGGGCTTTTTTCCGTTGCACTCGGGGCGCGCGAGCGCGGCAATAAATCTCCCGCGGCCTGGATTTATCGCCGACATTTAAGGGAATTGGCCGAAAGGCGAAATTGAACGCGCTAATAAAAATGATAAACCGTGGAATTATTCCCTCGCCTTTGGTCCTCGGGTTTGGCCAGTGGAGGAAGCCTCGCTTTCCCGCGAGTCGCTCGCGCCGCCTTATTATTCCGCTGCAGCGATGCGGCCCTGCTCGGACCGCCGACGATCGGCAGAAGGATGGCCCGCGTTTTCCCGGCCGATTCCGGTCCGGGCGGCCCCGACGCTGCTGCGGGCCATCGATCGCCGAGGCCGGCTAATTGATCGATGATCGCCCGCCGGGGAAAGTCGCCGCCGCTCCTCGGCAGACCCTCGGCCCGGGCGGCCAACTCTCACGCGGATCTACCGGCCCGCGCCAGAATGGAGATGTTAATAAGCTGCCGGCGGCGGCCCGCATTTCCCGGGCCATTTAACGGGGGAGCGCATTAAAGGTGCCAGCGGCGATGCCGGGCGCCCGGGGCTCCTCTCGCGCCTCCGCGGGCGGACTAATCGCACCTCGACCCCTAGCCGCGCCCTAATGAGCCCGCCGAGGCGCCCGCGGCTTTTTCTCCGGGTCCCCTCTACCTGGCCGCGCTTCTTTTCCCCTCGGGCTCTGCTGTCCTGCTACCGGCGCCTGCGCACTTTTTCCCGCTGGGCTGCCCCCATTAGTCGTCGCGATCCTAACGAGGGCGCGCTCATTGAAAAACCGCGGCCGATAAACGCTCGCCGACACTGTTGCACCAGTCGAGCCCATTAACATCTTTATCTTGTTGTCCGCTGTTAATGTACTGGGCGCTTTTTCCAAATGGGCTGGCTGTGTGCATGAGCGGTCCAACACGGGCGCCGACGGAGCGTGGGGCGCGCGCACTCGAGCGCACACGCGTGTGAGAAATCGCGGCGAAGATAAGTCGCCGTTCTTGAATAGTAAAAACTCGGAGCTTATTGCCCCGCCTTATTTTTACCCACCGAATAAATCACTATTCCTCTCGATAAATTACACCAAGAGGTAGAACTATCAGGCGTTGTCGCTACGGTATGGTACCGCCTGTCGTACATATGATCGCCCGCTCCTATGTTTGTACACGGTAAAACAGCGTTTATTGGCTGACGTAACTAATTCCTAGGGGCTCGTGGCACCTGAGAAAGAACCGCAGTTGCGCATACTCGTATACACACACGTTACATCTGCGGGCTTGAATTAATCTAGCGCAATAAACGCTCCTTAATCATTTTTAGAAAGTGAACTAACGAACGCCCCGTTGCCGTTTGACTTTTTTGCCTCGCCTCAAAAATCCCTCGAATAATAAACAATTACGTAAAATAATTGGAAGGGAAAGCGCAGTCGCGGGGCCCGAGCGTGGAACAACGCAGCCCGGCATAATTGAAGAGGAAGTAATTCTTGAAATACTCGCGAGTACTTAAGCGTCCTCGAATCATTCGGAAAGTTTGCCGTCTCTCTTATGCCGAGTCTCCAGGCGGGGATTCCCCGGCAACCGGCGGCATAAGCGCGGATCCCCGGCGCGGCGTCTTCGCGTCTCGCGAGGGCGCGCCGAGAGGGAAACTAGGCGTCTGGGGGCAAGGGTAAGGGCGAGGAAGCCGCCCCGGAGCGAGCCAGCGCAGAGGGCTGAAATAATTCCGTGAGACACTCGAGCGCGTCGCTCCGTGAAATGGACGATGGAGTGCTGTGGCCCGGTGAGCGCGCAAAGCACTGCCTGCACCCACCTGCAGACGCCCGTTGCCTCCAGCCCCAGTAAGACTCGCGGCTGATGCGCGCTCGCGGTAAAACCTTCAAAGGCCCCTTGGCTGTTGACCCAAATGATTATAGGAAAGCTTTGTCGTGTTCCCTCAAACGCATTTCACATCGAATGCACAAACTCGGCCAAGTTAGAAACCTATATTTGCCAACTGAAAGCTCTTTACAACTGCAACTTTGTCGAGTAGTTATATAGTGGTGCTTTTGTTTAATTACAAAAGGAAAGTTGATTAGAACGAAATGAGTAAAGTCTCGCGTTTGGAAGCTCTTCCGCGTGAGATATCAGGCAACTGAAGAAGAAAACAGACTCTCGCGACTGCGGCATAAAAAAATGAGACAACATATGGACGAGTGCACAGGGAGCATTTGAAAAATAATTTTCCCTCGGCTAACACAAAACATCCCGACGATCCGCCAGCAAGAGGAAAATTCCAGTGCAAGATCCTTTTTGCGAAAGATAAATCTTAGCTTTTAGACAAATTTTTAAAGGCTGAAAGGAAAAAAAGCCAGGAGGCGAAAAGCCGCGTCCCGAGAAAAGTCGAAAAAAAACGAAAAAGGTATAATAAATAGGCGAGGAGGGGCAGGAGGGTAGGGCGAGGGAGTCTGATAGGCCCTGGCATTATATGCGGAAGCTGAAATAAGTAGAAGGGAGGTGCGGCAGGGAGGAGGGCTGAGGGGAAGGATCGCTTTCAAATCCCGGCGGGGCTCTTGACGTCTCCGGCAGAAAAGTTGGCTCGTTTATGCTAAACTATCCCAGGTCGCGGCGGGGCGCGCCTCCTGGAGGGAGCAGCGAGCGGGTGGCGTCCTCGGCGATGGCGGCGGCGCGAGGTCTTTACCGCGGGCGCAAAAAGGGAGCGGGCGCACCGGCGAGGGAAAGGCATTCCGCGCGAGCGCCGAGGAGTCCTCGAGCCGTCTGCGCCGCCCGCGCCACCTACGCGGCACAATGTGCCCCTCGGCTTTATTTTTTCCGGCCTCGGGTCGCGCTTGGCGGCACGAGCGACGGCTCGATCATCCCCGCGCCTCCCGCGCCTCCCGCGCCACCCGCGCCACCGCCGGCTCCATTTCGCTTCCTCGCGATATTCATCTTTTGTCGTGAAATATTTAATAGGGTTTTCTTCTCGACGGCGCCCCGACGGCGTGCTGATTAAAAAGCCGGCAGGCCGCCTCGAGAGAAGCCGCCTCGGCATCCGCATATATTCAAAGGATTTGTTATCTCCGCGCGGAATTCTTTGCTTCCGGCCGAGCGCGAGGAGCGCGTCGCCAGAAGCGCGGCAAGCTGACCGAGGATTACCCGTGCATTATTGATTCGGCCGAGGCGTGTGCTCGGCGATGATTGAACCGCGGCTTTCATCGGCGCGCACAAGACGAGCTTTTCTGCGGGCCACTTGAAAGAATTCGACCGCGGGCCGATTGATCAAGAAGAAAGACAGCCGATAAGACGGGCATCTGCGTCCTCGCGGCTCGTTCCGCTGATGAGACGCGACGCCCGACAATCTCTCAGCCGAGCGGATACATTACTTTGTGAGCGGGCGCGGCGCGGATATGGGGGCCCGAGGCGAAGCGACCGAGCCGACGAATCGGGAGGAGAGAAAATGTAATCATCGGCGGGGCGCGCGATGCACGCACGAGGAGCCGCCGGCCTTATCGCGATAAGCCGAGCCGAGTCGAGTCGAGCCCCCGAGTCCCCCTCGTCACGGAGGCGGCGCGCCGTGCGGGGAAAACCGGGGAAAAACCGAGGGAAAACAGCCGGGGGAGAAGCAGCACGAGTCCCCGCAAGAGGCGCGGCCCGCAGATCGAATAAGGACTAAGCGAGTCAAGGGAAAAATGAGACCGAGTGAAAAAGTTGAGGGGACCCCCGCAGTATCCTGATTAGATAATGTAAATTGGAGAGCCGTTGTGCAACGCCTGAAGCTCCGCTCAGCTGGGTCCCGGCTCCTTCGACTCCTTCGACTCCTTCGACTTGCTGCCAAACCGAATTACGGCTTTTCCCTTTTATTGCTCGGGGCGCGAGGGAATTTACTGGCTGATTCCTCCCGAGCCCCATACATATGCTGTCCGTTGATAAACTCGGCGTGTCCCATCGGTCTCGCGAATACTGGGCTACATTGACGAGTCGGATTTAATCTGTCGAGATAACCGAGGCGTCGGCTGCTTCCCGCGTGCGCCTCCAATCGCGAATGGGACATCAAAGGATTTTTCCCCAACGCGGGGGGTAAGCTCGACCCTCCGGAGTAAGTAAAAGGATGGGAATAATTCCGATGGGCTGTGCACCCAAGTCACGGGGCGGAACAATAAACAAAAGAGCGAGGAGGCAGCCGGAGGGGCTGGGGATAGTGCAGGGACTGGGGTGGGGAGGGGCCCGGACGGGAACAGGAAGGGGACAGGTTGGGGGCCGGAAGGGGATAGGAGGGTGCGCGCCGGTTCGCGCGGAGGCGAGGACGCACTCTTCATCTTATGATTAATCGGTCCCCCACAGGCGCGCCGTCGAATTTGCGCGCGCGGCGCCTTTATCCGGGCGTCCTCGCCGGGCTTCCCCGAAGGTCCTCGCCGAGGCGCACTCGCAAGCTGAATATCCCCGATTGGAAATAGCCGGAGTGTCTTAATGAAAAGGGGCTAAGGGTAGCGGGGCGAGGGCGAGGGCGAGGGCGAGGGGTGGTTATCAACTTATGACCGGGCCGCGCTCGGAGGGCGCCAGCCCGAGCTCTGCATTGAAAAGAGCCAAATTGTCTAAGGAGATTAAATTTTCCGATCCCGTCCTCCAATTATCCGAAGATGCGCTCTGCAGAATGAAGTCGGATAACGCAGCAGCCGGGCAATCCTTGTCCTCCGGGTAGCTTCACCGGACAAATCAACCGTCTCAGCCGGACGAGTCCCTCGGAAAGGGGCCGCTCGCGGACTTTTGGCCGCGGGGCTTCCGGTGGGCGCGCCTCCCCGGGAAATTCGCGGGGACTTCCGGCGAGGCGACTCGGGGCGAGTCGGGCCGGCTCGGGCGCTTCTTGGGTTTCAGCGGGTGAAAGCGATACGCGGGCCGGCGACTCCTTGCAGGAGCCGAGAGCCCGCTCTCGTAAACGATACGCTGTTAAGTGCTCGGCCCTGCCGCCGTGGCCAACGCCGCCGCGTCGCCGGAGCATCGACAACGGATATTATAATGGGAGGCTGTTTGCCTAGTCGCCTAGTCGCTTTGCTTTGCGCCGGCCGCGCGACCCTCGTCTCCCGGGCGTCTGCGCGGCTAACTCGATTAATTAAGAGTCGTCCCGCGGCTCGGACCGAGTCTCCGCGACTCATTGTCTGCCCGGAGGCCATCAGCCCGAGCCTCTCCTCCTCCTCCCTTCCTGCCGAGGCTGATCCGCTGCTTTTTCGCCCAGGACAAACGCCGACATTTAATATCGCTACCCCAAACTTGGGGATCTATGGGAAGCCGAGGGCAAGAGAAGTGCGCGGAGACTCGGTACACTTGTACCAGCATCCCTCGGGAAATTCTCATTAAACTTTATAGATTGAGTGCAGCCGACTAGTCCGCTGTATTTTTGGATTTGAATAAAAAGCGTAGGTTGCGCGCGAATGGTTAGGGGCGCGGCGAGCAGTTACAAAGCCGGGAGAAGAAACTTGATTATAACTTGAGGTCTCATCTCCCGGGCGCGGGTCCGCTTCCTCCGGCTTCCTCCCGCTTCCTCCCGCTTTCCCGCTTTCTTTCGCGCGTCCAACTTTCTTAGCCTAATCTCCCCGAGGCGGCCCGGCCCGGCTCGGCTCCTCTTTTTCCTTTTCGCGGGGCCGACACCTAATACGTATTCGGTTTGTTTCTCTGCGAGCCGACACGTGGCAGTAATGCCGTATTACGCCGAGGGCGGGCGGGTAGGGCGACGAAGACGGCTCGCGGACGAGGGAGCGGCCGCGCGCACATGGACTCTAGTCGAGGAGCCGAGGAACCGCAAACGATCGGTCGCGAGCTTCTCGGCGAGCCTCGACTGCCTTCGGCCAAACTTAAATGGAAGTTTGACGGCGGGGCGGCGTTGCGCGAGCCGCTGCATCATTTCGTATTCCGCGTTAGATGCCCGGATAGCCGTAAATCGTAAATTTACGGCCATGTCGTACGTGCTCCAGAAGGGAATGGCCTTGCCCCCCGGGCTGCCCTCGGCGGCCCCTCGGCGGCCCCTCCGCGGCCCCTCGCGCCTCCTCGGCCAGGCCTCCCCCACCTCCCGGGGGCCGGGGGGTACCGCCAGACTTCCGATTCCGCGAAATAATCACTTTCATCCTTTTTCCCGGCTGCAGTCATCCTGCTTTATTTGCCGCGCGGCCCTCGGGTGCGAGGCTGCGGGCTTCCGAGCCGTACATTATTCATTGACGAGCCCGTGCGCTGCGGCTGGCCATTGTGCCGTGTGCCGCGTGCCGTGTGCCGCGTGCCGGCCGCGCAACCGTCGGGGGCGCCGCGATGAAATATTTCGCAAAAAGCCGGCGGATCGCCCGCGTTAGCTTGGCGCATTTTCAACGCGGCCGGAAAAACAAGACCGCGCGCATGCATATTGAAATGGCAAAAGACATTGCGCGGCTGCAATATGCGAAGGCTGCAGCCGCCGGAACAATGCGATGCTCGAACCGATGCTCGGCTCGATTCGCGCGGTGCCGCGCCATAACCGCGAGCCAATTAACATTGGAAACGGGGATTTGCAAATAATGAGCCGTAGCTCGGGGGCGCGGCCGGCTTTTTGTCGGCGCTTTGCGCCTCACCGAGGACAAAGCCCGCAGCCAATGGCACGTGAGCTCGCGTGATTCACCGCCCAGTCAAAGCGGCCAAGCCGCCGACGGAGCCGACGGAGCCGACGAAACCGACTCGACGCGAAACGCGAGGTCAGAGGGCGAAGAGCCTCGGAAAAAGCTCCTCGAGGCACTCGGTTTTCGCGAGCGGCGTCCCAATTTAGCCGAGAGCGGCCCGAGCGGGGGCAGCTAGGCGCCACGGGAATGGAGAAAGAGATGCCGGATGCCGCGCCGGGCAAACGATGAAAATTGAAAATGCGCGTCGCGGAGGGTAGCCGGAGGCCGTGGGAACGGAAACTCGCCCGCCGCGGTATTCATGGGCTCTCTAATCAACTTTGCCCCGGGCCGCGGGACGGCGGGCGGGGGAGGAGGCGCGGGGCCGAATTCCCGGGAAGCCGTCCGGTGCGACCGGTCGGATTCCCGGGGAAGAATCAAACTCTCCTCTGCGCGGGCGCCTCTTTGGATTCCCCGCGCTAGCTCGTAGGCCGCGCGGACGCCTATTTATGTCCTCGTCGCCAGCGGAGTAAGCGAGGCGTTCCGGGGACCGGCGGACGGGGAAGCCCGCGACGAGACAATCGGCGAGAGGCGCCGACGGGCAGGCGGCGCTCGGCGACGCGCGAGACGCGCGAGACGCGCCGACAGCCACAGGCCGCCTCCCGCGCCCTCGAGAGCCCCGGGCGCTTTGGAAAGGGAGCGAGTTGACGCACGAGGAGCTGCAGCGTCAGGGCAAGTAGGCAGAATCAGCGGGAGCTCGGGATCCGCTGGGGACGAGTAACGAGGCCAAAGGAAAAACGGCATTACCATGAAAATTGGAGGAGGCCGTCTGCGGCCATGGGATTGCCAGTTAGTCCGCGGCACTGCGAGGGAGCCAGCCTCCGGAGCCGTTTAAACAATAAAACCTCCCGCTCTCAAAGTGTCTACCGGGGATTTATGGGTCCCAAAGGTCGAGCCGCGCGCTAATAATTCCAGATTCCGGTCCTGCCTAACAGATACACTCGAGTACTCGATAATTGCCGAGCGAGCCCCCGCCGCCGCAGCGGTGGCCAGGCGTAAACGAACACGCGCTTCTTGGGAGGAGAAACGACTCGCGAGGCGCGTCAGCGCGTGTACGAGTCAATTACAGCGGACCGAGAGGAAAAAGAGGAGCGCGCCAAGGATGCGGGAGCATATCGGCCGGGCATCCCCGAAATTGGTACATTAGTTGGATAAGCCGCGACTTCAAAGAATTCTCTCGCTCGACGTTTGCACAAGTCAGAGGTGGGGTGGGGAGGGGGGGGGGGTTGCGCGGCGAGCGACAGACAGCTGCGCGGCGGCGGCGGCGGCGGCGCTCGAGGGCCAAGACGGACTCGACTCGGCCCCGCAGTCGGCCACTCACGGACTGCTTTATGGTTTCACGCGCGCTGTCAGAGCCAAGATGCAAACACGAAAATGCTAATTCCCGGCGCGCGCGAGCCGAGGCCCGCTAACTCCGCCGCGCTCGCCCGTCCGCGAGAGATTCAAGTGCTTATTCAGCGGCGGCCCTCGGCCCCTGCCCCCACCGACTCCCGCGCACCCACCGCGGCTCGCCCGCTCGCTCGCCCCGACTTCCTGCCCGGGACGGTTTTACTCGCGAACAGGCGACTCGTCCCCGAGGACGGACAGGACTGCCAGTGGAAACTTGGAGGACTGTCTCGGGTGCTTTCTTCGCTTCCGGGCTTGCGCAATCCGAGGCGCAATCCTTAGACAGGGCCGAGCGATCTATGGTCTTTCGGAGAACCCACTGGATTTGCATATTTGATTAATTTAATCCGCGAGGATAATAATTGGCTTAGGCAATCAAAGCGATTGTAAACGCGGGCTTTGTAAAATAACAGGCTCGCATATGCAAAGGAGCGGATTGAGACATTGATCCGAGTGGGCTACCGCGCGGCCCGCGAGCCTGCAACACCCGAGAGCCGTTCCAAGCGGTTTGTTTACTGCAACCTATCTTGTGGCTTACCATGCGCGCATTTGAATGCATAATTTCCGCGGGAATTGGAAGGCGCGAGGGCCGCACGCGAGTCGGGGGCTTTTTACGGGCAGGCGATACGGCTTTCGAGGCGCCCGAGGAGGGAATAAAAGCAGCGCCGCGGACCGGGGGAAGGGGAGCGACGGGGGGGCTCGTCTTGGGCCGGGGGCTCGGCTTCACCCTTTCAATAAAGCCTCCGCGGCGCTCGATCTTCTAATGACGGGCGGCCAACAGTCGGCCGGTGAAAAAAGTGCCATCTGCAGGGGCTGGGGCGCGGGGGCGCGGGGGCGCGGGGGCCCGGGGCCTAACGAGCGCCGGCGAAGCAATATCCCCGGGCGGGCCGGAGAACGCACGAGCGCGCACGGGCCGGGCCATTGTGCGCGGCACGCGGCCGAGGTCGAAGGGCGCCCGGGTCCCCGCGGCCGGCGAGCCGCGCCCGACACGTGTCCCTGCAATTTGCGCGCCGCCGCGAGTGCACGCGCCGCCGGGGCCGCGGCTTCAAAGCGCGCCCGGCCCGACTATCGCCGCTAAATCCGGGGCTCAAATATTCAATCTCGAGCGCCCGCCCCGGGCCCTCCGCCTCCGCTTTTTCCCGATTTTATATTCGCTAATTCGGCCTTAATTGTCCCCGCTTTGAGCGCCGAGGCGCTCGCCAAGCGCCCGGCAAAGGGAGCGCAAATTGGACCCTGTCCAGGGACTCAAGCCCTGAGCCGCCTCGCGGCCCCGAGCAGCCTCGCGGCTAAACCGTTCGTTAACCTTTAGCCACCTGGGCCCGACCCCACCTCCACCAATTTTTTATTAATGCACCGATTGCCCGCTAAAGCATTTTCCCCATTATCCTTCCGAATATATACTTTTTCGCCCACGCACCGCAGAATCAGCCGCGCCCCGTTATTTCCTCCTTTTCAATTATTCATTTTAATCTAAAAATATTTCCCCTGCCGGACTCAATCCTCTTTTCTCCCGTTATTTTCTATTTTTCCGTAATGGCTCGAACTGTCCTCATATAATTTCATCAGCCGACCAATTTTTCATTTTATTTCGGATAATATTGGCAAAAAATTAACGAATCCAAGCAATCGCGGTCGACTAAAAATCGAATCAGTATTCCTTAAACAAACTAATAACTCCGCGCAAAAGAATTTAATACAAATTGCAAACGCCAAACAATGATTTTTTATTTTTTTTTAGTTGGCTTAAATTCATTAGCTCAAATCCAAAGTAGTATTTCATTGAAATAAAAACTATTTCCGCGTTGTAACAAAATATTCCACGGCAATCATAGTAAAACGAAAATAAATACGAATTTGCATTGACCGAGTTTTTTCGGCTGCTACATCCTTCGGAGCCGGCTCTCTGACGCAGTAAAAATGTTGATCAAATTTTTCCGAGCTTACCAAACGGCTGCATATATAAACTAGCTAAAAATGCTTCAAAGGATTCTTTTCAATTGGACTTTTATAAAGTATTCCTGAACATTTTTTTGAAACAGTAATTGGAGTATAAATTGGACGTAGCAAATGAAAAATGAAGGATAATACTACTAGTCTAATTTAATAATGGATTATCTCCTCCTAAGGCGGGCTCGCGGAGCGGGCGATGAAGGAGCTGCAGCCGGCCGCAGCTGCGATAGGCTGCATTTGCCGAATGACGGGACCGCGCAACCCGATCCGCGCGGGAGGAAACAATAAAGTCGCGGGCCGCTCGAACTTTGACTCGAAGAGGATTGGAAGGTAAAGCCGATAATCGGCTCTGGGGGCTGAGCTCCGGCGGCCTCGGCTCGTCGGCGAACCGCTGCTCGGTGCTCTCCCAGCTGCGGGCTAATTCGCCGCTGTCGCGCGCAGCCCGACTCGGCCGCCCGCGATGATGCAACCCGTCATTATATGCGCGCCGGCCCGTGCGCTCAAAGGCGGTCCGCGGCTCATTTGGCCCCAAAGCTCCGTTCTCTGAGCGAGCTTTGCCGGGTCGCGCGCCCAGTTATTCTTTCCGGCCCAGATACGCGTACGCCCCAGTTACACTGGCTCTAATCTCCCGCGCTGCATGGCCGCGTCACCGCGTCGCTTATCCCCGCGGATGCTGCGTCTCCTCGCCAGTCCGAGCTCGGGAGCGGAGTTTTTAATGGCACCGCTGGCTCCGTCGCCGAGCGCTTTTTTCGCCTCGCGCTCCAAGTATCGGGCAGAATTTGCGCTGGCGAGCCAGCGTCAAAATTTAAGAGGACAAGTATTCATTGCTTCTCTATTATCTTGTCCGGGCAGCCTGGCGCTTACCACTAGACCTTTTGAATGGCACTCTTGATTTACTGGACTGAATTCAATGAATTTAAATGAATTTCAGAAATTATAGTTCTGCCGTATAATCATTGTATCCCAAGCGGTCGCTCAACTTTCGAGCGCGCGAAGAGCGGACGCGTCGACCGCGAGGAGTCTCACCCCGTAAAAACTCCGCCTAATGATGATGCAAAAATTATTATTAATTGCAGGACGTGGTGCAGACAATCTAGGTGAACTCGAATGAAAGCCGCGTTATGCCCAATAATCATCTTGTACCATAAACGTTACGTAGGAGTAACCCATTATCTCGCGGCAAAGTATATACTGTCCTGTACCGTTTGCTGGGTGGATCGAGCCGGAGTCGCACGAGCGCATCGCAAAACTAAACGGAGATCCCGAAACTTTGGATTATTAGAGAAAAGTGAATCTCGGGGCGGAATCTTGCAGTCGCTAGGCTGCGGGACACCCGGATTATAAAGCCGCGCCGCACCGCGTCACGTGGCAACTCTTTATTAAATTGTACAAGCGGCTGGGAAAAACTTGACTTATTCTTCGGCGTCGGCGGCGGCGGCGGCGAGCGATGCGCTCGGGGGACGATAAAGAAATAACCCGGAGGAAATCAAAATGCAAGAGGCGCCCCTCACTTTGCTGCTATTAAACGCGATTACGGGCGAAATAACTCACTCTACCGTAATCCTATCCTTAAATCATTCCGCTGGCGCTGCCGGTGAGCTAGCGGCTCTCGTGACGGCGCGCGCAGACCCATCGATAACTGCGCCCGGCCAGATGCCTCTTTCGAATGTCTGCGCGGGGAGCCAAGGTCGCCGGCGGGGATGAACCGCGCGCACTGGCCCAGGGATCCAAATGCGCGAATCGGCGCACTCTGCGCCCGTAATCGCGCCTGGCCAATGCGTGCGCGCCGCCCAGTATTTCTCTCGCCCACCGACGTCCCTTTCGCCTGGCACCTCCGGATAATCGCCATTTACGGGAAATTGGCCCGTTTTTTCTCGCCCGCGGCAGCTTCCTAGTAGAGTAGGCCACGCGGCCTCTCGCCTGACCATAATTCCAGCGCTCCCGGCTCCGCTCTCGGCTCGGCTGCTGGCTCCGAGGCCCATTTTTGCCTCGGCTGCCCGCGGCTCGCAGCAATCCCTGCGCCGCGCACTCCATCCCCACTCCCCGCAGCCGCTCGCCCGGGGCTTTGATTCGCTCTTTGCACTTCGGTCGCACTGGCATGTGATAATTGTTAAATTCACCGATAGCGAGAGAATCGTGTCAGGTCGAACGCGTTCTTTGATGTTTGCCCTCGGTTTCACCCTCCCCCTACCTCCTCCCGCCCGCCCTCATAGCCCCCACCCCTGGAACCCCCCTTGCCCTCCCGCGCCGTTCACCCCGCGGAGCCCGGCTCGTAGCCCCGGCACATCCAAGAGCTTGCCGCACTTCCTGCGCCCGCTCATTCTGTTGATTTGCCGCATTCCGTTTATTGTAAATTGTTTGCTCCCATCAGGCTTTATGACGAATTACTTGCGTCCCTCTATTGTAAAACTCATGAAAGTTAATTAATTTCATTGGGTAAAACTCGGCGAACGCCTCATGCCTCCGAGCCCCGGGTGAACGAGTTGCTGGAGCGCAAACATGAAAAACTCCAAGTGAATATTCCAAAAGGAGTAAATGGCTCTGATAATACTCGACGGCTTTTACGTAGGCTGAAGCCATTAGGTGTCTTTCTGTGATATATGTATTTTTAATGTTCACCGTGTAAATAACACTGAAATATATTTAATGGTTAATTTTAGTTTTTTGCAAAATTACCTTATCGAGAATTTCGAACAATGCTAAGTCAAAACATTTCGGATTTTATAGGAAAAATTGATGGTTAACGCTATGCGCGTACACAAAGTTATTTACTTATATCACACGATTATACAATATTCTTTTGTATGTGCGCAACCTTTTCAAATTACGTTTTTAAATTATTGGAATTTTGAACAGATATTTTTTGTGTCCAAAGCGCATAACTGAAATTTATTGCTCGTAATGTAACGTCGATACCACTGGTACAAGCAAAACCATGTATAGCTTATGTATGAGTTATTATATCAGTCGTCTCTACCGCGTTCAATAGCAATTCATTAGCATTCTACTATTTTTGCTGAGCCTTTTACTACGTTTATGTACTCTACGAGACTCGGCGTTGAATTAATAAACGTCACTAGCTATAATAAGATATTTTTACGTGGAATCCCAAGATATGCAAGCGTTGTAAAAATTATTCGCTTGAATTTGTCAATAGCTATGAAAATTTATAATAGTGTAAATTACAGCGACGAGTGCCTTAATACTTACGAGCGTGGTTTTATTGAAGAATCAATAAAGATAACTCGGCTTACCTGAAACAGAAAAAACAAATTTATTAGCTTTCGTAAAGAATCTGAAAAATGAAAGCGACAGACAAGTTAATATACTTGATGATGTATATTTATAACAGTCAAACTAATCGAACGGTATTAATTGACAGGAGGCGGGTTAATTTATGGGTCAAATGAAAGTAGACAAATCAAAAAGTAAATATACCGTACGGTCGCAAAAAATCAATAGTCATTGGAGTTGAAGTAATAAAAAGAAGAGAAATGGGGGGAAAATGTAGGATCGCCTGTCAGGTACTAGTAAGGCAGCTTATACGCAGGCGTGTCTCTTTCAAATAAAGGGAGCCAAGGTAATAGAGAAGCGAAGGATACCGACGCAGGGGAAAAAGTGCGGATTGATTACAAGTTTTGGCGAATGTAAGCGGAATTCATACGCAGGAGCGGAACGAAATAGGAGCCGAAACGGAGCCGGCGTAATGAGGGGCCCGGGCGGGTACAATAATATTAGATGCGTAGAGGTCATCGACCAATCGGGCGAGCGAGCGCCGGTGGGCTCGGCATTTGCCTACCTGTCGGCCGCGCCTCGAGCCTCGCCAGCGAAATTCGCGAGCGTTGTTGGTTCGATAGGCGTGGGCCACTCGGGGGGCTCCCTTCGGCCGGCAGGGGCGGCTCGGCATCGATCCCTCCGAACGCACCCGCTCCCCTCGCGGCCCGCGGCCCTGCGCGCGCCTGTCTGCGTGCGGTTTTCCTTTCCGGCGAAGGGCGCCGAGGGTCAAGTCTCGGCGGACCAGACTCGATGCGCGACAAGCGGAGATAACTAGCGCAGAGGAGGCCGACTCGAGGGAGCGCGGCCGGCTTGCGTATCGCTTGCGCTGCTCCTAAGTGATTTTTGTTTGCCCCTCGTAACAGATGCGACGCTCATCGGCCGCTTCCTCCCCAGCGATAGCCGTGCAAGTGCATATAAGAGTATCGCCGCGCGGACCGAATTCGATCGCAACGCGATACTGTCTCGCCCGAGCATAACTACGCATCGATCCCAGCAGTGCGACCCTCCTATTTGTTTAATTTGTTTGTTCGGCGAGTAATCGCAAGATTACGCTTGCACCGGATGAGATTCGAGCATCGCTTCCCCCGTTGCGGAGGGTAAAAAAATCGAATAAAGAAATGATAGCGGTGGGAAGGCAGAGAACGAGGGATGTGGACACGAGAGTAAAGCGACCGCAGCTCTGTAAGCACAGGTTTGGTTGATCGCGGCTCGCGTGCTTTGCTCTAGATGGACACTCGGGCGCAGAGTATAGAAAAGTATGGAAGGTTCGGTTGCGATATAAAACCGAAGAAGACGATATGAAATGCGTGGCTCGATGCGTGGGGCGAGTAACCGCAGGGCGGCCGGGCGCCGGAAGCGGCCGGGGGCTCCGGCTGCGCCCATTCGCTCCCAGGAGTAAAAGTTCAGCGAGCTTATGTTTGCAGGGCTCGCGGGTATTACTTATCATCGTGCGGCACGGAATTGCTGGTCATTAGACGGGGAGACGGCGCTGTCGCTGGCGCGGGCCTAATTATCTTAAAGAAAAGGACTGAATTATAGATGGTGCCATAATGTAGATTATTAAAGTATAATGGGTGGCGGGCGTGTTTGCTCGGCGCTGTAAAAGCTCGGGCGCGGGCGTTAGGGCACAGAAAATGTCCAATTAGTAATGAGAAATCGCAATTTGGTGCGATAGTCGCGGGCGGCTCTCAAAAAGTATTGCGCCCGGCCGATAAGCCGGGCGGCCGTGAATCACGCGACTCGCGGCCCCCGGAAAATAAAGGGAAAGCGATCCGGGAATCAATGCGGGCGGGGGATGCGTGCGGCTGACTGGGGGGAGGGGGCCGCTCGCCCGGGGGCTCGCCCCAAATCCTCTGCCGTATTAATGAGTCGGCGGGCGTCTTGGATCAATCGAGCCCCGGGTATCAGTGGCACGCAGGAGGCGGGCCAGGAGGCGCGTGCGTGCAGAGCCGTGAGCGGGCCGGCCGTCATATATTTTGCATTTTTATTGGCCGGCCCTCGGCTTCCTTGGCGCGTGACACAGTTTATGCGCGGGGGCAGGGGCCTAGCGCCGGGCCTATCGCGCACGAGCATCTTCTTATTTAGGGCTCGCGTGAATCCGCCACGAGGCCGCGGCGAGTATCTGCCGCGAGGA
Organism: Sycophaga agraensis; assembly: GCA_018906755.1. Classification (NCBI taxonomy): domain Eukaryota; kingdom Metazoa; phylum Arthropoda; class Insecta; order Hymenoptera; family Pteromalidae; genus Sycophaga; species Sycophaga agraensis. The sequence goes on from JACCIE010000042.1 coordinate 1,736,428, forward strand.
TCGGCCGGCCGAGGGTCTGCGCCCGGCAGCCGAGGCCCCCGGTGCCCGAGCCGCCGCCCGAGCCGCCGCCCGAGCCGCCGCCCGAGCTCCCGTTTTTATGGGCTCCGAGTGCGATCGTTACTTTGCCTACTGCCGCCTCGGCTCCCACTTCCAGGAGGTGCGACGAGCCTCGAGCGACGCCCGACGAGCGACGTGCTCCGGATCTCCCGGACGACCGAGCCCCAACCCCTCCGCGCCTCGTGGAACTCGGCAAACACGGGCACCTGTGCCCCTATTTCAAAACAATACCCGCTTCTTCCTTCCTTCTTTATTTAGAACGAGTCTTTTCCCCAGCATTATATGCCGTTTAGCACGGCCGACTGCAATGTATTGACTAGTAATTATCAATTTTCGAGTCTAACCGGAATATGTAGATGTGTTTACGTTTTTCTCAACGACAACAAACAAAACAAATAACTACAAAAATAGAATAGAGTGCTGATTAGAGCCATGTTTATAATTACCATAAGCTTGTAGTACTATTAATTAGTTAATAGATAAAAACCAAATAAATATATTGAGTGCAGGAGAGGATGAAGAGCAGCTGGGTTATTTTTGCGCGTTTGTCCAACTATGTATTCATACGAAATGAAAACATTGACAAGATTGCTGCTGCACATTTTTGTTATTCTTTAGCCGAAAAAAGCTGGGGCCGAGAGTGAAAAGTTTTTTTTGTCCAGAGCGCAATTCCTCGAACGTTAATGCAGAGGGATAATGCAGACATGAAGCCGGGAGAAGCGTACATAGGTAATGAGAATGTACATAGCGGGGGCGGTTGGGCGCTATGTGCTTGTCCCTTTGGGCAGAAAAATTCAGATTATTCGGCCAGGGCCAGGGTCTGGCCGGCCCGGTCCGGCCGAGTCCCGGCGGGGTCAATAAAAGCTCCCGGCTCCGCGAGCACCAGAGGAGCGAGGGAGCAGGGGAGAAGAGGAGAGAAGTGGCGGCCACTTAGGCAGGGCTCCCTTTTTTAATTAAACGGCTCACGCGAGGCGCGGAGGTGCGCGCGCAGCCGGGCGTCCAAGGCGGGCAGCGTCGAAAAAGGCAGACGCGAGAATTCCCGACACGCGCGGCCGCCGGTTTAATAATGCAGGGTACACGCGGCCCGGGCGTGGGGGCGCGCGCGCCGCGCCAGGCCAGTGCACCCTCGGAAAACCGACGAAATATAGAGAGGCTGGCCTAGGCGGCGCGCCGGGGCTAAAAAATGAGGGACAGAATGGGATTTGCGGCGACGGCGGCGGCGTCATCGTCTTCGCGTGTAACGTCTTCGTCGTCGGCCTCCTCGCGCTCTTCCTCTTGCTGTCGCTGTAAAACCGGAGGAGAGAAAGTCGTTTAATTTCGTCGCGCCGACGCACTTTGCTCCTCGTAAATATCATAACGCGGAGACTTTTACGAGGCGCTGGGCGCGGGCGGCCCGACGCCCGCCGACGTCGGTTAACGCGCGATAAGAGGATAGATCGTTTTGTGCGTTACATTTGGAGCGGGAGCCGGAGCCCGGGGTCGCCGCGACCGCCGCGACCGCCGCGCCTCCCGGCCTTTTTCTCGCTTAGGCCGCCTCCGAGATTTCCCGCCCGCCCCAGGCCATTAGATGAAAAGCGCCCGATTCCGAGAAGGCCGCCGTGTAGGTCGCGCGGACCTCGGCAAATCGGCGCGCTCGTTGCAGTTTTAGCTTTCCGCCCGAGTGCTTTTCAATTTTTAATATTTCTTTTAACGCCGAATCCAAACAATAAAGCTCCCCGTCAAATTTATTTACGGACTCGCCTCGCCCGTCCGTCCATGCGGCCTGGCTACATCCATCCCCTGCCCCACTGCCTCGCTGGCTCTCGCTCCCGCGTTCGAACACGCACATACCGCAGCCGCGCGCGTAAATAATCTTCCAGTTTTAAATAAAATATTCTTGCCTCCAAGCAAGCCGATACCATTTTCCATAATTATTGTTTTACTCGTGAGTGAAAAGTGCACTGCATTTGCCCAAGCATTAATGTTCATTGCATCATTAAATATATTGTATAAATCAGGAGCAGAAAATACAATTAGTCCATTTTACCGGGATTGCATTAATGTATAGGGGGCTCGAGTAAATTATTCGACCGATGACTCGCTGATTGCGTGACTCGCGGACACGTGTGCTCTGTGTGCCCGCACGCGTCTTTCCCGCGAATCCGGCGCGGCTCCCGCGCTAATAAAAAATAATTGCCGAGCTCCGGGCTTCGTATCGAGTGTCGCGCAGGGAGTGAGCTGCCCGGCTGCTGGGGCGCCGGTCAGGATTAAGCCGAAGCCGAGATCGCGGGCTAATAAAGGGGGCGTGGCGGGGGAGAGGAGCGCAGCCCCTTTTGCCCGCCGCGCGCTTAATTACCGCGACTCTTTTGTTTACAGCCGCTAATGCGGCAGATTCGCGGGCCGGGCGAGTCGAGCGGCTGCCGAGTGAATGATAACGAGCAGAGGTTGGGGAGCGGCTTTCAGGCGGAGCCGTTGTTCCCGTACGCGCCGGGCGCCGCGGCCTCCCATTGGCGCCGCGCGGCATTAACGCACCAAGCCACCGGTCCATTCTCCTCCGCGCCTATTTAGATTCAGCATCAAGTAGCCGTACCTAGGCGCCTGGCTCGCCCGCGCCGCCTTCCCACTAATCGGGAGCATTGTAATTAATTCGCCTTCGGGGAGATCGAGACGTCGCTTTCCGACTCGCTCCCGCTGAGAGTCTTATCTGCGCGATGGACCGGCACAGCAGCCGCCGAGTGCTGACAGACGGCTAGCTGGATCCGCGGGATCCCGCGCGCTACGGCAAACAGGCAGATCGGCTGGCGCCCGGCCCGATAAGGCTCACATAATGTCGACCGATTAAGCGCATTCTGGACTGATAAGGAGCGGGCCGCGGGCGGATGCCCGGCGAACTGCCAGCGGGTAATAACCCGTTTCCCCGCGGTCCCCCCGATTATATCGAATTGTCGAGTGGCTTCTAATATCATCCGGCGCCCCTTGCAATTAAGTCCCTTATCGAGAGCATTAGATGATTATTACGCCTGAATAATTGATTCGCGGAGACAAGATCTTAAGGGGCGGGTGCGGCGGCCGCCGGGGAAGTCGCTCGGCGCTCGGTCCGCCGCGGCCGGGAGAAAAAAGGGCGCGGCGGCGGAGAGGAGGACGAGCGGGAGGCGCAGATGCCATCTGAAATATCATCGCGCTGTTGAACCACAATGAAACCTGTTCTCGCGCGGCGGTGGGCCTGCCGCGCGCTTATCGGCCGGCAGCTCGGGGTCGGAAGTCCGGGGGGCGTTGGCCCGAAGATTATTAGCGAGGGGGGCGGGCTTGAAAAATTGAATCGTCAATGAGCGGCGTCTGGGGGCCGGCCGCGCTCATGAATACGCAAAGCGAGCCGCCGATAAATCTGCGCGCCGGCGGCCCATCAATTCCTCGGCGGCGCTGCGGCCCGCGGGACGACTTCCGAAAAAGGCCTGGGATCCGCGGCCGGTGGCGAGAGAGCGGCCCGAGCCGGGCGAGCGCTTCCCCGAAGCGCCGCGCGGCATTTGCATGGCCGGGGAGGCGGCCGATATCGGTCGCGGCGGCGCGCGTGGGATCTCGCCGCGGCGATGTCCGAGGCGACGCGTGGCGCCTTCCAGGCCCGAGTCCCCGGCTCCCGGGGCATCAGATAGAGCCCTCGCCGAGCGCGCAATTAACAAACTTGCCCGCCTGCTTACGCGCCGTGGCGTTTGTAAAATCGCTCACCTCTCGTGTTATGATTAAATTGCGTGTAATGGTCGGCGGGATTATAATCCGAATCGGGCTGCGTCGCCGAGACCGAGCTTACAAGCCGCGCGTGCGCTAATTGACGCCCAACAGCCGGCTTTTCCTAATTATACCTCATATTTTCATCGAGATTTTCATTCAATATTCTTGGTATATACTTTGCACGGGTGGCGAGTTCCATTATGAGTGTGCCATAGATTGCAGTTTCCATTGTAATGAACCGTACGGCTCGTGGTATTTGGCGCATACAAATCGCGCGGAAATTAGCTCGCTCGCATATTAATGCGCGTTTACGACAGTTTTAATTAGTTGCACCCGAGCGAACCAATAGATGTCGTGTATTTCTTCCGAATGAAATAAAAAAGGAAGAGTCTCGCTTGCAAACGGATATTCAACGACGAACGGTATAGAAAGCAGTGAGTTGGCGAGAAAAGGGAGCCGCGGCGGGGAGCGGCGCGAGATTGGTCCAGTGGAAGCTGTCCGGAGCGCACGCGAGCATCTCGGCGCACGGAAGGTCCGCTCTGGCGGGAGTCGGCGCACGCGGAAGGGGCGCGTGCGAGCGCGCAGAGGACAGTGTCGCGGGAGCGTCGCGTGACGGGGAGAACAATCGGCGGGCGCATCGGCCCGCGCGTACACGTACGCCCGCGGCCCGCGAGTGCGCAAAGTCGTGCGCCGGCTTGAGATGCGCGCGGCGTCGCGGGCTGCCTCCCTGGCCGGCGCGACGCACTCAGCCGAGTGTTTTATTCAGGGGCGTCTGGAGGCGCGTCTCCCGCGCCGCCCGCTTCAGAAGAACTCGTTAGATCGGCGGGGGAGGCCGAGGACCCGTGAATGGCCCCCACTAATTAAGGCCTGCATTAGTGATGACCCGGCGCGCACTTGGCCCTGAGTGCGCTCGGCGGCGCTGCGAGCCGGCTGTGCGCGGGCCGCGGGCGGCAACAGGCACCGGGCGCTTGCCAACCTGCCGGCCGCGAAATCGATCGGCCAGGAGGTGCTGATAGCCCCGGATCCCTCGTCGGATGACGCCCGGCAGACGCTCGAGTTACTATACTCGACTAGCCGGTCTTCCAGTGGCCCGCGTCCACTCCCTCCCCCTCCCTCGGCGGACGGAGGCTTTCCTCGAGGCTGACCCTTGTGACTAATTAAGAATTACAGCTCGCGAGCCTACGAGGAATTTCATTAGCGAAAGATCTCGTTGCATTAAAAGCCGAATAAATTTTTCCTCGAGGACCTTTTCCCGAGCTGATGTAACTGTAAAACCTATTAGAGCTGGCAATATATTACATTGCAACAGCCGGAGAGTTGGCTGACCTTGTTTGCGTCGTCGCCATTAGAGGCGAGATTAGTTAGTCACTTTTTAAGTTTACATAAATCCAAGCGAAGGGAACGTCCGAGTGACGGATGGGGCTTAAATGGGAAGTGGGGGGGGGGAGTCGGGTGAGACAATGCCAGGGCGCTTACACCAGCGTGGCAATGAGCGATGAGCGCGAGCGGCTGATCGCGCGCATAACGACCCGCCGGCTTGGAGGCGCAAACGCGCGGCCGGGAATCGGCGGTGCGGGTGGGGCGCCCGGGCGTACTGGGTCAGAGGCACCGGCTGCGCCGCGCACTCGGCCGCCGGGGGGTAATAATCCACGCGCCCGGAGGATCCGAGATGCGCGGAGCGGGCGGGCGAGTGGGCCCCGCGCGGGGGTCGTTCACCGGCGAGAACGAGTCACGATCGCTGACAGTGATACACGCGATCGTGCCCGCGATATCGTCGATCCACGAGCATCGGATTGCTTTATCTAGCTGCCGTCGCCCGCGGGCGACGCCACCCGGAGCCGAGGCATCGGCGCCCGCCGGCGCCGGGAGCGCTAATGTCCCCGCGAGGGCCGCCTCATTAATAACGGGCAGGCCAACTTTTCCGCGTGACTCGGCGGATCGGGTCCGGGCAGAGCCCCCATCGGCCCCGGATCCCCTCATTTCCACGCGCGGCTTTTTCTCCCCCGGAATCCGGGAGAGCCGAGCGGCGGGCGAGAGCTCGCTGCCCACCCGCATCATTTCTCAGGGGCTCGCGGCTACGCGGCCGCCTCTGCGCCTTAGAACGAGCACCCGGAGCCCCGAAGGCTGCCTGCCCGACTGCCCGGGGGGAGCCGGCTTTCTTAATCATCGGGCGGAGCCGAGGACGGAGACGCGGACAGGCCGGTGGGCTATCGGTCAGTCGGCTCGCGGCCAAGCCCGGGGCCGCGGACGGCTGCCCCGGGAAACGGGCCGCGATCGGCTTCTATTCCCGGGCGGCGGGGACACAGCCGAGGTCTGTGCGCCCGCGTCGCTCCGCCGGCCGTGGCCCCACAAGACTTCTTTGTCCGCGCGTCCCCGCGAGAAGAAAGACGCCTCTGGCCAGCTAGGAGTCGCGCGCGGCCGAGCGAGGAAAAGCGATGGAAATTTTATGGGCTAAGGTCCCCGCGGTCTTGAGTGTCCGCTTGATTAACGGCCTCGGCGTATTTTCGTCACTCCGTCCTTCGGGCGCTTTCTTTCGTTTGTCCCGGCGGGGCCTCGGCCGGGGCTCCGGCAGCCCGTGTACGCGCCTTCCCCGGAATTTCCATTAGGCAGCGCGATAAAACAGCGAGCGGTGGCGTGGGCGCGCGGCGCTTTTCCTCCCGGCAGAGCCGCGCCCGGCACGCCCCGGTCCGGCCAATTAAATTGTTACTAAGTAGGGAAAAGAGGACTTTCATCGATGCAGCTTGTGAAATACTGCCGGGAGGAAAGCAGTGTACAATTTCCCCCGGTATTTACCCCGGCGGTTTTAATTCCCTCTACTTAGCCTCTCCAAAGCAGACCTTTAATGAGCGAGCCGCGGCATCGGGGAGCTAATAAAAAGCGCGGGCCGCGAGAGCGGAATAATTAGCTCGTGCAACGTAACGCCAAGCCGGCCCGGCCTAATAACTATTTAAAAGGACCCAGTGCATAATTGGGCAGGGCAATCGCATAATGAGATGCTGCGCCGTGCTCGCGCAGCCGCGCTGCGGGGGACCTGGGGGAAAAATCGTCGTCGCTCGCTTTGTCTTCTAATTGCGCGCGCCCTCGCGCTCGGAGCGCCGGGAAAAAAGGCTTTTCCCACAGGGCGCGCTCCTGGGCCCCATAGCGCCTGGGAGTTTGGCCGAGTCGCGCCCGCCGCCCGCCGCCCGCCGCTCGGCGCCCGGCGCCCGGCCCCTCCCCTCGGCCATTCGATCCGCACTCGGATCCTGTACCTCGCTTTGTCCCGCGGGGCGACAAGTCGCACTCAAAACCGCTCGAAAGCCGTCAAGACGGGCCTTTTTTAGTCGCCCGGCAAACTCGTTTCGGCGCGCCGGAGCTAACCGCGAGATCGAGCGGGCGCCGAGCTAGTGTAGGGCGCGCCCGCCTCGCCGCGGCATTTGCGTAACGGGCATTTTTCACCGAGCTCCTTTCATTTATTTCCTCCGGCTTTCTTACTTACTCGTTGAAAGATTTGCGCGTGTCCGATCCTATCGCTACTGTCAGAGCAGCCTTTATCTTCTCCATCGATCCGGATATCTTTGAAAAATTCCCCTTGTATAATTTGTCGTTCGAACACGCCGATAACAATTTTCCCCCTTCAAATTATAAAGATACTGGCAAAAGTATCATAATGAGATGTATATAATAAATAGCAACCTGTTTTATAAGTGAGATAAATTGGAATTTCGTAATATTTTTGAATCTAATTCTGTTAAACAGCCAGTCGAGCCCGCGAGCGTACGAGTATTTCTCGGCGCTTATCTATTAATTTTCATATCGCCGCGGACTACTGCTTTATTCGGTTTTATTAGCTAGTGTAAACACTGGCCGATAAGATCTAAGCATTCAGTCGTTAAATGTATCAACGTTAAAACCCTTAACTGCTTTCATCATTGTCGATGAAATATTATTTAATTATACAAATACAATTTGAGCGAAGGATTCCGACGGCGATAAAGCCAGGCAAGGTGCCTAGGAGCCGCTAGGAGCAGCTAGGAGCCGCTAGGAGCGTGTCAAAACGCCAACACTCGCTAAAAATAGACCCGTTCGATAGCATTTATTTTAATGCGCTGCAGCGTTTCCTGTCCCAATAAGACCGAGGCGCGCACGCGCGCAGGCGGTGGTAATTTATTTTTATTGCGGCGCAGTCGCTTGGCGCCGCGAGGCCTCAGAACTCGAGGGCGCATCGCGACTGACAAACAAGCGGCGAGCGCAGTTGCGGCTCACCCTCGCCGCGGCCCGATCATATACCCCGGCCTGCAGGCCGCGCCCCGCCCGCGAAAAACGAGAGTGCAAATATCGCGCACGATTCGCGTCGCGAGTGCGCGCGCCTTCCGTAATGGCCCCGATATGAATATAAATGTATGCAAATAGGGGCCTGCGAGAAAGGAAAGCAGCGCCAGCCCCGACGCCACAGCCGCGCCATTATTCCGAGGTAACGAACTCGCCCGAGCAGACCGCCTAATTGGACCTTTCGATTGGTAATGCGGGCGCATCGGGTGGAGTCGCGAGGAAGCCAAGCGGCCGGCCCTTATCACCGCGCGGCCCGATACATTCGGTCGGGCGCCGGCGCTCGAGGGGCCAGGGCCGGGGCGCGGGACGCCCCCCGCGGCTCGCGGCTCGCGGCTCGCGGCCCGCGGGAGCACCCGGCTAATGGAGGCGCCGGCTGATAAGCCCGAGTGCGGCTGCCGGCCCGGCCCCCGGCGCATTAAAAGCCCATTATCGGAAGATGGCGTGCGGCTAATTGCGCCCGACGCCCGGCATAGAAAAGTGCTAAAGCGGAGACAAGTGCAACATTGCGCGAAGATTAGTGTCGGGCGCTTAGCGACTGACGGGGAAAAATGGATTCGCGCGCGGGAGGCGGGCAGGCGCACCGCGCGCCGCGCACGCGCCACACGAGGATAATTGCGATCGCAGATAATAGGTTCGAGGAGATCGCGGCGCTTTATAATGCGAAATAAGGCTATGCCTCGGGCGCGAGGAGTGCGGGGACTGCGGGGGAGCGGCGCGGAGGAGGGAATCCGCGCGGGAGTCATTTGGCGGGGCCCCGGGGGAGGCCGGCCCCGGAGCCGCGGGGGACCTGGCCGGCAGAGGTTGCGCGCCGAGGCCGGCCCGGGCGTTCCGCGCGCGCCTCCGCGGCTGCTTCTTCAACTATTAATCCTCGTAATGAAGGCTTCGAGGCTTTCTCCGCGCGTAATGAAGAGCATTCCCCGGGCTCTTAGGTGCGCGGGCGGCCCGAGTACGGCCGAGTAATGCAGTTAGGCGCGTGCATTGTAGAACGGCTGCGGGTCGTGAGAGCGCGCCCCGAGTCCCGACTGCCGGCGGCGCGCACAAAGGACGCTCCGACGGCGAATTATTCATCGGCGATCGCGGGGGACATGATTCGCGCGCACGGGCTCCGGGTCACCTGCCCTGCCGAGCGCCCCGCTAGGGCCGCTCCTGGGCCCGCTCCTGGGCTCGCTGCTGCCCCGCACCTGCGCCCGCGCACACCGAGCCGGCGCGATGCTTTTGAAAGGCGCTTGCCTGCTTGCGGCCCGCCCCCGCGCCCGCCAGGCCCGCTAATCCAGGACTTCCGGCTCGGCGCGCGCGACAGATTGAACGGCCCAGGCGAGGTGCAGCCCGCCAGCGTCCCTGCCATTGCCGATGCATCGGGCTCGATGGCTCGATTCAACGATTGCCGCGGGAGATGGGGCGCGCGTGCGCCGCCGGGCCCGAGGCCCCTGTCGGCGGGTGCATGCGCGATGCGCCTCCACGAACGGTAATGAAGAGTTCAGCCCCGGGAAATCTTAATCACGGCGCCGCCGCTGCACGAAGCCGCCCGCCTCGAGGAGTCGAAGCAATCCCGGGCTCTACTCCAACCAGCCTCCTACCCAACTCCCTCCCTTATTCCTCCTCACGTGCAGCCCTCCGATAATCAATTTGTCGATCCTCGAGGTACAATTTTCCATTTCCTTCCCGAGCGGATTAACAAGCCCCTGCAGCCTTTCCAGTAGACCCACGCTTTTTAAATAAATTAAATCCAACTATTCTTTTCGTGAAAAAGTTATCGATGTTAAATTAATGCTAAAAATGTTACCCGGCTGATAGTCTTGTGCATCGTTGGTGCCTCGATATTTGGACAATAAAGCGCTTCCCAATGATGGACGCAAAAATCCACTGGGATCGAAGGATGTGGTTGAAATTCGAAAAGGACAAATGCTACATTGAGCCGTTGAGGGAACAGTATAACCGCGGGAAAAAAAACTTGTACATAAATACAAATGCAGGTTTTGAAGAATGGAGACTCGTTAGTTACATTGGGGCGAGGGGCCGAGGTGGGCCGGATTGGAAAGCGAGGAAATACCAAGACTTGAAATTGACACAGTGGCGAGCAGTTGGAGGATCGGGTGTCGGAGCTTTGTCGGGATGCTGCGAAGCTGCAGAAAAAGAGAGCGAGCCCGAGGTCGAGCTGAGCACACATGGCGAACCACATGATCTCCTGGGCGCCGCCCCGCTCGAGTCGTTATGGCCCTAGCGTAGGGCGCGCGCGACACGGCGACACAGAGCCCAGCGCGGGCTGTCCCCTTTCCAGAAAAAAAGAAAGACGGAGGGGGCTTTGGGTGCACTCCGTGCAGGACAGGTCGAGCGGAAGAAGCCGTTTAGGAGGAGGAAGAGCCGGCGGCTTTGTGTGGCCCGGGGCGAGTGGACCGGCGAAATGTACCTTGCGGCGCACGTGGGTATCGCTTTCGGCGCGCGCTCGCGGGATAAAGGCGGCCCGAGGCCGGCGGGCCCGGATTACAAGGTGTTGCGTGAATGGGCGCGCGCGCCCGACAGCTGGGCCGGCGCGCAAATCCCCGGGAGCGGCGCACAGGCCGAGGGCCGCCATTTCACGCTAGGCGGGCCGCGCGCCCATAATGGCCCCGGCCGCGGGGACGGGCCGCGGGGCTCCTTTTCTCCCGGCTGGCTGCCCGTCCCTCGCGGAGAAAGGCGCGGCCGCTGCATTATTTATAGAGACCTGGCGACATTCACGGGCCCAGTGAATATTTGACGGCGCTCCAAAATATTAGGAGCGCTGCGGGGAGGATTATGCGGAGCGCGGCCACTCCGCCGCGGCCCGGGAATTCCTTTTACGCGCTTCCCATTCACCTCGGCCGGCTCCTCCTTCCTCCCGATTTACGACCCGTCCCAACTGCTCGCCAAGCCCGCAGGGCTTATTTGGCCTTATTAGACCCCGGGCCCCCGCCCGAGAACTGCACTACGGCCATTTCCAAACTTTTTCCGACCACTTTTCCCTTTGTGGGCGCAACCGCAGTCGAACAGTGGCCATCGAGGGCCTCCCGAGGGCGTCCCGGCCCGCGCCCCTCGCCCCTCGCCCCTAAGAACCCCTCCAAGGCGCCTCGCCACACGCCGGCCAACCTCCGATAAACCACTTTCATTCCACGCCGGCACAACACCCGGGGCCAAATGCCCGAGTAAATGCCTCCCCGGCAACGCCGGCACTCCCCGCTAACCTCCTGTCGAGGTACAATGTATACGAGAGGCTTGCGGGCGCCTTGGATTAATAAGGAACTGTTGATTAGAAAAGCAACGGTCAGGTCGGGCGGGGGGTTAGGACTGCGGCGCACGCACGCCACCTCCAAGTGCTTGATCAACTCGAGTGGCCTTTGGAGCCCAAGGGCTTTGCCAGCGCTGGCGCACCCGCCCTCGCCGCTGTTTGTTATTGCGCTCCGTCGACGTCCAAAGCCGCCCTGAGCTTCGCCCTCGCCCGCGCCTCGCCCGCGCCTCGCTTGACAACTCCAAAGTGGCTCTCGGCCTCGGAAGGGACCCAAGCCGTCCACGGCCCGCGTGTCCTGAGGGTCGCGCGCCCGCGAGCCGCCCGCTAATGCGATTACCCCCACCGGTCGCACGCCCTCCTTGCGCTCCAAAGCTGCGCCCGATTAATCCTTATCATCGCCCGGGCACGGGGCCGGACAAGATGGAGGGGGCCACGATGCGAGTCTCGATGGGCCCGCATGTAGCTGCCAGGGCCGTCATCCATTAGTGCCCGCGACCACCGCCGCGGACATGGACCCGCGCGCCTCCAAAGACCGACCTCCGGAAAAACTCTGATTAAACTGTCAAAACAATGAATTATTGACTAGCGACGATTGAGCTTCCCATTCGCTAAGCTAATGTCATTATTTATAACATTCAATAGAGGCAATTATACCCGGGTCGAGCATTCTTGCGGGATGCGTTGCACGAAGAGCATCGAGTTCCCAGTTGCCAATTGTAACCATGATCGCACCAGATTACGCCTCCTCTCGGTTCATCCATTTTCACTACCACCCGCGTCGACTTGCACTCAACTCGCTAATAGCTCGCCCGTCTCACCGATTCTTTATTTATATAATACCCACTATAACTAACTTAATTGATACGCATTAGTTTTCCAGCTATTATTTATACAGGAATACCCTTAAAACCCTCCCTTGAAGCATATCCAACATACATAAAATCGATAATTTTTTCATTTAATTTAATATCAGTTGAGTACGGATCCAACTGGACAAAGGGCTCTTTGAATATAATAGCAGCCTTAATATTTGTAAATTTAATTAATTTTCATTTGTCGAATAATTATTGTTCGAGCTTTATGAACTATTTATTCTTGAAATCCAAAGGAAAACGCGATGAAATAATATCTGCAGCTTTGTACAGTAGACTGTGCTTCTGCTATTCTTATGGACGGGGGAAGGAGAGTCAATTCCCCTTGCGAATAGCATAATACACAGCCGCAGGGGCCGAAACGAAGAAAGGGCAAAGGTGCGAATAATTTGGTTGGCTTAGGGGAGAGAGAGAGAGAGAAAGAGAGGGAGGAAGGAGAGTCGGGAGGAGGGCAAGGCAACAGCCTGGGCTTTCGATCCTGCACCGAGGCTTTCCTTTCGAGTTTCGCTGTGGAGCTCGCGCGCACCAACTGAGGAAAGCCAACGCTCCGCAGAAAAAACAGAACGTCTTCCTCCTTCTCAATGCGGCTGAAATGAGAAACGAAAACAAGGACGAAAGGTATCGGGCCGACTCTTCGTTTCCTCCGCCTAGTGCACCTAATGAGCTTACAGCTTGCCGGAGCGAACCGACCGGCGCGGTATTCTACCTAGCTTTATCTAGCTAAATCCTTTTATTCCCGCAATAATGAATGGGAAACAAAAGACTATATATAACCCGGGCTCAAATTGAATATATGCGGGGGAATGAGGTCAAAGAGAAGCGCCTAATATTTCGAAATAATTTATCATCCGCAGTAAAATCAAAAGGGAATTTGAGTGCACGATTGCGGCAAAGTGGCAGCCCTGAAGGAATGACTTCGTTGCTGCAAGCCCGCGACCTGCACTATGTGCAATTTTCTCGTAAAAAAGAGTTACCGGATAAAGGGAACCGGATATAGATGGAGAGCTGAAAGAAACCGGCAGTGTGTGCTTTCTTTTCTCCCCTGGTCCTCTGAATCGGAGCTCTTTCATCTTATTCCAGGCCAAGGGACATTGGCAAGCGGAGGCTGTGCGCGGAACCTCGGAAGTCGGCCGAGGAAGATTCCTAATGCGCTGCAAATACAAATGCGCCGGCGAATCGGACCGACCGATCTTTCTCCCTCTTTGCTTCCTCTCTCCGTAGGCAATTATCCGCACTACCTTTGCGACACATTCTTTCCTGGTTCCCTTTATCCCTCTCATTTTTTGCGTCTTATTCAGCTACGCCTCTACAATACTCGTATACTTTTTTTGATTCTGCTTGAGCCCAAGCATCTTTTTCCGGGTCCTACCATCTTTACCGCAGGTTCCCTGTCCCTTGGCCTACGATTTTCCACCTGGCCACAACCTTTAGAGGAAACAAAAATCCTCTGTTCATAAAAAGCTACTTCCATTCGAAATATAATTAGGCCGTTCTTCCAGTTTTATGTGTCTCTAAAGAAGCTCCCGTTTATTTATTTACTTTGATTTACCGCTTTCAATGAGTGTGTTGCCGCGAAGCGAAATAAAAACTTTATAATTCAGATTGGGGTATCTTGATCCTGGTCACTCGGCTTTTACAAGTGCATTCGAAGAAGCGATCGAAGCGAAGGGAAAGCCCCCGACGGACGCTCAATGCATTTTTTATACGGCAATGGCCGAGTTGGAGTCCGGGTGCCCTATCTCGGATGCATCTGTATTGGGGAGACTCGGGGACAAAAAAAGCTATTACCGTCATGCGTGCGCGTCTCGGCTCAATTACGGGAGAAAAGGCCCGGCGATTCCCCATTGTTCGGCGTATCGCAGTCAGAATCGGTCGGGGCCAGAATATCGGTACGGCGGCGGCGATGGCGGCGGCACGGGCGTCCTCCGGAGGCCGGGAGCGACGCGCACGGCGTATAATCCACGCGCGGCTCTTTTTTCTCGGAATCTCCTTATTTCCTTTGAGCGCGATCGTGGTACTCCCGCATCGGCGCGGCTCCTCTCTCCCGGGGCCTCGCTCCGGGCCGGTTTCCCGCGGCAGGGACAAAACGAGCGCGGCGCCCTATCTCGAGACGAGATCAAACGGTTGCGCGCGCGGAAGAAAAGTTTTTGGGCCGCGGCGCGACGTAATCTCGGCAGAGCGATCGGGCCACCGCGGCACCTACGTCGCGCGCGCCCCGCGGATCAAACGCCCGCGAGGGGAGGGCTTTAATCCACTTACGCGAGAGGCGCAAGTGAGCCTCTCGCGGAGCCGTCTCCCGACGAAGGGGACCGCGCGGCCCTGTTCGCCGAGTCCCACGCCAGTCCCGCGCCCTCTCCGGACCCCAGATCCTAATCGAATTGGGCTCTTTCCTCTCCGCGCGTGCCCAGGGCCGCCGCGGGGAAGAAATCGCCGGAAAGTCACTCGGTTAAATGCGGACGAATTGAATGTTCGGGGGGCTTGTCACGGAGCCTGCGACCCCGCAAGCCCCTGCGGCCCGGCGGGCTCAAGCGACGAGCCGACGTTCCCCCACCGAGCTACCGATGATAATGAGGGGGATTCTCCGCAAGCAGCGGAGTCCTGCGCCAGCTCCTGCCTGTCCCACTCGTCGCAGCTCCTCGCGCGCGCCCAATGCCCTTCCTTCCTTCCCTCGGCTTCGCCTTTTCTCCCGCACTCGTTAGCCCGATATACTTTTCACATGTGCCCACGGCCGGATTATATCCCTCTAAGTGCACTTCTCCGCTAATGGTGATTAATGAAATTATCCTCCCTGAGTATTCTTCTCTGCGCAGCAATTTCCCCGCTTCCATTTCTCCCATCTATAACTTTCGATTGTTTACACGAGCCTACTTATTTTCTATGCGATCTAACTTTATACCGCTCTGACTCATCCTCCAAAAGTTTTCCTTCAAATATCCTATTAGATTTAATTAACGCGATTATATTTGCGGATATATTTATTTAAACAAAAGAAATTGGAATCCTTACCGTGTGTTCTATTAATTTATATTATTGCGTAGGTATTTTTTTGGATCGAATAATTCCAGTATCAACAATCTCAGAAAATATCAGGCGTAAAGTGCACAAAAAAGCTTACGGTGTAAGTAAACTCGCGACCTCTTCAAACATTATCGTCACAGAAGAGAAAACAATGGGCCAACCGTTCGGTGAAAATCAGTATCGCTCCGAGCTAGATCTTAAGAAAAACTCAACGCGCAAGAATCTCTTCGCGCGGCGGAAGGGAAAATAAAAGCTCTCGCAAGCGGCCCCTCGAGCACCTCGAGGGCGCAGGACGAAATTATCGGGGAAACTACGTTGCCCTCGTCTTTTCGAGAGCGAGAAAGCGGGTGAGACAGAGAAAAATCGAACCGAGGGGAAGGAAGTGAAAGAAATACAAGGCGAGGGTGGCGCGAAGCTTTTCCGCCGAAAACCGAGGGGGAAGTCACAAGAGGGAATAAGGAAAACCAGAGCGGGAATCGCCCGCGGCTCTTGTTCTTCCAGCCGTCGCCGAGTCCTGCAAGAGGACTCACGCACCTCGGGAAATTGCTTCAGTGCACTGACCCTTGAAACTAAGCAGTTGGCCCACCGCAGGCTCCTTATTGTGCGTACTCTGCTTGATATTTGATTAAAGTTAACTCGATTTTCCCGCAAATGCCTACGCAGCGCGTCAGACTTAACCGTGCATGGAGGGAGCACGAGAGAAAAAACTTTTCGACGAGATTAGGGTTACTTGTAAGGAATTCGGCTCCCTTTGGGAATTAAAGTGCGTATCCGAGTCTTCTTCGCAGGGTGCGGGTAGTTATGGTCGATGATAAACCGGTCGGAGGTCGGATAGAGAAAAGTTATACCTCGAATTAATTTTATCGGCTCCTTCCGAGTGCCGACCACGATGGCGCGATGGCGCGGGTGGATCGCTACCTCTTTCCGGGATTCGTTTTACGCTTCGTTAATTAGTCACATCGAGTGGAAACTCTGGAGTACCAGGCTGCCTCTCTATCCTCTGTTCGAAACGAGAAGAAAAACGCTGCCTTCCTCCGGAGGGCTTCTACTTTAGCTCCGAGGCTAGTTAAGGGGCTCGGGTGGCTCGCTAAAAAATTACGAGTGCGAGATTATAATGGCCCCAGCCGAGACCCTCATAATGTATGATAATGCGATCCAGGCGGGGACAGAACCGATCGATCATTCCCTAACGCCTGGCTGGAAAAATATTTTTATATTAAGGTACTTTGCACCTAATTACATAAAAATCTATCATTGTTGCTAGAAGATTTTGTCTTAAAAATATTTATATGTAGAACACATTATTCTAATTTAATTATTCTTGCCTTTGTCGTAGAAATATATTAAAAAAAACGTAAATAAGTACCACATTGTGTTAAAGGTTCAAAATTACACATCATCCATTTACTTTTTGACTTTACAGTAGGGTTTTTGACACAACCTCTACCTTTCACTTACTCCATCAGATGAGGAACCTGGGATTTAGGAAATGTCTTACAATGAGTAGGCTCTTATCTTTCAGATCGACTTCAGACTGTTAATGATCGATAGGATAGGTTTTCTTCGTTCTGTACGAGTATGGAATTCCCTTAGGGTACCTTTATTTATATTCAAATGACCTAAAGAAGACATTTGGCTGAGCTAGTGTATCAAATATCTTCTCTATGCAGACAATCTACAAATCATTCAAGTTTTTGAAAATATCTAGTTTCGGGAACAAAATATGCTATTTGATTTGCAATCCCTTTAAAATTGAACTCTGCATAGTCATTTTGTATTGAATATGAACAAGGTCATTTTAATTTAAACAACTGTAGTATTTGTGTAATATTTAGTTGTATAATATATTTCTAAATACTTCACCATTGCAAGTCAATATTATATTTTAATAAAAGGTTTCAATAAGAAATTAAATAATTTTTGAACGCACGCATTAAACATTATTTGTTCTTCAATTATTATTTATGTGCTGGGTCAAATTACTTTTAATAAACAAAGCTTTGTTAATATTACAAATTTATTGAAGTTTATCACATGTAGAATTATGTACGCATATATTTAATTATCATTATATAACCAATACTATTTATGTTTCTGTTCAATATTTATCCAATTCGTATACCAAAATAGTATGCTTTATATTAACTAATTTTATAACTACCTCATTTGTATTTATAAATTAATATTACAGTATTTTAGTAATTTACAAAACATTATACAAGCTTTAAAATGTAAGCAACGATAAATGTACGTTTCTATTCAAAGGGCTTAATTAAAGCGATTTTTTGCTAATTTATGTCTAATATACTTGAATTGTTTCTTTTACTTTGGTAGCAATATTGCAAAATGACTTCAATGAGTCTCTCGTAACTATAAAGTGTCCGCACCTAACAAATGAGAGAATTCCAAGAATTTTGGCGGTCGGGTAATATAGTTAATGGTATAGTTTCATGGAACGACATGAATTCAGACATACCGAATGGAGCCAAGTACGTAATTTATACAAAAGCGGGGGCAAACTACTTATCAAAGGAGGAATGTGTTCGCGCATTATTTAGAGTAACTCTCAGTAGTGCAATAATCCTGGACCCGATAGGACCGACTAGAACACACTGGGAAGAGATAGCAATCAAGAACATCGATCGGCACTAACAGATATAAATATAAGTAAATAGCACAAATACCGTTTATCTTTATAACTTTATATCTTTTCAAGATTAGGCGGGAAATTACGATGCTTGGGCTTTATCGGCAAGCCAATGATTAAATGTAATTGTAAACACGCTTTTCTTATTTTCGGATCGAGCGCGTGTTCAGATCGTAACTAAATTCTGTTTGCGCCGGAGAACAATACTATATTTATTAATATTCAGTATTATAAAAATGTACTTGTGTTGTTGCCAGAAAAATTTCTTGCTTTTTGAGGTAATACAAAGTGATTATGCTTTGCGTATATAATTTATTCATGTATAAAAATTGTGCTGTCTTCATTACGTATTGTATTTTGATGATTTTTGTTTGAATTTCCATTTAAATTACTCCTTTTGCGCAGTAAAGGATATTCTTAGTCAGGAAGAAAGACAGGAGTACTTTTTAAAAGTGAGATCACTTGGGATCGTTGACGCAAAATGGCCAAATAAAAATCTCATTTTCGGCAAGCCGTTTGTTTTAAGCAGCAGGCGTAGTTTCTGCAGAGTAGGTGTAATAAAAAAGAGACGGAAAGAAATGAGTCGGCATTATTCGAAAGTGGAAAGGGGACGGGGTAGAGAAGGGGTGTGGGGTTGATCACTGGCTGCCTAAGAACAAAGAGCCTGCACGGTAGGCGAAATTGCGAGAGCGAATCTTAAGGTGTACCTTTCGAGAAAGAAGGATAGAGTGTATAAAGGGCGGTGGGTGCGTTCGCGCCATTACCGTGTATCGAGCCATTACTTACAGATAGAGGATGGGTCGGTGGGGGCGGCGCTCAGATATCGTGCGCTCGCAGCCGGTGCCGAGTCTCGAAACTTTCCTGATTACCGAACTTTTCCGATTCGACGAATGACCGGCAATTTGATCAAACCCCGCTGGCGGCGCGGCAGCGGGCCGCATGAGGCGGAACAGGGTTCGCGCGCTCTCCAGCGACGCGGCCCGTGTAATGGCCTCTATATCGCCAACTTCCCCGCGACTCGCGCCTCTCCTCTTCCTGCGTAGCGCACCCGACGCGCACGCTGCCCCCCAACAAAGTGGTTCACGCGGATGTTCCCGGGCCGCGGCCCCAATAATCGCTCGCAAAAATATTGTTGCGAGAATGTTTGGCATTTGCATGCCGGGGCCGCGCGCAAAATGTTAAGGGGGCATTAAAAGTCGAAACAAAAGTGGAGCGAGCCGTGCGTGCGTATACTAGCCGATAGGGCTGTGTAGCGGCAACGAGCCCCGCAATCCCCTGGAGATTGTTGGGAGCCGGTGATGCGAATCGCGGAACGAGGAAACGCGGGCCGCCGCGATGAAAGGGCGGCCGATAAAATTTGGGCCGGGCGGAGCGGAACGGGGAAGGCCGAAGGCGCGGGCGGCGCCGGGGCAGCTGCCGGGAAAGCGCCATGTAAATTACTCGGTAGAGCGGCAAGTTTTTGCGCGCGGCGCACTTTTCGCCCCGAAAGCCGAGGTCGGGCGGTGCAATTTGGCGGGGCCCGGGTCGCGGGGCGCCGGGGTGCGCCTTCTTCTGGCAGCTGTCGCTCCGGGCGGGCAAGCGAGCCGGCAACCGGAGCCAAGGACCCTTTAATTCGCAGGGGCGTAATGAAGTCGGCTCGGGAGCGGGGGCGGCGAAAAAGCCCAGTGCGTGCCGCGTCGGCGACCCTTTTTGCGCTCGCGGGGCCGGGGGCCGCTCGGAGCCGCTCGAATTAGCGGACAAAGGGGCGCCGAGCGCCCAAGATAATAGATTAAAATTCTAGAAGTCCATGCTAAGCGCTCGTTACCCTTTCTAGGTTTTTGTGCCACCGGAGCTTTTTGCCAATGGAGCCCGCGCCATTCTTTCTCCGCTGCTCCCTTTAGCAGCCTTGAATCCAAATTAGACGGCTCCACCGGCGGATCGCGCCAAAAACTCGGGCCGAGCGGTAGCCTTAAGGGCGTTCATTTCAGAGTTCAGGCCGAGCGGCTCGCTTCTTATTTCCTCTCATTGGCTCTCTCGGGGCAGGTAAAGTAGCGACTCCTCTGTAAAGTAGCTTGCCCGGCAGAAAAAGTCTGTAACGGCGCCGGAGAATTATCGGGCAATTCCGATAGCGTTCGCGCTCCCCGCGGGTTAACATAGGCGAGAGGCCCGGGCCGGGAGCGGAGGAGGGAGTTCCGCGGAGTACCTACGCCGAGCGGCGGATGTGGCGCGAACGCCGTCGTCGGAGCTGGAAACTCGGGCGCGCTTTCGGCCGGGTCCGTTGCGATTTAAAAGGAGCCCGATTCGCACGTGGGCCGCGGCCCTGGCACCCTGGCTTCCGAGCAGGCTCCTGCCCCTTCCGCACGTACGCGGCGTCCGCGCCGTATCGCAGCCGGGCGAGCCTTCCGAGCGAGCGACGGCTGCGGCCGCGACGAGCCGCACATACGAGATTTACGCTCTTGGAAAAGCCAATTGTACCGAATCCCCGGGGAATTTACGAGTGCGCCCAAGCGAGCTATAGTCGGGGGCAACGGCCGAAAAAGGGCCGATGAATCTCAAGTAAAAGCGTTATTAATTAGGAGAGATAACATTAACATCGGCGGCGCATTCGCTACTCTCCGCGGACTCGTTAAAACGTCCCATATATTCTCACCGGCAAGCGAGTAATACGCGGCTAATGTGCATAATTGCACGTCGGCGCATTGTATAGTGTGCCGCGCCTCGCAGCTTCCGCTCGCGTCTCTCTCCCGCTCTCCTGCGCCCGAGTAGAAGCTACAGGGACCCAACTATTTATGAATTAATGTTCCCGGTGTAATTGCCCAAGTAGCAAGTGTTGATAGTGCATCATTGGTTAATTTGTTCGTTAGGGCCTCTACGATTTATCTCTCTTAGCGCCTGCCGCTCAGTGCATCTGTAGATACAACTATAACAACTACTGGTGGGACTACCTTCTAGCGTTAGTGCCCCTTTCACGCCGCGCCTCGGAACTTTTGAGCGAGAAGAAGCAACTGTAATCAGCTGCACTTTACACACCTTGCCAAATATATTTCATCGCTGGCTCGACCAGTTTTGTACTGTTCCGGTTATATCTAGACCGTACGTAACAGAATCTATTTGACGGATTTTGCCATTGTCCGGATTATTGGCATTATTCGAGCGAGAGCAAGAAGAAGGTAAAAAACTAATAATTGCTTGTCCTATGGCCGCGTGGACTTGCTTTACACCAGCTTTGACATAAATGGGTTAATACCTTAGGCACTGTAGCGCGTTACGGAAATATTGCTGTGTTCGTTCGCTGTATCGATCTATGTATCAGGAGGTATTAAAGAGCAACATTGCATAGATGTCCGTTGTAGCCGAGTTGGAATAACAAACGGTGGGGTTAGGTGGGCGAGGTATCGGGCCGGTAGTAGAATGACAGAGAAATCGTCGCTTTCAACACGACTGGTTGACTAGGCGGCGCTGGGCTCGGGGCTGGACGCCAGGCGGCCGCGGACCGCCAGTCATTTGTTAAGCCGTCAGTTGCAACTCCTTGGATAAATGCTCGCGGTATTTGAGGGCAGACTCGGTAGTATCGGGCATCGAGGGGCCGCCGAGTCTGGCCGTCCGAAATAATTGGGCGTATCGTCCCGGGACGGTTGATTTACAGGGATCCGCCGGGCCGCAGTGTGCATAAGGAGGCGGGCGGCGCTAAAGGGCAAAGGGCCCCGATGGATCAGGCCTAATAACACGGGATTTGTTGTTCGGCCCTGGGCGCCCTCTAATCCCGCCAGCGGGCGCAAGCGCGTCAGGCCCGTAACGAGCCTCTAGCCAACCGCCAATTAAAAGCGGCGTTTATTAGAGGGCCGGAGAAGGCCGACGGGGTCCTGCCGGACTGATCAGTTATTCGACGGCGCGGTGCTCGGCATCGTAAAAGCTCCCGAGCCCAAGGGCTTTGTGGGGATTTCCACGCGGATGAGGCTCGAAAAGTGTGGCGGGCGCTATCTGGGCTTCCGGCCGAGCGCCGCCCGGCGGCATCGGTCTTCGTTAGCCGATCTTCGATCTCGGAGGTTCGATCTGCCGGGGGCGAGGCCGGGGGTTCCCCGATACGCAGGGAGCAGGACGGGGAGCGGGACGGGTGTCTGCCCCGGTCCTCGGCCCCGGCGACGCCTCGAGGCGCTGCGATGAGGAACACGGCCGCGGCGTGTTCGCCCAAGATTTATTCGCTTATTAAACCTTTTACGGATTATAAAGTAAGTCTCGGGGCGCATTTGAGGCGGAAGCGGCCGTTAAAGAATTATATTAATCTTGCGCGAAGCCGATGGCTCCTTCGCCCCCATTTAATCGGCCCGTAAAAGCTTTCATTACCCTAAGCAGTGCGGTAAGAGCGGAGGGGAGGAAGAGGAACACAGTCGTTTAATGGAATTCGGATTGATGCACCGGCGACGCCACTCTTAAACTTCCGGCTTAGGTGGCTTCCTGCCGCGCGCGTACAGGCAGATCGGCCGCCTAGACAAACAAATTAGGGGGAAGTGCGGCGGGCGCCTCGGGAATAGCTCCGAGTCGGCCTTCAAATGTTTTAGCGGCCGTATTTTTTCGTGTCACTCGGCTTCCCCGAGAGACCGCTAGAAGTTGGGAAGGAGGCAAAATGGAGCAGTGGCCTATAATAACGGCCGAGGAAACGCCCGAGCCCAAGGCGTTAGAGTCTCATTTAGTATAAAGCCCGGAGAAGTCGAGTGGCGACGCGGTAAACAATCGGAGCCACGTTACAGCCTACATGGCGTCATGCGGAGGCAACTTTTGTCTCCGAGGGCCGAGCTGTCGCCCCGGGAAAGCCTCGAAAATAGGCTGATTAGCCCCGGAAGGAGCGACGTCCTCTGGGCTCCAAGGAGGCGGCCGCGGCGGCGTCAATTGGGGCGCGGCCTAGCTCGCCGACACCCGGGTCCCCAATTTATGTGTCAGTCGGGCTCGCAGGCGTTCGCCTAGCATTTGGCACGCGCGCCCTCCCGACTTTGCTGACTAACGCCTCCTGCTGGGGCTGCCGGCACATCTTCCGCGCGCCCGAGGCCCTTCCCAGCCCATCCCGATCCGCCAGGCCTCCGGCGCATTTTCATAAGCAAGCAGCTTGACAAAAGCACTCTGGTAATTCGGGCTCATCCCTCCCGCACCGGCCCGCAGCGGTTGATTGATTGGACCGGCGGCTTTGGGAGGCGCCTCCTTCGGTCCTCGGCTCCTTCCTCGGACAGCGCGCTTACGATGTCCGCTTGACCGCACATCCCATGCCGCATGATGTATAGAGCCGAGGTACTTTGGCAGCGACCTCGCGTAAATCAGCAGCGCACTGCCAGTGCATAAATGAATACGTTGCTGCTGTGTAAGCCGAAATATGGCCCCTTAACGTGCCTACTCCCGCGGCACCGACACACTGTAAATTAAAGTAAGCAGAGCCCGCTTCTGCGGAGCATCGCCAGTCAGCCGGCGAACGGACCGCTGCTTCCAAAACTCCCGGGCCACGGCAGATTTAAAGTGCACTCCCCGAATTCGCGG
Source organism: Sycophaga agraensis (assembly GCA_018906755.1). Lineage (NCBI taxonomy): Eukaryota > Metazoa > Arthropoda > Insecta > Hymenoptera > Pteromalidae > Sycophaga > Sycophaga agraensis. The sequence continues at coordinate 1,759,778 of JACCIE010000042.1, forward strand.
ATAAATCCGGCCGCATTCCGCTGCATTTGGAACGATCGGGGGGAGTCGGAGACGCCGGGCCCTGCGCAGCCCGGAAAAACAAGGCGCCTGCGCCGCCGGCCCAGGAGTTACCGGCCAATGAAAGCGCAGCTGTCCCGCAGAGTGACGACGATTGCCGCCACCGGCGCTCGGCGACAGGCCCGAGGCCCGCGACTTTTACGCCCTGATAATTGAATGATTCTAGTTGGCGGTTAACGCGCCGGGAGCGCCCCACTCTGGAATGCGCCGCGGCCCGTGTTTACCGCCGCACTTGCGCGCCGCCGAGGGCGTTAACGCCGATATACTGCCCCGTCCGCCTCGTCGCTTCTTCCAATTATAGTGCCCGACGCATAAGGAGAGCCTATTCCTCCCGCTTCATTTTACCGCCTTTCTGTCCAATTGTAAACATCGAATAAACTGGCTATTTAAAAAGCACTTGAACCTCAAATGCGCCTTTACTTGTTATCTCCTCTGCGGCCGATCCACACAGGCGCAGGGTGTTGGATCGATATCCCACGTACGAATATGCTTCACTTCATTACCTGACACTTGTTATTGTTTCGCAAATAATTTACACGCAATACCTTTTTATTTATAGCGATATTTTAATGGCAATTAAACGAAATCTATACGTATAAAGGGCAGTACTTAATTGAATATTATCCGAATGCCGAAGCGCTGCAAATGTTATTTTCATTTCGTTGTAGCTTGCAGGTTCCGCTTTCATGAATATAACACGCGGAATTAGATAAATTATGCCCGATAAACATCGAGTTTTAAGGGAGATAAAAAGCAGCGGTTATACACAGTCGAGTCCAGAGGTATCACCGCACGTCGAATAGCTCTTTAAATTACCGAGAGATTCGCGTTTCCTCGCAAAATCACCTCATCTCCTTAAAGCTAATAAATTTAATCGTCAAGCTCTGAAATGAATCGCGCTAATTCACGAGTTATTGACCGCGGAGTTATATACTTACGCTCCGTCGGAATATCCGCTAGAGTCAATGAAAGCAGCAAAATAACTCGAACGATAAAATGGCAGAAAGGAAATCGAGCGTAATTGCAAAAGGTTTCGCGATATAGCTCGAGAGCTGGCTTCGCAAAGGGATTACCACGATAATATTGGATCTTTTGCGGCTAGAAAATCAGCGAAAGACACGTATCTACTTCCGCGCTACATAACAAATTGACAATTGGATTTAGGGCAATCGTGTTCGTCGTCCTGATACTTTTTTCTGTACATCTCTTTATGACTCTTCCACTTCGTAAGATCCTTTGGTTCGATGAGCTTCCTTACCTAGAACAGAAAGAAAAACAATCTATGAAATTCTATTGCATGTGCCCGTCTATTCGATTAAAGTGACGCTCAATTTCTGCGGGTACATTATTGAGTCTACAGTGTAAGCTCGGAGCATAAAAGCTGCTGTTATATTATTTATGACATTGAAAGCATGAGACTATTATTATTAGTCAATAATTGGGACGATCCAATTGGCAGCGACAGGGCTGGCGAGCCTCAAATGTCTCAATGCAACGGGCACAAATGCATAAGCCCTAATCGCAATTACGCGTACGAGTCAAAGCGCCGTCGGAGCGTCGGGGGTAATAATGAATTATTGGCCGGATCGATTAGCTGGCGAGGTGCGCGTTTCCAGGCGATTCAATCGGTCATTAACCGCACAGGCACCCGCGCACGCGTCAATATGAGCCCGCAGTTAGAGGGGCTAGCAAGAATGCGAGACAAATTTGAAAAGCCGCGGAGGGTCCGCTGACAAAGTCGATGGGACGGGAGAAAAGGCGGGAAAAGCGCGTCTGCCGGAGGTGCATAGATAATCAAAGGCGCCGGAGGCAGAGTCAAGCAGTGGCTAGCTTTCTCGCGCGGCCCACGATAGACCAGCGGCAAATAAATTATCGATGCGGAGATATGGGGCGGGCAGGACGGCAAGCGACGCGTGTGGCTCTTAATGGGCGTGATATCTTTGGCTCATTCCCCAGCGTCGGTCGCCTCGGAATCTCGCACTCGGTCAATTGAATTAAAAATTTGGCCTGGCGGCCCCGAACTTGCGCCAAGCTTGGCCGGCTAATGGACTGGCGGCACTCTACATCGCCAGGCGTTATATTTGCAGCGATAATTAGCTTCGTTATCGGCCCATTATCCGGCGGGAAGGCGCCTTTGAGTCGTTTGAGGGCTTGGCGGAGACGAGAGCGAGAAAAGCTCGCGGGCGCGGGATCGTTCTGAAAGGGCAGTAGGCGGCGGCGGCGGTGGCGGCGCTAACGACATTAGCCGGTTTCCGCCGCGAGCGGGGAATAAGTGCGCGGGTAGGAGTAATCTCCGCGGCCGGCGGCCGAGCCTTTGAGCCACGGCGAGCCGGGACTGCGCCCACAGCCCTATCCATTACGGGGGACATTAAACGCAATTAACGGCTAAATTGAAGCTCACTTAAAGTTTGGCTAAACAAGCGAGGCAAGTGATTGATGGGAGGTGGGCCGAGTGCCGAGTGCCGAGTGAATCAAGGCGCTTTCCTCGTAGCCGCCGCGAGGGCTTTTCCCCGGATGGCAGTTCCGCGAGGGGCCATCCGTCAATTGGGCGACAAAGCCCCGGGCTCCGGGCGATACGGGGCGATTTGTCGGGGCAGCTGGACGGCATTGTCCGCGCGCCTCCTCGCCGGAGCCTCGCGGCCTCGCGCCCCGGACTCTTTTTGTCCCGGCGGCCATCGGGATGCAGGCGGACCGGGTAATCTCCGCTTTGGGGCGCTTTCCCCGCTTTCCCGGCGTCGCCGCATCCATAATCGAGTGGGCCGCGGGCTTTGAGGCCCCGCGGACGGGGGTCGGGGACGCCCCATAAGCGTAATATTGCCGGCCGCCCGGCCGCCCGGCTGCCCGGCTGCCCGGCCGCCAGGGACATACATATATATAATAGGCTTGGCCAAGGGCCGCGCCGATTGGGTATTACGTTACCCGCGCACTTTTCACCGGCTCGCCGAGCAAATCCTTTGCCACCGGCGCTGCCGGCGTCCTTGTCCAATGTCAAAAGAAAGGGAAGGCTTCTCTATTCCCCCGCTGCCCCGCTGCCCCGCCCCGCCCCCCCCCCTGCCGCGCAGCCCGCTCGTCATTCGGCTCTTCCGCGCTCCTCTGGCCTTGTCTGGCCTCCGCGTCCGCGTCCGCTTTGATGCGACGTGCGGCGAATCCTCCCCCGCTCTCCGCCGCTCTCCCCATTTTCCAGAGCGCCCCCAGTCGCGCAGCCGCCCAGACGGGAGATGTATGGGCGCAGCGGCCGCAGGGAACGAGAGTGCAAGTGCCTATGGGCTGCGCTCGGTCTCGCTTGGCCTCGCTCGCAAGCGAATGCGGGTATTCTGTCATTCATGCGCCGCGGAATACCGTTGCAGCTTACCGGCCCCTCTGTAGTCTACCTGATTGTACCTGTGTGCGTGTTCGGGATAGCTATGGGAAAGTACGTCGGCGGCCCTGGGCGGGCCGTTACTGTTACTCTCCGTGGACACTCAATATTTCACCGGGAATGAAAAAGTGACGGGCGCGCGTTTTCACTTCAATTAGCCTGGCTCTCGCGGCGCGCCGCGGCGTTTTGATTAGCCCGACAGGCCAGTCCATTAATGTAATGATTCAAGTCTCGGTGTTTTCTGCCAGGCTGCGCCCTCCGAGGCCCCGAGGAGATTCCTCGGAAAAATCCGGGCCCCGGCCGACAATGCGATGCCGAGCGGACGATTTCATTAGGCTTATCGGGCTGGCCGGGCAAGTTTTATCGCGTGCGGTACACAGGCTTGTATTTGCCGGGCGGCCCAATAGCCCAGGGATTCCCCTGGCTGTGTGCCGAGCGGTGCGGAGGCGCCCCGGCAAACAGAGAAACCCCCGGCGGCCCGCGAAAGGCTGCAGGCAAGACGGCCCGAGGAGGTCTCGCGTGCAAATGTGTACCGTCGCGCGCGCGCGCGCGCTCGCCTGAAAGTTGCTTTGATCTTGGGCTAGGCGGTGCTCCAGCCGCGGGGGAGAATGGAATACGCGCGGGCTCCGCATATCAATGTATCGGCGGGCTGTCCCGGCGCTAATTTAGCCGGGACCTTGGCGCGGCTCGAGGGGCGCGGCCCCCGCCAATCAAAGATGGACTCTAATTAGATGAGGGAGGAGCCGCCTCGAGCTCCTTCGAGGCGTCACCGACGGCTTCACGCCTCTGATTGCGCGGCCTGCGCTATCCCTGCGGCTGCCTCCCTGCCAGCCGGGAAAGCAAGGCGCATTTTTATTACGTTAGCCGGAGATATACGTCTGTTTATTCCCTCGGAGGACGCGCGGCTCGGCTGCTGGCGACAAGCCGGCGTCGGGCCGTCAGTCTACCTAACGGCGAAATGAGACCGGGTATATACAGCAGGCGGTTAAGGTTCAATTTTTCCGATTGCTCCGGGGCCGGAGTTGATATCGCACCGATGGCAAACTTTGCCGGGGGAGTTTAACCGCTTGGCGCCGGAGGCCGGGCCGCGGCGCGCCTGCTTGGCATGCAACTCGCTTACTTTTCAAACTATCGATCAAATTAGTTCGCTCGGATATTATCGCGGATCCAGTTGGCAGTTTCTTCCGTCAAGGTGATTGGGGATGGCGGGCGGGTCGCGCGCCCCCTGTAATAACTCGTTACAGGGCTAAGCTCGGCCGAGTACATAACTGCAGCCGTACAAAGCCCGAGGATTCGGGGGCCGGGAAAGCGCGCCTCGTTACCCTCGAGGCCCGCCAAGGTACGCGGACAAAACTGCGGGAGAATAATTGGGCCAGTTAATCGGCGAATCGGTGGCTCGGAGAATCGCAGCCGGGTTACAGTATATCCCGTGATATAAGAGGTTGGCTGGTCGTAAGGGAGTTAATGGGGCCCCTGCGAAGGAGCCGAAGAACAAAGCTCGGCGGGCTGCACCTCGAACGGGCGGAACTCGCGCGCGCCCAGGCTAATTTGGGGGGAGGGAGGCAATTACGGGCGCGCGACTCCGGCAGTTGAGTAGCGGCGCGGGCAAACGGGCGCGGAGCTACATCTGCCCGCTCGCTCTCTCCCGCTTCCGCAGGCGCGCGGGGGAGAAAAACCGGCGGAGAGGCTCGTTTATAAGGTCCTTGATTGAATGGCGCGGCGCGGGCCTTTCTCCCCGCGCACTTCCTAGAGCCGGCGAGCCCTTGACGCTCAAATGCTCGGGGGCATTAGGCCGGCCAACGGCGCGCCGGCTTCCGGGCCCTCGAGCGTATCAATTCGCTCGCTCGCGGCTGCGCTCGGGCCTTACCGATCCCGGCCTCGATTGGCCCCTCCATTCGTCCAATTGAGTCGCGTCGCGGGAGTTTCTCCCACGGGCGGCGAGCCGCCGGTCCGCTCGGGCGCTGCGAGCCGGCCCGAATTCCGCCGGCCTCGGGGGAGGCCCGGGGAACAGGCCCGCCAGCCCACCGCACAATGTCCCCCGGGCTTTCTAATGCTAATGCCGGGCCCTGCGGCAGCGCCGAGGCCCTGACTTATTCGCACCGCGGCCAGCTCTTTACGATTCTCGGGCCCTCGGCTTTCTACGCGCTCGTACCTTGGGCCGATTTCCCTGGGGCACGCGACCTCCTCGTACCGCTTCTCTGCCCCCGGCGGGACACGCCGCGCTTGTCGGCGTGCGGCTCGACGACTCCCAAAAGCATCGCTGCGCCGCTGGCTCGACTAGTTTGACAATTGCGAATGAATCTCTTTTATCTCGAGTCGATCTGCCGCAAGGGCGACACTCGCTCAACCGCTCGAGCCAACCGCGCGGAAATTCGAGTAGAGCCCGGTTAGAGCCCGGAAATTCTTTGAGCGCGCGGTGCGCTTTCTTCCAGATTCGGGCGCAGATTTGAAATGCGGCTCGCTCGGAATGGCGGCGGGCCATGGCGCTCGGAGGCGGGGGGACGGCCGCGCGCCATATCCACGGTGCGTGCCCGCGATAAGGCATTGCGTCCGACAAGTCCCGGGCGCATCGAGGTTTCTCGCGCGATACCGGCCGCCGGCTGTCGGCGCCGACGGGACGGGGTGGAGCCGCGCCCGCGCCGGGCCCAGTAAATCATTGGCGCGCGGTAGCCCGATAGGAACTGCGAATTCCGAGATCGCGGATCGGACAAGTCGCGGCCGTGTCGTAAGCCGTCTCGCCGCGGGCCGATAGGATCTCGCGGTGGCGCCAGCAGCGGGCGCAGCCACCCGGCGCCCACGGCGCCCGACGCCCGCGGATCCCGCCGCTAATCATCTGGACTTCCGCCCGCGGCTCCGCAGGCCCTGTGCGCCCGTGCCTGCCGGCCGCGTGCAGCCGTCCGCCCCCCTCTTTTTAGGCTTATCGGGCCCGTTAATTGCTCCGAGGATAAGCGCGGCCCGCGCGTGTTCCTGAGCTTTGTTCCGCTCGGCCGGGGAGTTATATCGAATCGGGCCGGGGCCGCGGGCGCGCGCATTAACCAAGCCGAGGCTCGTGCGCGCGCCCCAGTGTAAAGTGCGCGATTAAATTTCATCGCGACAAATACTGTAATTAGCCGCTTGGATTATGTCGACCGAAGCGATACGATAGGCATGAATTACAATCAAGCGCTGCGCTGCTCGGCGTCAAGTTGCTTAACGACCAAGGAATTATCCCGCATTGCGGGGAGCCGCGGAATCGCTCGGGCGCTCGCGAGCGCGACGCCTCGCCGCTCGATAATTAACCGGCGTCCGGGGAAACGGCATCGCGCTGGCCGATCGGCCTGCGCCCTGACGACTACAACGGACGAGCGCGAGGAAGCCGGCTGGACAATCGCGCCCGCCTCCTAGCTGATCCCTTGCGCAAGCTAGGGCGCGGCCTGCCTCGCCCTGCAGCTACGCCCAGTGCAAAATTGGGCGGCACGGCGCCCACACCCCATGGACTGCCAACGAAAAAGAAGTAATTAGGCAAACAGCCCGGGGCCCGGGAGACGGGGAAGGCGGGAAAGGCGGGGAAGCCGGGGGTCGGCGCACTCCTTGGGCGGCGGGCTAAGCGCCCGGGCGGCTTCAAAGGGAATTAAAAGCTCGGCCCGATGGCGCTCGGCACGGCGTCCGCGAGTTGTTGACACTGGCACCCCTTCATTAAAATTGAAGCGCCGGGCAATCCCAAGCGAGTCGCGAAAAAAGCCCGGAGGGGAGGGGCCGGCAGAGCAGGGGGGCGGACTCGGTGGGGGCGGACGCCGCGAGATCTGCGCGAGCCCCGTGTGAAAGTGCGCGCGGGACGCCTTTTTTCCATCCCGAAAATCGGCAAACACGCCGGCGAGTAATCGGTTTAGTTCCGGGTTTTGCCCCCCGCCGGCATCGGCTCCCCGAGCGTCGACAGCCGCACGCGGCGCTGCCCGATTCGTTCCGAAAGGGTATAGATGCGCGAGGCGGCGCGCGCCCGAGGGAGCCCAGCCCCGGGAAAATAAATCAGAAGATCGAGGGCCGCGACGGCGGCATCGCCGGCATCGACGAGGGATCCCGGGCCCTCAGAGTCTTAATCGCCTTGGACGCGCGGATTAGTCCCGCGCGGCTCTCCCGGGGCGGCGCGCGGCCTCGGCAGACTCGGCAGCTGGGCTCGGGCCTCGGGCCAGCGGATAAGCGGTTGGGCGCGATAGCGCGAGCCGCCGGCCGCGCGCGGCGTCATTAGCATTTGTATGGGGCGGAGGCGGGGCTGCCTGTTGCAGCCTCCGCGGCAGGAGCGCCCGGGGCCGGCCGGCCGCCCCCCGGGCCTCGTTAGCGCTCGCAGTGTACTTTTTAGCGCGCTCCCGGCGGGGCGGCGGCGGCGGGCGGCGGCGGGCGGCGGCTCCGCGAGGCTGTATATCAATGACACGCCGCGACGCCGGTCCCCTAAAAGCCTTTCGGCGTTGCGGTTTGCCAGATAAAAGAACCGGGGAGAGGCAGGTCGGGCGGGCGGAGGCAGGCGGAGGCAGGCGACCGGTGCAGCCGACTCGAACGAGTTTTCTCCCGCGCCGGCTTTCTTCCCCGGGCGCCGATCGCTCGGCCGACTCTCCCGCAGCCTCGGCTCCCCCGAGGCGGCCCGAGACGGCCCTCGGCCCTGCGTAAATATTTCCTCCGGCGGCGAGCCTGCAACTTTCCCGCCCGCGGCACGTACGCCCAGGCCGAGCCCGCTTCCCGCCTCGGCTCCCGCCTCGCTTCCCGATTCACCCGCCAGCCCAGTTTTCATTAAAACCTTTCCTGACACTTTGAAAATCTGTGGCCGCCGTCGCTCTACATATACCTTCCTCTGTCCGATGTGATTTCGCTTTTCTTTCCCAGGTCTTATTAGCCGGAAAGGGAGAGTCGAGTCGAAAGTTTTCCCCTCGCAGCTCTCCCACTCTCGTTACTCGCGGCTCCCGGCTCGTAATACTTGGCTAATTGTCTTTCCACCTGACTGCACGCTCCACTATTGTCTTAACTCGTCTACCGGGCACATTATTAAATTCAATCATTTTCTCCCCGAGTCCTGAAATAATACCAGGAGGTCGCGCTTACATCCATGGACATACTTCACTGAATTACATTGCCAGTGCATATATCTTCCAAGGGAATATGTCTATAAGCTGTAGGAGGCAATTAAAGTCCTTACGCGTGGCCTAGGAATGGTCCCGAGCATGTACCGATGACAAACGCATCGTAGCTAATCGCGTAAGCCCGGATGGCTTTGCTCGGCAAAGCCCCCAGCGTGTACGGCGCATCGGAAAAAGTCCGTTGACGCAGCCTCGAGATCGGGGCTAGGGCCCCAGGCGTCGGACGCGCGCCAGTAATTATGCGCGAGATTAAAGCGGCCTCGGGGGCGTGCGCCCAAGCTCGGGGGGCGCGCGCCGAGGCCCGGAGGAGGCGGGGTCCCGGGGATCCGGGGCTCCGGCGATCCGGGGACTCGGGCCTCGGGGCGGAGCGGCCTCGGGCTCCTCGGGCGTCCGCCCTCGCGTCCGCCGGGGCCACCGTCGAAGCCGCGCCTGTCCCCGGGCTTCCGGCCGCGGAACGAATCCGCGCGAGCTAACGATCCCTCCGGGGAGCGCCGCGCTGGCTGCCCGGCTGCTGCGGGACCGCCCAGCCTCGGCCCCTGCGCCACCCTACGCCGGCAGCCTAGGCCGGCTGCGCAAATGCGTCCTTGCGTCCTTGCGCCCGTGCGCCCGTGCGCCCATGCGCCCATGTGCCCATGTGCCCGCACCTGCCGCTCCCGGCTCCGCTCTGGGGCAGAGTCTGTTGTCGCAGCGTTTCCGCCTCGACTGCTGGCCCCTACCCGACTAATACTGACTTGTGTATTTATAAGCATCTATACGCCCAATCCCGCTACTTTTCCCATGTTTGCTCTCCCTATCCGTTACTCGCTTACTCTATATAAAAACGCCATTCACTCTTATTACCTACATAAATATGTTGAATATTTATTTTAATTTACTTTCTCCAACTTTGATTCGAAAAACTAATTTCCCATTCACTTTTTACTAGCGCATGATAAAAAAGTAGACATATGTACATGCTTCTACTGTAGTACGTGACTGCTTAAGTAAAAATTGTTGTTTTATCAATGTAGTATTTTCAATACTTTCAATTACTAAAATACTCTTTTACAGCCTAAGAAAGAATCTAGGGATCAGTGCAGAAGAAAGAAATAGTAAGAGAAGGTGAATCGGAGAGGAGGATCGGATATGTTTAGAGGCTATTGGTTATGTGCATATCTAGGCAAAAGAGGAGGGGGCGCTTGTGGTCTGTATGAGCGCGTAATCAATCCTATGATTCCGTGAATTAATATCAGCGAGTAATTTCGCGTATGGCCACAGAGCCATATCAGAGAGCTAGAGAGCAAGAGGGCAAGAGGTAGATGGGAAGCTAAGTGAGTAATTATGCCGTGGTTAAACGGAAACGGTGCAGTGGCAAAAGAGAGATGAGACGGGTAGACGGATAGGAGGCAGACGAGAGAGACGAGCGGTGCAGACGATTTAGCCTGTAGCAACAGGACCAACTGGCTCAAACAAACTGGTGCGGTAGTAAGCGCTCAATCGGGTTCGGGGCTGTTGACGCAGACGACATCTCGCGGTTTATTTACCGCTGGCTTCGGTGGGACTCGCGGCCTCCTAGTGCGCCTCTTCGCGCCAGTCCTTTTCTTGCGCCAACTGTCGCACAAATTCGCGCCCTTTGTTTGGAAGCGTCGAGAGGCGCGACGCCCCGGGCTGCACCCCTGCGCCATCAGTCAAACCGAGACACTCGCAGTTGGGCAACTCGCGAAGGCGCAGAAGCAGCGACGGTAGTCAAGGACGGCCAAAGTCGGGGCCGAGAACTTGCCGAAATGTCGGCAGCGTTACCGGGGGCCCTGGCAGCGCGCTAATCGCCCGAAATCAACCGTCCGCGTAATGCGGCCCTACGGCTCGCGCTCTTCCCGGCCGAGCGGCGGTCGGTTCTCCCTCGTTACGCAGAAGCCCTTGGAGCCCCCGTTGTATCCCGATCTTGGGTCTCGTTGGGGCGCTGCCCGGCGAAACTCGAATCGTCGGGAAACCCTGGATGCATAGTTATCCGAAACTGCCGACCTCCCGCCGGTCGGCCCGACTTTCCGACGAAAAATCGCTGATTATGCCGAATAAAGGGGATGCCCCGAGGATGGCTTCCCCGCCGGCCCGGGCCACAAAGGGACGTTGTGACATTGTCGATGCAGCTCTCCCCCCTCCTACTCGGCCCATTGTTCGCACTGGCCTAGCCCTGTTCTCGCATTGTAGCCGAGGTTCTCCTAGTTTGTTCTTCCACCTTCCTCGAAGGCCCCGAGCCGGCTGTTTTCCAGACGGTTATCAGTTTCGTTTCCGAGCCAAGTCTATTAGAAACGAAATGGCCAAGAAAACGCAAAGCCCCGATGAGGCGAATGGCGGGAGTGATAAAATTAAGGGTGCTAGCAGGCGAGTGCAAGTAAACTGGGCTGCGGGGCAAATGAGTCGCGCGGGTGCGACGAGCAACTGCCGCGAGACCGGCGGAAGACTGGATGCTTGGCCGACACAGGCCGGAAGTGGCGATAAAGCGCGGTCAGGCTAGCGCCCAGCTGCAACAAGTCGTCGTACCCGGGCGTATCCAGCCGTGGCTAGCGCCCTATACCGAGGTCGAATGGAGCGCCGATCTCGGCCGGCCAGGCGGCGCGCAAGAGATTGACCAGCGATCCGCGCGCGGCCGTCGTTCCGTCGGCCCCCGGCCACGCGCCGAGTGTCCGCGCCCCGCTAAACCATCCCTCCTGGACCGGCGACCCACATGCAGCCCCGGGTTTACGGCCTTCGGCCCGTAAACTCCGATCGATGCGGCCTCGCTCCTCACGACAGAAGCTCGGGACACCGCGGAGGCTCGGCTAAACGAATCTCCCCGGCCGGCGTCCGGAGCCAGGCGAGTAAATCGCCCGGATTTGCACGCGGCCCCCTCCCGAGGCCAAACAAAAATGTATTCAATTGCGAAAAGTTGGGGGCCAAACAATTTCGAGTTATGCTAATCGCCTGGAATTTATTCATTTCTCCTGTTGGCTCTATTATGGAAACTCTGTGCGGGTAGGAAGAAAGCGAGGAAAGCGTCTCGCCTTGCCGCCGGCAAAGAAAACCGAGGAAGGAAGCTCCGAGTAACAGCCCCCGGATTAGCATAGTATGCTAATAGCTGCGAGCCTCCGCTCGACTTGCACTCCCCACTCCCTGCTCGAGTCGCGACGGATTATCCTCGTGACTCGTCCACGAGCGACAGATTCTTAGCGCAGATGTAGCCTCGCCGACGAGGCGAGCCGAGCCGAGCCGACCACCGGCTATTTGCCTTTTAAAGCGATACGTCTAATCGTCCCTATTAAGTCATTTAATATCGCGCCAGTTTTACTTTCACCTCCCGCTCCGGTGCCGCGCTTTTGTTTAGCAAATACTCCAAGTTTTGCAGCCGACGTTATCACTTAATTGAATTATCTTCTCTACTTTTACCCGCATACTTCTAATGGAATTTGTTTAACGGCTGCTCGTCAATGCCATATTTGCTCTACAACGGCTTATCCGCCCATTAGGGAATGTTCAAACGCAGGTATAAAATATGCTATACGTCCGGTATTATATGATTATATACTACGGTCATAATAATAAAATCTTAGGGGCAGGGCTGACCTGGACTTTTATGATGCTTTCCTTTGACCGGAAGGATTGGGGAACGAGTTAAGGAAACAAAAACGAGAAGTAGAGAGTCGAAATCGTGCAAAAAGTTCAACTCCATATTTTCCTTACTTACACATATACTTTAGGGAAAACCCAATATTGGATTTCCCCCTGTAGTTGTATTATACAAGGTACACAACTGATTTTTAAATTTAAACCTGTACTATACTTGCAACAAAATTACAGCGATGTTATAATATTAAATTTAATGAGGTATATTATCGAATGAAAATTAAATTATTAATCAATAATTAATATGTTTATCCAATGTAATGTTGATCAGAAAGTCTATTGCATGAAAAGGCAAATGGAATTTGATTAATATTTGCCTTAAATTGTGGAGCATATTAGGAGAGTAGGTAAGTGAAGTGGAACCTCTGTGAATAAAATTCATAACGCGTGTTCCCCTGGCAGCAGTGAACGGACAAAGTCGCCGAGCGTTTGTAGTAAGAGGACAATGGACATAACAACGCGGCAGCTTTGGAAGGCAAAGTGCAAGTGGGCACGGGAATGAGGCGCGCGGCACGGCTAATCTGCAAGCGGCTTAATTATCGATGGAGCCGGGGCTAATCCGGCGATGACGAGCACATCGTGAGGCCGAGGAGAGCGAAACGGTCGCGGGCGGCGGGAGGCGCGAGGGTCGGCGCGAGGGTCGGCGCGAGCTGGCGGCCGTTTCTCGGCTAGCGTAACCGAAGCAGGCTTTGTGCGGCGCGGCGGCTTCTTTAGGCCGGGCGGGCGGCGCAGTTGGCCGCGTGCGCGACGCACCGCCCGTAATTGCGCCGACATTGTCCCCCCGTTTCCATATGAAAGCGGCGCACGCGGGCCCGGAAAAAATCGATAGCCGAAGCCAGGCGGGAGAGTAGCGCGAAACGCGTAGCGTCACCGGGACTCATTGTTGGGAGCGGGAGCGAGGCCGGGGCCCCTCGGCCTCGTCTCTCTCGCCCCTCGCCCTTCCCGCCTTTTGCCCCGCCGATTGTCTCTTTCGGAGAGAGCCTACAATTTCCGTGTCGCGCGGGAAAAAAATTGATGGGCGCGCCGCGGCCGGCTTTTAGCCCCGATAGGCCAACGGCGGGCGTTCAACCTCGCTGGGGGCCGGAGGAGAGCAAACAGGCGCTTTGGCCGCGCTGGCCGCTTTGCCGAGGCGATTCGCGAGCCGGGCCCGGGCAAGATTTGGCTAATGCGCCGTTTGCTCTTGGGCTTAGCGATAATCGGCGGCGGGATCGCGCGTCGGGGCTAGGAGTCGAGGGCGAGCGCATAAAGGGCATAAAATCAACCGGTGGCGGAGCGCCGCTCGGCGCTCGCGGCGATATTTCATCGGGTCGGGGGCGCGGGGGTCAGGGGCCCCCCAGTGAACCCTTCCGAGCGGCGGATGCGCGCGTGCGAGCCGGGCCGCACGCGCGAGCCCAGGGGGCAGGGCAGCCGCGCGCGCGCCCTTCCGGAATGAGCCGCCCGGCGCAGCGCTAATGCCTGTAATAAGGCGCCGGGCCGAGGTAAAAAGTCGCAACCGGTGCGCGGCGGCAGGGGCGAAAAACCGGCGCGAGCCCCGGGGGAGCCGCTCCGGCTCGCCTCGCAGCTCGCTTTATCGCGCATCGCGCGCCCTCCCGAGTTAAGTTTGGAAACAAAGAGAGCCGAGCTAGCGCGCCAGCCGGGGCCGAGGCCAGAGCCGCAGATGAATTATGGCAGCTCGGTGAAATACGAGCTTACGCGCCCGAGATCCCCGCGGCCGATAACGAATAATAAGTTGCGACAGTTACACTTTGTTATTGACTTTGTTACACTGCCCGCTTTGATATGACCCCCACCCGCACCTCGCCCCTTATTACACATACCCATGGAGCTGTTGCCGATACAGCACCCAGCCGACCCCCCTCCTTCTAATTCATTTTACAATCGTCTTGTTTCACTGTGATTCTCTTGATTTAGTGCTTTATGCCAGCTTGTCGATCTAATCGGCTCGTTACTTTGTCCGAGAAAAACTTTACAGCCGATTAAGCCGGATGCCAAACTTTGAGCGAAACTTCAAACTATCTCCATTATTCGTGAACTCGTTCGGTCTATTACTACTCGTAAATAATAACGATCGCTTTATCATTAACAATCCGTTTATTATGGCAGAACCTCGGGCAGAACTCTTGCTTTGCGACGTAATGTATTCGATTATATATTCGAATATTTGAATCTCAAACAAGATTTGGATAATTCCTCGGACAATTCCAAAACATTGTTATTATTGGATGCAGTTTATCTTCAGTATTCAATGGTCAATTTTTTAGCCATGTGTTTCTATGGCAATGAGACCATAAAAATAAATACAAAAAGAGCAGTTGCGAGATTAACCGTATCCATTATGAAGTTTTTAAAATTGACACGTACATAATAAAAAATAGGTAATTTTTTGTAGCACGGTAATCATGACGCGCTTTGGAAAATGAAAAAAGAAAAATAGTTTTGAGAATGGAGGTGTTGGTGTATAACGTGGCGTGGAGAAAAGAGAAGCCTCGGGCGTAAGGGTCGGTGGGTCGGAGGGGCGGAGAGGCGGAGGCAAGGAGACGAGGGCCGAGGGGAGGGCAAGGGAGTCAATGGAAGGAAGAAAAAATAGACGAGCGTCGGCGGCGGCGCGTGGATAAAAAGTTTGAGGAGGGATGCGAACAACTGTCGAGCATTCTTGCACGTGTTTTTACAGGGGCCCGAGGCTCGGCTGCTGGGCTGCTGGTGAGTCCCGTATCCCGAGTCCGGATCCGCAGCGACAGTCTCGAGTTTCGGAGCTCTTCGAACGTATATATAGGCTCAAGTCGGGTGGGCACGTATAAGAGCCGAGGCGCGTGCGCGACGTCGGGCGCTCGCCGAGCCGAGAGCCGTCATATTTCACGGGATAAGCCGAAAAGTGGGCACTTTTGGAAACGGCTGTTGGAGTGCGCCGATAGTGCGCGGGCGAGTTCGGCCCGCGGGCCTCGAGGTCCCTCGGCCGTTTCCTCCAGGCGGCGCTCGGGCGCTCGCAGAGGAAGATCCAAGGGAGAGGCGGCCGGATCGGCAAGGACCACCTAAGTCGACCGCCAGTCAATATTCTATTATCAAGGAGAGAAAGCGGAGAATTTATGTGGCTCGGCGATCGGCGCGGTGGTGTTTGCTCGGCGGCGTACCCGGCGCCCCTTATTTACGGCCTCATTGTTTATGACTTGCGCGGGGGCAAAGGAAGAAGTGGACCGATTGGGATGATCAATTTATAGGCGTATAAAGGATCGTAAGGTGGCGGGCGCGACGGGCTCGGCGCGTAAGCCGAGGCAGCTTGGCGCACGTGTGCGCGCGCCGGCCAAACGTCTTAATAAGCGGTAATTGAATCGTGGGCGGCTAGGCCGCGGCTTCCAAGTGCCCGGGGGCCGCCCGGAGCGAGTCAAGTTCTCGCGCGGCTCGGCCTCCGGCGAACCCTTTGCCCAGATCAAAATAGCCGATAACAAAAGGGAAAGGCCGGCGGAGGAAGTTGGACGAAGCCAGAGGAAGCTGGGAGAAGCCGGGGGAAGCCGGGGGAAGCCGGGGAAGCGGGAAGAGAGAAAAGCAGCCGGCAACTCCATTGAGCAAACAGGCGCACTGTTTACCCAAGCCGCCTCGCAAGCCGCGGATCGTCTTTAGCCCGGCTGCGGCGCCCTATCTCTCGCGACTCGCTGATTTAATCTCTTTTGCGGCCGGCGACCCGCTAGACCCCTGCCAGAGCCCCTCCCTCCGCTGCCCCTCTTTGCCATTTCCCTTATTTCCTTTTTCCCTTTTTTCTTTACCGAAATGTTGGAAACGGATAGCTGACGGCGCACGAGGCTCGCGTTCCCGTGCACATATTCGCCGCGCCCGTCGCCCCGAAAAGCCTCGCATCTGCAGCTCCCAGCTGTGCGCACTGCGACGCGGCTTCGCGCAATCGCGATCGCCAGGCTAGATAAGCTCTGCCCCCTTTCTACATCGCTCCTGCGACTCAACCGTCGAGTCGACTACTCGATCAATCGCAAACAGGCGCGGGAACGGGATTATTCGGGGAAGCTCGATGAAAAGTAGCGGGCCGGCGAAGGGGGCCGAATGGGGCCGCGCGGCCAAGGCGGCCCCAGCGGAAGCCCTGGGTGCCGCCGAGTCCGAAACCGCCGAGACCGCCGAAATAACCGTTGAAGCTAACGAGCGGAGGGAAAAGCGCGAGCGTGCAGATGAAGGGCTGGAAAAATCAAGCGCGAGATCAAGTGACCCCCTGCGCGAGACGAGGAAGAGCTGGCAGTCGGTGCGTAGGAGGGAGTCGCGAGTGGAGGTCCGCAAAAAGCGCGCGAGCGCCTTTGAAGTGGCCCCGGCCCGGCCGCGCCTCGGCCGCCAAGTGTGCCCGCGCCCACCAGAAACTGGGTAAAAAAGGTCCGCCGCGAGGCGCTTCCGGCGGTCGTGGCCTCGTGCAAGCGCAGTAATCCTGGGGGGCAGATCCGGAGGCGCGCATTAGTCACGCCCGCGGGCAGTGGGCGCGGGGGTCCGGGGCGAAGGGTCGCTGCGTTAGCGCCGTATCGGCGGCCGGCGAGGTAGGGCCTACCGCGGCCTTGGGATTACCGTCGCCCGCCTCGCTTGCCCGAGTAAACATCCTGAATTTTAGCGGGCGGGCCAGATGAGGGCAAGTGGCTCTGCCGCGCGTTTATAAATACGCCGGGGACGAATCATTAGTCTTTACTCCAAAATAGACAGTCGCGCTGAGTTGACGCAATTATAAATCTCGACTAATTTAGGGAGCCTCCTTTTTTAATGCCCGAGTCCTCCGGCGCGCGCGGCGTCGCGCCCGAGCTATTCCCAGCCCCGTTCCCACTCTTATTTTGGATTATAAATTAGCCGTTTTAAGCCCCGCGCCCCAGCTTTTTACGCCCTCCTCGATAGGAGGCGCGAGCCTCGAGCTCGGGCGGAACTCGAAAGAGGACTCGGGCCGCCCGCCCGGCAGCCAAAGCCCTCCGCCCTCCCTTTCCTCGGTGCATTTGTTCATTTACCTAATTGCTTATCGTTGGCAGCGCCAGGGAAAACTAATTTGTTAAGGGCCTGGGAGAGTCGGCTTTGGGGATCCAGTCAAGTGGATATCGAGATAGAGGGCCTTCGAGTCGCCGGCTTTGCCCGAGAGTTGCGCCCGCGAGTAGCGGACCGGGCGGCTTTTGTGCGGCTGCGCCGGCTCCGGGGCCCCAAAAGCCGCCCGATCTCCGCTCTAATCCGCGGCGTCTCCGGCAAAGCTCCGGCGCTACTTAGTTCCCGGAGCGTTTACATGAAAATCGCAGCCGCGAAAGTGCCGGCTCGTTAGCCGCGTCTTAATGTTACTTAGACCCCCGGATCCGGGATGCCGCCGAGGCCGGAACGACGAGTAGAGCGTTTATCGGCGCCCGCGCCTCTACCTACTTACTTAGAGTACGTGTTGCTCAACTGGCGCGCGATGCGCATCTCAGACCGGTGCAAGAGCGCCAGCCCCCACCCCGCACTTCCACCCAGCCTCTACATCCTATAGAGCTCGCTACAGAGCCTCTTCATTAGAGAGTACAGCTTACCAAACTCTCACTGCTGCAGCCAATTAATTTGTTTACTCGCGATAGTCTACCGCGAGTCTTCTCGATTCCGGCAAATTCTCGGCTAAGCCTTACCTGCAACAAAAACACAAAGTCCGATATTACAGTCACTTGTTGTACGAGTATTGCTCTGCAAGTCGAATTAACAGATTTGTATATAATTTGTAAGCAGTTAGCGGGAAATTATCGCGGGATAATCCGTCGAGAAAGGAAACTCTAAAGTCTGTAACAATATCATACTTGAAATATAAAGTTGCTTTAGACTCGGTCTCCCCGGGATCCAGGATAATTTCCCTTGGAATTCGAGATTAATTAAAATACGGGGATGCAATAATTGGAGTATTTAATATTATCTCTCGCAGCTTAGCGGGAGGATTAAGTGAAAGAAACACGGGGTCCGCGCCTCGGCTCGCGCCCAGGTATCAAAGGGAGCCGCAAATCCCGCAGCGGAGGTGGGGCAAGGGAAGTACGTCTCGTCGCTGGCTCTCGAGCTGACTTTCGCACGCAGTTAACAATGAAAAATATCTCGAGCGTCGAGGCGGAAGAGGCTCGAGTCGCGGCGCGGCGCCTCAGTTTCTTCATACCGAGGAGCGAAGAAGCCTGGGCTGCTCCGCAAGCTCCGGCCGGGGAAAGATGGGGCGAGATAAGAAGCTGCTAGTCGGCCGAGCGCGAGGCAGGTAATAAAAAGTTTGTTAGCCGGTACTGGCCGGTCGCGAACGGCGCGGCGCCGCGCCACGCGCAGATGCGGCTTCAGCTGCGCCGCTGAGTCGGCAAAGTGAAAGGGGCCGTAGAGTTTTCCGAAGGGCCGATTGTATCGAAAGCTGGGCGGGCCGATCGGAGCCGGCTGTCGCTCCGGGGCGAGCCCGTGGTTTCGGGGGCCGGCCCCGACTCCCGGAACGGGCGACTCGCCGCCCGCGAAACGCCTCGGCCGATGGGCCAACGGGCCGCGAGCCGCTCGCGGGGGAGGATTCGGCAGGACGGCGCCAGCGCGCCTCCTTGGCATTCCGGCCGCGCTCCGCCGGTGTCGCCGGCCCCACCCGCCTCCGCCGCCGCCTCTCGCTTTTCTCCGAGGCCCAGTTTTTTTTACAAAGCCGCGACGAGCCAGTATGTGTTAAGAGATTACTTGAATTCAGGACACAGCCCGAGTGTATTTAGGTGAAACGAGCCGAGAGGCCAAGTGGTACACTCCTTTCGCCTCTGCCTCGGATTTCGACTTTTCTTTTTAGGCCACAGAGGACTTTTTCTACGGATTACTTTGGACCCTACAAGGAGCCAGCAGCTAGCCCCGAGACCGAACCTGCAAACAGTTCCTTGTGCCGCTTTTTCTATTTATTTCCCGAGTTGTGCAATTCGTCACTCTTGTTTATTATACCTGTTGGCTCGACTCAGTTATTCCGCACAATACAGTTAATCGGGAATCTGCAATTAAGATGTTGTCGCTCCTTCGGACTTAATTTATCAAAGTCTTTTAAATAATCCCGAAATAAACGTAAAATCCTCCGAGTATCTTAGTTACAATTAATTAAAAGCAAAGTGAAGATAACAAAACGTGATTAGAAGGAAAAATATATGGCATGAAACAAGATTCCGGCGGAGGCTCGGCTTGGGGCTGAGGATGCAGCGACTGAGGCTTGCAAATGAGGATAATTAATTTGTTCCGAGAGTACCTAGAGAGGATTTCATAGCTGGCGTTGCGCCGTGAGTATCTCGATTAAAATGCAAGCCTGCGCGAAGCCCTACCTTTCTCGTTTCACTCTGTATAAATTGCGAAAAACTGTTTCTTTCGTTCCACATATTTGCACTAGTTATTTTTTTAACTTGTCGGAATATCGAATTAGCATTCGCACAGTTACAATTACAGTGTTGAAAAATGCATTAAAATTCAATCGAGCAGATATTATTGCGGTAAAATAATCGTAAAAAGCTTGTTTACAACACGCGAACATGGCTCATGCTTTTAAGCTTGATTCTAGGAGGAAGTAAAAATAAAAAAGAAAAGTTGGATACACTGGTTGTTTGTCAGATTGGTATCGGGCGCTGGAGGCTTTTGGAAAACTTTCCTACACATGGGCAGTATAATTCTTTTTTAGAGGGCCATTCCCTCGACTGGGCCGTAGCCCGGGAAGTCGATTCGGCTCCTCCCTTTTCCAATCTAGGGCTCAATCTAGTTTGGCGGCCCCGCGGGGCGGAGCGAAGGTGGCGGAGGTGGCGGAGGTGGCGGAGGTGGCGCAGCCAGAGCCGGGGCTCGGTCCTCCCAGGTCGAGCTCGAGCCCGGGTCCCGATGTGGGCCGCCCCGTCCCCCGTACATTAGGCGGGCCGGGCGCGGTATCTTTGGCTCGCTCGACTCGAATCCCCAGGCCGAGGGTTGCGCGCGGGGCGGGCGCCGCGAGCCGCGAAGCGCGTCGGGGGATGCCGGCACAGAGGCTCGAGAGGGCGTCGAGAGGGTCGGGACGTAGGCATACCGAAGGCGTGGCTGGAAAATTACGTTGATTAAATTCATGGTTGGCGGGGAGTCGAGGGGGGAGCGGCGCCCGGCGAAACTTGTGCGTAAGACAATGCGCGCACGCACTCGGAGGCGGCGGGCGCAGAGGGAGGATGCCAGGCCGCTGGCGGCTCGATAAAGTACTAGCGCTCGAGTCTCGCGCCTAATTAGCCAGGGCGCGGGCGCGCGGGCGCCGCGGGACGGGGAAGCCGGCGGAGCATCGCCGCCGCGGCTAACTTCCCGCATTTTACGGAATGCGTAAATTATTAAATGCGGGCCGCCCCGACCGGCGCCCGCCCAACTTGGCGAGGCGCGAGGCGCGAGCGCCGCCCGCCTCTAAGCCGCTCCGGCAAATCCGGCAATAATATTGTTAACGGCAACTTGGCTCGCGCACCCGCGACTTGGCCCGTTACTCGCCGACTCGCGGCGGCTCTTGCGAGCGCGTGCCTGTGTACCCTGGGCATTTTTACCGCTCTCGGGCAAACAGCAGCGTCTTTCGCTCGCGTCCCGCCCGACATCGACTGCCTGCCACCTCCCGCACCGGCACCGAGCTTTGTATTCTTTGCCGGACTGCGCGCTGCCAGGTTATCAGCGGTCCGGTTTCGAGGGGCGACTAGAGGTTTTTGTCGGCGAGGTCCTTTGGGCAATTACGGGCCCGGGGGGCCGCCGAGCGCACGCGCCGACTGAGCCACGGGTGGGGGGAGAGGGTGCCTGCGGACGCCGCGCGCCTCGCTTGCAAGCTGTCGCGGTCGACGCGGATCGGCCGTCAAATATTCAGGCGCGGCCCGAGCTAATGGGCTAACGAAGACGGAGGAGGGCCGTCGCGCCGCCGCGGAGGGCGCGGGACGAGGGCGAGGCAGCCGGGGCGTCGCCCCGACCGTCGGTCCGCGGACAAATGGAGATGGCAGCGGCCCCCGCTCTGCCGGCTCGGTGAGCGCGCGACGCGGAGACAAAGGACCGGGGCCGCGGCGGAACCAGTTGCCCGCGGAGGAGCCAATTACCGCCTCGGCCAGAGATACGCTAATGCGTCCGGGCGGAGGCGGCGGCCGCGCGCGAGGAGCCGGGATTACCCGCGACGAAGCCCCGAGGAGCCGCCAAGCAGCTACATTGTCGGCTGGACAAACGAGCCGTCCAAGTGGCCGGCGAGAGCCTCCTGTTCGCCTACCTCGCGGCGCAAAGCCCGGCTTCATCAGCACCGGCTCGCCTCCGCTATCTCCCGCTTTTACACCAAGTTTCAATGATCCGCCTCTTCGCGGAAGATCCGAGCCCCAAGGACTTTCCTTATCCCGCTAATTGAAAAGCCTCCCGTGTTAGCTCCTCTTTATTCCAGCTCAATCCTTATCTCAATTGAGCCGAGCACTCATATTTCCGTACATTGCATCTCGAGGCAGCCGCCGGATTCATCGACGGACCAGAAGCCAATAATCTTTGCAACCGACGCAGCACTCGACTCGGTGCTGGCGTCTCGCTCGCCAAAAATGCTCACACATTGATTCATTGGTAGAGTTCGTTAAATAAAAGGAATCAAGCTGCGCTTTATGATCAATAGCCCACTGAATAATTGCGCAACCCGAGCCAAAGTGCTCCTGTTATTTCAAACGCAGGCGTATCAGCCGCCCCGGCTGATACATAAGACGCGGCAGCGCCCCACTCACAATGGCGCAAAGCACAAATCCAGCGCTCGGGGGGAGAATAATGCGCCGAATAAATCATGAAATCCGAACAATTAGATAAGATCGGGGGATCATGCGCGCGCCTCAAAGACTCGAGCGAGGACTCGAGTCCCGGGCTAAGTAGGCGCGCCCCGAGACGTAACGAAATCGCCTCGGAAACGGCGCTGGAGGCTCGGGGCGACCCCCTCCGGGCCCCCGCCCATTTCCTCCGGGCCGCGCGGCTGCGAAAATCCCGAGGCGAGCAGCCGGCGAGCCGGTGATTTTTCAGGCCGATATCGCGCCGCCCGCGCCGCCGGGCGCATAAATCGCCAACAGCTGCGGCGCGCCGAGGCAACCATCCGAGGCTCACACCTCGTTCCGGCCCGGAAACCGACAACGCGCAGTCGGTTGGCATTGCCCAAGGAGCCGCGACGGTTAATCGGCGGGCACTTACGGCTGCCCGGTCGAGCGCCGAGGAAAGCCGTCACCGCCTCTTCCACTTGGTGATCTAACTCATGCAAAGCCTCGCGATAGGCGGGGATAGGGCCCGCGCACCTGGCCCTGCGCGATCTCCGCCCGAGATGACGGCTCCGTCGGCTGCGAATGGGCGACTAGGACCGCTTGGCGCGCTTGGCCCGACTGCACCACGGGCTGCACCGCCCCGGGGCCCTCCGGTAAAGGGCCCAAGGCTAGCAGCAACGATCGGCAAGCCGCGAGGGCTCGGACTCGCCGAGGCTCCGCTCGGCCCCGGGGACGAGCCTCGCGATTTGCATACCAGGTGAGTGCGAGCGCGGCTGATTTATCGAGCGACATCTGGCCGGCCGAGTGATCCCCGGCATTATAAGCGCGGGCGTCCGTCGCGAGGAGGGAAACCCGGGCCGCGTTACCGAATGCGATTTATCGCTTTTAATTAAAAAGCCCGCGAAAATGTGCCGGCGGCGCGGGCGCTCGAGGCCTTTCCCCTCGGGCGCGCGCCCAGCGGACGCAGCCCCGGCCCCTTGGGCCGCCTGCGCCGAACGAGTCGCCGATTAAAATCGCTTAGGCTCCTCTCGGCGCTCGCGCGCGCGCCCTGCCCTCGTTACGCCGCGGCGGGCTTTTTTCGCCCGCCGGGGCCCGGTAATTAAGCGACTTATTAAGCCGAACCTCGCTGCCGACCTACCTGGATACTCGTGTCCGCGCGCCTTTACGGCCCGATAATGCGCCTACAATCAGCGTTAAACTTAATTGCGCCCCCAACGGCTGGCCCCTGGGATTTCCCGGCAAAAGTGCGCCTCTATCGACTGGGCGATCGCGCGGCCACGTATAACGCGGGCTTTCCCACACTTTCCGATAAACCAGTTTCCCAGCGGCTCGCCGGTAGAAAGAGTCTTTGTTCCCGGCGACCGCGACTAACAGTAACAAGTGTTATCGCTTGTTCAGAAGAGTCGGCCCGGCCCGCGTCTCCTCGACTCTGCGCAGATCGGGGAAAGCCCGAGTGACAGGAGCGAACCTACGAGCGGTTCCGAGCGAGCGCGTGTCGCCCGCGTCGCCCGCGTCGCACGCGCCACGGAGCAATTAATAATATTGGCGTGCGCGAGTCGGCCGTGTACCGCGACACGTCCGCCACGGGGAGGAGCTCGGCCGATAACGAGGCACGTAATGCGCACGACCCAAGCCGTCCGGAGACGCCGCCGCGCAGCCGCTTTTCCGGGAGGCGAGCGCACCCCCGCCGCTGATTTACGAGCGCCGATCGCCGGCGCTAATTAGCTGAATAAGTTACTCGCCCCGATAGGCGCCGCTCCTCAAACCTATCGGCCGCCAATGATTTATGCGCGGCTTTACACGCGCCCGGGCGCATTAGGCGCGTGTACCGGAGAAACGCGGCGCCGCCCCGGCCGAGCGGGAACTCGACTCGCCGGCGCGCCGGCGACGGACCGGTGACGGCCAGTGAAAAATCCGAAGAAAAATCCCGCGCTGACCAGCGGATCCGCCAAGAAACTAGCATGTACACCGGGTCCAAGGGGAAAAATAATCGCCGGTAGCCCCGGCGATAATCCGGACGCCGGCGCTGCGAGCCTGCGCACCGAGCCTCGGGCCAGGCTTAATTGGAATTTCGCCCCAGTGACGCTTGACGCGTCCGCACCGGGATCGGGAGTGATAGCTCAGGCGGCTACGGCTATCAGCTCCGGCTGACACGTTTACTTTGCCGAGGGGCATCGCTGCCACGGGTCGATGATTCCAACGCGAAAAAATCAATGCATTCGCTCTGGCTTGCGCTGACGAGTGCGGAAAAAGGCGCAAATGAACGCTGCCGCGGGGGATTAATCGATTGAGCCGCATCGTCCCAGCGCTTCCTCGCAAAAACTTGGAAAATGCTCTCCAAGATTGAAAGCCGCGCGTTTAATGGGAGCACCTGCTAGAGCGCCTCTGCAATCAAAGGGAAATAAAGATAGCGAAATACGGGACGACTCAAAAGAAGCCGGCCTTCAAGACCAGACTTGTAGCCATGGCCAAAAGATGAAGGCCGGCCAAAGGCAGAAACTCCAGCTAGATTAACCGATCGCTCATTCAGTGCTCGCTGAATTTACGCGTTTGCCTAATCTTTAGGAGCAATAAATTGGCTAATGCAGGTCTCGGCGCCTCCTCCAACGCATCTGATCTTGCCCTCCTTCCCCTCTACTCTTTTCCCAGTCTGCGCGCTCTACTGCAAGTGTAATCCGTAAAGAAATAAACAAGCCCGTACCTTCCAAGGGAAAATGAGGCAAGGAGGACGCACGCACCTTTTTTTCCTGCTTGCGTAATGAACCCTTTGCTGAATTTCATGGCAATTCCCTTAATATGCTGGTTTCGATAAGACGCTTATCGCCAACTAAGAGAAGCGGCTTCCCGAACTACCGCTCCTCCCCTCCTGTATTCTCCTTCTTTTTTCTTTTCCTCTTATATATATCATTTTTATTTCCTCTCCTGATTAAGCGATGCTCCTTGTAATAATCTTTTAAGTGGATTATTGAGCAATTTCGTAAATTAACGGCCTTCCCCAATGGAGATTTAACTTGACATTTTCCCTGCCTCGACGCTCTACAATCTATATTGAAAAATATCGTTATTGAATTTCAAAATAAATACTGCGGATGAAGAATATAAGAAAATCTGGGATTTGTTAAAAAAAAAAAGAATATTTTTACTACTTGGAAGTATTAAACGGTCGTACCAGTACTCATTGCTTATTCATCGGACGATTATTTATTTTCATAAATAAAAGGGAAATACTTTTGCATCGGTGTTATAATATCCCAGATAATACCTCATGCTGTATATATATTACCCTTGAGAACGGTAAGCAAATTGAATAAACCAATTACTTTTTCGATGTATTCCAATGATGGGATGTTAACTCAGTTATTTTAGCCCTTGTAGACAAGATGTATTACACTGTATTACGATGTGATTGATTTAGCCGAATATGCTGGTGGTTGTTTCATTGAATTATAGAAAAACAAGGTTTGTTGCGGAAGTGCAATAGGTATTCAATCCAATATTCAAGATTACTCCGCCTTTGTGGGAGGTTTTTCGAACAAGGGTTTGCGGACGAAATGTTGTAAGGGAAAATCAGCGATATGCTGGCGAGGATCGGACGAAGGGAGCGGCCCAATGGCCAATGGGTCGAGAAAGAGAGACTGCAAGCGGGAGAGAAAGAAAGAGAGGAGAAAAAAGGCGAGGCTAACGATACTCATCTTGGCTCAATTCGGGAACAATTGTTTCTCGGTGCGGGGGTAAAAAATGTGGGCTCGATGCATTGTGTCGACGAGGTCGGTTTGCTGGCGAGAGCTCGCAGAGGCAGGCAGCTGGCAATTTGCGTACACTAATGGGGCACAAGCCGCGACAGACTTGGCGCCCTCTCTCTCGCACCACCGGCGCTCTCGCCCTCGCGCCCACCCCGCCCCCACCCTAAGGGGATTAAAGGGGATCTTATTTTTTGTGCAGCGTGGAAAATCACGAGGAGGTGATATAAAAATCCCGGTGGTCGCATCTAAAAGCCTAAAAGCTTCCCTTCTCCCTCGCTCTGCCGGGCATTTTCCGTCCCCGCGCTTCGTCCCCCACGGGCATCCGGGGCGAAGGAGAGAGAGGCCATCGTAATGAAGTTGTCGCGAGCGCGTGTCAGCGATATCTCACGTAGGATACATCCTCGGGAAGAAGCACAAGCGCGCGGAGAGACATAGTCACCCTCTGTTCTCTAAAACCAGCAATAAATAAGCTCTCGTTCCTTTTTATTTCGCCGTCCCTGCATGCGAGCCTTAAAGCAATGAAGGGGCCGAGAGCATGGCGAGAGAGACGGAAAGAAAGCGCAGTGTACGAAAGCTGCGGAGCAAAAGCCATCCCTTTTGTGTCCCCAGTGTCCCTTCGTCGGCAGACCGATTTCTCTGCGCAGGATCACCTCTCGGAGCCTCGGCGTCTCGGTGGCCACCCTCGACTTTGTCCCGGCGCGTCTTCTTCTTTCCTTTATCCCGGATCTTGTCGATTTTTCCTCTCTACAAGGCCGAACGAATCGAATCGAATCGAATCGGATCGAATGGGATCGGATCGGCTAGGCGTGGGAGGGGGCCCGACGTTCCGAGAGATCGCAATGCCCGTTTTAAGGGGCGAGTGCCCTGCCGGGGGCTCGTCGGCCCAGCGGTGCATCGGCGCAACGCTCGCGGGGCTCCTTTCGGAGTCTATCTTTGGGTGTCCCGAGAACGTTTTCACTCAGCTCGAGATAGCCGGGTTATATTTGGAGTATCGAGTCAGGCGCGAGGCGCGAGGCGCGAGGCGGGCCGAGAGCCTTGGGGATAGCGCGGCTCCCTCCCTCGTTTCTCTTAGTTCGAGGGCAGCTGCGCTTGTCTCTCATTACACGCGGTATCAACATCGGATAAAGCGATCCTCTATAACTGTCGCGCGCACTTATCGTCCGGGCAGCCGGGCCGAGAGCCAGCCCAAAGGTCTCCGTCAGGCCGCATTTATTTCGGTGTGTTCAACGATCCTCCGGTGCGCGGCTCCTCTGCTCCTCCTCTCTTCCTCCTCGGCTCCTCCTCGGCTCTTCTTCGCCTCCTCTTCGCCTACTCTGCGCTTCCTCTGCGCCTCCTCTTCGCCCCCAAAGACATACTCGGAAACTTGTTTGCGCGGTTGTGACACTCTGGCGAGGTGTACGCGGCACTCGCGCTCGGAAATCTCGACAAGCTTATGACAATCGCCTGGAGATGTAGCATAATCATGCCAAAGCGAACAATGGACTATAAGCGGCAAATTGACTTTTTTCCATGGGTCTCTCCCTGCATTCCAAAATGAAATAAAAATGTCGAAACATTTGTCCCGTTTCTGAATAATATACAAAGAAACAAGTAAACGCATGAATTGTTGGCGCCGGTGGCGTGGATCTTTGCGGTGACTCACGCTATTATGAGACTTTTATTACGCAGATCTCGAGAAAGGAAACTAATAAAACTTCTATTAAATATATTAAAGGGGAATGAAAAAGTGCGCGTACGCACGCCTTGATTAACGCTTCGGAAAGGCACACGAGTCACACGGCGACTCGAACAGACGGAAAAAAACCGTCGGCGGGGGCGTCGATGCGGCGAGGCGCGGCAGTCCGCGGGACGACTGGCCACTCATCGGCTCTCCTTCGTGTCATTCGCGCCCTGATTATAGACTCTTACTTGGCAGTTTACCGCACCTATTCAATTAAGGCTGTCTAATTCGTGGACTGCCGCGGCGACTCGATGCACGAACGCGCGCATACACGTATGAATGTGTACGAAGGGACAGTCGTAGTCGAGTTCACGTGCGGCCGCGCGACCAGCATATGGCGTTGCGTCGACATATGGACGCGTGACCAGGCTTTAGTGGTGAGGAGCTTACGCTGCGTACGTACAGACTCGGACCCTTGGCTTGTGTGCAGTTAGCGCGAGCTCGACGGGGGCTTTAAATGCACCAGCATATAGCCCACCAGCGGGAGTTTTCTTTCCCAGAGCGGCCACGAGACCTGGGCCCTTATTGCCAGCGAGCCGCTTTACGCGTCAAAATATTATAGCTATATGTGTATGAATGGGCTCGAGTTTCATCAAACTCTCGTAATTTCGCCTATTATCCCCTCGTTGTGAAACAATTTTCGCCGGAAGTTGAACCGTGGATATTTATAGCGAGAATACCTAGATCCGACTAGGGCGCTAATGTTCTCTAAGCCGTTAAGCAGGCTTCTTGTTAATTTGCGCTTAGCTTCGGCACGAGTGGCGATGGAGACACGCGATTCGCGGCCCGATTACCGTTCTTTATCTGTATACCGCGTGGATCGAGTTAATATTCATTAGAACAGTTACATAATGAGCGTAATAAATGTTTCGAGCGTCGTTTATCATTAAAACAAACATTCATTAGACGTCAAGGCAATTAGGAATGGAGAGGAGCGGAGAAGCGAAGATAGCTACCGTAATCGAATGAAAATGTTAATGCGATGTTGATTAATGCAAAAAGCGCCCGATGGCCCCGAGATGGTCGATCGGGACCTGGTTCCGTACTCGATATCGCGGGGCCTTTCTTTTGGAGGTGGGTATAACTCTGACGGCGACATGTCGATTGAGCGATAGGCACGGCTCCAAAATAGAAATTCTCTGCCGAGTTTTTTCCCCGGTTTTTTCCGCGGTCGAGTAGGGGCGAGTCCCGTTTGAAAGATGATCTCGGAGGATGGAGCGACGGGCTCTCAAAGCTCGAGTGGAGAGGGCCGTGGGCACAGGGGCCTATCCGCCGAGAGCAGCGCTGATCCTCCGGGCAAACATAATTTTCTTGATCCGGCGCGGGCCGGGGCCATAACGCGCGGCGGGCGGGGCCGGCTGTCTCCAAGGCAGCACTCCGGCGGAGAGGCCGCAGAAGCCTTGGCGGGGGAGGGGCGGGCGGCCGGCGATCGGTCGGCGCACCGGAGTCAGCGGGCGGCTCGCGGGTCCGAAAGAGTGAAGAGCGAGGGGGGGCCGGGTTCGGGGGCGGGGGTCGGGGGTCGGGGGCTCGGGGGCCGGCCTGCGGCGGGCGGCGGCGGCGCTTTGCGGCTGGTGGGCGCCCGGCCCCGGGGTGCGACCCCGCTAATTTATATCGGAGCCGGCGACAGCGGCCCCCATATCTCTGTGAGAACGGCGGCATTGTGCGGGGCTGGCTGCACTTAGCGCCCGGGCTGCGGGGGATGCGCCGCGCCGGCTTTCCCGTAAACTCGCTCGGGGGACGCCGCTCTGTTGTTATTCATGGGGATTGGCCGCGTCAAAGCAAGGCGGCGGCGCCCGGCTAACTGATTTTCCTCGGCCACATGTGCGCCGCCGGATCATCCCGGCGCAATAAAAATCGAATCCGCCGCAGCCCCGGAGGAGCCGGCGCCGCGTGTCGCCGCACGGACCTCTTAATTAAGTTGCTTGCTCGGCTCCCTTGCGGCTGTTAGCGGGCCGTTTTATCCCGCGCGCCTCGCTGCACCGGGCGGCCCCAATCGATATCGGACTCCAACTCTACCTCTCCTCATTATACCGGCTTTTCGCATTAATCAAGACTTTCTCTGCACCCACCGGGGCGAGAGACGCGAGCGAGTTAGTCGGACCTAAGCGTCGCCTTAACAATCACTCGGCCCGGTTGAAATCCCCGCTGGAAGGGGACTCGCCGACCGTCTCGGCGCATCCGCTGCGCCAGCCTTTATTAATAAGCCAGAGACTTTTAGATGCTGGCCAAGAGCCGGATTTTTCTCCCGAGGCGATATACGCCCGCGGCTTGATGTATCGAGAGAAGCCGAGCGATCGCCGACCTCCATCGGAGCGATAAACAGCGCCATTTGTTTCATCCCCACGGAAGAGCGATAATCAAGCCGATCGAGTGATCTCGTGCCATCTCGAAATACGGGTATAGGGGGCGCGAGGGCCGTGCGCCGTACATTTGTTGATTGCCACGCGAAGGAAAGGAGGCGCGGATGGCCAAGTGGCGCGACGGACGAGCGAGTCGGGCTCGGCTCGCCAACAGCCGATGAGTGTAGTGGGTAACAAAGTCCTCATCGATCGCCGAGCGCCCGGAATACGCTCAGCTCTATTTTCCGCCTCGCAACAATAATCGTTACGCGCCTCGGCACTTATTTATGCAACTCGCGCGACGCCCTCGTAA
This sequence comes from Sycophaga agraensis, assembly GCA_018906755.1. NCBI lineage: Eukaryota > Metazoa > Arthropoda > Insecta > Hymenoptera > Pteromalidae > Sycophaga > Sycophaga agraensis. The sequence continues at coordinate 1,789,744 of JACCIE010000042.1, forward strand.
CCTTCTCCGTACCTATAGCCGACTCGCAAAATGATTTTCATCCAAGCAGAGCTGCCTTCCGCGTGAAACATTGATCAAGCCGCTATCTGCCCGATAAGACCTGGTGTCGATTATGTTCCCTCGTGCACAGCGGATTAACGTTCGTTCTAAATCGATGCACTTGTCAAATATCATTGTTGGCGGGCCTGCAGATAGTACAGTCCGTTTGTTATCTCACGTACCTCCCTAATTTATACAATAATCCCGTGCCATCGAGCAGCGAGGCTGATAAAGTTATATTTAAAACCGGATGCGAGTCCGTGGTGGCGCGGCCCTGAGAAATGGATGTCGCAGCGACACGGGGAAGAAACGGGCGGAGCAATTAATGAGTAGTGGCAGAACTGTCGGCGGCGCGGCCCGGCCACTCGGCCGAAGCTTCGGGGAGGCTTTTCGCCATCATTACCATTAGTTTTCGATGAATGAATTGGCGACGGAGGCCGTGTTGCAGAGGCCCGCCGCGCTATTTCTACCAGTCCCGTGACTTTCTAAGGATCGTTACAGTGGGCAAAGCCGCGCACTGGGAGCCGGGCACTCGCGCGCGTAATTCCTTATATACACGAGGTAGGCTCGATTAAATTCACGAGGCTCTAACGAGAGATCGGTGCGCGCCTCGCGATAAAAAAGCGCCCGAGCGCCGCCGCCGGCCATATAGCGCCCGAGCGAGAGGTCCAAAGTCGAGAAATCGCTCCCCGCATCGGTGCGCCAGTGCGTGCGCGAGCTAAGCGGCCGCGATAAGTCGAGTACAAGCGTGTACTGCACCGGCACCGCCGCCGCCGCCGCCGCCGCCGCCGCCGACGGGAATAAATACGCGCGTGCTTCGCTACCCCTCCTTCTTTATTTTTTTTCACAGCCGTGTTTGCGACGACGCCCGATCTATATGCGCGGTTGTCGCCGCAGCCGGCCGAGCGCACACGTTGCCGCACACCCGTTGATTGACAATGGATGATCTCCCCACCCCAAACCCCTCTTGATGATCAAATAGGCCGTGTCGTGGGCCTCGATGATATTATAGGTACATCCGGAAACCCCGAGCTGACCTCCATGCGCTCTGATAGATCTTAGGCCGTTGATTAAGCGGCTGTAGCCTCGCTCTCTCGGCTCTATATGCGGATCCCGGCGAGTGGCTCGATTGTGTGGCACCACAATTTTATCAATATTGCTCGAGTCGTATAAAGACGTTAACTGTAATAATTAATTAATAAGCCATAAATAACTCGGGCTTAAGAGTATTATGCGATTAATAGAAATCGGTTGACATTGCTCGTAACTAATCAGGCAATAAGCCGTATATCATCGGACACGGGGCTCTTAGTCGGGGCGCACGATCCGAGGCGGCCGAGGCGGCCGAGGCGGCGGCGCCGTTGATCCGACGTTTAGTTACGAAAGCATCGCTCGCTCTCGGCACGTAGCTCTAGCTCCGAATTCCCGCGCATTATTGCCTTTAAGCGTGGGCATAAATATTTGCGCGTTACTTACAATCGTGTGCGGCATGCACACAAGCGAGCCGACGCGAGCGCGCGGCTCGACGACGCGGCGGGCCAAGTCGCGCACTCGCTAAACGCGCAGACAGACCCCGAATAGCGGGTAAACGGTCTACGTGGAAGCGTCGATCCGGCAACGAGACCGAGAGAGAGAGAGAGAGCGAGGGGGCAGAGGAGCGCGGAGGAGGTGGAAAAAGGGAGGGAGCGCGAGGCGAAGGAGGGGAGCGGGGAGAAGAGCAGTCGGGCGCTATTCGCATCGTGTTATTTTCGCGCGACATCGGCATGTACCCAATTATCGCTCCTTGGATGTGCACCGTGGTAATTAACTATGCCGACAGGGTCTTTGTCACACTAACAGCCGCAGGCGCGCGAGTCAAAGAAAGACGCATGGCGCTTAAGTCAGGCGCGCGCGGAAGTTGATGTTTCCGCGGGTATTTTTACGAGCGCGGCTCCTCGGTATCGGGTGCGTCGAGTGTTGGCCCAGGCGTTGTCCCGGCGTTGTCCCGGCGTTGTCCCGAGGTTGTCCTACCGTTGTCCCGGCCTCCTCGCGGTAAACAGAAAGATTCAACCTGCAATAAACCTGGCCGTGTTTGTAATCGGAGGGGGCCGGGCGTTGGAGGCGGGGCGCCGGGGCCGCGCAACAATAATAAACTCGTTACATTTGGATGAGGCACCCGCGCCGCTTACCGAGTTTTATGTGCTGCAGCCGTGGTGCGCGCAGGCCGGGGGCCAGCAGATTTAGCCCTGGCCCGCAATTTCGATTATCGTTCCTATGCACTTTGTCATAAAAAGGGAGATAAAGTTGTTGAATCGAGTCGGCGAGCGGGGGGAGGCTAGGGAAGGAGCGGGCCGGGCGTAACAAGCGGCATGGATGCAGTTGAATAAATGGGGAAATAAAAAGCGGCGGTATGTTAAATAAGGCCTTTGCCACGACGACGCGGGCTGTGTACACAGGCGATTATTCAGAGGAATAAAGTGCTGGTCAAAAAATAATAATAAGTCCTGGGCAATCTGGATGGCGATTAATTTCCCGGTAATATGCAAAGGCGGTCTGGGCCGGGGCCGGGGCCGGGGGAGGCGCGCGATAGCCGGGCCCGGGTGCACCGTCCGCCACCTTATTACGGCCGTCCGGCGCGCGATATACGCGGCTTCGCGGCTGACAAAGATTAAAATGTCGTGGCCGGTGCAAACAGTGGAGCGCGGGCGGGCCATTAATATCCCGCGGACGGGCCGCACGCTAATATCGCACGCGGGCCGCGCTATCTGCATCTCAAGCCTGCATCCCGAGCGCACGCGCCGCCGATCAGCCGCGACTAATCCCGGCCGCCCAGAGGCGCCGCCGCCGCCGGAGCTCGCCTCTGGCCGTTTTCGCACAGGCCACCGAGGGTCCGCGCTCGGCTCTGGGGAGGGGCGCCGCTAGCCCCACGGCACCGTGGGCCCCTTCCTACCTGTCGCTGCCGCTGGCCGCAGCGCCAAATGAACATCCGACCGAGGAAGAAAGCACTGTAAAATATCGCGCGTGGAACTTTGTTGCGGGCCTCGAGGCAATAAAAGTGCGGGGTTCTCGGGTTACACAGTCGGACGTCCATGGGAGCCGCGGTGGAGCTGGCCAATTGTCCCTGGTGCGGCGCCGGAGCGCCGCGGGCTTTATGGGGCCGGGGCGCGACGTCCCCCAGCGTCCGCGCGCGCCACCGTGGGATACTTCCGACTTTCCAGTGGGGCGCCGCGGCCGAAATCGCGCCCGGCAGCCGCGCCCTCGTAAAGCCGCCCGGCATAAATCACCGGCTTTTTCGCCGGCCTTAACGAGTCAATCTTCTCCGGCCGACGCACCTTTGCCAAATTGAAAGGATGCACCTCGCCGGCCGGCGGCGCGGGCGCCGGGGCCATTGATTACGGGCCGCTGGACCGCGCGCTGCTTAACGGCCCAAGGCTGCGGTTCGCTTTCCACCGGCCCGCCGCGCCCCTCCGATAATTGACCGCCCGCTTTCCACGGAACTCGCGCCCTCCGCCCGGCTCGGCTCCTCCCCCGCCCCCGGTAATATCAATCTGCGCCTGCACTTGTTGCTTGCTTTTTCTCGCTGCGCCGGGAACCGCCGGCTTCTTATCTCTCTAATTGCTTCGATTCTACGTGCGCTGCGACCTCCGGGGCGAGGGATGCGGTTCACGAGTGTGGAGCCGCGCCGGGCTGCACCGCCGTATAATAACCGAAGAAATCAGCAATCCTGTCTAACTACGTTCTCGATTGGGACTGTAGTTTGGGGGGCGCTCGGGTCTCACGCGCCACAACTAACCCGCGCCGGGAAACTTGCCCCGGGGAAGAAGACGCGATTCCAATTAGGTTAATTATCCGCAGCCAAGTGGTACGGGCGATTCGGCTCTGCGCGAGCAATATTATACGTGGGGCGCTCCAGACTCGCCTCGCTTGCGTCTTAATTACGCCGGCATTATGTAAATAGGGAATTTAGAGCGCGAGCTTGGGTCCGGCAGCTGCCGCCGAGGCGGACTGGACGCATCCCGATTCCCGGCCCGACTGCCGCCCTTCCTGCCTTCTCCGCGCATACGCCCGACGGCGTCCAGTTATTCGAGCGCCCGGGAGTTTGCTCTACAGCCGGGCGCTTCTCTTGCCGCGCGTACGAGCCACGCGAAACGAGAGCGTGGCTATAAGCAGATAGTGGGAATTGAGAAACCGAGAGGCCGATGACGTGTTAGCCGGCCCGCGGGGCTATCGCCTCGCAGATAGCACTGAGAAATTAATAAGTACGCCCAAGAAAAAAGTCCGATTTTAATGCGCGGGTAAATATAGAACAGCACTCGGAACAGCATGTTATACTAGTGACATTTTAATTATACGTCCTACTATTGGCATTATTCATTTTAATAACGGCCCACAATTTAAATTTAATCGGTTAACCATACTGTTGGGCTACACAAGCATTGTATACATATATATCATTACTTTGGAAACTGTTAATGTTATGCGATATAATAAGCAATATTATGCTTGTAAGGTTTTGATTCATGGGAATTACACAGTTGTATACACGTGCGGTACATGTATAACGAGCCTGCAAGCTTCATTGATTCGGTTGGTAAACGTCTTCGGTCTCGGTGCATCCCTATTAATTTATGTACTATTCCCTTTCTGCAGCCGGTATCTGCCAGCTAGTTCGGTCAAGTAATGAGGAGATAATGAGGCGCAGGGAGCATAAAAGTTACAAGGCTCATAGGCGCGTGAGCGTTGTAAGTACAGAGTCGACTGCGAGCGGCAATACATGCGGCTGGCGCTGGAGGAATGAGCGAAAGCGCCGAAAGCGCCGAAAGCGCCGAAAGAAAGAAGGGGGCCGAGTGGGGGCGCACGCGATTCCATTAGAGATAACTCGGGCGCGGAGATTAACATAAATAAATAAGGTGGGCGCGCGGGCGAGTCGCAGCCGCCCCCGTAATTATTGCATTAGCGGAGGCGCGAATGGCAATGATCGGCCTCCCGGCGGGCCGGCTAATCACAGGGCCTCGCTTCCCGCGCCTCCCGCGCCTCCCGCGCCTCCCGTCGGTGAGCGGGCGCGATCGCGCCGGGAGAGCCGCGGCGTACTCTCGCTTTTTTCCCGGCGGCCGCCTCGGCGCGGTCTTTCGACACGCAGGCGCGCGGACGCCTGGCGCCTTGGCCAGGCGTGCGTGACCCGCTTTCCGCGGTGCGCGCCGCTCGCAAATAGCGCGCGCGCGGCTTCGCGGTAGGAAACAATTAGGCGCCGCGCCGCCGCCCGGCTAATTGGCCCTGGCCCGGGATATTCTTACTTTGTTTGCCGGGGGTCGCGCGATAGCCGCCACCGGCAACCCCGACGCTCGATAAACACGCGCTGCATCGGGACTGCGCACAAGGGCCGAGGGGCGCGCGGGGCCCGGCCTTCCTCGCGGAAAATTCATATTTAAACAGGAGGAAACGCGGGGCAAACAAAGTTGGCCCGAGGTCGGCGCGGCTGCCTCGAGACTCACGGCCACGCGGCCGCGCGTACATGCAACCAAGTTTGCCGCCATGAATTTTGGACCTCTCCGGAGGTAGCTTTCGAACGAGGCCCGGGGGGCAGAACTTGAGACAGTCCTGGGAGGAAAACGAGAGTGCGCCCGCGGCCGGGGAAAACCCGCGCCGTGCCAGGAGCTCAAGGCCCGGCGCCCCGGAAGAAAATTACAAATTCCAAGTGCGCCCTGCCGATTTTTTCTGCCCCCGCTGGCCGCGCCGCGCCCCAGAACTAGGCCAGAGACCAGAGAGCGCCCGAGCATCCTCCACTCGAGCGGCCCTTTCTTCCTCGAGCACCGCGATCCGCGCCCGGGAGGAACAAGGGCGGGGCCTGTTTTCTCGAGGGCCGAGGACCACTTTTGTTCGAGCCCTCGAGGTCGGGGCTCGGCCGGGGGAGGGGAGTTCCCCGCATTGACCAAAAATTGCAGGGCCGTCGACGCTGTCTCTCGATTGCCCAGCCGCGAGCAAGTTGCGCGCTTTTTCTTCGGCGGAACGGGTCGCGCTGCGAGACGTCGGCTGAATTAAACTTTGCCTCATTCGCGTCCGCCGTATGAGAATCTCGAGACGAGGATCCGGAGAAATGCCCCAAAGTTGCGCCGGGGAAATTCTTTTCCTGTTGCGGCCGAGTCGCGCCGCTCGGAAATGCGAATAGATCAAAGTTGAGCGGCGGCTGCGACCACCCGCCAGCGGCAAAGTTGCGGGAAAAACGAAGAGCCCGGTGTATAAAGGCCCGGAAGGGGGGCCGAGTTGGCGGTTATTGGAGAGGCAATAATCGGTCAAAAGTTCGCCGTGCGCCTCGCGCAAACAGACGCGATCGGCGACGCCTGGCAGTGTCTGCCGGGGCCTGGCGGTGCCGGCGGTCAGGAGCCGGGCGTCGCACGGCAGGTGGACCCGAACGCTCGGTGACGCCGCCCGCGGCTCGCCCCGGCGCCCCGCCGCGCGGGCAAACTTTGCCACGCATCGGGGAATCAGCGGAGAGCGATCGGGCCGCTTAACGGGGAGCATCGCGCCTCGCGCCCGGAGCCGCTCTGGCCCGCTGCGGCGCCTCTCCCGTGAGTCATCGATCGCGTGCGCCGGCCGATCGCTTCTTCTGCCGATTACGCAATCGAACAAAGCCCGCGTAATCGGCCCTGGTTAGGCGCGCAATTTCCGATTCTCGAGCAATTTCAAGTAATTGCGAGCGCAGCCCTCGGACCTTTTATCCGCGACGAAGGCTCGCTGGCCGATATGCCCGACACGGCGCTTTCGCGCGTTTTGCGCCGAAATCCCAGTGGGCCCGAGCCTCGAGCCGATCCGATCGATTGTATCGCAGCATATAGTGACGCTAAAGCCTGTGGTTAAGAGCCGGCCCGCGCCTCCGGCTGCGCTCTAACTCTTGCGCGATTATCCGTAATAGGGGCCGCGCGCAGGAGAAAGGGAGAGGGACTAGCGCCCGGGAGAAGAGAGGGAAAGGAAAAAAAGCGAGAAAAAGCCGGCCGTGTCCGCGGCTCGAGGAGCTGACTCGCGACCGCGCCAGCGCATTAATAATTCCGCCCAGCCGGATCCCGTATTATCAAAGCAAACAGCTGCAAACAGCTAGAAGAGCGGCTCGCGAGGCCGAGCGACGGCCTGCCACGGCCTGCCACGGCCCGCGCCAGGCTCAGCCGCCTACGGGACCAAAAGCGAATCATGGCTCTGAGGCGAGAGCGCCCGCGCTCTCCTGTAAATATTTGCCGTCAAACCAGTGCCATTTACGCTGCTCCTCTCTTATTCCCTCCCGAGGCTCGTTCGCAGCATCCGCCGACTCCCCGGCTGCCCCCGCCCCCCCGCGCCCGGCTTTTTGCGCGGCCGGACCGCTATTAACATTCGATTTTTCGAGCCACCGGCCCCAAGACTACCCCCTCCAAGGCCTTTTTTGTCAAGACGCCGCCCGGCTGCCCCGCAGCCGAGGAAGGCGACAATGACTCGCGACGGGTGCGCCGAGGGAATAAAGGGGCCACTCGCCGCCCTCCGCTAAATGTCGATACACCGATACACCCATCCCGCGCGCGTGCGCTTTTTCAAAAGCTTTTCTCCGCCGCTCGTGTCGCTCCTCCTGCTCGCCCGCGCCGTCTGCTTTACATTGTAATGACTCTGTAGGAGTGCGAGCGAAAGTTATGGGCGTCGGAGCCACCTGGACATTCTCCGACCCGAGACTCGCTGCGGAACGAAATTTAAAACGCTGTAGATTTTATCTCAGGCCTAATTTCCCTCTTGAAAAATCGGTAATATAGATTAATTGTGTCGCCGATAATTATGTGTAGGAGCAACAACTTTTACACTGGCTGAGTTTCGAGCCGATAACGCTCTCCGAGCGCTTTGTTCCTTTTCCTTCTAAACGGGCATTTTCATCCTTTATAATTATCTGATAATTAATCAACAGTAATGCATATTGAAAATTCGAATAGCGATTGCCGCGAATGCCGCAGCTAGGCCGCCATCTCTCTTCTGCCAGTCTCCCGAGTGGAAAACGTTGCTTGAACTGGGAAGCAACTCCAAGCTCCAACCTCGTAGCTGATAATTCATTAATTAACAGCAATTCGAATACCCTTCACTCGGTTGGAAAACACGGTAAATTTATTTTGACGAATCGAATTATAGAGTTTCTATTAATGACCCGATATTATGGGACAACAGTGATTTACCGCTATTTATCATTCAACTTGTTCCCTTTCATAGTGTCATCGTTATTCAATACGAAAGTACACCTCCATAGAAGAGCTATATCGAGAGCTATTTATACGCGAGCGTGGGATGTAGAACGAAAAGTAAAGGTGCAGGGTTTACGCGCAGGCAGCAGTGACAGGAGGTTAATCTTGTGCCCAGTCGACCAGAGGAGAGGAGCCTTGGGAGGAGCATTGGGGGATAAAAAAAGCCGAAAAGCGCGAGCCGGCAGCTGGCAGATATCTGGAGCGGACGGAGGAGAATCGGGCGGATGAACGCACGAGTGTTGATCGCTCTCGCGGAAGTTTCCCGGGACTTGACCCTCGGCGACGGGTCGGCGGCGGCGTCGCCACCGCCTCGTCTCGGTAGTTTCGCTACTTGGTGACGAGCTGGCGGCCTCGGGGGCGGGCCTGGGGCAGCCTCCGAGGAGGCAAGGTCGCCCGCTTGATAATTCAAGAGGCGGCGCCGGGGCGATAATGCCGCCCGCGCGCCCCGACAATGTGTTTTTCGGCGGCGCCCCGGCATCTGCGCTGTTAACGCGACCGCAGCCTGGGGGCTGAAAAGACCGGCGACGCGGCGATAGCGCACGCGCGGTCCTGGGAGCACTCGCGCGTCCTCCGAGCCCTGCGCGCGCGCTTAATGCCTTTTGTTTTATAGGCGCCGCGGCCCCTTTCTCCTCCCTCGCCGCGCCGATATACCCTCAGTTTTTAAGTCAATATCGCGATCACCGCCGACTCGCCGAGCAATCGCGGAAACTCCCTCGCTGCTAGGTATTCCGTCTTCCTGCTTGCCACTGTGCATGACTCCTAAAATTACTTGCCTCGCCGATCGAGGGCTTAATCAAATATTTAAAGTGCCATTTTCATTAGGCGGGCGCTCCAGAAAGTAGTCGTTGATTATTATTGCCCTAAAGTTTGAATGCTTCGAGACCGAGAGAAAAGTATAGTTCTCCATAGTTTACTCGATATCCATGTTTTTTATAAACCTGCATGTGGCCAACTCGATATTGACCAAATATTTAGCTTCGCGTATTTTCAATCGCATCCATTTTTGAAAGAATCGTGTATTTTTGTATAATAACACATCACCGGTACGGCTTATATAAATACAAATAGAGAGTCGGCATGGGCAGGCCGGTTGAATATGCTGCAACATTAATAGCTGTCTGTCTGCTTCTATGTTTGGCGTATATATGTCACAAGACGCAGAGCAGAGGGCGACGGCGCCTTTATAAATATTGCACTGCAGCCAAGCAATATTTATCGATTTTTATTTTGACAGAAGGATTGTGCAACAGAGAGATTTGAATAAACGGAAAAGGGATCGCGTGGCCGAGAGCGATGGGCAAAAACAAGGGGAAAAAGGAGACGATGCGCGGAAACGAGATCTTTTTTCTGGGTACACTAATCAGCGCTGACCGCGTACTCGACTGCTCGAGCGCACGTGTGCTCTCGACTGGTTCCATATGCGAGTGGCAGAGCCGTGCGGTACGCGCGTAATAGCTCCGGGGAGGAGCCCAGAGGAACAGGGAGCGCGCGTGTATGTAGAGGGCGTCCTGTCCCAAAAGGACCGGCTCGCTCCGCTGCGGCGCGGCGCAATTTCGTTGGCAGAAATATATGTAAAAGAGAGTCGGCGAGTGCCGAGACCCGGGGCCGAGCGTCGGAGGGCGCGCGAGGGAGAGAGCCGCTCGCAATATCGCCGATTACGGGGTTAATGGCGAGCGAAACGGTCCCGATGGATCGATCGCCGCGATAAATCCCGCGGGTCCGCCGACGCCGGCGCGTCTCGTGACCGGAGCGCGCCCGATGAGCGCGCGGCTCGCTCCGCCCTCCCTCTCTCTCTCTCTCTCTCTCTCTCTCCCGCTGTCCGTGGAGACCTCGCGCTCCTTTGGCTGCTCTCGCTCTCCCTCTCTTTCCCTCCTCTTGTCCCCCTCTCTATTTCATCCCAGTGTGCTCTCAAATCCAGCGCGGCTTCATCCGAGCTCTCGGCGCCGACGCAAATAACCGCCTCGTGCGTGCCAAAAGAAACCATTTTCGCATTTTACTGCTATCACTTGGGCCGCGGGCCTTTTAACGCCGGCAACCCGATTGCCTCGGCATCAAAGAGAATATTATTAATGATCTTGGCTACTTACTAGGTGCATACGTAGGTTATGTGGCATTTGGAACGCCTGGCCATTATTCAATTAGTTCACATACAATGAATCTATTGTGCGGAATAGTTTGGCTTGGTACGCGCGCCTCTCGTAGCACAACAGCCTAGCACAAAAAATTGGTTAAAGGTGTCAAGTACAAATATCGCCGTCGAAAGTTTTTTCTCGGATTTTTTATCAGTCGGCTGGGTTGCAGTTTGCATGAGTTTCTTGGGGCAACGGGTGTAGAGAGTAAAAGTTAACGATGCACTTTGTTCCCTCTCCTTTCCTTTTTTCTTTTCACTTTCTTCCGCTCTGTTTTTATAAGTATAAGCGTTGGGCGCGCGTACGAGGGTGATAAATCTATTATGCTGTACTTGGGCTTGTCTTACATGGATTTATGTGTCTCGGTTTGAGGGAGATTTTTCAGGCGAGCGAATCAATGCGAGGTATCGCTCGGCGGCCGTCTCTCTCGCTCGCTCCTGAGTGGCAGCGGCTGCACGGCCGCAGCGCCGTGAGCGGCACCGCCTGCAGCTCGCACTCGGTTAAAAGTACACACGCGCCGCGAGCCTATTTGCGGCCGCACCTGGAATGTCCTTCAAAATAGCATCGAGAGAGTCGATCGTCCTACGCGATCGAGTGCTGGGAGTCGCCCTCGGAAATGTTCCCGGTGTCTTTTAAGGGACCTTTTCCCATCGAGGAACACATTGCCGCGGATAAGCGATCGAGGCGGCCAGCAGCCTGTGACGCTTTGTGTAACGAGTGCCCAGTGTGTTGTAAGCATCGGCGAATACACGCCGATATCGATGAAAAACATCTGTTCTTTCGTCATTACTCCCTTCCCGATAAATAATACATTGCACACGTCGTGTTGCTCGGTCATGCGCTTTCTATGCAAAGCAGAAAAGGCTGCCCGGCTAAGAGGAAAGAGGCAAACTGTTAAACTTTTTGGCCGATAAATCACAGGAATACTGCACGAGGACCAAACTTATTAACCAATAGTAATATGCTATTGAATATTAATGAACACTTTTACTCGGATTGATTCATAATTTTAATCCGTTGAAAAAAGAATGGCCGCGTATGGGGGAGAAGACGGTGTAGCGCGGAGGAGCCGGGAGGAGAGGAATAATAATAAGAAGAGGAATAAGAATAAGGCAGAAGGAGAGAAAGAGGACGGGGAGCAAGGAGTAAAGATACTCCTTGTCTGAGTAATTAAAAATAATAAGCTACGATATTCCGGTTTGAATTGACGCGGAGGGAGGCGCAAGTGGATTTTGGAGTGGGAGGCAGGCGACGTTCGGCCGGGCGGCTGCATCCTCGATTGTGCGCGGTTCCCCGTGCGTTCCGTGCATCGCGAGCGGTGGGCGCAAAGGGGGTCGCGCGGGTCGCGAGGGGCGCCTGCAGCCTCCGCGGGAGAAAAAGAAGGAAGGAAGCGGGAGGGAAAAGATAGTATTCACGGAATCTCGTAACGAGCTCGCCTGTCAACGCGCCGATGGAGAACGACAATATCCAGACGGCCCGCGCCTTGTGCCTATACAGACTCGGTGCGCGCGCCGAGATCTCGAGAGAGAGAGAGAGGGGGGGGGGAGAGGGAGGGAGGGAGGGAGGGAGGGAGGGAGAGGAGGACGGGGCGTACGACACCTCGTTTACGACGAGTGTTTTTCGTCGCCCGCAACAATCACTCCGATAAAAGTTATAACAGATACATATAGAGCCGCGCGGACGGAGCGAGCGGTTCCCAGTCGGCGCGGAGGAGCCGAGCGGCCCGGCTCGAGGGAGATCGTTATCACGTCCCGCTGAGTGATCTTGCATTTTTAAGCGGCCCGCGCTCTCCCCCAGTGTTTATAGAGCCGCTCGGGCGATACGCGCGTCGCCCCCGCCGCGGCCGCTTTCACGCCAGCCGACCGAGCGCCGGACAATGGGCGAGGGCCGCGAGTCCCGTTAAGGGGGCCGCGATCTCGGCAGCGAGGCGCGGGCCCTCCTCCCGAAAGCGCCCCGGAATCCCGGGGAAAAGCTCCGGCGAGGGGCCGCTTCCGGAAGGGCCGCTCGCGCCTCGCCGGCCATTGTCCACCGGACTGCCCGGGTGTATCGGCCCGGCCATTAGTCAGCGCCGCGCGCTGCCCTCTTAATCGCCCAATCGGCCTCCGCTCCGAATCTGATCTCTTAATGCCCCGGCCCCCTCCGCCGCGCCCGCTTTCCCAGCTCCCCCGCCTCTGTCGCTCTTATTGTTTCGCCCGGGGCAGATTGAGAGACAAGAGCGGCGAGGAGGCCCAAGGACTTAATTGGTTTGTTCGCTAATTAATGCCGATTCGTGCGGCTTGCGCAGCCTCGCGCGAGCTCTGGCTCTCGGCTGGCTCCCCTGGGCGCCCACGGCACACGTGTACCTGCATCGGCCCGGCTGCTGCGCGCCTACCGTTCCGCGTCTCTCTTTGGCCCCGCGTCTCGGCAGATCGGGAGATCGAGCCGCTCGGATGCTAGATGCGGTCTGCGGGAAAGAAAGTGATACCGTGTAAGCGCCCGGCCGCCTCGGCTCCCTCGGCTCCCCGGCTCCCCGGCTCCCCGGCTTCTGCATATAGACGTTAGGAGAGTTTGTTGTCCGCAAAACCAACCGGCCCAACCCTTTGTCCCTCATTATGCGCCGTTTAACCGACTGTACACATATACTGCCTCCGACTTTCTTTCGCTGATCTCGTTAACCTCGACTTAGAGCGTGCTATTTAGATAATGTTTGGCGCCGTATGGCCGTAACTTGAAGCTCTCCCAGTAAATAATACGTTTCGCGGCTGCGCCGCTGGGACTTTTCCTTTTCCTACCTAACTCACCAACTAGCCCTTACTCGAGTCCTGGCTTCGGCAACTCATCGGTGCTTCCGCCGTTCTTCCTTAATTGCTCGATGAACCCCATTACGTCTACTGCTACATTATGACTAAGCTGCAGCGGAAAGCTAATCCTCGTTCGTTACAAAATCCACTAAACCGATATTTCTCATACAAATTTTTACGCCAATTGTAAATTCTTTTAAATATATTATATATAGACATATATGCTCATCAAGCTCACAAAATGTTAACCGACTATGCAAAGTGTCGTTTATACACTGTCGTCGTATTAAACATCATCTAGCCGATGAGATGATTTCAAGTACGGAATACTGAGAGATTTATTTATACCATGTGATTGCAGTGTATGGCAAACTAATCCGCAAATGCATCAGAATGTTAAGCCATTCGCGGAACGAGATGTGCTCGCATAAAAAGCAATTCAATATCGTGGACGTATTTATATATAGAAGCTTTGCTGTGGAAGTATTGTACAAAGTATTAATAAACATGGGCAGAGTTAAGCGGTGAGTTGCAAATATAGAGAATAGAGCGGACGCGCGCGTCACCGTCGCTGGGAAATAAGTCGATCGGCCGTTCGCGCCATTGGAGCCGCTCGAGCCGGGGTCAAGCTGTAGAGACGTACCGCGGCTCGCTGTCTCGAGCGAGTTAATTTAAATTGATAGCGGGGCACGTGTGAGCGCGCGCGCGCGGAAGCCGCGGCTCGCGGCGGAACGAGGAAAGATTCCGTCTTTTTTCGAGCGGGCGAAGGGAGGAGGGGCCTTGGGAAGCAGCCGCGGCGCAGCGTCTCCTCGGCTCCCGCGAGTCACGGGGACGGCGCTTTGCATATTTAAATTGGAAGTGTCGATTCCCTCGTTTCGCGGGCTGACAGCCGCCGCCGGGACGACCAAATCCTCGGGTCGTTTCCCAACTGCTCGAAATTCACCGGGCGTCGGAATTTTCGGGCCGCCGCGGCTTATTACGCGCGGCTCTAGCGCGGGGAAAAAAAGCCGGGCTCCGTGGGAGGCCGAGGGTCGGGGCGGCGAAAGACGCGGCCTAGCTCGAAAAAACCCCTCGGCTCTGTTTACACGGGGGCCCAGTGCAAAAACTGCCGGGCTACTCCGCTCGAGGAGAGAGCCGCGCGCCCCCGAGATTTTCCCCGAATCCCGTGGCTCTGGGGGGACGCGTCCCGTGAAGCGCGCGAACGAAAAAAGGCCAGGTGCGCCTAGACTGCATCGGGGACTTTGCTCCAGGGGGGAGCTGTTGCGCCTTTCAAAGAATCGATGACACGTTTAGGAGGGCAACTACAACGCCCGACAACGCCGTATCTCTTGTACCGCCTGACCAGCTCTCTTTTTCAAAATTATCTGAATTATGTACGTACCGCGATAACTTGTTCTTATTTCAGTTTACCAAGTATAAACAATACCTACAATGCAGCCAATACGAACTGATACGGTAATTATTTTATTAGTTTTTTTCAAGTTTACAGTATACTGACTGGAATACTGCTGCGCGCGATATGACGTTCAAATAGCTGAATAGTTCCTTTATACCGATGTAATTCGCCTCCATTGCACAAACAAAGCGAGCCGTCTATTAAAGATATTATGCGCGCTACGAGATGCAGTAGTCAAATGATTCCGGCATAGTAATTCACTGATGCAATCTAGCGTTAGTATAATTTAATTATTTTTGTTCGATGTGTCGTATAACGAAAAAAAGCAGGCTGATTGAATCATTAAGCGCGATGCGATAGTCTCCGAGCGAATAGAGAGATACTTATTGAGGCTGCATTGGCAGGCGCGCCGATCGGTCCGTACAATGAGCAATTATTGCAGTCAATCGACGCCAAAATAATTCGGTCCGCGCGAGTCGGCAATCGGCTGTGCCGGTTAAGATTGGCCGAAGGAGTTTGCGGCGTAGCGGACGGCGAATGCCGAGGTTAGCCAGTATCGCGGGGCAACAAACGGAAAAATAGGGTCAATAATAATTATCCATTCGATTGGAGCGTCTTTTCGCGGAAACGGCGCGCGTGCGCCGAGGCAGGAGGAGAGCGGGGGGAGGTATCGGTCATTGCGATAAGTGCATGACAAGCAGACGGGGAAAGCACGAGAGCAGTCGGGGGCAGCGCTCAACACCAATCAATTATGCCGTTATCGCGAGAAAGCGAGAGATGCGGCGGCGCGCGGCCCTCTTCCTCGGGGCGGCTGGGCAGAACCGCTTTTTGAGGAGCGAGCCTCAGGGCCGCGGCTCGAGGCCGGCCTGTTTGCGCAGACCGCGAACCCGAGTACGCGCCGGCCGCCGGCCGCCGAGCTCACCCGGGAGTCGCGAGCGGCGCTCCTACCGCCCAACTTTTCCAAATTCCACCTCGGCTCCGCGCTCGATTCGCGCTCGCACGCGAGTCTGTAGTCTCGCGTTATCCCCGGGATACCGCCCGAGTGAGGTAGCGCTTTCTTTTTCCAATTGTCCCGTTTGAGCGGATTTTCTCCGCCGAGAATTCCTTGCACCTCGGCTATGATCGACTTCTAAAGCCAAACTTTACCCTACTCTTCTGCGGTGTTAGCCCGCTACGCATTTCCCTCGTTTCGTTCGCCGTTTCATTTTTAGCTACACTCCTCGAGTGGGCTGAAAAACCTTTTTTTTAATTATTTCAATTTAAATTTAACGACGTCTAATTCCGTTTAATTCTCAAATTCTAGTTTACTGCATTATTCATAACTCACTCGTGGATACGCCATTGAATAACATGATACAGCATGAGCAGGTAGACACGCACAGAACGTGCTGATAATAATTCGTAATTCACATATATTTTTTACTGTCACAGAGCTCATAATTCTAGGTCTAAAAGAAGATTTTAGGGTCGCGCACAAGAAAACAATCGTTTCATTTTAGTTGTAATAAGTATTCTTTCGCATAGCTTGCGTATTCATAACCAATAACGTATTCATGAGGTGCGCTATTCTTAGAATGATGGATCGCGCGTCTCGTACATGCTATACATACAGCTCGTTGCCGGTTGGAGCTCGGACAAAAACCACCCCGTCAGGGTAAAAGGCTAAAAGCGAGCTACAAGCAATTTTAATTTGAGTATCCGATTAATTGAGGGAAATATTTCCCGATGTCAGGTAGAATAATTGTCGGCGGGCGACGAGGCGTTGCGCTTTCGTGTCGTTACGCGGCGAAAAAGGAACTATACGCGAATTACTCGGTGAAAGGTGCCCCGGGGAATAATAAAGTACATACGGAACCGCATTTGCTCGCTAGGGGGAGGAAGGAACACATGTTTATTACGCGGGAGCGAGGGAGGGGATTATCGATTATGCAGGACGGGGCGTTGTCGCGGCTACATTTTTTGCGATCGGCGGCGGCGCGGCCGAGCGATGCGCGCACCGATCGAGGCGCGCGACGCCGAGACTTTGGCGAGCGCCGAGCAAAGAGTCTATCTTTAGCGGGCCGCCTATAGTTTTCAATTAATAATTCCGCGGGCGCACGAGCCCCGTCTTCTCCGGCAGAAGCGCTCCTAGCCGCTCTTCCACATTTGCTACCCCGCGGCCCGCATCGCGCACGAGACCTTCTTACCAGTGACTGATCCCCCATTATCCGATCCGCGTACTAGCCCGTCCTATTATACGTACCCATCTAACTTCTATTCTAATCGGAGAGGTCGCGGGAAATAAATACTCGAGCGACGTCTGTCGCGATCAGCGTACACGAGCCGATCGGCAAGCTTTGTGCGGCTCTACCTCCTTTCCCGCGATCTCGCCCCCCGATCGATCGTGACTTTGTCGCAGAGGCTATTTTTGCTCGCGCCCATTGTTAAATTTAACAGAGTTTAACCACCTCTTGAATGCACAAAGTTAGACTGTATCAATACGGACTTTGACGCATAGGACAGAATAAGACCTAAGCGCTCTCTCGGGTCACTTTTAGGCTCCTTACTTATTTAAACAACTACAGCGTGCATTTCCCAAGCTCCAAAGTTTCCCCGTTATATTTTCGCAGAAAAAAATCTCGTTACTTCATCAAAGATTTAAATGCTATTTTCGATATGATGATAATAGTACCTAACATTATCAGTCTAAACTTCAAGTAAAGTTTATTTATATTAAACTGATCTTTAGCAAAAGAGGGGAAGAGTAATTGCACAGTAAACATACGTCGATAATTGTGGTTATTTTCTGTTCCCTTCTGATTAAAAGAAAACTCTACAGTTTCCTATCAGTTGGTTTATACATAACGAACGCTTTGATCTTCGACGCGTGATAATTTTTATTCGGTGTAAGTATATCTAATCGAATTAACGTTTTTGTTTAAGCAGCACACAACAGGAGGGCTTGAAGGGAGGAATTTGCATCTTTATCGCTAAAAATTAATTAAGAGCGTAGACGGTGATAAGGCAGCTCAAAACTTTATCGAGCGAGTCAAAGAGAGAAGCTGTATAGAGTTTATTTAATTTTGCAGCCAAACGAGCTTATAATTACAGAGCTTGTTATCAGTTTTGAAGTGGCTTGTATAAAGGAAGGCAGGAAAGGCTAACCGTCGATCGAGGGGCGGTAGGTATTTTTCGGCAAACCAAAGTTTGTCAAGCGGAGCGGGTGCAGCCTTAAATCAGAGTAAGTTAAGGAAGGAAGGCTTCGCGGGTGCGCGAGCGCGAGCGACGGGCCCAAGTTGTGTTGCAGCGGCAGCGACGGCAGCAGCAACAGCACCGCGACTAGTTTTCTCTCCACCCGCGCCGCTCCTCGCCGATCCAGCCTCTTCCCCCCCGTATAAATTTTAGACGAACTCGAAGCTGAATGACGCTAATCTACCGCGACGTCTCGATCGTTGCCCTCCCTCTCGCTTTCTTTCTCTCTCACCTATTCCGCGGTTCTCCAAACTCGGAAAGCAATCTCTTAATCTCTTTGCCCTCGGCCGCCTCCTCTTCCGATTTCCTCCCTTACTGGTCCTTCTTTACTTTCCCCTTGCTCCTCCTCCGGCTTCGACTTTTCCACAATGAAAGAAATTAACTCGATATAGGGGAAGGCGACGCGGAGCAACTTGAAAAAAACCTTTCTAAGTAATTAAGAGCGTGCGCGAGCGAGCGAGACTTTACTTTATACTTTACCGATTCCCTACTCTACACCCTTGCAGCCTAATTGACACTTCTTGGATTATTCTGTAACTTTAATCGCTTTTGCAACTTTATCAGTATTAATTTATCTCTGCAAAGGTCAAACTACTCTTGATAAATTACTCGGGAGTCTATCTCACTTTGTGTGAGTGTTCTTAAAGCGAGTTTATTGAAATTCTGTGTACAATAATTGTTACAGCAATGTTCAAAGTTTGCGAAAAAGAGCTCGATACCCTGTAGGGCCTTTTGCTCGGAAACCCGAGCGCAGACCGGGCCGTTTACTTTGTACGATTTATCGCTTATTTACAGTTTATTCACTTTAGATTGTCGAATGAATGCGTACTTGAGCTCAAATAAAAGTTACCTCGTATTTTATTGCGCCATGATCATTTCTCGGATTATTCACTTGCTTCAACTGGTCGTTAGACTGGGCCAGTGCGAGGACATAAGGCGAGCGAGAGGGCGGCGAGCGCTTGGCTTCTTGCGGAAAGCCCTTTAAAGTGAGTTTTGGGCTTTTTCGCGGCAGCCAACCGGCAAACGAATATCTCGGCTGGGGTAGATCGGCGGCTTCGATCGAAAAATTGGCAGAGAGGAATATAAAGTAGGGAGATAAATCGCTCGAGGCCCGAATTCTCCGGGAAGAAGGACGGCGCGGCGGTGGCGGCGGGCTTTGCGCGAGGAGCGAGGAATCCGGTCCCGTTACTCCACTAAACTCGGCGCCGTAGCGGAAAATTAACATCTCCGGCGCGCGCCCTTTTCCCATGGCGCCGGGCCGGCTTCCCGGGCGGCAGAAAGCCCGGGGAAAACAATTTTCGCGGGCGGCCGCGGAGCCGCGATTTCTCACGGGCCGCAGCCGATCGCATAATAGAGGGCGGCGGGCTCGAGGCGCTCGTGACTGGCGCCGTCTCTCACGAGGGCCGCGCTCGCCGCGGAGGTTGGCGGACACCGGGCGCACTGTCGGAGCCGCGGAGCCCCGCAGCCACGGGGCGCGCGCTCTTTTACTTCCCGCGCGAGGAAAATGATACCGCGCCGACTGTTGAATGCTCCTTATTATTCCGGGCTCTCGCGCTAGCCGCTCCGAGGCGCCACGCGCGGCTCGCCCGGCCGCCAGTTACCAGTTGCTCCCGCCGACTCGCCACCTGCATCCTCCACTCGTCCCTACCAAAGCACCGGAGATGGCGATCTAGCCTTTTTTATCACTCACCTTGGGCGACGGAGACGAGGAGCGCTGGAAAGATGAGGAGCTGGAGGGCCAAACGGCCGCGCTGGGGGGCCTGCATCTCGCCGGAGATTCTTCGCGGTAACACTGAGAGAGCCGTATCCTTATCACTTACACATGTTACTGAACGGTAGGAGCTGCGGATAATGGGGGGGCGTACACATGCACTTCACGCCGAGCGGGCTAGCCAAGTTTCTCCTGCTCCGGAGGGTCGGCGCTTCGCCCTGGGCTCGGGAGCGCACGAGGCCGACGAGGCTGCGTTAGACCAGGACCGCGGGCGGCTCTTGCGATCGGGGCGCGCGGCGTGATAGGACCACGCAGGGCTCCGCTGCCATAATCCTCGACAAGAGACGCGAGGGGTGACCGGTCGCGCTCGACCGGCTCTCGCCACGGCACTCGACACTCCTCAGTATTCGCTCACTCACTGCAAACACGTTAACAAACCATCCACTGAGCTCGATTCGCGATTCGCCCGCTCCGGATTTGCGCTCAATTCAATCCACCTCGCACTTTTTCCACTGAATTCGGGAGGAGTTTGGCAACTGCAAGGGCACTCGAACGGAACTCGCGTACAGTCCGCCTGGTTTCGACGTCGCTCCGGGCTCGGATACGGGACGATCGCTCTTCTCCGCGGGGCGAAAACAAACGGAGCCGCTGTGAGGCGCGACGCAGCTCCCAATAAGCATGCAACGCGGCGGCCGACTCGCGACTGCCGGCCCCGAGATTCTCTCGGCGCCACGCGCCGCCTCGGCCGTGCTCGGCCGTTTCCGTGCCCGCTCGGCCCGCTCTCCGCCGAGCCGCCGAAGCCGCCTCCGCCGCCGCCACCGCCGCCGCGTGCGACACCCCCGTGCGCAGCCCGTGCGTTTCGTACCTGCGCCGTGTCTGCCCTTTTCCGCCTGCGCGCGCGCCCTTGCTTAGTCTTCCATCGAGCACTCGCCAACGGGCTGCAGGCCACGCTTTCACAGCCTAATGATCAATCTGTTTGGACGAAAAACTCTATTTTCGATATCATTTCGGCATATGCCCTGCTATTTCATCGAGTGCGCTCCATTATTGACTCTCTATGTTGCTAGATATATCCTTTACAAATGGAATGCAAAGAGGGTTTTGTTTTAAATCTTGCTAAAATCATCGGATTGTTATCGGAATAGGCAAAATCGACACGATTCAAAGAAATGAAAACTACAACCGTTGATATAAGAAAAGCGAATTACATAAATTGAAGAACGCATTCACCTGGAACATGTAAACTTCATAAAAGCGGAATAAATTTAACTCCGCAAAGCTCCCAGATCCTATAAACTCTGTAAGGTCCAAATCCGCAAACCCTTATGCATGCCGCACATTCATGCATGCGTGCACTGCTCTATGCGCATTCTTTATCACCCGCGCTTGAGCGTCAGTCATTCCTGATTTGCATTATCAACTCAATTTTTTCTAACATTTTCGCGTCATTATAGGGACTCTTAATTAATACAGACGTTTATAAATATTTTGTAATTACAAATGATAGGCTCATCATTATACTTGCACGATTACTTGTATTCGTATACTACTTGTTTATATATGTATCACATGCACACGCGGCTAGCTACAGCGATTCTTCTATTATACTAGCATTAAAGCCTATGTATAACTTTATGTTATTGTTTTTATTACTAATTAAAACTAATTAATTTCTTTTTTTTGATAAATTATTAATATCATTACATGTACAATACTGCAGAATATATATTGTATACATAAAAAATAATAATTTCAAATAATAATTATATTAATACAGTATAATTTTTGTCGAAATATACAATATCTATCTAATTATATATATAAAATATTTATAACACAGGCTATATATTACAACATTCAATATTGTTATTAATTTTCACTATATCTAATTATACTCAGTTATTGTAATATTGATCAATAAATACACTCAAAACTTCGAGTTTTAAACTGACTTTTAACTCATTTTTAATACAATGTTAATAAATATGTAATACAATGAATGTATGATTTGATACAATAATATAAATAGTGTCTGTTTTAGAGAATTTAAACTAAAGAATATTTTTTAACATTATTAAAATATGATAAATTTTTTTAATAGATTTGCAATATCCTATTTTTTTTTATTAAGTTTTCAAATCTCAATAGAGATTTATATAGAGATTTATATATTATTTATATCGTACTTTACAATAGTTTATTTAAATATAAGATTACAATATTACAAATGGATATAACATATATTTAAAAATTCAATAATGTGAGCGCACGCAGTTACATCTGGTTTAAAGAGTAATAACGACATCTTCATCGGCAATTGATAATTTAATTTACATAGCTTTGTGAACAAAATACTCCTCGGTTGTTCATAAAGTCTACATTGCCAAACAATATGATCTGTGTCCTGATCAAATTCATTACATTCACAAGTAGGGCTATCAGCGAGATTTAGTCTTGCTAACGAATACGCAAGGTTACAGTGATCAGCCCTTAAACGATTTATTGTAACTATGATCTGCCTGCTAAATATCCTATCTTATTCATTAAAAGTGAAAGAATTATTAGTGTGTTTGTATATCAATTGATTATGTCATATATTTATCAATATTCAATTATTATTATTAAAATTGACAATTGTTAAATTATTATAATAATTAATAAACAATTACAGTTAGTTAAAGTTTTCGTTCTTTTTTATATTAGATAAAAGGAAATATTGATACAAAGGGAATCATATATTATTATAAAATGAGAGTAATTACTATGTATGTACAACTTTTTTTAATTTTTAAAGGATAATAGTATATTATCCTTTATATTATGTTTTATTGTATTGAATATGTTGGAGTAATAATATATCATATAGAATATAATAATAATATATATTATATTTTCCTTATTGGCCTTGGTTTAAGATATATATTATGTGGTCATTTGAAAGGTGTAGATTTGCGCACGTTAAAAACTTCAGAATCTGACGCACATAATTCTATGTTTTTTTGATTGCATGTACTCTATCCTTCAAAAGATGATGGAGAGATTGTTTGAGCTGTTTAACCGCGCTCCCGCAAATGTACCTACGTCAGTTCGTGACGATCAAGGTGAAGATCTTTCGTAGGGCCAACATCTCATAGAAGTACTATAAGTCCTAATAACAAGCGCATATCGAGGAAAGTAAGTGGGTGCGTACGTATCAAGAGAATTGCTGATTTTCTCATCGTTGCCCGTTTTTTCTTCTCGGCTATATAGATTCTTGTATAATTTTTCGTACTCACACAAACATTCATTTAAACTTAGCTCGTGCGAGTTTTTACGTGGGGAAAGTATTCGACGATACAGGAAGTATTAAGTTCGTTCAATCGATTCGTATGCCGCTGATAGAAAAGAATAGATGTCGTGTTGATTTTTAACAAAGTAAAACGAAAAGCAGATTCCATCAACTACGAAGACTCTGTTTCATCGATCTCTGAGAATCCGGGTATCCTCGGTGTCACCACCATTTTCTCAGATAGCCGCGAGGTTCAGTCAAGAAATGATATGGTTGCAGCACCTCGAACCTCATCTAGGCGAACTATCTACACGGTCGCAGCATTTAATATTGATAAATCGATAATTTGTACATGTCTCATTCCTCCGTAAATGGTATAGCACAGGTAAATATATACATACAAAGGTTTGCTTATGTGCGCGAAAGGTCGAATTCACCTTGAGCTACCCACTTATTTTTAATTCACCATTTATTCTAAAAAGGAACTCGATTGTGTACTGCTGTTTTTCTATCAATTTTTGGGCCTCTTCTACGAAATTGTTGGGATCCGACCACATATAAATTTATCTTTTTAATTTAATCCGCCCTTAAACGTGTGCGAAGATAGGCGTTTATTGATGTAAAAATTGCTTCGTGGGCGAGATTTTTTTCGTCTTTTCCTCTACTCGATAATAGGAGGTAACGTATAATTAGCATTTTAATGCCGGTTTTAACACAACTTTTAAAATGAACATAATATTTTGTTTACAACAAAATATATCAATAGGTAGATATTTGTTATGTTTTAAAGAGATTCTGGCGTATTTGAAATTCAAGAATATTGAAGTTAATTTGAAAATTCTTGCTCAAATTCATGGCGTTCTGTCGTTAACTACAAATTGTATTCATGTTTTGTGGAATTACCAGCCATTACTGACCTGGAATGGTATTGCATTGTACATCAAAGTATGTACTTCTATACCGCAAAGCGCACATTAGTAAGTTTATTTTAAGAATAATGTATTTTTAAATATTAAAATATTTTGAATGATTAAAAATTGTGTACATTCATGAATGAAAAACATACTAAATTTTTAATATATTTTGCATAATGCAGATCGATTTTAAAAATTGTTTGTTTATGCGCATATTACAATAATGCATTTATTGCTTTAAACGTATAAATTGAAATTTATTACGCTATAAAATTGAATTACATAAATATCAATTATTGTTATTATCACATATATATCTAGGAATACAAAGAATTCTATATAGATCTTTAAAATGAATGTTTCATTTCTTAAAAAATAACAAGTGGTTCATGTAAAGACAAGAAAAATATTTTTGATTGTTTTATCGGTATTAAGCCGAGTCTTAATTATCAATTGCAATTTCTTAATAACAATTATTAAAATTAAATGAACTATAAGAAGATATAGTAAATAAGTTTTTTAATAAGTAATTGTATTCGGAAAATATTAGATAGGAATGATTGTACTAAAAGAACAGTACACTAAAAAAGTTTGATTAATCTGCTTCTATGTGATACATAGTTTACGAAGCAATATAATCCAACGAAAATGATTGGAGAAAACACGGAGGGAGACATTTTATTGAAACGTGATACCTTACACTAAAAAAACGGAAATGTGAATGCGAATGGATTAGTTTTCGAGGGTGTCTATACGATAAAACATAAAGGATAAAGGGAAAAATGAATAAAGTAAAGAGACAGTGGGATTTGTCCGAGGAATCCGTTTGTCTCGCTTTCCACTAACTGGAGAGTCTTCGCATTATTCCCTGTCCCTATTTGCCCGTGTATCCTGGGCAGCCTCCGTGTTCACATGCGTGTATTCAATCTCCTCGCGCCGTTCCGTCTCTCTCTAATTCGGTATCATATATAATTTGCGAGGAGAACAAGCCTCGGCAAAGAAGAGTGGAGGTCTGAGTGGAGCCTGAGTGGAGGCCCGAGAAGAGGTCATCGCCCATTGACTCGTATTAATCGACGACATTGAACCTTTAGCCGCGCGACGACTTGCAGCAGGCGCGAGGGCGTTGTTATATAGGTACCTAATGCTTACATGATCGTGCCACTCGTTTATTAATAGTTTAGCTTTAAAGGGGTGAATAAATTTGTTTGCTGACCGCCCACATCGAGTAGTTTGCGCGGCTCTCCTCTCCTCATCGGCACTCGCGCTTGCCTTGCTTTCGGCCGGAGCTCGTATCATTGTTCTCGCGAGTAATCCCCACTTGTGGAGGAAAGGGACTTTCTGCTTCCCTCAGCTCGTTGGTCGACGGAGAATAAAGCCGCTCGTGATCGTGGCCCCTGTATTGCTTCCTTTTCTTCTTCTTCCCGTGAAAAGGAAACTCCGTGTGGGTGCAGTTCGAGTGTATCGGCGCGGGCAAGGAGACGCCCGCTACGCGTTATGGGAGGAGGAGCTTGACTGCAAAACGCCTTTGTACTTTGTCACCGTGCCGACCGAATGACGGATGTGATTTCGCGCCGCGGAGAAAACTACGGATTCCGGAGTTAAACTTTATTTTTTCCATTCCCTTTTACTTCTTCAATGCCTTGCTCTTCACTGCATTGACTTCTTTGTACCACCCCTTATGATTTCTTGCACAGAATGAGTTTCTCAGGTGCATCTAGCAGCTACGAATGTGTATGATGGATCGGGCCTGTGACTCTTACTACTTGCCTCTTACTACTCCCTTATAATGTGCGCGCATACCTATATAACAACATAATATATAATATATAACACACCTATGTAATATACATTAACACATATATACTTTGACACTTAAAATATTCGTGTGAATTATTAAAATGACATATTACGGTGCTGCGTAAAATATTAATGTTTTAAAGATAGATTTTGAATATTTCTCGAAACATTCCTATGAACTGTTTCTTAAAAATAAATAAAATTTATGATTATTTGAGAGCAATATTGGTATTGAATGAAGTATTTAAAAATGTAAAAAGTATACTGGTGAAGATATTTAAAAAGATTATTAAAGAATAAATTTACATAGAGATTTTTATTCAAAGTATTTCTTGTATTAACAGTTCATAATACGTAAAGTAATGGAAAGCAATTTAAAGTTCGAAATTCAGTATTATAACAGTCGATTCCAGCTTCGATTTGGAAATTCATCTCTATTACGCATGACAGGCAGAGAAAACGTAATATTGAGAAAGTGACTCACGCATACGAGAGAGCAATATCAACGATTGTCACATAAACCTTATGCTACATGTGCAAGTTTGAATTCCACATGATGTCCACTTGGTGACAGTATAAACTCGTGCCAGTGAATAGTCGAAATTTTGTAAATTTATTTCGCACTACTATTGACTGAACCTTATACACGCGGTGCAACCAAATACTACGAGAAAACACTTTCAATCTCCAATTTTTGTGTCTAGTCAATCTCTTGCCGCATACAACTTTTTTTCCGTTATGTTTTTAGTCTTGGTTTTCGCGCACGCACAAGCGCGAATACCCAAGAGATTACCTGTATGTATAGTTTAGGCAATGTAGAAGGTACACATACACTTGAGTGGTTCAAGGGTCCGTGACGAAATCACAATTCAAGTAGCAATAAAGGAGAGCTCGCACCATGAGCCGTGCTACGACGGGGAGCAGGAGGCTGAGGAGGCTACTGGGGAGGAGAGAAGAAAGACGCACACTAAAAATCTACCGGCAGTAGCGCGTACGTGGAAGCGAGCTCGAGGAAAACGGGAGCTGCGGGATACGCACTAAATATGAAGAATGACCCGGTGGAGGGAGTAAAAAGAGGGAACTAGCGAGGGCGGCTGCAACTTTTGGGCAACGCCTTTGGGGATCGCCTGTAATGCGATCGTAGGCGCCGAGGCCTCGATGAAAAATGCGCGGCGGAATGATGGGGAGGAAAAAGCGAGGGGAAAACTAGAGAGAAAACAAGGTAAAAACGCCGCGGGAGCTTGCGTGGGCGAACAAGTAAGGGCGCCGAGACTAGACGAATGCATAGAGGACGGGGAGGAAATTCTTCTTTCTACATGTCCTTAAGTGCCTTGGCGCCCTTTCGACCTCCCTCTTTCCCATATGCCTATAGTGCAACTATAGATCAGGAGCAGTAGTAAGTGCCAAAAATTCGCTGGTAAAGAACGATCCTGTCTACTCCTATCGTTCCTGGCATTTATTCAAAAGAGGGCAGTGACCAATTTGCATCTTTCTTGGGTACATTATCGAACCAATTAAATTCCCCTCCATTTTACACAACTACACTTGTTTTCTAGTTGAATTACACAAAGAATTAGAATCTTGGAATTTATGATCCTCTTTTGAATTCACTACAAATAGAGAGCTATGTTAATAATTCATAGTATTTTGATTATAATGTTTTCTTAAAAGCATTTTACAAGCATCTTCAGGTCTCATCGAGATCTATTTTGCTGTATAAGCGGTATAATATTTTACAAAAGAAAAACAAAATAACTATAATGTAGATAATACAATTTTTGACGCTTTACGGTAATTGATATTGCTATGCATTCATAATTAAACTTATACATTTTCTAAGTATTTCAATTGCTTCGATTGGGGGAGGGGTATTTTTGTTTTATTACTTGTCTAATGCCTTGAGTTAGTACATTGAATTTCTTAGATAGGTTTTTTTTTACTTAAATAATAAAAACTAATTACATTTTTATATGTGTACGAGGTTTTATTTGAAAGAACTTTTGTCACAAAGCTTTTGCATCTTTTTGTGATTATAATTATTTATTAGCAGAGTACCGCACTTTTTCGACCTTGTTTATAGTATTTTGATTTCTAAAGCAAATAAAACCAGCATATTCGACAATAGAGGGAACAGAATTGGGCAATGAACTTCACCAAGAGCCACACAAAAAATTTACTTGTGTTATAAATTATTTGTGTGATTATTTAAAGGCATTGTTCGGTATCCGAAGCCGCGACGTAATTTAACTCGTTAACAATAGTTCGTTCATCGATAGTCGATTTCAAATCTTTTCGAACGGCGCAACTGCTACGCAGGTCGTCAGAAGGCTATAAAGAGTCCTTTCAGTACCCGAAAACTCTCGCTTGCAGTATGTATATCCGAACGCGCTAATAGCGAGCCAATAAATGCAATTTATTTCTGGTTCAAAAATAGTGTTGTTTATTTCATTTATACACACCTCACCATAATTCAACAATTATAAAAATTAAACGGAGTAACTCCATGTTGGAGGAGTTTCACCGCAACAGGCATTTTATAATCGCAGTGTACTTTAATGTCTGTAATATTCGGCCTATTTTTTTTATAATTAAGGTGCAAGAATATAATTTTACTGATAGATATTTCTAAGGCTATCGCGTTAATGTGTAAATTGATTGCGTTTTTCGAAAGTTTTTTTGTTTTATTTATTAAACTACACTTGACAAATGCAAATAGATCATCTGCAAATAACGAAAATGAAACTAATATTTTTTACATTGTCTGTAATACTTATTGCATACATTACTAACAGAAAGGGGCCAAATAGGCCTCATTGCAGGAGCCCTTATATTCAACATTACGAGAACTTTGATAATTTGTTGTGCGTTATCCCTGGTAGAACTGAACAGTATAAAATGATCATAGTATATTGAATTTTATGCTAGATGACCATTTAATTCTCCATATAATGCGTAAATTTCACCACCTGGCGACATAATTACGAGTAGAAAATGCACGTGTTTTATGCACAGTGTTATGCTGAAACAACGCTGATGAACCAACGAAGTTAACCTCAAATTTTGTTTGTAAACATTCATATGTTACGTGAATTTAGGATATAAGGAGAGTTATTAACTAAATTAATTAATTATTAATTAATTACTAATTACAAACGAGTCCCGGTCAGCCCGGAGTTCTAAAACAAGCATTTACATTGAACAGAGAATTTACACTATTGATATGTGAGAATTCATAAAAAACGACGTAAATTAGAATGTCAATATTTTGCAATAAAAAAATAATTTAATTTCGTCTTTGCATAAAGATTCTAGGATTTCAATAAACTATTTTAATAGTTGATGCTATAGTTTATTATATTTTAAACTTTTGTTAATTGTATCCATTTTTTTAAATCTTCTTGGAGCTTTCCTTCGAGTGGCGAGCCAATTAAAAAAATAGTAAAATTTAATTTATACAAATATAACAAAATAGAATTAATTACAAATATGGATGGCTTTACTGCCATTAAGAGGGCTCCTCACGAAAACCGAAAGTCAGAATTTACCGTCGAATTTAGCACTGTGCCAAAACAGAAATTAGTTTTTGTTTCATCGACCTCACAGGATCGTATCAAGAATAATAGGTTTAGGACCCCGTGCATGCATAAATTTTTTTTTGTTTTAGTAAAATGTTGTAATTAAATTTTGTTGAAATCGTAAATTATTAAATTAAATTATGATTATAACATTAAACTTGATGTTTTGCCGTGTGACGTAAGGCGACTCTAATTTTTAATCTTGCGACGCGTAAATTCGCGTTTACCTCACTTTTTATCGCCGTTATAGCGAAACTTTATCCGGTATAACTGTAGAAGGATTAATTTTAATAAACTCAAGATTCTGTTAATATTTTTTAAATGTAAAAATCGTGTTTATTTACTTTGACTTAAAACGAGTGAAGTTACAGTATTGCACGACGTGTCGACACCTTGTCTTCTAGTCGACGATTGACTGCTTCATGTTGATCGAGAACTAAGAGGGTTCACCTATTTTTCGTGACCAGACTTGTAGTGAAATAAACGTCGTTAGATTATTGTTTGGCGTTATGATAGATGAGCATGCAGTAGCACATAGTGAGAATTTCCATTTATAACTAAAACTCTCGAATCTAAGTGATGTCATGAGGGACATAATTCGCCATGTGTATTATATGGCATTGACTACTTGAAGTTGTTCGGCACGTTCAAATTCCGTTATTACGGGGCATCTTTACGTGGTAAAGAAACACAGAGTCCGTTTCATTCAAATACTACAGCTTTTGGTAAACTTATATCAACTAAATTCTTTTATTGTATTGAGAAACTATTCACCTAATATAAATTAATACATAATATTACATTTAATATTAACTGCAATTAAAAATATTTAACTGCATTACTTATAACGAGCTCCAAGTGTTGGGCCCGTCAAGGCCATCAGAAAGAGGTTAGGTAAGAAAAGCAACAGGTAAGGCTAGGCTGAGGAAGGCGGAAAAAGGTAGTTTTTCCGAGAGCATTGGCGAGAGAGAGGTGCGACGCGGAAAACGCTCTTTCGAAACGGGAGAAAATCGCTTTTTCTCAGGGTAGAATAGAGATCCAGAGGACCTGCGCCGACGCTGAGGGAAAAACAGAGGTCGGCAACTATCTGGACGAGCTCTTACCAGCGTTCCCGAGGTTGAGCGCGCGGTTCAGAGGAAGTCCCTCTAGAAGGCAACAACGCCCTTTTCCAATAGCACTCGAAGTAGGGCACTCACATCAAATATATAAATAAATACTGCAATTGTGTAGCCGGTCGCTGCGAAGCCGGTTGCACTTTTGTCAGTGCATTGCGAGCGAGTGAGAGAGAGAGAAAACGCTTCTCTCACACTCCTGTTGAAAATAGCGGCGTTGCGTGGGCATAAAAGAGAGAGAAACATAACCTCTCTCTCACGATCGGAAAGAGCGAGCGCACGGGTGAAGCGCAGACCTCCCGCCGTTTTAGGACCCTTTTCGCGTGGTTCAGAAGCCGACCGCGAGGGGGCGCCGCAATCGCCGCAGAGGGCGCACTAGACACGGCGCGCGATTTGAAACTCGGCGCGTGCGTATGCACATTACAAGATCGCGGTTAGGCACGTGATTTAACTGTAATTTCCGCGCGAATTTGATTACTTTGTAATCCGGCGAAGGATCTGAGACGAATTCTGTATTGTATTGTCTATGAATTGTTAAACCAAAATCCGCACTTAATAAAAGATTAGAAGTTTACGATAATACTAATTCGAGTTGTTCATTTTCTCGTGACCGCAGCGGTTTAAAGTTGCAATAGCAGCTCATCAGCTGAGCAGCCAGCAGTCAGTCGCGCCACGTTGGTTGCACGGCCGCGGGGCGAGTACACAAGGCAGTCCCCCATTGCACGTGAAAGTGTGCGACACGGTCTGTGTCGCTCACATTGTACACGGCCGGGTCGGAGAATTTTCTTCCCGGATCTCCCCATTACATACTATAATAGATAATAAAACGCTACATAAAATAACTGTATATTTAGGTATATATTTATATAGATATATTGCGACGCAACACTTTGCCGTCGCTTTGCTCAGCGGGAAGGGAGGCTTGGGAAGTCCCAAAATAAAACAATGCAACTTTTGTTGTAAGTAGTTGGGCGGGAGCACTGTCCGTACAATAAATGAAAAAACTAGAGCAGAGCTCGCGGCAGTCGCGAGTTTACATGTTTTGCGGCGGCGCGAGTAATCGCTCGGCGAGCGTAAGGCCCACCACCACCGGGATCTCACCCGGACATCTCTCCCTCCGTGTGCAGATTGGCGCGAAGCGCCGGCAGCGAGGGAACGGGCGTTGATGGCCGAGACAAGCTTCTCGACACGCCTTGGAGATTGTCCGTGAGGTCGTGTCGTGGGTCCTTTATGCAGACTGGCGCGGGGCACCGGCAGCGAGGACTAAAGGCGGAGACTTAGCGGGCGCGAACGATTACTTTGTCGCGATCGGTCGCGTTATTGCACTGGTCGAGGCGGCCCCGTGAAAAGTATCGGCGGGGTACCTGACCGAGTGTCGAACATCGACTGACTCGTCTCGAGTCTGCCCCGCGGTCACCCGTCGCGACCTGCGGCCGCGCCGGGGTATGAGATACAGAGCCCCCAGGGGCGTGCCAATAGCGTGGCAGCGCTATTGCTTCACCGAATTCGGGCCTTCCTAAATTAGGTATCGCGTTCGCGGCGCATACTTCGGGGAAAAAGGCGAGACTTACGTGCAATGTACACAAGTCCGCGCCTTCTGACAGACCGCGCGGACGTCAACTTGATATTATCAATGATCATTATAACATGATAATAACATGATATATGAAATTGTAAAGCACATGGCGATCGTAGTTTTGCCCGGGGTTCTTTAGTATACCGATAACTTATCTACATTACTGCGTATGATAATCAATGCCATCACTTGGAATCAGATTCATGCATATTTTGCTCTTTTTTACCAACAATATCTCTAGCGCAGTGATCTTTCAATTATGAAAAGTTATTAACAGATTTTGCAAACTAAATTGAACTGTCAAGTCTGCAAATAAATTTTATTCGATACATAATTGATTTCTATAGACCCGGCTACTATTTTATTCTTTAATTCTGTCATTATATTTTAGAATAAATATATTTTCATCATATTATGATTATAACTAGATTTTTTAATGCAGACAACATTTATATCCTATTATTTTTATGAATATTTATTGTATTTTCTAAATATTGTTTTGAATGTGTTAAAGTTAACAGCCTTACAGAAACTATTGAGGATTATTTTAAACTAATTTTATTGTTTACATTATATTTATTCAGGCCGTAATTTGTTAAGTAAAATTTTTTCCGGTACGAAGCTTTGAGCCACGGTGTTATTCATATCACCGCGAGGAACCCAATTAAATCAATAGATAAAACTTCCTATATATTTGCACATTTTCATATAATATATTAAATACTATTTTACATTATATCGTACTGTATTTAATCAATTAGATCTTAGCAAAATTAACTAATATCACATATCAAATCCTAAACATAAATTGATCATATCATCATATCCAAGGGCTGAAAGATTAACCTGTCAAAACGTATTCATCTCTTTCTCTCTTACCACATTGTAACGACTGTGAATACAATGTATAAACTTCAAATAATAGTTAGTAGATGTTCTCTCTAAATAACTGCTTCTTATCTGCAGTAGCTGCTTCTGAAAATAAAAACAATGTATCAATTCATTTAAATGAATACATACGATAAAAAATATAAAACCATATGTATCTAATAATAAATGAAGCTTTTATATAATCTTAGCTCACTTGCATCAACTAAGAATCCGCGAGACAATTAGTGATACATGCGAACCGGATGAGGCACTGAAGGGCGTCGTTCGCTGACGTGTACCGCTACTCTATATGTATACATGAAACTACGCAAAACTGAATTAACTACAGGTAGATATAAAACGTTCATAGCTTGGTTCATAGGTATTAAGTAGAATATTATACGACACTTGGCAAACTGCTTGTTAAGAGCGTAAGAATATATTATTACAATTATTTCTCCTCCTTGCCGAAATGTAGAGGCGATATTTTGAAAACCCGTGAACAGTTATTTTAGTTTCCCCAACGCTTTATACCTGCTTGATTTAGCTAAAATTCACAATACATTTTAGTACAGTCATAATTTCATATTTACACGCATTTCATGTCTTTAAATTCATATAGATGATTATGTTATAAAGTGACCGATTGGAAAATAACGCTCATTAAGACCTGCAAGATTGTGCGTACCCGGGGAAAACCTTTGCTCAGGTAGGGCCATTGTCTGCACCCGTCGCGACAAGCGACCGTCCAAGCGATTTCAAAATCCTCATAACTGTTTATAGATATAACCTGTTAATACATGCAAACAATATCACCACCGAAGAATAGATTTAAGTATGTAACTGTAAGAAACGAACGAGTACAGGACAACGAAAAACTCGATCAGTTTCACTCGAGCGATCGAACAGAGAGGTAGCTCTCGCACTTGTATATCTTTAACTTAAATAAACCTTTGCTACAATTAACTTCCAACGTTTTTCTATTTAATTAATTATCAGTTGGTGCATCCGATTAAGTTCGCATGCACAGCATATCTCAAAAACTTACAATAAACAAGAACTTTTGATTACGCCATACGACATCATAACACTGCTTTATTTACATTTGATACGAGTAGCTTATAGTCAACAAATCACCAAGCGTAGTCAACCTACGGCTTCTAATTTTTAAAGTATAATAAGAAAATTAAAAATTTATAAAAAAATTGATAATACAAAATATTTTAAATGATAATAAAACAATTTATACCTTATTTTTTGGTCAAATATAAATAAATTTTAGATATTATTAGAATATATAACATTATTAATAGTATATAAAATGTGAAAGTAAACAATAGAATATAAAAATAGTACGTAACACAATATATAAAACTGTAGTTATAATAGTATATTGTCTTTTCTGTAAAAAAAAGAACAAACACTGAATTTAACTACATGTGAGCTGATGTGCAGAAAGGAAAAAGCAATAAAATAGTTTTGGCCTTAAAGAAAAGGGGATCATAAATGGGCTTTTCTTTGCACGCAGGTATAGAGATTATGTAAAGGCTGCGTACTTGTATATGCGCGTCGTTGTTATACTCCAACATTAATAATACAAAATATTTTAAATGATAAAAAAATAATTTATACCTTTTTAATATTTTTTGTTCGCATTTATTTCGAAATGAACATTTAAACATCATGAATTACATATGTTGCATAGAGATATTAAAAAAATTGATGTTTTGAAAAATTGTAAGTGTAAATCCTTTATCTCCCTGCGATTCGTACAGGTTAAGTATTGTAGCATTATATTGTTTTTACTTATGGCTTTTAAAATATCATCTTTGTTTGTATTCTTAAAGCAATTGTTAAAAAGCATGTCCTTGTTAGATTTGTCCTTCTTTCTAACAAAACCACTTTAAGCATGTTTTATTTGAAGTGTTTTATGTTAGGAAATAAAGTAATTATACAAGTTAAATTATAAAATTATAATATTATAAGAATAAAAAAGATTAAGATTAAAAATCTTCGTAATTTATTGTTGTTATTTTTATTTAATTATACAAGTAAAGTAATTCTTCAGTACACTCAATTATAAGTCCGTGCAGACTATTTTAGTGTGCATAGAAAAAAGTTTATATATATACGAAGTGTGTTCAAAAAATAACGAGAATTTTTGTTTTATGAAAAAAATATTTATTTATTCATGAATATCTATTTTGTCCCCTTCAAAGTAAACCCCTCGGATATAATATACTTCTGCCAACGCTTTTTCCAATCCTCGAAACACTTTTGAAACTCGATCTTTGTAATAGCTTTTAGCTCTTTTAGCGATTCGCTTTTAATGTCATCTATGCTTGCAAAACGACAGCCTTTTAATGTTATCTTTATTTTTGGAAATAGAAAAAAGTCACATGGAGCCATATCTGCGAATATAGAGGCTGAGGCATCGTTACAGTTTTGTTTTTAACCAAAAATTCACGAACAAACAATGAAGTGTGAGCAGGTGCATTATCGTGGTGCAAAAGCCATGA
This sequence comes from Sycophaga agraensis, assembly GCA_018906755.1. NCBI lineage: Eukaryota > Metazoa > Arthropoda > Insecta > Hymenoptera > Pteromalidae > Sycophaga > Sycophaga agraensis. The sequence goes on from JACCIE010000042.1 coordinate 1,824,883, forward strand.
ATTGTTTTGCCACAAATCCGGGCGTTTTTTTCGGATTGCTTCACGCAAACAGCGTTGAACTTGTAGGTAGTACTCCTTATTGATTGTTTGACCTTGTGGCAAGAATTCATGATGCACTATGCCATTAAATTATCACGTTTTAATCGGTTGTTGATGTGCTTGGGCGTCCGGGTCGTTCGTCATCTTCAACATTTTCGCGGCTACCTTGGAAACGCTTATACCACTCGTAAATCCTTGCTTTACTAATAGCAGACTCACCATATGTGTTCAGAATTCCCTAATTCTCATATTTATTTAGCCGCAATAAACATTAATGAGCGGGAAACACAGGTAATCATCTAAACGACAATAACGGCATTCTATTGTATCGTATAGCTATGTAACAATTGTATATTATAAGAAGTGATAGATTGTAACCTCTATTCAGGTAATGCTGCAAAGCTTTGGCTCAGGCGACGCACCCTACTTCTTAGAATTCTACTTTTGCACCGCTGATTACCGCCTAACTTTTACACATCCCTTTACGGGGTAGCGTAGGAGGGGGAAACGTTACCGAGCTTACGAGATATCAAAATTATACAATCTTACCAGAATTTATCTAGCTAGCAAACGAGATAGATCTCAATACAGAGAGCTTGCAACTTGCCAATAATTGTACCGGCAAAGCCATCTCGAGTTATCTTTAAATTTTAGAATTAACGAGTTTATTTTATACAGTCGCGCATCCATAATTGTAAATGTTGTGTCGCATTATGTAAATACATATATATAGATATAAAATTTAATTAAATGTTTAATTTTACAGTCACTAATACATGAATACACATATACACATATACACATACACATATATATATATTTAATTTTATGCTCATAGTATTAATTCCTCTTCATACTTTACACATAGCAAAATTGCAAAATACACCTAAACATATGTACATGCTTATATACACATATTACAATATATTTAGAAAATAGAATTTTTTTCAAGTATATTATAGACTATTGAACCTTTAAGAATAAGACGAAAATTCACTGTAAACTGTTTAGCTATATAAAAACATAAAAGAGATGCTTGTTTTGCGTGCCCAGGTATAAGTTATTAAATTACGGTAAAATACTTAAGGAATAGATAACTCATAATAAAGTGCTGTTCTCTGAATACGTAGGCAGCTGCCGATTGCCGCGAGTCTACCGAGAGATAATCCGCCCGCCATAAAAAAAGGGTCGCATCGTCGATAGCGGCATTGTCAGCTGCACCAAATGTGCAAGTACTGCGCACTTAGACTATTGTACCGAAAACAATATGACACTGGTCACTAAAAATAAGCAACCCTTAGTACACCTCTTCCTTGGAGGAAGAGTCAGTCGTTGACTACTCGTCGTAGCGTCAACACGTCTCTAGACATAAAAATCACTTGTACACTTTACACTTCTTTTAACATTTATATTAAACGTAGTATCTTATTGCAAAACGTTGTCTACATTATTTAAAAACCTTGTTGCACCGGCTTAGTTTTCGATGTAACGACGCCCCAATATAATAGTGAGGCCAACGCGAATTTACGACTCGCGCGATTTTCATAACCAAAAAATTGTTTCACGTAACGCGTCAGAACAGTAAATTATAATTGTAAACTGAATATAAGAAATAAATACTATTGATTTTGAACTAACAACACAGTGTCTTGTATTTCGAATAAGATGAAACATATTATGAGCAAATTATGAGCTTGCTTGGTCCGCATTGTGTTCGCGTTATGAAGATACTGGAGCCCTACGTCACCACCATGTTCAAGGATTATTTGGTTACCCAGCCCTCGGAAAGCAATCTTACGCAGAACTACGGAAACTAATTGACAATAACAATACACACCTCCTCGCATTAAAGGCACTAGACGAACCAACCGAGCATTGGGACACATTCATTATTTATTTACTTACATCTAAATTAAATTTTTCGCTAAAACGTGAATGGGAAAAATTTTTAACTGCCCAATGTGAAAAAAGAATTAACTTACAAACGCTAACCGAATCCCTTGAGAAACATTGTAGATACTTACAAAAACTTAACATCGACAAATTAAATAGCAATGAACAGAGACCAAATAATACAAACATTAAACCAAAATTTAAACAAATAAAATCATATATAACCATGACAAAGAGTTGTGGAATTATGCAATCGTCTAAATTTACCTGTAAAGGGAACAGTCGTCGATCTGATAAGCATCGAAGGGGGCAGCCGCACAATAAAAAACTGCACGAGTTTAAAATTACGGTCGCGATTAAACAATTTTAATGCAACAATATCATTCTTAATTTTGGACAAAATAAGCACGGATATGCCTGAACGCAAAATAAGCAACGCAACAATAACTATTCCAAAGGGAATTGAATTAGCCGACCCTCGGTATGATCAACCAAAACCCATCGATCTCCTCATAGGCGCGAGCCTTTATTTTGAATTAGAATGCAATGGCGTCATTCATTTACAAAGAGACCAATTTTTCTTCAAGAAAACATTGCTCGGTTGGATTGTTGCTGGAAACATTCAACCCCCCCCCCTGTTAACAATACCCGGACTTTCTGCAATTTAATTAGAAATAGGGAATTAAATGAGCAACTCACAAAATTTTGGGAAATTGAAAACTGCTTCTCGGAAACCCAACACAAGAACAAAAGGGATTTTTGTGAACAGCATATCGATCAAACTAACTCAACGGGATGCAGATGGACGATTCGTTGTTAGCATACCATTTAAGGACAATGCACACAAACTTGGAGATTCCAAAAATTCAGCACTCCGACAGTTTCTCAGTATCGAAAGGACTTTGGAAATGTAAGTAATGAAATCACCCACTGCTACTTATCGCATCACATCGTGTCGAAGGAATCGAGCACGAGAACTAAGAAGCGTGTTGTTTTTAATGGGTCAAAGAAAACCAGGGGAAAAAATGGAACAGTAGCTCCTTCCCTAAACGAGATACAGCACGTTGGTCCAACTGTACAAGATGATCTATTTTCAATAATCATTCGATTTCGTCAACACGCATACGATCTTACTGCTGACGTAGAAAAAATGTATCGGCAAATCCTTATAAGGCCAGAAGAACGGAAAATGCAATGCATCGTATGGCGCTCGGATTGTAACGCATCAATAAAAACATATGAACTGAACACTGTTACGTACGGAAATTCATCAGCACCTTTTTTAGCAACTAGATGCCTTGTACAACTAGCAATAGATAATGAACATAAATATTTCAAAACCAGTAAGATTTTGCAACATGATTTTTACGTAGATGATATGCTCACCGGAGCGAATACAATAAAGGAAGCTCAGGCAATAAAGAGTGAAATTACGGAGATTTTACAAGCTGCCGGTATGCAACTGCGGAAATGGGCCTCCAATGAGCCACGCTTAATCCAAGAAAAACCAAACTCCAATAATTCAATATTCCTTAAAGGCGATTAAGATCCTAAAATTCTAGGACTTTTGTGGGAGCCAAAAACGGCTCAGCTACAATACAAGGTAAATTTCCTTGATCATTGTAGAGTAACTAAGCGAACCATCTTATCCATCATCGCTCAAATCTTTGATCCATTAGGATTAGTAGGACCTGCCATAATTCAGGCAAAAATTATTATGCAAAAATTGTGGTCCCTGAAATTGGATTGGGATGAAACTATACCACAGGAGTTGCATCAGCTATGGATTAACACATACAAGCAGTTAAATCATCTAAATAAAATTATCGTTAATCGACATGTCACCACGAAGGATAGTAAACGTATGGAATTTCATGGATTCTGTGACACATCAGAAGTTGCTTATGGGGCGTGTATTTATGTGTGTTCGATCAACAACCATGGCGAACGTACTACACAGTTACTTTGTGCAAAATCCAGAGTAGCGCCCTTGAAGGCAACTTCCATCCCACGATTGGAACTTCTGGGAGCATTATTATTAGCACAATTGGCTCATAAAGTTTTTCTTTCATGCAATTTAAACAAGAACATCTGGTATTTCTGGTCAGACTCTATGGTTGCATTAGCCTGGATAAACTCTCCATCAAACAAATGGAAGCCATTTGTGGCTAATAGAGTGGCTGAAATTCAAGATCTGACAAATAAGAACTGGAACCATGTCGAGTCCACACCGAACCCAGCGGACTTGATATCACGCGGTGTCAACGCCGAAGAATTAGCGGAATGTAATTTATGGTGGCAAGGACCGTCGTGGTTAACAAACGAACCAAATACTTGGTCAGCGTATCAAGAATGCGACGTAGAATCAGATCTAGAGCAAAGAGAACGTATTAAAACATTTACAACTATTTTAAACAATGAAACCCAACATGAAGTTAACAACAAGAAATGTACCTCCAAACAATCCGTGATACAATTTGAAAGATTTTCCTCTCTCTCTCAATTAATGAGGACAGTTGCATATGTTAGACGAGTCATCGAAAACTGAAAACAAAAACTTAATAAGGAAGACAATAGTACCGTAAAATTAAAGTCATTGCCTTTAACAGGTGTAGAACTGCAGAATTCCATCACTCACATTGTTAAATGGGCTCAAAGTGAATCCTTTGCAACAGAAATCAGCATCTCACAAAACAAGAAAAAATTAGATAAACATAGTTAACTATTATCACTATCACCTTTTTTAGATAATGACGGTATCATGAGAGTCGGTGGTCGACTAAAAAATGCTAACTTAGCTTATAACCAAAGGCATCCTATGATAATTGCACTGAATCATATCATAGCGCAATTAATAATTAGATATGAACATCTCAGGTTTCTTCACGCTGGATGTCATTCCGTCTTAGCCGCCCTGCGATTAAACTATTGGATCATAAGTGGAAAAAACACCGTAAAGTAGGTACTACATACATGCGTGACTTGTTTTCGTGCAAAACCAACCAGTCAAATTTGTACCATGGGTGATCTTCCAGCGTCAAGAGTTACACCAACACGAGCATTTTCAACTTGTGGAGTTGATTATGCTGGACCATTCCTATTAAAGGAAAAAACTCGCTCGAAAACATCAACCAAGGCATACATCTGTATATTTGTGTGTTTTGTGACCAAAGCCGTTCACATCGAACTTGCCAGTGACCTTTCGACCAATACTTTCCTAAATTGTTTGAAAAGATTTATATCCCGTCGCGGTCTCTGTAACAACATTTACTCCGATAATGGTACAAATTTTTGTGGGGGCAAAAAATAGTCTCGATGAAGTAAGTAAGTTAATTAAAAATAAGGATTTTCGCCAAAAAATAATTAATTATGCAGCAACCGAGCAGATAACATGGCATTTTATTCCACCTCGAGCGCCTCATTTTGGTGGCTTATGGGAAAGTGCTGTAAAATCAGCTAAATATCATTTGAAACGCGTTGTAGGAGAAACGCGATTAACGTTCGACGAGTTATATACAGTACTTTCACAGGTTGAAGCATGTTTAAACTCCAGACCATTCACACCTTTATCAAATGATCCCCATGACGTGACTCCTTTGACTCCTGCCCATTTTCTAATTGGAGATTCTTTAAAAACACTTCCTCAAGTCGATATATCCGCTATTAATGACAATAAGCTCAATCGTTATGAGCATTTGCAAAAAATGGTACAGCATTTTTGGACCAGATGGTAAAGGGAAAATTTGCCACAACTACAACGTCGTGCAAAATGGACAAACCACCAACCATGCATTAAAAGTGATGCACTGGTTATTATCAAGGAAGATAATCTTCCACCTATGCACTGGCCATTAGGGCGAGTGACGGAAACTCATCCTGGACGAGATGGTCATGTAAGAGTAGTCACAGTCAAAACAGCTAAGGGTTTCATTAAACGGCCAATTTCAAAAATATGTATCATGCCTGTACAAGAAAAAATATAAAGCAGGATAACAAATAACATTACAAATTTTCTATAGAAATATTTAGATATACATTTATATTATGATCTTGTATTAATAATATTGTAATTCATTGTATAATTATGTAATTACTGTAATCAACTAAACCTGTGTTGAAAGACAATCTTTCAAGTCGGGCGGTATGTTCAGAATTCCCTAATTCTCATATTTATTTAGCCGTAATAAACATTAATGAGCGGGAAACACAGGGAATCGTCTAAGCGACAATAACGGCATTCGATTGTATCGTATAGCTATGTAACAATTGTATATAATAAGAAGTGATAGATTGTAACCTCTATTCAGGTAATGCTGCAAAGCTTTGGCTCAGGCGACGCACCCTACTTCTTAGAATTCTACTTTTGCATCGCTGATTACCGCTTAACCTTTACACATCCCTTTACGGGGTAGCGTAGGAGGGGGAAACATTACCGAGCTTACGAGATATCAAAATTATACAATCTTACCAGAATTTATCTAGCTAGCAAACGAGATAGATCTCAATACAGAGAGCCTGCAACTTGCCAATAATTGTACCGGCAAAGGCATCTCGAGTTATCTTTAAATTTTAGAATTAACGAGTTTATTTTATACAGTCGCGCATCCGTAATTGTAAATTATAATTGTAAACTGAATATAAGAAATAAATACTATTGATTTTGAACTAACAACACAGTGTCTTTTATTTCGAATAAGACGCAATAATATGCCTTTGTTAACATTTTATAAACTTCACTACACTTTATTTCATCATTTACGCAAAATTGAATACATATTCTTTGATCCATTTTTTTTCACAAACGAAAATCGCCGAGCTCGAAAAAACACGTCTAACGTTAGCGGCTGTCACTTAAAAAGTAAGCAATGAATATTGCTGAAAATTTTATCATACTTCAGGGGCATGTGTACCAATATAATAAAAAAAATTTTTATACAGGTGGACTCTCCAAACCCGCAAAATTAAAAAATTCTCGTTACTTTTTGAACACACCTCGTATATGTGTCTATACATATCAGTATTGGTCACGGCCACTAAAATTTTTTTAGATTATTACTTAAATTATCATTAAGATGTATATAAACTTTCTGACATTATGAATTACGAAATTTAATTTACCTATATGCCTTGATGCGTAGTATCGATGTATCAACTTTAAAATTTAATTGTATTGTTGTGATTTTTGGAGATTTTCATATAAAAATTATAGAAGTTAGGAAGATATTGTGTGCATGGTTACAATCAAGTTTTTCTTAAATATTTTTATTTCCTGGTTACAACAATTTTTCGCAATACTCGCATTCGGATGTCCGTCCTAGCACGCAGAAATCGCGGCTCTCGATGTAATTACATTTTCGTGAGGTTTTTAAAGAAAAACTTAAAACCAAAAAAATGATAAAAGTTAATTGATACTATGATATTAGAGATTAAAATATCAATATCTTTATTTTGCCACGTAATTCTCCTAATTGCTATACTAGTAAATTTTAATTAGGAAAAATGTTATTGTTAATGCAGCAAAATTAACATACAAAGATTTTCGTCAAAATTTTTAAGTGTAATGTACATACAGAAGCCACAGAAAAACTATAGTTTTCAGTTAATTTTTTCATTATTATGATGATTTCAGATTTATGCTACGTCACTGCGCCTGGAGACCAGCAACCCCATCTGCAAGACTAACAGCATACTGTTGTAGTCGGGCGAACGGTCGAATACTCAGCGAAGTGTTTGGAGTTGATTTATAAAAATTGCAATAACGCTAACACATTGTCTGAATGAACTTCATTAATTTTTTGATTGTATAGGCTTTTTTGGGAGCATACGTTATATTAATGTTTGGTAATGTATATACCACAATTTATCTGAATCTGATGCCTTAAATTTTAGGTTAAATTTCACAATTTTCTGTATGTTTTTCAAAAATGTCATAATCATCAATCGTAAAATATTTATTTTAAAAATTTAGTTATTATGGACATACAGGACTCCATAGCATGCTATGGGAGAGTAATAAATACGCATATATTTGATTTCCTAAGAAGACTGTGGTTAGGTAATTCGAAACAAATCTTACTGAAAAGATAGGCGTTCAATACGTTTAGTTTAAAAATCGTCAGACGAAGGGTTTAAGCGTATGTGCATCAGGAATTATACAGTTACGGGAGGATAATGTGGTTTTCTTTGCCTGCGGGCCGTTGAGGTAGCAGTATACATCTCGTATCAAGTTGCATAATGGCATATTTATGAGATTTTAGGCTACATGTATTAAAAAAATATTGAAATAAAGCATGCTGCTTCTACAGTTTTTATATACGCATATCTTTTCAGTATCAAAAAAATGAAAAATTCTCATTTTTTCTAATTTGGAATTTTCTCAAAATGGATTTAATTGCTTGATTAAGCATTTACAGTATCATTCTTTTGACTGTATATATCCGATGTTATAAAACTGTATTAAAGGGTCGTAGTTAAAATGGAATAAGGGTATACAATATTCGTTATCTACGTAGGTAAAGTCTGCGGAGATTATGTCTGAGCCGTACGGACTGTAGTTTTTCATATGCAGATCTATGTTTCAATAATATTAGGTGTGATATATTCATTAGGAACGGGATTATTATGATTGTAAGAATAAGAGAAAATGGTCATTTTTTTAACTATTAAATATATAAACTTTTTATTAACAAAAAAGAGTTGGATTTAATACAAAGGTTACACTATAAAAATCGCTCGATGTGCTCTCGGTCGAGTCGATGTTGACACTGGCGAACCTATCGCTCTCCAAATTATTCACTACCTTCTTTCTGCGCAGTTGAACAACCTTCTGAAACCTTTTACCAGTTCTCACAGGTTTAAGTTTACCCGTCTCCGAAAGCCTAGGCCATTTCCCATATGTAACGACGCAGTGTGCTTGCTACTCTATTGCTCCTTCTGATGGCTTATTGCCGGAACTACCTGTATGAGCATACCAACCCTAATAAAAGAAAAGCTATACAAACTCTCGGCGTTGTCTGCTCATACAGTACAAATACTTTACACAAATACTAAATTATATTAGAATTATTATATATTTTATCCAACGTCGCGTTGATAAAGGGAATATATATATTATATTTTTATATATAATATATATTTTATTAAACGTGGCAACTTCTGTTTTAAATGATTCACTTTGAGTCCACCTTATAATATGATGTATTGTATGCTGTAATTCGTCCACTGTTAAAGCAAATCAATTTGATTTACTTGTGCAAAGATCTTCTTTGTCAGTTTCCTCATTAATTGAGAGAGAGAGATGAAAATATATTAATTTCATTACTCTGTAAATTATCACACGCGCGCCCCATGCACGTCCTAGTTCGTCAAGCCAGGTCATTTCATAAAAATACTAATAATCACGGCATTGCACATTACGCAGACGGTCTACGGATTTCCCCGATTTTTTTAGGCCAATCCAACAACCGGACAATACACCTCGCGGGTATCGATACAATGGAGCTCATTCGACACCGAGCCTTCGCTCAGTCGAATTACCTTTGAATAGTTTCTCGCGCTATCGATCGAAAGAAGAGTGATCGTTGTTGCGACGAAACTCCTCCAACATGGAGTTGTTCCGTTTAATTTTTATGATTATTGAATTATGGTGAAGTGTGTGGAAATAAAATAAACAACACCATTTTTAAGTCAGAAATAAATTTGCATTTATTGGTTAGTTTGAAAAAAGCCCGAAGACATAAAAAAATTTTTGTAATTAAATATTTATGCGTTTTATACGCTTGTATAATTTATCGCTCATGCACTCGCGATAGAGACTTTAGGTTGATTCTCTAGACTGACGCCTTGAGAGAATACCTTCGCAATCGATGCAGTCTCGTATGTATAATGAAAATGCTTGCTGTAAAGTCTGATCAAATTGTCCGAATAAATATTTTTGCTTTTGCCTCTTCGCGAAAAAAATCTCTTTAAACTTGTCAAAAATGCATCTGCAGTGAGGTCATTAACTACTTCCAAATAAATAGTTTTAGTAGAGAAACATACAAATATTGCAACGTAAACTTTGACCTTATTACGATTTCTCAATGTTTTCTCTTTTATGTGAAAGGGACTACAGTAATCAATTCCAGTATTTAGAAACGGCCTAACTTGAACTATTCGGTTTTCTGGCAAATTGCCCATTAAATAATTAGAATTTTCTCGCAGAAATCGATAGCAGCTAATGCAAGCATGAATTACGCGTCGCGTCGCTATTTTACCGTCTAATGGCCAATATTGAGTTCTAATCTGATAGAGAGTACCTTAAACTCCGGCATGTTTTGCTTTTTCATGCAATTGTTTTATTATTAGGCTGGTGATCGAGCTGCCTTTTGGTAATATAACCGGATGTTTTTCATTATAGGTTAATGGTGCATTTTCTAAAGGATTAAGAGTCCTTAGAGAACTCTTACTCTCGATGCTTCTTTTATTGGTTATATCGTTATATTCGCGAGCAAAGGATTGTAACTGTATTACATATAAAATTGTTTGCCTCGCTGCCTCTAGCTCTTGGGTTGTGAGTGGACCGACAGGCTTTGAATTGCATTTTAAATTAATATGAAACCATTTACAATAAGCTATAATTCGAACAAGTTTTTGAAAGGTTGAAGTTGTGTAACGTTGTCACAGGCCTGTGCCAGATCACTCCACCTAATACAAAAATAAGTAGTTAGTATTATAATAAATATAGTAGGCTAACAATATATATAAATAGAATTAAGATAGGAGGGCATAGAGAGAAATAGAGGAAGTATATGTGGAGACGATTATCATACCATACCTCAGGGATCCAACGCCACCTGAAAAGAGAGGTATTAGTACAGGGCTTGATAAATATAAATAATCAGCTAATTATCATAAGGGAATAGCATAGGCTTGAGGGGACTGGGTGAGGGGGTAAGGGAGCTAGCTAGCTAGGCGAGGGCTTACCTCGAGTGTGAGGAAGGCGAGCTAGTCAGGAAGACCAGGTCATCCTCAGGAAGCCCCAACAGAAGCTCAGGTGTTGTCCCAGGCATCATAGTAAGGTTGGCCTGCAAAGTTATAAAATGAATATGTTGTAGACGCTATAGGGAAAGGGAGGGAAATGAGAGGGAACGAGGAAGCATAAATGAATATGAGAGGATACTGGACGAGGTTAGGACAGAGAAAGAGGGTGAGGGAAGGATTGAGCGAGTGGGCGTATTGTGTAAAAATGTATAAGCGTAAACGCGAGCGAACGACCTCCAGGGGCGAACGTTGAGCGGGTAAAAGAATATTTATACTTACCGTATGTGGTTTAACTTTGAGGGTTACCTGAACTGCCTGCAGCTGACGACCAACACCATGAAGCTGCCACACGGCCAGGACTTACCGGAACGGCGAGGAAGCATTCTCCTGCAAGATGTGGCGACGACGTCCAAGCGCTGCCGAGGATGCGGCGCACCGCTGCTGTCACCGCCGTCGAGCGCACTCGGCCATGAGTGCGAGTGAGAGGAGAGGCGCCGCTGGCGTGCCCGGCCGCTGCTGCCACTGCGGCTTGGAGGCGCCGCGTTCACCAAGAAGCGGCGGTCCTGGAGGCCGTCAGGAAGGCCAGTCACCACCACTAAACACTCGCGGCGCGGAAGATTGCTGGAGCGACGGCAGGAGACGGCGCGGATATCAACACGCGCCGAGCGCACCTGAGGCCGGCCATCTTGAGGCCGGAGCCGCACGCCAACTGCTGTGCCACTGCGCGCGCGTGGAGGCGCCGCTGCACTCACGGCCGCGCTGCCGTACCGGCGGCCGCCTGCTTCGGCAAGCAGCCAGTTTCTCCTTGAAGACGACGGAGCACGTCGTCGCCGATGACAACCAGACGGCTTCAGCAACCAGGATGGAGAAGAGATGCGAGAGGGGACGCGGACGTAGCTCGGGGGAAAGAATAATCGTAACGCGGTGTAGGGATACGGGTCGTGGGGACAGGGTGGCGCGTATATGAGATTGAAGTTCGCGGGCGACGAGCAAGCACTCCCGCGGCCGCGAGGCGAACTAGCGAGGAAGTGATTTGCGAGCGCAACGGCGCACTCGCTCTTCTGCGTCAGGCGCTCGCCTGAGCAACTTCTTCAAGTCCACGGCGTCTACCTGCCAACCCAGCCTAGCAGAGTGTGAGAGAGAGAGAGAGAAGCGACGATGACGAGCGTGATCAAGACCGGCGCAGGAGCCATCGGGGCCACCACCACCTAGCCAGCACCAATCGGACGAGCCGCCTCCATCAGGCCAACCACGCGCCGAGAGCGGGCGCCGAGCTACGCCGAGTTACGCCGACGAGGCCACCTGCGACGGGAGAGTTCCTGAAGCCGCAGCGAACAACCTCATCGTCCGAGCTACAGCGGGGAAGGAGCGAAGCGACGTTGCGGTGAGGGGGCTACTGCCCCTCGGACGTCCTCCTCGCGAACTAGGGCCGGCCAGCGAGCCGTAATTATACATAGCTGATAGGCAATAAATATCGAACTAAGAAAAATTACATTTGTGCTTATTTTCGGCTATCGGTGATCTCCTCCAAGAGGAGGAGATATATATACTACGCCGTGTGGCGAACGATCTACATTACCAGCCTATAACGCAGCAGGACATGGTGCACCTACTCTTCGGCGGCGAGAAATCGGCCATTATGACACATAATAAATATCTGATCCACGTTGGAAACCTCGACGGACGTTATTGGTGTAATTTCGAGGCACTAGACGAGAAGATTATCTGTGCAGATGTCCCGTCGGTGACCAAAGGAAGCTGGCTGCAAGAATTAGAAGGTATGAGTGTAAGCCTATCCGATGTGTGCAGTAAGGAAAAGGCGGTGTCCATTCTCATCGGCGCGGATATAGCCGGGTAATTATATACGGGACGAATACACTTATTGAAAAGCGGCTTAACAGCGGTAGAAACATTGCTGGGTTGGACGCTGATGGGTAAGGTATCCACGGAAACAGCCCCAATAAACGGGCAGTTAAATTTGGCAGTATCAGCAATCTCCATGTTAACCCAAAATATTGCCATTAAGGATCTCTGGACTCTAGATGCCCTCGGCATTCTAGACCCAATCGAACAGCGATTGAAGCAGGATGAATATAAAGAAATAAACCGGACATTTCTTAATGGCGTGACAATAAATAGAGAAGGCCGCTACGAGGTAAAATTGCCCTGGTACGAAAACCATCCAGCCCTCGGCGACAATAAGAATATGGCAATGAGCCGCCTACAAAATGCGGCACAGAAGCTTAAGGCCAATAGGCTGTATGAGGATTATACAGCCGTATTCGAAGAGTGGCTGTCCACAGGTATCATCGAACGCGTCTCGGCCGCAGAAGAGGACAATTGGGGCTGCTACCTACCGCATCGGCCCGTAATAAAACGGGGCAGTACGACAGTAATCCGGTCCTGTGTTCGACGCATCTGACAAGGAGAAGGAGTCCCCGTCCATCAATGATTGCGTCGAGAAGGGAGCGAACCTCATTGAATTGGTGACTTCATGTTTATTACACTTTCGGGAAGGTAGAATAGGCGTAGTTGCGGATATTAGAAAGGCATTTCTACAGATCAGTCTTAATGTGAACGATAGGGATTTTTTACGCTTTCTCTGGTACGACAAGCAAGGTAAGATTATCACTTTTCGTCATTGTCGGGTTGTTTTTGGCTTGTCGTATAGTTCATTTATTTTAGCAGCAGTGCTTGGTATGCACCTAGAGGCTGCGTTAAAATCTCTAGACGTTGGGAGTAAAGTCAACCCTTCGAAAGAAAATATTATTAAGTTGAAGTGCAGTTTTTATGTTGACAATTGCGTGACTAGTGTCAATTCGCTGAATCAAGAGAGTTTTATGGGCGATGCAGAAGCAGTGATGGAGTCAGCCAGCTTCGATCTTCGAGGGTGGGAGCATACACGCGATAATTTGTCGAATAATCGGACGAATGTCCTGGGAATCGTGTGGAATAAAAGAGATGATACTCTCTCGCTCAAAATAGATTTCTCGGATAAACTTGGGACCGAGAAAATAACAAAGAGAAGTATTTTATTGGCAACGCATCGCATATTCGACCCATTAGGTTTCGCGGCCCTAATAACGCTGTGCCGACGACTCTTACTGCAAGAAACCTGGGCCCAAAAATTATCGTGGGATGCGGAAGTAAGCGAAGCAATAAAAAAGAAATTTTTGAAATAGGCAGAAAGTTTAAAAAGGTTGAATGAAATGCAGGTACCGCGATGTCTATTCGGGGAGCTCGCGCGGGACGATCAGGTTACGTTGCATACGTTCTGCGATGCAAACAAAGACACGTACGCAGCCGTCGTATTTTTGCGCGTCGAATCAGAGTCGGGCGTGCGTGTAAGCTTTGTGCAAGCGAAATCACGCGTCGCGCCGGTCAAACAGGTAAATATGGATGCGCGCGCGAGCATAACGCGATTAGAATTACTAGCGGCAACTATAGGAGCCAGACTAACGGCATCAGTTTTAGAGGCATTCGGAGAGAGAAAGGTTAAAGTTTTCTATTGGAGTACTCGTCAACAGCGCTAACGTGGATACGTAAAGGAAAAAATTGGGCAACATTCGTTTGGAATCGCGTAAAGGAAATTCACGGCCTGTTTTCCCAGGGGCAATGGCGACATGTACCGGGAGATATGAATCCGGCTGATCTGCCTTCACGTGGCTGCACAACCGATCAGCTGTTAAAATCCCGATGGTGGGAGAGTCCCCAATGGTTAAAATTAGAATTGAGATTTTGGCCAGCCGATATCATTTGCTACGACGATCAAGAAGCTAACAAAGAATTAAAAAAGTCTATACAGAAGCAAAATAGTTGTACACTAGTAGCACTGAGAACAAATCCGCTGGACTTCGCGAGATTTTCGGACTATAGGAAAATAATACGCAGATTAGCTTGGATGTACAGATTTTACAATGATATGAAAATTCCGATAAAAAATCTAGAAAGGAGAGAACTCCTCCTAAAGTCAAATTTTCTAATAAAATCACGCGAAGAAGGCAAATTGTTAGAGATAGAACTCGAAAAAGCCTAAATTTTACTGCTAAAAAATATACAGAGCGATTTTAAAAATGGTAGAGACGACATACAAATAAGGCACTTGCAACCTTTCGAAAATGACGACGGATTACTACGTCTAAAGACTAAAATTATTTTACGGGAAGATTCGTTTAACTTCCGATGCCCGATTATTTTACCCGGCGATAATAGTATAGTAGAACTAATAATAAAACAAACGCACGCTGAATTAAGACACGCCGGTGTTGAAATAGTATTAAATAACCTAAGGGAAAAATTTTGGATATTGAAGGGAAGGAAAGCAATCCGATCGGTAATAAACAAATGCGTCCCGGCTCCCAGCCACCACGCGACTTAAGGACTTTCCGTCCTCTCCTCCTGCTCGTATCGTCTCACGGAAAATCCGCGGACGCGGCGGGGCGAGCCTGGGTGCTCGCTGCTATAAGGGACGCGAAAAATGGGAAAAGGCGCGCGAAATAATTACGCGGATGTTTTAATGTTAAACCAATAAATATTTATTATAAAATTTACAAAAAAAAGAATCCCGACAATGAGCGATGCTATCTATCTAACTCTTTCTCTCTCTTTCTCACTCTCCCGACGCGGATAATCGCGCACACGCTACAAAATATATATATATCAATTTTACTTACTTTGGTGGCGGCGGCGATCTCCGAATTGGCGGGAAAACGCTTACGCTTGTTTCGCCAATCTCAAACCGCAAGGCGAGATCGAAGCGTCCCAAGGTTCGCTTTGTTGTTGAAGCTAACGCTTGTTTGGCCAATCTCAAACCGTAAGGCGAGATCGAAGCGTCCCAAGGTTCTCTATCTCGATCGACAGGAGAGTGCACTTGCACTTTGGTGCACCTCTCTCTCTCTCTCTCTCTCTTCACTCTGTCTTCTCTCTCTATCTATCTCTCGCTATCACTTTCTCTATATACTATTTAATTAAGCTTAGACTCGCGTAGCGCTTCGCCGCTAATCGTCTCGGGAGGCACCGTGTCCCGAGACACACTGATCGCAATCGTGCAATCACACAAGGATCGAGGGCCGATCGCGCGCTTAATTGCCCTCTTCCCTTCATTAGCCGCCGCGGCCCGCGCGCTTTCCCGCGCGATAATTACCACGGTGCGCCGAATTTCGCGCAGCCCAGTGCCCCCCACTCGGCGCATGGTCAAGGCTGCGAGCACGTGTTCAGTACAGCGGTGACCACGGCGAGATGCTCGTCGCAATTCCCCCTCCTTAAACTTCACATCTTCCCAGATGTCAAGTTTATTCATCCGGTTGGTCGCCGCCAACCTTACACGCTTATTTGGCTACTCTTCTTCACCAATACACTAAATTTTACTACTTATTATTAATATAACAAAAAGCTAAGCGTGCAAAGTCGGGCAAGCAACCGAATTCAGAAGGGGCGGTGGCCTCTGGTGTTATTGAGGCCACCTTCGCAAGCTCAACGCTACCGCTCTTCTGCAAGCTCTACTGCAGAGTCGGGTGGTCCCGGAATAACCGAGCCAATGCCGCTCGCATCCACACTCTATCCGCAGGCTCGGCGCTCCGGAGCTCGCCGAGAAACAGCCTGGCCTCTTGGAAAGCGCGAGCCATCTGCGCGTATTCAGTCCCTGTTCCGGCAAGCACGGCGATCGGCCCTGACAATGGGGCAAGCCCCAGGGAAACGGAATCTCCGCTTCCCACCGAAACGTCAAATGCCTCTCCGGACACTTCCATGGGCTGCACAGGACTGGCCTCCAAGGACCCTGCTGTCTCCGCAGGAGGCATCAGCGGGGAAACACCGGATGCTTCAGCACCCCTTCCGACCACCGTCAGATCAGCCGCGGAGCTCCGTGCGGTCTGGATCTCCGCGTATCAAGCTGACGGCGTCAGGCCGACGCTTTCGCGATCCTGTGTTTCCATCCGCTTTTGCACTCCCTTCGCTACCGGAACGTGGGGTGCCAGAGTGCGCGATGCTACGGTGGCTCCTACCTTGGCTCCCGAAACCACCCGAGGCGGCGCACTCAATCTCTTTTGCACCGAGGTGCTGTCCGTCCGTGGCGGTGGCTGGGGCTTCGGGGCCTTCAGGCGCGGGGCTACCAGCGTTGGCGCCAGTGCCGTCTCCGATCGCGGAGATCGGCGCCGGCGCTTTCCGCCCTTACCGCCACCTGAAACCTCCCATCCCCCCGCCACGTCCGTAACCACACTCGGCGCAACGCCAGCATCCACGCGGGGATGCGTTTGGGGGTGGCTCTCCCGGATCCGCCGGACTCCCATATTCAACAACAACGCTGCATGCGTTTCACCACAACGGGGACAAGTGTTCAGGGTTTCCCCCAAACGCCCACAGTTGTGGCAATACACCGAGTGCAGGGGCCGGGGACAATCGACGCGATGGTGTCCCCTCCGCCAGCACCGGTGGCATGAGCGTGGTGGCGGATCAACGGCCGAATCAACGGGTACGTCCATCCTCCTACGGAACATGCAGCCCCACCCCAGCTCACCGGAATCACTTGCTTGCGACCGGTGGAGCGCTTAGACGAGGCTGCCTGCCCCACGCAACTCACGGCCTTGAGGCCGGACACAACCTGCTCCTCCGCGCGCGCCTGCCCTCCCGAAGTCGGAGACCGCTGGCGAGCTATGTCGACATAAGGAATGCTCTCGACCAACGGCCCCTTCGGGTCACTACACCCCACAGCGCCACCCATAACCATCCCCGCGCCTACGTCCTCCTCTTTCGTGAGGTGACTCGCGCTCGCGCTCGCGATCCGCGTCCGCGTCTGCGAGCCCTCCCCCCTTTGTCCTCCTTCGCCGCTTTCTTCTTCCCGCGGAACGCTCCGAGGTCGGCCCCGCTGTAGATGTTGTGGGCTGGGCCAGGAGTACGCCTGAAGTCGGCTTCTGCGGCAGTGCCTTGTAGAGGCGCTCAAAATCTTCATCCGCAGGCGTCGAGCTCGAGAAGTAGTCGTCCATCTCGAGCTGACATCGCGGATTCCATTTGAGACGGCGCCTCGCCATAAGCCTCTGCCGCACCGCCTCCTCCCGGCGCAGATCCTCTACGTATCCCGCGGGAAAGATGTTGCGCGGGGCTTCTTCTCGCCCTGCCGGAACCTCCATGGGCTCGACGACAGGGCTGGCAGGCTCAACCGCCGCCACCGCTATCTCTACGACAGGCGCTTGCCCGTCACACACGGGCGGCGTAACCGCCGTGATGTTGCTGTTGCCGGGCGTCGTGGTCTGCAGGCCTGGGCCCGCAGATGTTGATGCGGCCCCGCCGCTCATCACCTCCGGTACTTCTATCTCCTCGTCCGAGGCGTTGATGAGCAGTGCTTCCTCCTCGTCAGTCGGAACGATGTCCCGGCGAGCTTGCAGCTCCAGCCGGAGCAGCTTTTCGAGGCACTCCTCATCGCCCTTACCATCAACCACCCCCGGAGCTGGCTCGACGGGGATGTCTCCCTCCATTTCTCCACCGTTCGCCACCTGAAAAATGGAAAAATTGGTTAATAACACGCTAAACACTACATTTACACTCAACCTCTACCACGACACAAGAACAGATACTGACTTCCGACACTTCGTCGGTCGGTACGTTAGCTCGCCTCGGTGGTATATATCGCTTTAGGTGCTGAATATGCACCTTAGAGGTCTTCCGGCCAGCATCTTCGAGAAGAAAGACTGTGTCACCAAGCACTTCTTTAATCTCGAAGGGACCAAAATATTTTGGTGCCAGCTTACCCTTCGCAGCATCCGAAAGCGTGCTCTCGCGCCTCCATACGAGGTCGCCCACCTGAAACGACGCGCCTCTTTTATTGCGATTATACGCTCGGGCGTTGCGCTTCTGGGATTCATCGTTATGCTTCCTCACGAGATCCCAAAGAACGTCCAATCGTTTCGGACGGTCAAGCCAATGCTCAGGGTCGGCACGAACAACTACCTTGAACGGTGGGCCGCTTAGCCTCTGGCTAAACGCCCGATTTATTATTGGGGAAATGGAAGGGAAAGGTGTTAAATAATGAAGGCTTCAATTGAGCCAGAAAAGAGAAATTTATTAGGCTCGTAAGGGGGAGGAAAAACCGCCGAAGCGGTAAAAAAACCTCCCCCGAAGAATTACAAGAAAAAAGAGAAGGGCGCTAAGAAGCGCGACAGAAATAAAATTACCTATGGTCACCTCGTGGCGTCCGGTCGCAGCGATACGCACGCGTCGGTTGGGGCTCGTCGCCGAGAGCCCTTTTCGCGTACACGCGGAACGCGACCGTTATCCGGCTCGAGGCGCGAACACGTGGCCGGCGGCGTTCCAGCTCACGGCGAACGCGATTCGCGCACGCGAAACCGAGCACGCAAGTTCACGACAGGTAGCCCGGTGTCTACCTGTGAACTCGGGCAATAGAAGCAGCTGATGTGGCGGATGTCGGCGGATGCACGCGAGACGTGCAGATGCGCCGGAAAATTCGGCTCGTATATGGCGGACTTCGAGCAGCACGTGCTTGCTGCAAAGCTGGCCAGAGCGGAACTGCGGCGCAACTATCAGCGCGCCGCCGCGAGGAGCGCGGTCGCGCTCCTCGACCAATCACGCGTCCGGTTTAGCGCGCTTAGGCCTCTCGCGCACAGGCGGACTCGGCCAAGCGCGAGCGCAGACGACGCGGTGTGACCGATACATGAGAACACGGCGCGGTCACCGGCGCCGTGAACAAAAGAGTCTTTCTCTCTTCTCCTATCTCAGTCGGCGCGCCTGCACGACTGTACAACCTTCTCTCCCTCAACTTCACGTCGCAAACTCTTCACTGGCTGTGGGTGGCGCCCGTAATTCAAGAACGCTGGCGAGACTTTTGTGCTAGCTTGCACGGCCGTGTTAATTGCATGTCGAAACTCATGCAAGTGCTCGTCCCACTGACGATGATCAGTCTCAACGAACGTGGCAATCATCGTTTTCAACGTCCTATTCGTACGCCCAACCGGATTGGCTTGGGGGTGATACGGAGGCGTGGTTACATGCTTTACACCAAAATCTTCCAACATCTCCCGGAGATGCTTATTAACGAACTCTGTACCATTGTCCGTCAATAAGAACTCGGGAGTCTCCCACCTAAATAACACCAACTCTTCAAAAGCTTTCGCCACTGCCTTCCCGTTAGCCAAACGCAATGGTTTCAACTCAATCCACCTCGTAAAAAGATCCTGAAACACTAAAATGTATTTAAATTGGCTCTTACTACGAGGCAGCTCCATCACGTCTGCAGCCACCACTGCCCATGGCCTCTCCACGATTCGCTTACCTATCAGCCCTTGAGGACCCGCCTGAGAGACTTTATAGCGCTGGCATTTGCTACACTGCTGCACGTATGCACGCACTTGGTAGTAAAAACCAGGCCAATAATACTCCCTCTTTACCCTGTCGTAAGTCTTCTCGATTCTAAGATGACCCGACGACGGGTGGCGATGTGCCTGCTCGATCACTCCAACTCTATACTCGTCTGGTACGACGAGTCTCCACCCCTCCTCTTGAAACGAGATCGGATCCAAGATCTCATCAGGAGAATAACGATACAGCATACCATCTATCACTTACCATCCCGGAAATTTTCGAGGGCAACGCTGAATTTCGTTTATTCTGTCATGATACCAAGGATCCGAGATCGTCTCAAAATTCGCCACAATCGCAATCTCTCTATCGATCCCTCTAGAGAGAGCATCAGGAACCTTGTTGAGTGCGCCTTTTGTATGCACAATCTCGAAATCCCACTGCTGCATCTCGAGGGCCCAACGCGCTAGCCTCCCTGTAGGGTCTCTAAGATTTTTAAGCCACGTTAGAGCGCTATGATCGGTTTTAGCAACAAATTCATAGGCCTCCAAATATGGCCTCAGTTTTTTAATTGCCCACAATAAGGCAAGGCACTCCTTTTCCGACGTAGTGTAATTCCTCTCAGCCGGATTTAAGACACGGCTGATATACACCCATCGTCATATTCCTGAGTCAAAACGGCTCCAATGGCGTAATCACTATGTGACGGGCGGATTTTGCGCGCGCAGGTGAGGAAATCAGCTAGGCACCGCGGCCGCGGGGCGGGAAGGGCGCGTGTTAATTGGGAAAATGCGCGACCTCGCCGCGCTGTTTAGTTTTGCGCCGGACACCGAGCCATCGGTCCCGATCGCGTGATAATAAGTATAGTGTGAGCGAGCGAAAAGGATAGGAGAGAGATTATAAAGAGAGAGAGAGAGAAAGGAGTGCCCAGCTGATTCGCGGTCCCAACACTACCCGGGGACGCGAGAGAGAACGCGGCGACCTCCCGGCCGGATTGTGGCCGGGATTATCACCGAGAAATTGACTGCCAGGTAGGGCATTGAAATATATGCATGCCCGCGAATGAGAGAGAGAGAGAGGCGCGGGCGCGGTCCTTCCCCCCCAAATATAATGAATTAATGTACAACCCGGTGAGGGTTCGAGCGAGGCGAGGTGCCTAGGCCCCGAGGTCAGCACCGCCGCGAGCCCGTGGGGGCTCGTCGGCCGGTTCGAAAGGCGAGATGCGCGGTGCCAGAGGGAGGCGTGCGGGGCGAGCGGGCCAGCGGCAACTTTTGTACAGGCGAATGCGGCGGGGCGGGTTTGTCCCCTCGTCGTCCTTTATATATTAAATAAATAATGATTGGAAAGATATGCCCTCCCGTGTGATAATTTTGGCAGACCCTCCCTCCTCCCGACTTCATAACCGCCGCGACCGACGTAGGCCAGCCGCCCGGGCTGGCCCGGCCGGGTCCCCTCCGGGGCGACCGCAGGGACCTGCATCAGGGCAGGATGGCGCGACCGGAGGAAAAATGGCGTGGGACTCCGGGCCTAAAAAGCACCACGTCACAACTAGTATCGCTTTGGATCGTAAATGACTTAGAAAAATTCGGACGAGCAAGCATAGGGGCCTTTACAAGCTCGTTCTTCAAAGCATTAAACGCAACCTCTTGTTCTCTCTGCCACTCCCACGGTTGATCTTTCTTTAACAACTTCGTGAGATGCACTTTAAGCTCGGACTCTTTCTCAATAAACCGTGCGTACCAGCCCACCATACCCAAAAACGTACGCAACTCTTTCACATTCTTGGGTGCCGGATAGTTCAGGACCGGCTCAACCCTTTCCGGGTCAGGCCTTAATCCGTCAGCATCCAGCCGGTAACCTAGGAAACGCACACTCGAACAACAAAACTCACACTTCTCACGATTTACCTCGAGTCCGGCTTCCACAATCGTACGCAACACAAACTCTACCCATTTCAGGTGCTCTTCGAACGTTTGCGTAACCACTATCAGATCGTCCAAGTACGCGAAAACGTGTGGTTGTACCTCGGATCCAAATAAGGCCCCGATTAACCTACAAAACGTCATCGGCGCATTTTTCAATCCGAAGGGTAAACGAACGAATTGCCATTGATCGGAGCCAGGCACAGCAAAAGCTGTAAATTACCGGCTAACTTCAGTCAAGAACACCTGGAAGTAAGCTTTCTTTAGGTCGATTTTAGAGATATACCTAGCTTCGCGCAACTTATCCAAAATCGAATCTATATTCGGTAAAGGATAGTTATTGCGTCTAGTCGTCTTATTGACATCTCTAAAATCTATACAATACCTATAGCTCCCTTCTCGCTTGACAATCACTGATGCACTACACCACTCAATAGCGCTACGCTCAATAATCCCTTTCTCAAACATCTTTTTCACCTCTTCTTGAGCAAACTCGAAAACCTTGGGAGACATACGCCGAGGCGCGTGTCTCACCGGCAGAGCACCCTGGACATCGATGTGATGTTCAATGAGAGTCGTAAACCCGTGAAGTTTTCCGGATTCTGGGAGTATCCTTTCCATCAAAGCCTTCACTTGCTCTCGCTGCTCACTTCATATCTCAACGATACCACAGCATTCTGCGAAAATTCTCGGATCTGAACTCAATTCACCCACTTTTGAGAAAGGACGCCATCTTCCACCAGGAATCCTCCAGAAACATCCTACCAGCGATAACTCAAAACCATACTTGAGACCAAAGTCTACCCCGAGAATGACGATTCTAAGATCAACTGCATGCTCGATATTCTCTACATCAAAGAGAACTTCAAGCACTCCAAGGATTTTCTGAGTTCCTCCAGTAACTCCACGAACCGCTAGCTGAGCCGGTTTCCATTTATCTTTAAACGCCTTTGCTTCTTCGGGGTCGATCAAAGAAATCATGGAACCTGGATCAAACAACTCACACACATCTTTGCCGTTCAATCGAACCGTTAGGTACATTCGGTTGTCGGTTATAACACCGGCCATCGTCTGCTCCTTACTGTTCGACTGTTTCGGCACAGCACCCTTGAGTACGCCTGTAGCTAGACGGGACAGCGAATTCCTCAGTGAACTCGCGGATCCTTAACCCGCAGCTTTGTTCGAAGCCTCACTGCTGCTTGGTAGCGGCGGAAACTCCAAACTATACGCAGGCGTCCGACTAGGTACCTCAACGCGAACTCGATTCGAAGGCTTGTCCGGCATTTTATCGAGAAGCTTATAGGCTGTGGAAAGCCTCTGGAGCTCATCCGTCAAATCCTGTGAAGCTCGAAGCGTCTTCTCGAGATGCTCTCTCTCTTTCTCACACTCACTCTCTTTGCTTTCTCGATTTTGACGCTCTTGACTCGATTCTTCATGCCTGACTTCCTTCTCTCGATTCTCCACTACACTCAATCTTCCACTCGTTCTCTCGCTCGCTACCGTTTCCCCGCAGGGTCCAGGGGACGCGTCTGTTGCCCTGCCTTGGCGTTTCCCAGGCTCTCCCTTACGTGCGCACAGTTCGGGCAAATCCGCCACTGGTATCGACATTGGAGTCGGGGCATGCAGCTGAACATAAGAGGGCCCGGGCCATGTTTTAGATGGCTGCACTTGGCCGCTTCGCTGTCCGCTTCCGAACTCTCGTCTTCCATCCCCTGAGGAGGCAGATTCGAGCGTGTTGCGACGAAACTCCTCCAACATGGAGTTGCTCCGCGTAATTTATTTGTCGATGTTAAGTTAGGATGAGGTATGAATAAAAATAAAACACAACACGTTTTTTGAGCCAGAAATAAAAATTGTTTTTATTGGCTCGTTGGGGAAAAAGCCCGAAGGCATAAATAACCCCAATTTACACTATTTGTCTGTGTATACGTTTTGCGTGCACTCGTAGGCACTGCGTGTATGTCGCTTATATGTAGCGACTTCGACGAGGACTCGGCCTCTGTATATGTGTACACTCGTAGGCACTGTGTGTTCGACGAGGACTCGGCCTCTGTATATATCGCGCGTGCACTCGCGATAGAGACTTAAGGTCGATTCTCTGGACTATGCCTTGAGAGAATACCTATGCAATCGATGCGGTCTCTGATTGTCGAACTTGTTCGTTCTATGGTTTGATCACGAATGCCGACTCTCACTGCGACAATCGACTGACCGGCGTCAGTTCGCAGAGCCATCCCTTGCTAGGGTAGGCTATATGGAGGGGGAAGCAAGTTCATTCCGTCGCGTATGATGATCTTTACTGAAAGGTTGTAAAAGATGCCGAAAAAACCCGGTAAATTCCGTAGACAGTCTACGGAACGGGCTGTACGCTTGGCCGTTGCGTTTCCGCCATGTGTTTCGGCTTAGCGCGCTCGGGTATGCATACCGCCCGCGGTCCGTCTACCTGCGTAATAATTGCACCATCCGGGTCGATTTGAGGTCCGACTATCGATGAACGTATTATTATTGTTTTGATCGAAATGAAATATTTGAATATAAAACGAGATAGTTGATTTAAAGTAAGTCGCGACTTCGGGTACCGAACATGCTCCCCCCGTTGAGAGTGCAACGATCAACCATAATGTTTGTGTTTCGTTACAATATTGATTGTGTTTGATACAATGATAGTACATATTACATAGTAATTGTCGCTATATGTCGTCGATTCATTGTACATTTGGTAGCGGGCAGAGACATTTGACGTTGCGTTTGTAGGTTCCTTGAGCCGTTTTCACAGTGGCTACTCGAACGATGTTGTCGTGCCCAGGATGGACTTCTTCGACTCTGCCCAGTTGCCACCGCATGCAAGGTTGATTCTTGTCTATGAGAATCACAATGGAGTCTCTTTCAAGCTCGAAGCCTGGATTGGCCCATTTGTGTCGTTTTTGCAGTTCGTTAAGGTATTCGAACTGCCATCGTCTCCAGAAATTTTGACGAATCTTGGTTATCAAACGCCAAGAACGTAGATGGTTATCTGGAACAGATAGCAGATTGTTTTCCGGTAGTATATTTAATGGTCGACCAACTAGAAAATGAGCAGGCGTTAGTGCCATTGGATCGTTCGGATCGGTAGATATCGGACATAAAGGTCGCGAGTTTAAAATCGCTTCTATTTCGATGGCAAAAGTGTTTAATTCTTCGAAGGTGAATAGTTGATCGCCTACTACTCTTTTAAAGTGATGTTTAAATGATTTGACCACCGCTTCCCACAATCCTCCGAAGTGAGGGGTGAGAGGAGGATTAAAATGCCATTCGATCTTATGAGCTAAGGCAAAACGGTTAATTTGGTTCTTATATTCCGTTGACTGCATTAAAGCATGCAATTCGCGGAGCTCGTTATTGGCACCGATGAAATTAGATCCGTTATCCGAGTATACGTTGGCCGGTATTGCTCTACGCCCCACGAAACGTCTTAATGCGCCTAGGAATCCTTCCGTACTGAGATCGCTAACTATCTCGATATGAACCGCCTTTGTTGACATGCATACGAAAACGCAGCCGTAAACCTTTACTCGACCGCGATTGCGATTTTTCTTCTCCTTAACATACATTGGGCCGAAGAAATCCACGCCTGTATTATTGAATGTGAATGTATCATTGAATCGTGAGCTAGGCAAATTCCCCATTTTATAGTGAACTGCAGTCGGGTTGAAACGGATGCATCTCGTGCACTGAGAAATAATTTTCCGAATTTGTTGTTTGCCGTCGAGCAACCAGTATCTGTTTCGAAGAGCATATAATGTAGTTTGAATGCCCGCGTGATATCGCGTTTCGTGAGCGTCGCGGATCATCAAATCGGTGACGTGATGGTGAGAAGGTAATAATATGGGATATTTTTGATGATATGGAATATTTGCTTCTTCAATTCTGCCGCCTACGCGAAGTAAGCCGGTTTTATCGATGAACGGATTTAATGTTGCTATCTTGCTACTTTTCACATTCTGAGATTTCGAAAGGCGATTTATTTCGTCAAAGAATTGAGATTTTTGAATACACGTTAAGATTTTATGTTCTGCGTTGGTTATTTCTTTGATAGATAATTTCTCCGATTTGTATCCTTATTTATAAAACGTAAACAATATGAAATGACATGTACTAATCGACGGTACGATGAAAATCTATTAAAAATTTCATTACAACCGTTTTGGGCAAGAAAGCAAGCTACCTTCTTTAATCCGGGCACTTCTTTCGGAACAATTTCTGTGCTGATAGGCCAGTTTTGTTCCGACTGTTGCAACCACGGCGGCCCGTGAAACCAGGATCGGTTTTTTAAAAATTCTTCAGGGAACTGACCCCTAGAAAGTGCGTCTGCGGGGTTATGCTGTGTTTGAACGTGTCGCCATTCGAAATCTCCGGAAATGCTTTGGATTTCTGACACCCGATTTGCTTCAAAAACCTTGAGAACATTCGTGGGTTTCTTCAGCCAATGTAATACTATGCTCGAATCTGACCAAAAAACTACCCTGGTAGTCGGTAATTTTAAGCACGCCTGAGCTTCGCGATACAGTCGGGCCAGCGTCAAGGCACCGCATAATTCCATTTTAGGAATCGTGATTTCTTTCAAGGGAGCGACGCGTGATTTGGCGCAGAACAATCTTACTGCTACTCTATGTTGAGGATCTTGAGATCGTATGTAGATGCACGCTCCATAGCCGACCTTACTCGCATCGCAAAATCCATGTATTTCGACCTCTGTGTGATTCCGTATTAATAACTGGCGCTCGATTGCCAGGTTCTTAATGAGCGCGAGCTGTTTTGCAAATTTATGCCACGTCGAATTTAATACGCTGGGAACCGATTCGTCCCACGAGATTTTCGCCTTCCAGCAGTCTTGCATTATCACCTTTGCGGCGAGGATAATCGGTCCTAATAACCCGAGGGGATCAAAAATCTTGGCGATTTCAGATAAAATATGCCGCTTCGTGATCGTATTTGCTAATTTTAGCGGGTTTGCAGAATATAAAAGTTTGTCGCGAGACGCGTTCCAGGAAATTCCGAGGGTTTTCTTTGTGGAATCTCGATCCTTAATTAGGTCTAAATCGAGAGTTGCTTTAGGCATGCAATCGAGTGCATGTTTGTTGTTGGAAGCCCACTGCCGAATCTTAAAACCGCCGCGCTTTAATATTGATATTATTTCATCTCTTGCCTTTAAAAGGTCGTTTAAATTATCAGAACCCGTGAGAAGATCGTCAACGTATAGATCTCACTTTAAAATTTGTGAACCGATGGGAAAATTGGTTTTTTCGTCGTCGGCTAATTGTTGGATTGTTCGGATAGCTAAAAACGGTGCAGAGGATACTCCGAAAGTAACGGTGTTAAGTTGAAATTCACGAATGGCCTTCTCATGATATCAAAGCACGCGTTGATATTTGCGATCGTCTGGGTGGATCAAAATCTGACGATACATTTTCTCAATATCAGCAGTTAAAACGAATTTATGTAGGCGAAATTTAAGTAAATGTTCGAAAAGTTTATCTTGTATGGTAGGTCCGATTAGCAAACAATTATTGAGAGATTTTCCGGTGTTCGTTTTCGCGGAGGCATCGAATACAACTCGTAGCTTTGTTGTGGAGCTTGATGATTTGATAACGGCGTGATGGGGAAGATAGTAGCTTCCCTCGGAATTATCCGTGACTAACGACATATGGCCTAGATCTATGTACTCGCGCATAACGCGATGATATTCCTTAGATAAACTGGGATTTGCTTCAAGCTTCCTTTGTAAGCTATAAAATCGACGAAAGGCGTTTGATCTAGACTGTCCGAGCTCGAGTTCGTTCGTGCGAAATTGTAGACGTACGATATACTTTCCCGATGAATCGCGAGTTGTGTGGCGAGCGTAGTGCGCCTCGCATTCTGTCTCGTCGTGCGGTTTGAGATCTCCGAGATTGATCTCCTCTATTAGCCAAAATTTCTCTATCTGTTCCCTTAGCTCGAGCAAATTACACGATACGTCCATTTTATTCTTGCCTACTGTCGCTCCGCCTGCTATCGCCCAACCGAGCAGAGTTTTTTGCAAAATAATATCGTTCTTATCGCGGGAAAGGTTTATTTGCCCTATGGATAATAAAGCCAAAGTTGCGCCTGATCCGATGATAATATCGACGGCGTTCGGCAAGTGAAATCTAGGATCCGCGAGTTTCAAATAAGCTGGAATGTTTATCGTTTCTCGCGGAAAGATTTCTGTCGGTATGTGATCTGCGATTTTGGGCACGATTAAACATGACAGAGGTTTTTTCAACTGATTATAAATTGAATAGATGCAAGTGTCAACCGAACCGCGAGATGTAGTTTCCATGCCATCTATAGCACCGATAGAAAGGGAACAGCCACGTATTGGTAAATTTAATTTACGGACGAATGATTCGGTGATAAAGTGCGCTGTCGCGCAAGTATCGAGAAGACACTGACCTTGGTGAAGTCTTCCTTGACTATCCTTTACGTGCACCAAGGCGGTCATCATGAGTTGAGATCGCGGGAAGGTTGAAGTAGTGTTGAGTGCTCGCGGATTCAGTCATAATGAACTATTAGATCTCCCGATTTCTTCGATATTTTGCGAAGCCGAATTCGTTTCCTTATTCCTCGAGGTTGAAGCTGAATTATCGTCATGTAGTAAGGTGTTATGATATCTGTTGCATTGTTTACAATGCGATTTAGAGCATTTACCGGCGTGTTTAAAAAGGCAGTTTTTGCATAATCCGTTCTTTTTTACGATTTCCCAACGTTGCTGAATGTTTTCTTTTCGGAACATGGGACAGAAATATAAAGGATGTTTTTCCCTTCGACAAACCGCGCAGTGATTTGAGCTGACGCTGGAAGTGAAAACGCGAGTTCCGTGGTCGCCTTTCCGAATCTTTGTCGCTCGCGTCTTTATTTCTTCTAATTTACGTTTGTTTGATATCTCGGTTTTCGTTCGCGATGTCACTATTGACGCGATTCGAAAGGTAGCTTCTCGAATAAAATTATATATTTTCTCGAGCGGCGGGAAGGAATCCAAATTATTGGTTTCATCCCATCGCTCGCGAATGGTCGTGGTAGAGCTCTTTCGAGAGTTCGAATGAGATAGCCTTCGGTAAGGTTCATGCCTAAACTCTCTAGCATGTTTACATGTTGGCGCATGTCGTCTACTAATTTGTTCAACGCTTCCGCGGTTTTTTGCACCGGGCGTGATAGTTCATGTATCGCGTCGAGATGATTTGACATTAATATTTTCTTTCTTTCGTACGAATCTTCGAGAAGTTTCCACGCCTTTGCGTAATTCTCTCCGCTCACATTGTAAATCGCGATTTTGTTAAGAGCGCTCCCTTTCAATGAACTCTTGAAATATAAAAATTTATCTACGTCCGAGAGGTCATTGCGTGACTCGATCATAGTCACAAAGGTATTTTTATAAGAAAGCCACTCGTTAACGCTTCCGTCGAATTGAGGCAACTCCGCGATTGGTAAATGCACTCTTTGAGTTCGTACCGGCTGTTCTATCGTTTCGCACGGCGGATTTTTTCGTGGCGCACTTGCTTGTGCTTCAAAGTCGGACGCCAGTGCATAATATTTATCGGCTACCTCGTCGAATTTAGATACATAATTGTTATCCGGATCAATTGCGGCGAGCTCGATATTTAATTCTTCGCAATTATGAAAATGTTCCGTTATCCTACGGAACCGCGCGGTAATGTTCGACGCGTCGAGCCCTTTATTTATTATTGCGTTTTGCAATGCCGTGATCTGACCTCGAAGAGAGGTATGTCGCAACGTTATATATTTTACGCGATCCATTGTTTACTCGCGCTATAACTCTGATCAAATTATCGCGATTTGAATTATATATAAAAACGATCTGTCAACTTGGTGTTTTAGCGAGATCGCGAGTTTATGTTGTTTTACCGAGTATATATAATAGTTTGGCGAGATCGCGAAAAATATAATTGATAAACGTCGATGTAGAATTAAAGAAATCGCTTCGATAATAATGGGATTCTATCGCAATAATAATAGGGATAAATAATAATATTAATATATATAATAAAATTATAATAAAAATAATAACGATATAGTAATAATCGGGATGATAACGTTAATTTTACGTGTAAATGTTAATATAATTAAATTTTACTAGTCTATACTCGACAATATATATCTTCAAATATTCGTATATATATATATATATATATATATATATTGATTTACTTCTATTAATTTACTATGTATAAGTATAATGTATGTTATGTATAAAGTAATTTATAACTATAATTTAACAAGTAAACTGAGCGTAAAAAGTAATTAATGAAATAAGCCTTATGATCTGAGTGGTATAATATAATGTGTAATATATGATACAAAATTAGAAATAAATATCTAAAGGACTATATATATCGAGCAAAATATTATGCGAATAATATAATAAATTAAATAGTATATTAAATATATTTAAAATACTTAAATTTTTTAGAGAAGTGTTGCTCCCCAGTGGCAGGTTGCTAGTGGCAGGTTGCGAGCCTTGCAACGTAGATCCTTGGAGACGACACTTCACGTTAATCGATTATATAGTTTCTTCGGTGATTACTATTGTTGCACTGAATTTATTCACACCTCACAGGAGGCACCAAAATTTATGTTGCGACGAAACTCCTCCAACATGGAGTTGCTCCGCGTAATTTATTTGTCGATGTTAAGTTAGGATGAGGTATGAATAAAAATAAAACACAACACGTTTTTTGAGCCAGAAATAAAAATTGTTTTTATTGGCTCGTTGGGGAAAAAGCCCGAAGGCATAAATAACCCCAATTTACACTATTTGTCTGTGTATACGTTTTGCGTGCACTCGTAGGCACTGCGTGTATGTCGCTTATATGTAGCGACTTCGACGAGGACTCGGCCTCTGTATATGTGTACACTCGTAGGCACTGTGTGTTCGACGAGGACTCGGCCTCTGTATATATCGCGCGTGCACTCGCGATAGAGACTTAAGGTCGATTCTCTGGACTATGCCTTGAGAGAATACCTATGCAATCGATGCGGTCTCTGATTGTCGAACTTGTTCGTTCTATGGTTTGATCACGAATGCCGACTCTCACTGCGACAATCGACTGACCGGCGTCAGTTCGCAGAGCCATCCCTTGCTAGGGTAGGCTATATGGAGGGGGAAGCAAGTTCATTCCGTCGCGTATGATGATCTTTACTGAAAGGTTGTAAAAGATGCCGAAAAAACCCGGTAAATTCCGTAGACAGTCTACGGAACGGGCTGTACGCTTGGCCGTTGCGTTTCCGCCATGTGTTTCGGCTTAGCGCGCTCGGGTATGCATACCGCCCGCGGTCCGTCTACCTGCGTAATAATTGCACCATCCGGGTCGATTTGAGGTCCGACTATCGATGAACGTATTATTATTGTTTTGATCGAAATGAAATATTTGAATATAAAACGAGATAGTTGATTTAAAGTAAGTCGCGACTTCGGGTACCGAACAGAGCGCATTGGCGCTATCTGTCCCGTAACGCGACTCTGCTGCTGCAGCTGGTGCTGTTACCTCGCTATAGCCTCTAGCAAAGCAACCTCACCGCTAACCCCCTCTTCTAAAACTGAAAATCAAAACACAACAATTCCCAAAAAAAAAATGCTAAAATAAAACAAAACAAAAAAGAAAACAACTTACAAAATACAAAAGAAATTATAAATACAATAGAAATTATGAGATACAATAAAAATATTATTTGTATAAATAAATTATTATTATTAAATATTTAAAATGATGAAAATATTAAAAATAGAACAGCACGCTCGCTACGGTCGCCGCGACACACACTAACACAACCTTATTTTTTTCAAAAATCTTTCGTACTAATGTACTTTCGTACAAATCGGGGCAAAAACCGCGAAATTAATTATTTTACAAAAAACAATTAATTCGCTATTCCCACACTAACACTAACTATGTAAATCGCGCGCAAATTTCGCGCCCGCAGCCTCACGAAAAAGCAAAAATTTTCCGTTCGCGACCCCTACCGCCGGCGTCCTGTCACTGTCGCGGTTACCGGGTGACTAATTTCGCCCCGGCTTCCAGCCTCCACGCGACTTAAGGACTTTCCGTCCTCTCCTCCTGCTCGTGTCGTCGCACGGAAAATCCGCGGACGCGGCGGGGCGAGCCTGGGTGCTCGCTGCTATAGGGAACGCGAAAAATGGGAAAAAGGGCGCGCGAAATGACTACACGGATATTCGACTTTTAAATTAATAAATATTTATTATAAAAAGTTACAAACAAATCCCAACAATGGCGCGACGCTAGCTAATAACTCTTTCTATCGCTCTCTCTCTCTCTCTCTCTCTCTCTCTCTCTCTCTCACTCTCCCGACGCGGATGATCACGCGCACATTAAACAAAATATATATATAAATACAACCAACTTTGGCGGGAAATTCCCTCCGCCTTGTTGTTGCCGCTACCTCCTTGTTCAGCCAATCTACAGCCACAAGGACAAGATCCAAGCCTCCCAAGGTACTCAAACTTCGAACAGGGGAGTGCACTTGCACTTCGGTGCACCGCTCTCACTCTCTCTCTCTCTCCCTCTCTCTCTCTCTCTCTCTCTCTCCTCTCTCTCTCTCTCTCTCTCTCTCTCTCTCTCTCTCTCTCTCTCTCTCTCTCTGTTATCGACAAACAAGGAAAAGGACAAATACAGAGAAGGGATAAATAAATTTGTGAATTCTTGGTATTATTATATATGCGTGAGGTTTACTTCCGACTCGGGCCAAGCCAACGATCAATCTCCCGCGCCGGCCGACTCGCTCCGCGCTCCGAGCCGCCAGTCCGAGCCCCCACCACTCGGCGCGCCGCTGCCGAACCTATCTACTGGCGCGCTCCCCACTCCACCGTCGGCAGCGGTTCCCGCTTTCCCGCGGGGAAACTCGCGGCTTTGTTATCACGCGCCTTTTCTCGGAACTCAAATTACCGATCGGGGCGAGATTCACGAGCTTGGCGATCGCTTCCGACTGTGGCCCCAGGGTCGTGTGCACCCGACCCTGTGCACACCGATCTCCATAACCCAGGAGCCTCCTCATACGACCCTCGGCTCCGGTCCGAGGCTCCCTAG
Source organism: Sycophaga agraensis (assembly GCA_018906755.1). NCBI lineage: Eukaryota > Metazoa > Arthropoda > Insecta > Hymenoptera > Pteromalidae > Sycophaga > Sycophaga agraensis. Next base: position 1,858,181 of record JACCIE010000042.1, read on the forward strand.
GAGTCGCCACGGTCTCGCTTAGGCGAAACGCCTACGCGAACCGGCTCGGATTACGTGCCACGGGCACCTCCTCCCAGCCCGTGCACGTCGATCCAGCCTCCCTCCGAATCGCCGCCCTCGCTAGCCAAATAACAGTACATCCGTATAAATTTAAATCTTCCCCGTACTTAGCCAGAGTCTAAATAAACCTCTACATTATCTGGATTATTTATTCTTTTAAATACTATGTATTTCTTTTTACATTATACTCGCGGGCCTTTAAAGACCCGGAGCGCCGCACAGGTTTGTTATTGTTTTTGTCGCCCGCTCCGGCTCGGCCAGCCGACTCCGAGCGTCGCCGCTCGCTCCGAAAGGCGTACATGTGACTGTACACTCACATGTACGCTCGTATACATACAATGCGCTGATCTTGTCCGCTACACTCTCTATCCACTCCTCTCTCTCTCTCTCTCTCTCTCTAACTACTGCTTAGCGCGTCGCGCGAAAAACGTGGCGCTTCCCCGCTAATCGTCTCGGGAGAAGCCGTGTCCCGAGACACACTGATCTAAATCGTGCGATCGAGCAAGGATCGAGGGCCGATCGCGCGCCTAATTGCCCTCTCTCCTTAATTAGCCGCCGCGGCCCGCGCGCGCTCCCGCTCGACAATTACCGCGGTGCGCCGAATTTCGCGCAGCTAAGTGCCCCCCACTAAGCGCATGGTCAAGGCTGCGAGCACGAGCTCACGGCGACCACGGCGAGATACTCGTCGCAACTATTATGCGTTGCTATTATGTATCTTTTGGTGATTCGCTCTGTGTTATTCGCATCTAATTTGACTGAATAAAATAAACAATCACGTTCAGGGTTCAATTGAATGCCTAAAGTTTTTATATAGGTTGCGGGATCATCAAATAGCCTTATATTTGTCGATTCGCTGAGTAATGATTCCATAACTCGATTATCATTCGATGACCACTTACGCAGTTCCAAATGAGCTGACTTTAAGAGCCGTCGATGTTATCAGCACCCGTCATCAAATCATCTACATAAAAATCGCGTTTCGAGATTTTCATGGCGAGGGTATATTTGCTTATTTGCTCATCTGCAATTTGTCTTAAAGACCGTATCGCTAAATAGGATGCAACTGCTGTACCATATGTGAGCGTATTTAATTCATAGACTTTGAGTGGATCGTGAGGATTTGCACGCCAGATGATTTTTTGATATTTACGATCACTCTTATCTACCAAAATCTGCCTGTACATCTTGGTGATATTGGCAACAAGTAAAATTTTATGAATGCGGGTTCTAGTTAAAATTGAAAAGATATCGTCTTGAAGAGTAGGACTAACCTTTTTGGTTTGATTGAAAGATAATGAGTTCATTGAAATCGACGCATTAAAAACAATACGAATTGAGTCTTCTTTAAACATATGGTTAAGAGCTTCATATTTGCTCATGAAATCACAATTGTATTGGATATAGGACAAGAAAGGAAATTTGTGAATAATTACGGCCTATATATATGCATCAAAACTGTGATTTTAATATAAATAAGGAGATACAAACGTTTGCTTATATCCTTGAGGTATAAAACAAAGGTCGGATATTAAAATAAATATAATTTGCGGCTCTCACCTATCGCTTTGGGCTCTCGAAAAACAAAGCTCGTGATCGCGACGAAGACTCGCGATCGTCGCTCGCTATCCCCTGCCCACAGGTCGCACAGAAAGCCCAGAGTTCTCCCCACTACTCAATACCTTGGGCGCTTGAAAGCTTGCTCCAGAGGGTCGAGCGCGTCACCGGGCCGCTGACGCCGTGTCGTCCGAAGGAACTTACGTTCCCTATACGCATGGGCATGATCTACTCGGTCCGTACCGATGCTACCCTGATTGCCTCAGGTAGACTTCACCGAAGTCTACCTTAGCGCGGCTGGAGCCACGAGCCCCAATTGGACCCGCGCTAGCGCGGCCCGCTTAACACACACAGCTAGACTCTTTCCCTATTACAAAAGAACTCTGGTCCGTGCTCCCTGTGGTTCGAAGTAGCGATTACAAATAAATCAACAATTGAATTATAAATATAGCTCGCCCTCAAATACTAAAACAAAATGAAATAAATCAAAAATACATTTTGTTAATCAATAAATCAAATCATAGAACATTTTATACATTACTATCTGCAATAATAATATTGTCTTTTGAGGCTAGAATTCCTATTTAATTTACGTTCAATATTGTAGAATTGTTTTAGAGCTATAGAGTAATTATTTTCGAGTTGGTGGATACGTTCGTTAAATGGAATTTTTAAGATACGCGACCGTCGGTATCGCGTTTAAAATTTTCTGAAAAACGTTTCTCTACTTCCGCTTCTTCTTGTGATAAAAATTTTACATTCGAAGTTTCTTCTAATTCCCAAAATCTGGAGATGTCTTGCGAAATGGCATTAATTGAATGGTTACATGAAGTACCTATCGTAGGTTCGGTGGTTTCGGTCCACCCGAATTTGGTTATTATTAAAACAGCATAAGTGTTCTCTATAGGAATCCTACCTGCGCATTCTATTTTGAAATAAACTTCAGCACCAAAAAGAGCGTCAATTTCCGATGTTTGCTAAAAGGTGGGATCCGCATGGGGAAAGTTACGTGGAATATTCAGCTCTGTGATGCTGATTGTATGAGAGGGTAATTGACTTGTGATGCTAGGCACTACTAATAATGAAATGTCCCTTTCATAATTGTGTAGTCTTGAGGAAATCTTGGTTTTTACGCTATGAATAATGTTTGTCTGCGACTGATTTAGTGTGCTAATGGGAATATTTACTCGGTTTTTGGATAATTTTAATAAATCAGCAAATCTTTCTGTAATAAAATGGGCTTGAGCGCCATTGTCTAGTAAAACATGAGCAGTGTGACACACATTATTCTTATCGTAAAAATATATTTTTGCTGTGACCAGTAGCACTTGAGCAGGACAACTTATTAGCAGGTAGTTGGCGGAGGGTGTGTCAATTTCGTACGTTGGTTCTTGACGCTCGAAGTGCAAGATCGTGGAAGCTTTTTCTTGCATTTTTGCAAGATAACAAATGCATTTTTCAGTCGTATAATTTTTACGTAGACAATTGAAACAAGGACGTTCTCTTTTTACAAATTCGTACCTTTCTGATACTGTTAATTTTTTAAAGCTTCACACGTATAAGTTTTGTGATTCGCCTTGCAAAAATTACATTAATACGCTTTAGCTGTAACTGCCAATACATTCCGTTTGTTTGCATTATTTGCTCCTTTAAAATTGCTGGTTGTAGGATTAGAATGAGCTAGAGACAGAGTAGCTTCTAAAATTTGATAACGAGTTTTCAAAAATTCTATGAATTTCGCTAGCGTCGATAACTCCGTGCTTGCATAGCCTTTTTCCCATTCCTGATGAGTGATTCGGTTGAGTTTACCCGTCATGCAATAAATTAAAATGGCATCGCAACTGTCAACGTCTAATCCTAACGATTTTAGCGCTCACGTATGGGTATTGATATTATCCAAATGTGCCTTATGTGCGTATGACTTTTTTTAGTTAATGCTGGTATTTCTAAAAAGTTTCTCAAATGATTATTCACGATGATACGCTTATTTTCATAACGTTCAATTAGTACAGATCACGCGATACTATAGTTACTCTAAGTCGTTTTTAAAGACTCGATTATTTTGGCGGCTTCTTCTTTTAAACACGAACGCAAGTAATAAAACTTTTCAATAGTTGCAATATGAGCTTTTTCGTGTACCATTAATCGGAAAGTATCGTGAAAAAATCTCCATGCGTTATAAATTCCATCAAACAATGGTAGATCAATTTTAGGCTTCCTAACGTTATGCGATTCACGGCCGTTAGCAACAATTGTGGCATTATGATTTTCTGCCTCTTCCGGTTTATTTTCTCTTAAAAATTTGCGAGCAGCCTTCACTGCGGAGTAATATTTTTTTTCAAAATGTTCATGATTTGTTGCAAGTTCAGGATTATCTTCTGTTCGAAAAACAATGCGCGTTATAATTACCCGTCGCGCGGCTGACAAGGTTCCACGGATCCCTCGATAAGTGGCTCGACTATAAGGGCATATATCAAAAAATGGTAGGTTCGCGCAGAGACGTGTGTGAAGTAACCAAATTTTTTATTATCGTTAGAGGGCGAAGCTCTTCGTAAACTTGATCTGTTGGATGCGTCGGCTGAGAATTTTAATATCGCATGGAACATACTCCTCTCATCTTACAAAAATAGGTGTGTTCTTCTCACGAAACACCTTGATACCTTTTTTAAACTCGAAACTTATTCGCGAGCTTCAGCACACGAGTTAACAAAATTAATGGAGGAGACGAAGCAACATTTGCGCGCCCTTGAAGTACTAGATGTTAAACTGAATCATTATCTAGTTGTTCGTGCCATGGAAAGGGCCTTAGCTCCAATTCATCGCGATAGATGGAAAGAAGGCCTCGATATGAAATCGTTTTCCACCTTAGAGTAAATGTACGATTTTCTTTTGAAAACCATTATCCGATTAACGATGCGTAACGAAGAAGTGAAGGAATTCGCATCCAAGCGACACTCGAACGACAAGAGGGGCGAATCGTCAAAAAGGTCGCGAAAGGATAACGGAAGGCGTGTTTTCTTGACTTCAATTGCGAATACTTGCGCGTGTTGCACAGAAAAATATCACCCGTTATATCGATGCACTGCGTTCAGAAAGATGCGCGTAAATCAGAGTTGGGACGTAATAAAAAAGGCCAGAGTATGTCAAAATTGCTTAACAACCCACGAAGGAAAATTCCCGAAATTCCCAAAAGACTCGGCTCGGCTGGGTAATCGCGGGAGGTGTACCGGAAACGTCTAGCCAAAGGATTTCTTGTCATTTAACCGAATTATCACAGCAAATCGAAAAATTCTGGCTCATGGAAGAATGCGGGGGACGGATGGGAATACTCTGTTCGATCACGTATTACGTTTTGGCTTTCATAAGTACGTTCTCACAGCCGACATTGAGAAATTTACAGGCAGGTTTAAATTCATCGTGATAACCGACGATATCTAAAATTATTTTGGCACTCTCATGGCCAAATCTGCGTATTTCAGCTTAATACGGTTACATTTGGCGTTTCTGCAGTCCTGTATCTTGCGATTCGCACTATTAATCAACTCACGGACGATAAAAGTGTCGACTTTCCGCTCGCTGCAAATATCTTAAAGCGGGATCTTTACGTCGATGATTTGCTTACGACCGCTTAGACGGTTGCACGTGCTCTCCCGTCTCTGTTGCACTTACGCTTATAAGTGACATCGTCACAAAACAACTAGCTTGTTTTAAATAGTTATTCAAAGAACCATAGTAAATACAATAACGATAAAAATCCCCACTATGAACGGTTAAGGTTATATTGAGAATTTATAACTAATATTCATGAATGTTAAACATGCGCAATCCTGAATAATAAAATAAGAACTCGACTACAAACTAGCTATATAAAATCGTTAAAAGGAATTTAGCGGGGAATAATATACAGAACTGTTTTGACAATTATTTTAAATATTCTAGAAAATATATCTAATGTTATATAGTTATATGAATCTAATGTTTTAATTACAAATATGCAAATTTATGAATAGATTTATTACGTAAAAGTTTTAAATTAAGAGAATCGTAACGTTGATACGCAACGAAACAGTCTACAAATCTAAGAATATAAGCAACTATGCGCGTTAATTTGTGTAATGATGGATGTTTTCTGTATAACTCATTAACTAAATTACCTTTATTTATTTATTACATTTATTATTTTCGGTTTTAATACGGGCGTTGAATAAATTGAACAGTTTGATTATTTGATAAATGTACAGACAAACTTTGATGAGACCTGAGCAACGCAGTACCTCTGCTAAAGGTTCTTGATTGACTAACTCGAACGAAGTACAAAGCTAACGCAGGCCTGAATAGAAAAAAGAGCGTCGCATATTCAGATTCAGACGCGCAGAAGTTATTTTCCCTAATCGGCTAATTAAACTCCTATAATAAAACGGTCTAAGGCAGGGATTTACCTGCCCGGCACGTACACGGTACTCACTGCTATAAAAAAGCATTAATTATTTTCAACACTCTCACTTAAATTTAATCGTCTTTGACATTGAATTTATCTCGTATATAAGAAAAAGGCAACTTTGCTAGAGATTTTGTTAAAATATCGGCTAGTTGATCCTTTGGTACACGACTCTCACCTATTCTTCACTAATTATATCGCGAATAAAATAATATTCAATGTCAATATGTTTTGATTGTTTGTGATCTTCGGAGTTACTTGAATTTTAATAGCTGCCGGATTATCGACGTTTTTAGCTAGATAGCTTCTTTCACTCCGTGAGCTAGAGCAATATATTCCGATTCAGCGGTTAAAAGAGCAACGACATTTTGTCTTTTACTAGACCATGATATCGGTGCACCATTTAATATAAAAACGAAGCCGCTTCTTGATTTTCTAGTTTCTATGCATTCTGCATAATTGACATTAGTAAATCCAATTAAGTCTAAGCTGCTTCCACTGTTTCCGAACACTAAACCGAGGCTTCGAGTCCTGTTCAAATACCGTATAATTTTTACAGCTTGCCAGTGAGTTTCATTATACGATGTTAAAAAATGTCTCGCGAAGTTCACAGCAAAATCTATATCAGGACGGCACATTCTGAAAATAAAATAGAACCTATCGCTTCACGATATAGTATTTCGCCGTGACAGTTGTTGGCGTTCCGTTTTAACAACATTCTCGGTTCGAACGGGATATTCGAAAATTTTGAGTCATGCATTTGAAATTTTTCTAATAATTTTTTAATATAACCTAATTGAGAATCTTTTAAAATGCGCTTTTCTCTATTGCGATTAATCTCTAAGCTGACAAATTCATTTGCATGTTCAATCGTGATTTTAAAATTATTTTTTAAATAGTTTAAGAATTTCTCAATGACACTCATACGCTCGCACATAATTAATACATAATCAATATGTAGTGCTAAGTATTCAATCGAATTTTCAACTACGCCTATAAAGACACATTTATCGCTTGCTATGTTTGTTAAATTAAATTTCTTTAAAAAACTACAAAACTTCTCATTCCAGCATATAGGCGATTGTTTTAAACCGTATAAGCTGTGATGTATTTTGTATACAGCATCCTCCTTTTTTATGTAACCCGGAGGCTGCTCTACGTACATCTCTTCTTGCAATTCACTATAGAGAAAGGCCGGTTTGACGTCGAATTTCGCGAGTTCCAAATCTTTATAAGCCGCGATAGAGAAAGGTATTGATTCGTATCTGTTCACCGGTGCAAAGGTCTCGAAATAATTGAATCCGGCCCGTTGCGAGAGACCTCTCGTAACAAGTCTCGCTCTGTATTTTTTTAAATTACCCGCGGCATCCGTTTTAATGGCAAATACCCATTTGCAAACTATTGCTCGTTTACTTGAGGGTAATGGGTATAAACTCCATGTGCAATTTTTATCGAACGCCTGTATCTCTTCATTCATTGCTTACTTCCAAGCATCTGCATTTTCGCTCGATACAGTATCTTCGTATTTCATTGGCATTGTATCGGCGCTATATGATACTGGGATGCCATATCGCTCGAGGACACGTACTGTTCTATGATCGCGTAGCTGCCGATCTTGTGATGAAGGATCTCCAATAGATGATTGAAGCGGTTGCTCCTCTTGTAGTGACTGCTGCTTTTGTTGCTGTTCCTGGACTTCTTTAAAATTTTCCTGACTTTTTTGAAGCGAAAAATCAAGTCTTTTTTTTTCATTTATTTATTTAAAGTCGCATCCCCCAAGATGGGTATTAACGACATATATACATATTATTTACAATAAGATTTTTTATCTAAATACAATTTTTCATATTTAACAACTTTAAAATTTAATAGTATTGATACATTGATTGTAATTGTTTAAGATAGAAGGAAAATCATCTTTAATATTACAGGCTTGTCGTTCTTTAGGGAACAAAGGACACTTAATTAGTATGTGTTCGACTGTTTTTGGTAATAAACAATTGCTAATCGTTTCATCATTTGGTAGAATCGCAGCTACATCGGTTGCAGTTTCGTTATGATGTAAGACAATGTGAATATGTTGAAAATCTCGATAGTTGTTCCTTAGATCAATTTGTTTTTTTTTGAATCTGTAATTATTTTAGGTTGAGATTTATGTAGACTAATTGACTCTTGAAATATATTTCGATAATTGGCTCTATATGAAAATGATTGGTTTATATTCGTTTTCTTAGAGATGTTCCAATTTTTTGTATTACAGGCTATTAAATAAAGAGCTTGGTTTTTTGGAGAGTCTATTTATTAGGATTACTGTATACCTCATGGTGACTAAATTTCTTCGTAATTCTAAGGACATCATGTTCTTTCACTTAGAATACTTTGAATCGGGCTGGTCCTGAAAGCTCCTGTTGTTATTCTCATACAAGAATTTAGAATAAAATCTAACTTTTTTAATATTCATTGTTTGGCCGAGCCATATGCCATACATCCATAGTCTATTTTAGGTTGTATTATAGATTTATACGTGTTTATTGAGGTGTTTTGATTAGCTCCCCAGTTTTTTGTCGAAAATCAAGTATTTTAATTTCTTTGCATATAACTTTAGAAATCAAGGCGCGGGGTAAGCGCGCGGTTCTAAGAGAAGGGACGTGGTGGAAAATGACAACACTGGTGGGTGCGGTGCACTAGAGTTTTGTTATTTAATTACTCGTGTACAATTCGATGGCGTGCAGCGTCTGCGAGCGTGCCGACGGGCGTTCGTGCAGATCGCTACTCTGTAGCTCGGTGGTCGGAGCGAGACTGCCGGTGGCGCGGGCCGTTGGGCCCTACGCCACCTAGGCGGGGGCCGTGCGTAGCAGGTGCATGAGAGAGTGCGGCGTTGCGACCGCATCTAGGTCGCGCCTTGGTTGCAGCAGTTGCTTGCGCCGGCGCTGTTGCGGCTGCTGATGAGCCCCCACATAACTAATTTTTCTTTTTCTATGTGTAGTTTTGGTTCTTGATTTTTGTTGCTTTTGCTAAATACAATAGCTTGAGTTTTAGTTTTGGATATTTTAACACCCGCTTTGTTAGTAAAATCTATTATATTATTTAGCGCATTCTGGAGGATGTTTTCAATACTCTTACTGTTTTTACCTTGTAGAAATATAGTGACATCATCTGCAAATAAGGTACATTTTACCGGAGGAGAGTTGACTTTTTGTAAGTCATTAATGGCTACAAGAAATATGGTTACACTGATAACTGAACCTTGTGGTACTCCATTTTCTAGTTTCAAGGATTCAGAGTTGTTCGCGTTAAATTGCGTATAGGCGAGCTCGGACTTGCCGCCTTGTCTCGAAACGAGGTAAATACCTCACGACTCTCCTTCCCGCGGCAGGTCGTAGGCTTCGCGGGCCGCGAGTGTTTACGTGCTAGTCGCATTCCACGAGCCCCCTTCGTCCCGCGAGTGACTTTTTCACTTTTCGGCTAACTCAGCCGCGTCATTAGCCTGACGGACACGATCCAAGACACATCACGCCTCGCAGCTCGCAATTCGGCTGTCTCGACGCGCCTTTATCGCGAGCATTTTCGGCTCTATCAAGAACGCACGGTTCTAACGTTCACATCATCCGGGTTCTTCTTCCGCCTATTGTGACGTGCCAATAAAGGAAATTGGCGATAGAAAAAATTGGTGTAGTGTTTTTATTACCACCTTCCGTCATCCCAACAACTGAACGGCCATCGCCATATTTCCTCATAGTATCAACATTTGGTAGCAGAGCATGGTTTCCTCTACCAGCGGAATTTTTTGGGCTTAAGGATCTTCTCGATTGTCGCCACCAAGGGCCTTGTTTTTGTGAATTGCAACAACCTTGGTGAATTCTTCAATACGTGTTGCCGCATGAAGAGGCAGTCCAGTGTTTATTATACACAGGTACCCTTGACTCTATCGACATTCCGACTGAAAATTATTTGAGAAACGCCTTGTAATTTCGAGCGTGCGTTAACTCGTCTAAATCAATTTTATTTTGATTCTAATTTTTTATTTTCGACATAAGTTAGTTCTTCCCAAATAGCTTTTTCGTGCTCGCGCTTTTTCATCATGGCGTCAGAGCTTTTAGCTAGACAACAGCGAACTGCAACCAATATTATTAATTTTTTGAAAAATACAAAGGACAAAAGGTCATTGGATGTTCAAAACGCGGTCTATTTTGAAATGCACGTCATATCACTTGAACGCTATTATTCGAATTTATATCGACGACATGAAGAGCTGCTTCTGTTCGAAACGGAACATGCGAATCATGCATACTTTGCACAAAACATGTATGCTTCGGCAGAGTTAGCTTACCTCAATGCCCTTACGGAACTCACTATTGACATTGAGACATTGCGTACATCCGACGTCAATGCATCTCCCACCGGGAGATCAGTCGACAATCGTCCTTCGCGAATATCCACAACGGAGCACATTAAGGTACCGCGCATCTCATTGCCTAGATTTTCGGGAACTCAACCGGAATGGGTATCATATAAACAGCGATTCACCTCCCTTATAATAAATAAGAGCGAGTACACTAATGTAGACTGTGACGTGTGTCACGGGGAGAAAGAAGGCGGGAGATTGTAACGCGTAGCCGCCGTGCGACCTCCGTGCGCGCCGTAAAACGAGCAAGAATCGTTGGGGGGGAAGAATCGGTTTGGGCACAGAAGTCCGGCCCGAGCACGTAGGCGAGCGGCGGGCGCAGCCCGCCGAGGCATAGGACACAAGCCTGACCCGCGCAATGCTGCAAGCCTGCAGCCGCGGCAACACCGCCTCGAGAGGCAGGCGACGTGACCGGCGGGCCGTGGCATCGGCCATCTTGAAGAAAGCCGGCCGGCGCGAATGCCGCCGCTGCCGGGTGGCCTCCGGGAGGAGGAGGAGAGCGCGGGGGGGGGGGGGGCCAGCCTGCGGCCGCCTAGCCGCGCCGCCGCCGAAAATTCGGGAAAAGACAAAGGGCCCGCGCGGTGGTCTGTGCCCCGGCTCGAGAGATTAGATCGAGACGTTGACGTGCCAGGACGTAAAGACTTGGTCGAGACGATTGACGAGCGAAGACGTACGGAGAGCCATTGGAGAAACCGACGAGCGAAGACGAAAAGAGAGCCAGTGGAGGAAATTGAGAAGACCGCAATTGGTGTAAGAAACCCTACCTCGGCAAGCCACCGGCCGTCCTCCCGTAGTGCGACCAGAGGGGAGAGGCGCCTGCCCACGGGGAAACATAGCGGCCCGGAGGACCCCTGCGGAACAACGGTCGGCCAGAGACCCGGAGAGGACTGCCCACCAGCGCACGAATAGTAGGCACCGCCCACCAGGCCAGAGACCCGAGGAGGGACGACCGCGGGATGCCGCCCACCGCCCGAGCCCCGCAACGCCACCCCCACTCCAGCATCGCCAGGACAGGACCAAGGCCGACGAAACTCGGGGTGAGTGAGCCTTCGGCTCAGAGTGCGGCGGAAGCTCGGGAGGGGGGGGACTCACGCTACGGAACGAACGAGGAGAATCGATGCGCAACCGCATAGTGCCGTAGACGAACGCTGACGATGTCGTATCGCGAGCGCGCGAACCGTGCGGAAGCGAGCCGGGCGAACCGGTTAAGCAGCCGGGAGGCGGCTATCAGGCCGCAGCGTAACAGCGGCGCGACGAGGGGCCAGCGAGGCCCCCGCGTAACGTGTGACGCGGGCGGAGTGGCCAGCCGAGTGCCCCTGGCGGAATTGTAACGCGAGAGAAGCGGCCTGCGAAGCCGCTACGCTACTCGTATTACGAGAAGTGGCAAACGGGCTGCCGCAAATACGGTAGAGCCCGAACCGAATTGTAGAGATGGAAAATTAAAAAATAAAGCGTCGGAGCTAAATGAACAGAGATTGATTCTTTTGCGATACCCGAAACCCCGGTTTCCCTTGCGTTTTCCCCCTTTTTTTTTTTTTTGTTTAATATAGCCGGAGACTCATATTTGTGTGGTGCCTTCCCGCCAAGGCCGGCGGAACCTCCTCTGAGGGAGAGAGTCCGCGCACGCTAGCCAGGGCAGCTCGCCTGGCGCCCGACAAGGAGAAAGAGGAAATATTGGCGAGCTACGCCATTTGGGCCGTCGCGGGGCGGAAGGGCTCTTTCCTAACGTAATAGGAAAAACGACGTGTCACAAGACAAACTTCGGTTCCTGCTTAGTTCCCTTCAAGGAAAGGCCGCACAAAGTCTCTGTGGTATTGAGGTTGCAGACGCTAACTTTCAAGTCGCTTGGGATCGACTTACCGAATGCTACGATAATCCTCGTAAGCGTCTAGCCAATCATCTCGATGCAATTATGCAACTGCCGTCTATTCGTAATCGCAACGTGCAGGATCTCGAGGACCTAATAGATTCGACTATCGTCGCAGTCCGAAGACTTGAGGACCTCGGCTGTCCTATTCAATCATATGACCACTGGTTTGTCCATTGTATTGTCAAAAAGTTAGATCCACATACTCGTGAGGCTTGGGAGATTTCATAAGAAAACAAAGAAGGTTTCTATTTGTATACCGACTTACTTGAATTCCTCATGCGAAGATTCCACTCGCTTGATTCAGCATATGGAAAATCCGAGGACCAAAGGGCAAACAGCCCAGCTTCAAAATTTAATAAATTCGCCTATTTAAAAGGAAAGGCATCGGAACGAAAATTTACGTTGCTGCATACCGTCGGCGTGTCAAATTCAAGTTCACCTTCGAGCAACCCTTCTTTTGTATGTTTCCTTTGTCAAGGCAAACATTCCTTACATTCTTGTGACCATTTCAAAACTATGAGCCCGCAGGATCGTTTCGCCTTCTGTAAACAGGCCAGTTTCTGCCTTAATTGTCAACGTAAGGCTCATATAGTATCGCAATGCAAATCAAGCAACCGTTGCCTTATTTGCAAGCAACCTGATCATACCAAGCTGCATTTTGACCGTTCTAATCCGAGTCACAATTCGATTCCAAATATCGATCCGCAAACGGAGCCAGACTTTCAGCCATCACTTGAATTGACGAGCACCACTGCTCACGTGGCTGCCACAAGGAAAACGATTTTGCTCGCTACAGCCTCAGTCGTGATTTCCGACCGATATGGCAGCAATCTATTGTTGTTAGAGCGCTGGTTGATCCCGGCGCTCAAAGATCATTCAGAGCTGAGAGGGTCGTAGCTCAACTAGCACTCCCTCGCCGACCTACCTCTGTATCCATCATCGGAGTCGGAGGACAAGCCACCTCAATGGCTCGTGGAGAGGTTTCGGTAAACCTGCGATTGCTCCAGAATAAATCGTTTACATGTACTTGCGACGCTCTTATACTGCCTAAACTCACAAGTCTTCTGCCTCCGCGTACCTTGGAGCATAAGATCTGGCCGCATTTATCGGGACTGCGACTTGCAGATGAAAAGTACAGTTCAGTGGATCTTCCTCAGCACCGAAGCAGCAAACTGTTTCAACTGTAAACAAACTGGCCACATAGCGAAAGTGTGTCCATTTTCGCAACCTTTACCAACTAGTACACCTCAATATTCGGAAAAAATACAAATTGAAAAGGGCACCAAAAGGCCCGCCACACTGTCCCCATCTACAGAAAATGCACCTTCTAACATGGAAAACACAAAAGAAAATACAGACACTTTATACACTGAAAAGGCTTTCAATATTTTACTTCGAAAACCGACAAAAAAATCAAAAAAGATAGAAGATACAGCGCAAGAGACAATAAAAACGATAGAAGAAAACCAAGAAAGCAAATGCTTGAACGACTTAGAAAGTGCTTTGACGCAAGTTAAGGTATTATTAGACTCAGATAGCGACACGATAAAAAAACTACCTTTAAAATACATCGAATTGGTCCAACTGCTGAAAGACACGTACGGCAAAAATGACATAGTGAAAATTGTAAATTCTTACACGGATGATACAGCAGGCCTCATAGATACACTCAACATCAGCTTTCCGTTAATTACAGATAAAAAGTTGAAAGCGAGAGTCGCAAGAATTAAGAAAAAAGTACTTAATATGTATAGTGAACTCGACTCACACGCATCAACAAACGAATAAAATTCCACTCAGAATTCAATAGAGCAAACACTTGCAAAAAAGTGCAAAATATATAAAAACAATATAAACAAAAATGGCAAATACAACTGGAAAAATCATTAATAAGGATCTAAAAATTATATTCTGGAATACGCGCAGCTTCAAAAAAGGCAAAATGAACTGATTCACAGATTGAAAGATGTTGACATTTGCATCTGTGTCGAATCATGGCTAAAGCCCGAACAGACTGTACAAGTAGCAGGATTCATCGTATACAGAAAGGATCGACTGCATTCAAGAGGCGGAGGCGTAATTATATTAGTACGTAAGAATATAGGTTTTGTTGAAATAACAGATATCACATCGCCTGATTTATCTATAGAAGTATGTGGTCTACGTGTAAATAATATCGTACCTGCGATAGATATTCTGTGCTGCTACCGAACTCCGGGCAAAAATTTAAGTCTAGAGAAATGGACGTCAATCATTAAAAATGTTGATAAAGATCGAAATACGATTTTCGTAGGTGACTTCAATGCGCACAACCTATCGTGGAATGGTAAATATACAGACAGTAATGGCGCTAGATTAGAACAGGCGATTCAAAACCACGACTTATTTATACATAACATAAACACTTACACTCACATTGACACGCAGAGAAAATCAAAATCAAATATAGATCTAGTCATATCCTCACTTAACATTAGCGATAAAATAATAGTTACAGCTTGCGACGAAACGTGGGGATCGGATCATTTCCCTCTGTTTATTACAGTCAATGTAACCAAAAACTTATATACTAAAAAATCTTTTAAAATAAAATCTATTAGAACGGATTGGGATAAGTTCGCAGTCGAACTGGAAAAAACATACCCAATAACATTTTTAGATAGGCAGTATGATACTCTGACGGCAAACGAAAAATACGAAGCATTTTATAATTCTATAAGGTCAGCGGTAAAAAATTCCACGCCAAATAAAAACAATAACAATAAGTTCAATAAAATATATTACAAAAACCCTGCGCCTTGGTGGGACGCCGAATGCGAAAAGATTAGAAGATGTAGGCGAGCTTCCTTCAAAAAGTGGGAATACTCCCACGAACTTAATGATCTTATAGAGTATAAAAAACAAGTAGCTTTAGCAAAAAAAAAACATTTAAAATGAAAAAGTGTAAAGCGTTCCGCGAATTCGCAAAATCTATCGACATTAGCACCAGTCCAACGTATGTATGGAAAAAATGCAAAGTATTTAAAAATAAATGGGTAAAGGATGTCGAACCTTGTTTCAAAGAAAATTTACAAGAAAAACATACGGCAATAAATGCGATTTGTAAAATTAGACCCCCATGGGTTCAAACAGATCCAAGCTACTTTCCAAATTGTCGTTCAAATTCTTTTATAAGCTCTCCGTTCACCTTCGCGGAGTTTAATCACGCCCTCAATGCAAAAAGAGCAAAGGGAGCTCCTGGTATCGACGGGATCGACTTTGACATATTGCAAAGATTCCCCATAAAATACAAGTTAATTTTAACAGATATATTTAATGAAATGTACGCATCAAATAAATATCCTCACGAATGGAAAAGTTCCTACATACACCTCATTCCAAAAGGCGATGGAAAGAGCTTACGACCTATAGCACTCACCTCGTCTACTTGCAAATTATTTGAAACCATATTAAAAAACAGAATGCAGTGGTGGGCTGAAAAAAATAACCTCATTCCGCAAGCTCAGTATGGCTTTAGAAAAAATAAATCCTGTTTAAACAATATAACGAATCTTACACTCACTATCGAAAATGCCCTATTAGATAAGGCCGAAGTGATAGCTGCCTTCCTCGACGTCCACGCTGCATACGATAATGTATGCATTCAAATACTATTAGATAAACTCGCTACTCTAGGCCTACCATCCAACTGTTTAAAATTCGTAAAGTTTATAATACAAGATAGATTAATATCAGCAGACATTCTCGGAAAGGAGTTCCGATCAGTACACAAAGGAGTTCCTCAAGGGGGAGTTCTCAGCCCTTTACTATATATCCTATTTACTGCTAATATTACAGCAAATGTACCAAAGAGTGCAGAAATTTCTCTATTCGCAGACGATATTGCCGTTTACACGAGATGCCGTTCGGAAAAAAGAGGAATAACATGCATCGAGAAAGCGTTAGCCGCCATTCAAAAAAATTTATTTAATATAGGCCTAGATTTAGCCCCTGAAAAAACTAAAGTCATTCACTTTAATAACTTAAAAAAGAAACCAGGAAGTATTGAGATAGCTTTAGACAAAATAAAAATAAAATCTTGCAATTCGACTCGATTCCTAGCGGTGATTTTTTATTACCGGCTCTCCTTCGAATCACACGTAAATGACATAATTGTCAAAAGCACAAGATCTTTAAATATAATAAAATTTTTAACCGGAGTATGGTGGGGATGAATCCAGAAACGCTTATAATCTTCTATAAAAGCATGATAAGACCTAAAATCGATTACGCTAGCTTTGTGTACTATCCGGTAAGCACGAAACTAATAAATAAAATTGAAGGAGTACAACTAAATGCTATTCGTGCTGCCTTAGGGTACAGAAAAAGTACTCCAAAAAATATTATACTAGCAAAGTCAAATCTAATCTCGATCAAGGACAGATCAATACAACTAGGAAGATCTTTCTTCCTAAAGATTTACGCGCAAGATATTGCAAAAACAAAGATTTAGCATTAAAGCTTACCCGCATAAATAATAACAAACGGACCACCCGAAAAGTTGTATTAAAAAACTGCATCACATATATTGAGAATCAAAACGAAGAAATCGAACCCTCCTATCTAAATAAGATGCAAAAAAATAAATATCATGCTCTCTTCGCCGCTATCGAGGTAAATACAGAGCTTGGAACGTCACTCGCAACGTCATATGAAGGCACTAAGCTATTTGAAAGTCATTTAATCTCCTCAAACTCCTTGGCTATTTACACAGACGGGAGCAAATCAGCACAAGGAGTAGGTTCCGCCTGTTTTTGCCCCGAAAACGGTTCACAGATATTACGTCGGCTAAATGACAGAGCTACCATTTTTACGGCGGAAAGTGTAGCCTTAGACGACGCCATGAGCTTAGCCTTAAAATTCCCTCACCGAAACATAAATATCTATAGCGATTCCAGAAGTGTGTTGGAAAAATTAAAAACGATATCGGAAATAATCCAAGCTCACTCTTACTAAGTATAAAAAATAAAGCTCAAAAATTGTGTAAAAATAACCGCACAGTCAAAATATACTGGGTACCAGCTCATCGCGGCATTCCCGGCAATGAAAGAGCCGACGAGCTTGCAAAGCAAGTAGCATGTAGCAAGGATGTAGAAATAACAAAAATGACACACTCAGATCTCAGGAAGGAAATAAAAAATACTGCTAAATTAAACACAGAAAATGCTTTAATATCTGCGTCGACTGGAAGGAATCTCTTCTTAAAATACTATAAAAGACGTAGTGAACCATGGTTTTCAAAGAAAAAGCTTCCCCGAGATCTGATTGTAATGGTAAATCGTATTAGAGCAAATCATTATAATTTGGCAGCTTCGTTGGCCCGAATAAAAATTGTAAATAGCGCTCAATGTATATGCGGACAAGGTGACGAAGACATCGATCATGTGTTAGGTAATTGTACATTGTATAATCAACAAAGGAAAGAACTCCTAACACACCTAGCTAAAATAAACATCCACCCTCCACTCGAAATCGAGAATTTTGTAAAAGGGCCTAACATCATGGCTTGCAGGTATATTGTAAAATACTTAATAAACTGCAATTTAAAGGTTTAATAAATACTATATATTTAAGGAAATTTACAAATTGTAATATCAGTAGCGAGCGTACAAATTGTCATCAAACAAACTATTCTGTAAATATAAATGTAACTGACAAATGTAAGGGCGATATAATTCCTATGTAGAATTAAAAGCCAATAAATAAAAAAAAAAAAAAAAAAAGTACAGTTCACCGGTTAAAATTGACATGATATTAGGCGCCGACTTATATGGATCAATTTTACAAGACGGCCTAGTTCGACCTCCTAATGCACCAATTGCTCAAAATACTGTATTCGGTTGGATTCTGACTGGTGCTATAGAATCTCAAAATTCGCTTCTCGAGTCTTCATCGATATCAGCTTGTCATACAACACTCGAAAATCCCACTCTCAGATACTTGTCAAATTTTGGGAGATTGAAGAAATTCCTTCAGCTCCTCACATTTCGCCAGAACAGGAATACTGTATTCAATTCTTTGATTCGACGACCACTCGCAATCTTGAGGGTCGATTCATAGTGCGACTACCGTTCGCCCGACGTGAAACCTTTCTGGATGCCCGAGATATAGCGGTGTCCTGTCTGCGAAGATCGGAGAAACGCCGATATCGTAGCCCTGAGTTACAAAATGCATATTCTACTTTCATGTCAGAATACATTCGTTTGGGACATATGAAAGCGGTCACTGTTCCGCCTGCCACTGGACGGCACTTTTATCTCCCGCATCATGGAGTCTTTGGTGCTCACTCCGGTAAAATAAGAGTTGTATTCAATGCGTCTCAAAAGACTGCCTCTGGTCTTTCGCTTAATGATATTTTGCTACCCGGTCCAAAGCTTCAACCGGACATGACGCTAGTCATAACTCGATGGCGATTTCGATGCGTTGCGGTTGTCACCGATATCGTAAAAATGTTTCGACAATTCCTCATTCACGAAGACGATAGGGATTGGCAGCGATTAGTTTGGAGAGATTCGCCAACTAGTCCCATCATCGATTATGCAGCCTCAACCGTAACCTACGGAACTGCAAACGCTCCGTTTCTCGCTATGAGCGCTCTTCTTCGACTTGCGAAAGAGGGCGAGACAACCCATCCATTTGCCCACGAGTTGCTTATGCCTCAAACATATATCGATGATATTTTTCTAGGCGCTGATAATGAAAGGCAGACTCAAACAATGCAGGACCAATTGATCAGTCTTTTAGCAACAGCCGGAATTCAACTCGGCAAGTGGTCCAGCAATCATCCCGCGCTATTAAGAGGACTCAAAGAAGTAGAGATTTGCAATCTACCAGCATCGTCGGAGGACATTGTGTCCACGCTGGGACTAAAGTGGGACACTCGTAGTGATTCATTTTGCCTCAGCACCACTACATCATTCAAAAATCATATTGCAGGACATGTGGTTAACAAGGTTGGATTGGGACGATCCACTACCAACACATTTACTGGAGCGATGGATAGAATTTCGAGACGCTCTGAAGTCCTCGTCACAGATACGGATACTGAGATGGATCGGCACCGTATCCAACTCAACCTGGCATTTTCACGGTTTTCGCCGATGCATCGATGCGAGCGTATGCAGCCGTCACGTATGCTGTTACTCCTGGATCGTCATCCATCATCCTCATGGCCAAAACTCGTATAGCCCCCGTTAAAGTCGAGACGCTCCCAAGACTCGAACTTTGCGCCGCTACTCTACTTGTTCGACTGGCAGAGCATCTCATCACGGGTATGTCGCAAAACCCTGCCAGCATCAATTTCTGGAGCGATTCTAAAATCGCCCTTGACTGGCTGCGGGGGCATCCGCCACGATGGCCTACCTTTGTAGTCAACCGCGTGAGCGAAATAAATAGCAAATTTCCGGAAGCGGACTGGAGGTACGTGCGATCTAAGGATAATCCGGCTGATTGCGCCTCTCGAGGACTGTCACCCCAAGAGCTTTCCGAGTTCACTTTATGGTGGCACGGACCTGAATAGCTGACAAAATCGCCCAGCCACTGGCCTTCTCCAACGCCACAACTACCAGAGCAGTCAAACATCCTTCTGATCGAGGAGAAAGCGCTTGAAAAATCGCCGACCCGCCCAGAGACTCCAGAGAGCTTATTCGGAATATCGTCCTTTTCTAAAGTCGTACGAATCATTGTATACTGCCAACGCTGGAAATCGGTAACGAAAGACAGTTCGCTAATTTCACGCCGAGCATCGCCGTGGCTGAATATTTCAAATCCCGACAAGCTAATTGAGACTACTAATTCAGACTCAATACTTCGCTCTCGAAATTAAATGTATCTTGTCTAAAAAGCCATTACCTTCTCACAGCATTTTGTCTCGCCTGAGCTCCATTCTTGACGACTAGGGCAATCTTAGAGTGGGAGGCCGACTACAGAATGCCTCGCTGCCGTATACTGAGCAGCACCCGCTCATTCTACCAGCCAAATGTTATTTCGTCAAGTTGCTGGTAGATGAAACACACCGTTCAACGCTTCACGGAGGTATCGCCCTCATGAAGAGCGTCTTATGTCGATCCTTTTGGATCATCGGAGGAAATCGCCTCTTCTCCTCAGTCTATCGACACTGCGTAGTATGCGCTCGCCACGGAACGGTCCCAAAGCACCAACAGATGGCTCCGCTTTCCACTGAAAGAGTGCAACCAGGACATGCATTTCAGACGACAGGACTCGACTACGCTGGACCATTTCCTATCTTATTTTCAAAAGGACGGGGAGCAAAATCCTCTAAAAGCTATGTAGCCATTTTTGTTTGTCTCGTCACACGTGCTATCCATATCGAAGTGGTTTCGGATATGACTACAAACACATTCATAGCAGCATTTTCTCGATTTACCGCCCGTCGAGGAATATGCAGCACGCTCATCTTAGACAACGGGACTACGTTTAAGGGCGCTGATGTCGAGTTGCGACGCCTATTCGTCGAGACTTCCATGTTCTCTTCTGAAGTTCACGCCCAGCTTGCCAACCAGCAGGTTGATTGAAAATTAATCCCACCTCGAGCGCCTCACTTTGGGGGTTTTTGGGAAGCCGCGGTACGCAGCTTTAAGTACCATCTTTGTCGAGTCATTGGGTTGACCACTCTCACATTTGATGAGCTATCGACTCTGACAGCCCGCATAGAGGCTTGTTTAAATTCTCGCCCATTATACCTGCTGAGTAATAATCCCCTTGATCCAGTGGCTCTCAGCCCTGGGCATTTTCTCGTTGGTTCAGCGCCACTAGCCATCGTCGAGCCAATCTATGCCGAGCAACCCAGCATATCGCTCAATTCCCGCTGGAGATTGCTGAATCACATGCGCGACTCCTTCTGGATACGCTGGCGCAAGGAAGTCCTTTCTCAGCTTCAACAGCGTAACAAGTGGCTAAAGCAACAGCTCGATCTGCAACTGGGCGACATCGTACTCATCAAGGATGAGCTGACTCCACCAGCCTCCTGGCCCTTAGCGGTGGTCATTCAAACTCATCCCGGCAAGGACGGCCTTATTAGTCTCTAAGGTGGTAAGACAGTCAGATGTACAACATTTATGTCGAAAACCACTTTGATATTTATTTAAGATACCATTGAGTTCTAGGTGTATTCTCAGTCTTTTATTAATAATTTTCTCTAACAGTTTGCATAGGCAGCTTATTAGAGAGATAGGTCTATAACTATCTTTGTTGTATTTATTTTTGTCTGGTTTTGGAATAGGAATTACTATTGCTTTGTTCCAATTAATAGGAAACACATTCTTCATCCATATTAGGTTATATATTTTGAGCAATGAATGAAGAGTACTTTGAGGTAATTTCTTTAAAAATATGTTTCTAATTGTTCTAAAAGTTCAGACATGGAGATTTCTCTGTTTAAGGTAGGTACTGTATTGTTGGTACCATCTAATTTTAAATTATAGTTATTTTCTTGTTTATTTTTAAATAATCTGAATTCGTTATTATGGTTTACGTCACTTGAATTTTCCGCAAATCTGTCAATTAATATATTTGCAATTTTAGTTGTGTTTCTTATCAGAATTTCATTCTCTAATAGAGCTGGGAATTTCGGAAACGAACGACCTTCTATTGATTTAATTTTATTCCAAACTTCTTTGCTTGTTGCTGCATGATTAATCGAGTTTAAAAATGTTAGCCATGATTGCTTTTTTGAATTTTTAATTGTTCTTTTACTTATTGCTTTGAATTTTTGTATTCAATTTTGTTTTCTAGGGAATTACACTTTTTATATTTTTTAAATGCTTTTCTGGTATTTTTTATTGCTTCTCTGCATTCCGTATTCCACCAAGGAGTGTTTTTTAATTGATTCTTGCATGTAGTTTTTGGTCTCGGCCGTTCGGCCTTAATTGCGGGTTGCGCCTCGCACTATAGTGGTGGCGCTCCGAAGCTCGCGGTCGCGACGCCACGAGGATTCGCCTACTCGGGAGGGTTGATCGCCCGGTGGGGCCGAGCGCTCGCGTTGCTGCGCATTGCCCGTGGCGGCGGGTGTCAATCCCCCCTCCCCCCTGGTTGAAGCTTTCTGCCCACTGGGGTGACCGGTCGTACCTCTGGGTGTAGGTCGGCTCCTGGATACGGTAGGTGGGATCCCTTCGCGGTGCTTCCCGTCGAGGCTCGGGGGTGGCTCTGATGTCAGGGAGGCTGCCTTTCGCTCGCTTCATCTGCGTGGAGTGGGTCTTGGTCGGGTTGCCGTCAGGTCCATCCAATACACCCCGCCTCTTACGTGTCTCATGATCCTGAAGAGGCCGTCCCATTTCTCAGCTCGTGCCATAGTTTTAATGTTTGTTTTTTACTTGATTGGGCGATGTTGCATTCACCTGACATTTGCACTTTGAAAAATATACGGAATTAATTTTTGCCGTGTGACACACTTAAAGATGCGAGTTTTCCATCTTGGCTCTGTGCTTCACATCTATCACTATAGAAATAATCGTTGGTGTTTGTACAAAGATATGCCGTAGTAACGTCACAGATATACGCGAATTTCCAATCATCGGTTTGGGATTTTCGACGTTGGGTTTTTTTGCAGGCACTCTCGAACCCAATGTCCCTTCTCTTTGCAAAACGCGCACTGTGTTCTTTTTTTCAATTCTTCTATATTCTTTTTTTTATTTTGCGGTTTATCTAATTTTGTTTTTTTTATGCGAAATGCGAACTTCGTCACTTCATCATTTTCTTCTAAACGCTTATCTTCTTTAATAAATCGCGCAAAAAATTTCTCTTTTGTTCTATCCGCTTCTGGAGTGCACTCCTATTTAATAATCGATATAATAAAAAGTATTGATGTGTACGGAATCTAATGATTATTGAACATAAATCTTGTTGAATAGTGGGACCAACTTTTAAGTAATTGTTTTAAGCGCCTAAACTTACCTCAGTTACTATTTAAGAGAAATCTCTTCGTTAACAGCTCGTCTAAGACAGGATTTACCGATATTGCTTTATTGATGAGTTCAGTCGATATTCCCGGGATGAAATACTCCACCTGATCGGCGTGCAAGTGTCTTCTTAACGCCAAAATTTAACGAAATACCCATGGATCATTTTAACAATACTGTTGTCATAATATCTGATATTTGATTCTCTCTGTTAACATACTTTACATCTTTTTCATTTTTTTTATATAAATTGCGTATAAAATTATACTTTGTAACACATCGCGGCGCCTTGCGGCTTCAGGGCCTATCCCCCGGTTCGTGCTGTTCGCTCCCAAGCTCGCCGTATTTTATCAGGCGCCAGGCGAGCTCAACCTGACTAGCTGGGTACTCGAGCCTCTGTCTCAGAGGGAGCCCGCTGGCTGCTGCGGAGAGGCGCAGCTCTGAATTATTAATTTAGGGTTAGAGTAATAGGGAAAAGCGAATTAAGGCGGTAAAAAAATACACACACCACGTTTCGATGTAATCACGATGATTTATTGCCTATGTTTCCTTACAATCTCCCCAGCCCGCTGGCCGGCGCTATGCTATTCCACCCTCGTCCAAATATCACCGCGTACGTACACTTCACCGTCCGGCCCGTTCGCATCGCGACCTCCACATCCACTCGACTCCGTAGTACTTGCTGGCCCGCGTCAGTCCCTCCCTTACCGCGTCGCCTCATCCCGTCCATCCCTTTCCCTACGCATACGCATCCGGATCACTCGCCCAACCGTAGGACGCTTCGGGCTTCTTGCCCACTCACCGCTTTTAGTCACTCCCTCCTTCTACGGGTTGTTCTGCTCGGGTAGCCTTCGAGCTGTATAGCTTCCCGTGGATTCAGCAATTCTGCTTCGGTCCCTGAAGCCGAGCCGGCTGTAACCCGAAGGTCGGGCTGCTCAGCCTTTGGATGTGAGGGCACGTCTTCCTTGGTCGAGGTGTTGGACGAGAGACAGCGTCTTTGCGTGCCGAGAGAGTGCTCTTCCACTCCGTCCCCGTGCTCTGTTCGCAATCTTCATGTTTCCTTTCGTTTCCCTTCGCCCGCTTCCCTCCTTATCGCGCGCAGCTCTTCAGCTGTAGTGCTGCTGGTAGTCGAGCGTCGGCATTGATGCGGCGACAGCTGTTGACGGTGTTGCCGCTCTGTCTTCCAAATACTGCAGTATTCTGCCGCAGTTGTAGAGTAGGCTACGCGTCGTCGTGCCTTGCCTTGCTGCCAAGGTATTCCTTGTGCCGATTTCTGGCTGTTTCAGTGACTGTTCGAAGTGCTTGCCATCTCGACTGCTCCTGCGGGTGGTGGTAGCGTTCCTTTGTGTGTTCCGTCGACTTACGGTACAGGTAGTCCTTAAAACAAAATAGTATGAATAAGTGCTCTTTAGCCCGCGGCCATTCACACATAATTTTGTTCTTTAAAATTATACAAACATGAGTCGGCCGTACTTTGTTGGAAACCAAAAACCTTTAAAAATTGTGAAAAATGGTCAGACCAGCATTTTGGTGCTTGCTTAAGTCCATCTAGATTTTTCACTAACTTAAAAACACTCGTCGTTCCGTCGCTAAACCCTTCAGGTTACTTTATAAAAATATTTTCCTTTAGGGTGCCATGTAGAAAAATTGTTTTAACATCGAATTGCACTAAACATAAATTATTATGCGTGTCAAAGCTCAACAAAAGCATATAGTGTCATATTGTACAATCGGGCTAAAAGTTTAGTGGAAATCTATGCCCTCCCTTTGCGAGTAGCTTTTCATTACAAGTCGTCCTTTGTATCTTTCTGTGCCATCGGCATTACTTTTCTTTGTGAAAACTCTTTTACCAATGACTACTCTAGAGTTTTTTTAGCCTATCTACGAAAACCCACGTATTATTTTTATTTAATGAACTCATTTTATCTTTCATCGCTATTTTCCATTTTTCTTTTTCAGTAGACTTAATTGCCTCATTGTATGTTACCGGAAAAGTCTTAGCTACGTAAGTAACTGGACGACTATAAAATTCTGTTATTTTAATTATTTTCCTATCTCGAAGATTTCTGCGCGTGTTGTTGATTATTATGCAAAACTCAAGATGGCTCTATTAATTGTTGTTCATCACTGCTTATTTCTATTGATTCTTCATTATTTAATTCGTTAATTTCTTATGCTTTTATAACTTAGGATTCATTGATAACACTTTCAGGCTTAAAATTCACATCGCGACTTAAGATTATATCTCTTTTACTTGGCACATAGTTAGAATATCTTTTTGATTTTTCTACAAACTCGCCCAAAAACCTTCTAATGCCTTTCTGTCTAGTTTCCATAGAGTTTTGTTATTTTCCTTCATTAGACCTGTCCTATTAATTGTATAAATCGCAGTATTCATAGCTTCTGCCTATAAAAATATTGGTATTTATCCCATGTAAAATCAAAAAACTGATTTTGCACTATTGTTAGGTTTTCATCTGATTTCTGTTTTCATTTGATAGATTAGTTTCTTCGACATTTCAGCTGTCTTGTTTCAATTGTCAACACAAATTCAAATTGGTTTTATAATTTTCTGTACTTTCATCACTTCTTGTATTCACAGGGCTTTTCAGTGTACCCTTACAAGCACTGAGCATGTTATCATCTTCTTTCATAAAAGTGCATATTATCATTTTTCTTTTTATTCGTAAATGTAGGCGCAAAACTTAATAACAACTTAAACTTTTCTTATTTTGTTTATATTTTATACTTAGCACTGCTTTATATAAGGTTGGCAAATATCTTCCTTCCGCTTTTTTGCTCTGTATTCAATGCTTTATAAAAAATGTTACAGTGATCGGATTTAGTTGAAATATGCGCCGTTTTATGCAATAATCTATTTCCATCTAGACGGTAACTTAATAATACCCCCCTCGAAGAAGCCCCCGTCCTTATTTGTGAAGATCTCGGACAGCCACTTTTCACAAGCCTTTTTTGAGCTCAACTTTACACGACCAAGGGCGTTCGCCATGAATAAGAACAGGTGGTAATCACTTAGCGCTATGTCCTGGCTATATGGTGGATGCGATAAAACCTCCAACGTCATCAACGAAGTGTGTGGTCTGGCGTTGTCCTGGTGGAACACTACAACCTTCCTGTTGGTCAATTCTGGACATTTCTGGTCGATCAACAGCTTCAAATGGTCCAATTGTTCGCAGTAGATGGTAGAATTAAGCGACTGGCCATATGGGAGCAGCTCATAGTGGATGATTCCCTTCCAATCCCACCAAACACAGAAAAACCTTCCTGGTCGAGACGTGTTTGAGACGATTCACCATCCTTCGCTCAAAACCGTTTTTGCTTAATATTGTCGTAAGTGATCCATTTTTTGTCGCCAATCACCATCCGTTTCAAAAATGGGTCGAGTTTGTTCCGCTTCAGCAGCATATCACAAGGGTTTATTCGGTCCATAAGGTTTTTTTGCGTCAAATCATGCGGCACCCAAACATCAAGCTTTTTTTTGTAGCCTTCTGCAGAAGGTTTAAAATAGTTTGGTGACTAGCTCCCATCTCCTGGGCGATGTTACGCGATGCCACATGCCGGTCTAACTCAATTTTTCCATGATTTGATCGGTATTCATCGTCACTGCTCTTCCGCCGGCAGGCTTATTCATGGTGTCGTTTACACCGGCTCTGAATTGTCGAAACCGTTCTTGTACGGTTCGAAATGATAGAGGACCATCCTCCAAAACATCATTAATCTCACGGAACGTTTCTCTAGTGGATTTGCGTTTAACGAAGGAAAACTTTAAAATAGCGCGAATTTCAGCGTTAGTGAACTCCATGTTTACACGTCTATAGCTGTTGAATGCAATATCCAAACTAATCATGCAAATCAATCATGCAAAATATTTGTCAACCTAATATTTTGCTTTAATTTATTAGCACCTGAGCCCATAACCTGTTGTAGGTGAATAAAGAAAAAGTATATAGTAAAAATAGTATTTAATAAACAATTAAGTATAATACAAAATTTAGCGCACCAGGATCTAAAATGTCCTTTTTTTTCGTCTGTGTCTGCACTCGAAGTAAACTTTGCTTAATTTGTAGAAACAAGGAAAGCTTGCTTCTCTACCTGCGATGCGAACGTCTAAGAATATAATATAAGTATTGACGTCCGCGCGGTCTGTCAGAAGGCGCGGACTTGTGTACATTACAAGCGATAGCGCTGCCGTGCTATTGGCACGCCCCTAGGAGGCCCTTTGTTTCAGACCCCGGCGCGGCCGCGGGTCGATACTTTTCTCGGGGCCGCCTCGACCAGTGTCATAAATTTAATCCTCGCTACCAGCGCTCCGCGCCAGTCTGCATAAAGGACCCACGACACGATCTCACGGAGAATCTCCAGGGCGGGTCAAGAAGCTTGTCTCGGCCATCAACGACCGTTCCCTCGCTGCCGGCGCTCCGCGCCAATCTGCACACAGGGGGAGAGACGTCCGGGCGAGATCCCGGTGGTGGTGGGCCTTACGCTCGCCGAGCGATTACTCGCGCCGCCGAAAAACCTTAAACTCGCGCCGCCAAAGCGCTCTCTGCGCTAGTTTATCATTATTGTATGGAAAGTGCTCCCGCCCAACTACTCACAACAAAAGTGGCATTATTTTATTTTGAGACTTTCCAAGCCTCCCTTCCCGCTGAGCAAAGCGACGACAAAGTGGTGCCCGACGTGGGGCACTCCAATCAGGCCGACGAGATCTTTATAAAAAAAAAAAAAAAACGGAGTGTGAATGAAGAGAAAACGTCCTCAAGGCCAGTTGGGGGAACATGGACACGTTCAACTCATGCCCGAACGTGTAAAGCGAGCTCGAAAGACTTCTGGCAGACCGAAAATAGCCAGTGGCGCCCGACGAAGTCAAACTGATGTCAAGAACAAGTAAATGTATGGCATCCGGTGACGACTATAACGTACAAACAAGATCACAGTCTGCAAGCAGTGAGTGCACAGACTACGATAGGATGCAGAACGAACGACAAGGCTGGACCGCGGGCAGGTCGATCAATGGGTCCGCGGAAAATCAAGAACCGGCACTCCCGATCGGACAAGCTCTACCTGTAATTGGTGTGCAGCAGTCATCTCCGCCAATAGCGCTGCCAGTGTCAGGCGTGCAACAGCTACCTCTGATGATGCCGCAACCCGCGCTGGAGGACTGGCGACAACTACTTCGAGCGCTCGTTGGGAGGAACGCAGAATTGGCAGAATTCTATGGCAGAGACTTTGAAGATCCAGAGGTATTTCTACGCGGATGCGAGGAAACGTTTGCCCAGAACAACACGGAGGATTTCGCACGAGTACGGATGGCTTCTCGTGCCTTGAAAGATACAGCCGCGACGTGGTTCGCCACGTACAGGAGCATAAGCCTATCGTGGGCAAAATTTTGCGATTTATTACGCACTCGTTTTGCCTCACAAATGCTGCTAACAAAGCTGTCAGCGAAGTTGTCCGGCCAAGTACAATCAGAAAAGGAGAGTACGGCCGTTTTCCCAGAGCAAAAACAACTGCTCGCTCGCCGCCTTTTCCCTAATATGTGCTGAAGGGACATGATGTGGGATTAATGGGGAAGCTGACCGACTTTGCAGGTAATTTTTGAAAGAATAACACACAAATAAAAATTAAATAAAGTGAGGGCTAACAGCCGTTTAATTTTTAAATTTCTGAAGCAAGAACCGGAAGTAAGTCAAGCTAGTGAATAGTGTTGCGAGCGTGCGAACTAGTCGACTAACTTGCGATACATTATATCGATACAGATGCGACTAATTTGCGCGGCAGATTTGAATACAAAAAAATAATTAATTCTAACAGGACATAATGGCGCTTTTGATCGAGTCGTTGAGGCCCTCGATCAGGAAGTTGATGCGCGCTGCAAATTATCCAACGGTTGAGGAATTAATCACGCGAGCAGTGCAGATAGAAGAGGATGAAGCGGAAGAGCGCCGCGCTGCTCCAACAATGCGGTGTAGTTCCGCACAGTTAGCGGCGCCGCCACTGGCAAACGCAGCACGGCCATAAGCGGCGCGAACCATAACCCGCGCAGTACTCCAGCCCCGACGCAATCCAGCTTACCACGCTGCCAATTCTGTCCCGGAAGGCATTGGAACCGGGATTTTCCGCGTAATCCTTATCTCCAGTGATCGGAAAACGAAGCTGGGGCAATGACGAACGCGGCGAACGCTGCCCCGAGTCCAGCTGCATCTTAACTTACACGAAGAATGCTTTAGGTCCGACCGTAAATTATATACGCGTCGAGATCCTTGGGCAGTCCGTCAACGCGTTACTCGACTCCGCGGCCAGTTATTGTTTTATTCAAAGTAAGCTTCTGTCACCACAAACGCCAGTTATCAAGAAAGAAATATTCATTGGCACAGCATGCAAGGACCGGAAGATTTAAGCAACAGGCGAGTGCAATCTTCCAATTACCATAGGCGCAGACACGCATATGGTAAGTTTTGTCATATGTGTCGAGTTGAGCTGCAACATGATTCTCGGGAGGCCTTGGTTAAAAGCACAAAACGTGCTATTCGATCATGCGCTCGATTGCATTTATTTCGGGGTAACGCATCGTCAGCGCATGTTTTTATCACGGGATAATGCGGCCGCCGATCAAGTCCAGCCGCCTGAACGAGTTTTTCAAAGAAGTGCGCCACGGCTTAAACGAAAAGCGTGCCCGCGAACTTGAACAGCTTCTTGGAGAGTTCGCAGATATTTTTTATACGGGACAGCTGTGCCAAACCTCTTGTTTAAGTCACGATATTGATGTAACCGAGGAAGAACCATTTCGCTTACCACCCTACCGTTATTCTGCAGAGAAAAAAATAGCGATTCAACAGCAAGTTAGAGAGATGTTGGCGGACGGCTTGATTGAGCCATCCATTTTACCGTACAGCTTCCCAATAGTGATGGCCGCGAAAACGGGCGGAAAATTTCGTTTTTGCATAGACTATCGGCGATTAAATGCAATAACAAAAAGTGTCGTTCAAATGTTACCAATAATTCAAGAAGTGGTGAAGGACATTGGGAGCACATTCTTTTCGACACTGGATCTCAAGCAGGGATACTGGCAGATTCCCCTTACGAAGCGTTCAAAGCCGTACACTACGTTTGCAACGCCCGACGGCGAACTTTATCAATGCCGCGTGATGAGCTTCGGCTTGAAGAACACTCCTGAATG
Organism: Sycophaga agraensis; assembly: GCA_018906755.1. Lineage (NCBI taxonomy): Eukaryota > Metazoa > Arthropoda > Insecta > Hymenoptera > Pteromalidae > Sycophaga > Sycophaga agraensis. The sequence goes on from JACCIE010000042.1 coordinate 1,888,661, forward strand.
CTTCAACAGTTTCATCACTCAAAAGGTTTTGTGCGGGTTCAGTGAACGATTTTGTGCGGTCATATCTCGATGATTATGTGGTGTATTCCTCGACGTGGGAAGAACACGTTGTGCATTTACAACGAGTGTTCGAACGCCTGCGTATTTACCAACTAACGGCCTCCTTATCTAAATGCCACTTTGGCCACAAGGAGTTGGAGTTTCTCGGGTTTCAAATCACTCAGGACGGTAATAAAGCCAAGACTGAATACGTGCGAGCAATCCTCAAAAGTGTACCGCCCTTGAATCGAAATGAACTGCAACGTTTCCTTGGAATTTATACGTGTTTGCGAGAAATTGTCGCCGATTTTGCTCGATTAGCCGAATCGCTCACGGCGCTCCTATCCCCAAGTCGCGGTTGGCGCTGGACCGCTGAGACGCAGAGCGCCTTCGACGCGATAAAAAGTGCTTTCCGCAAAATACCTGCACTATCTCGCCCTGTACCTAACGTGCCTTATATAATACAAACGGATGCATCAGGAAGCGGACTGGGCGCAGTTCTATATCAGCTCGACGAAAAAGGAAAACGGCGCGTAATCGCTTACGCCTCGGCCAAGCTAATGAAAACAGAAAGGAGATATTCTTCCAACGAGCAAGAGTGCCTCGCAGTGATATGGACCCTCCGCAAGTTTCGACCGTATTTAGAGGACGGGCGGTTTACTCTTCGCACGGATAATAAAGTTTTAACCTGACTGGACTCGATGAAGGATAGAAAAAGCAAGCTTCATCGCTGGGCCCTTTATCGGCGTAGTTTCACATTCGACATTGAGCATGTAGCCGGAAAGGAAAACGAGCTTCCCGACGCTCTCTCTCGTCAGCCCGGAAATGAGATCTATGAGGATACGCAAAGGGAATTTGAATCGCTCCTCCCGCCGGAGAGAACGTTTAATACGCAGCCAATATGCGCCGCGACAATAGACATTCGTGAATTAGTGGACAAAATAAAACAGACTCAAGGAGAGGACAATAGTGAGATAAGTGATATCCACCGGTATTTGCAACCCGCACAATACATAAAATTTATTGACGGGGCCAACCATGTTACCGAGCGCGGGAGACCTCCGCGACTTGTTGTGCCCGAAGAATGCCGGGAGGAGGTGATCCGGTATTTTCATCATGACGCACTCGCCGGTCATCCCGGAACTGATGAAACTTTATGCGCGACGCGCGAATAATATTTTTGGCCTCGAATGCGTTCAGATATTCACCGTGTTCTCGCTGAATGCGCCGTATGCCAGCGGAATAAGGCGTCAAGGCCGATTGCGACGGGCGAGGAACGCGCAAGAATTCCCACGGCTCCCTGGGAAACTGTCGCGATAAACATGATGGGTCCTTATCCCCGAACATCGCGGCGTAAGCGATTTATTTTAGTTGCTACCGATCTCATGACGCGCTGGATTGAAGCATTCGCCGTCTCGAGCTCGGAATTATCCGTAATAACGCTCATACTGGATAATGAAGTATTTAAGCGCTGGGGCTATCCAAGGGTTTTACTCTCGGATAAAACCCCCCAGTTTCGCGGCCCTGCCTGGCAAAGACATTGTCAAACCTGGGGAGTAATACATCACACTATGGCCGCCTACCACCCCCAGGCAAATCCAACCGAGAGGCGAAATCTAAAGTGGAAAAAAGGACTGCACTTGCCATCTATTCTATATGCCACTTGATGGCGGGTCAACCGTATTATGGGGCAGTCACCCAGTCATATGCTTCTCGGGTGCACCTTGCTTCGTCCGGGCGAATGGATTTTCACCTATGCCGAGGCGACAGAGAAACGCATTGACCAAGGCCGCCAGATGCAAGCCTACGGAAGGTTTATATGAAGAACTTCGTCCAATCCAATGCCGCTGAGGTATTTAATGCAAATCTCGCCGAACGCTGGGAAGGGCCGTACAAGGTCCTCGAGAAGTGCAGCAATGACGTTTATGTACTCGATCGCCCCGGCCAAGGAAACATAAAATTTCATATTAAGCACTTAAAAAGAGCGCCTCTCCGGCAAGAAAATACTACGGACGTAGAGACACTGGCGGGCGCCGAGCGGCGCGGCGGCGAGCAGCCCGAAGTCTACGGAAACCTAACCCGTCGGCCCACAGATGTAAACACGCCGCTCGCACTAGACCAAGTGTCAACGGACGCTTTAGTGAGTCTAGTGCCGTCTCCAGTGCAAGACGAAGAATCTCGAGATTCACAACAAGTGCAACTACGACGCAAACGAGGACGGCCAACGAAAGTAGAAGCCGAGCTGCGCAAACGTGCGAACAGAGTGCAAAGGTACTGTCCCACTCGGTATTATTTGCGATCAAGCAAATAAACTTACACGAGTGTGGAAACGACGATGAAGCCGCGTCAACGACCTCGCGGAGGACGCGAGACCAGGGTGCGGATCGCCTTAGACATGTGCCGGCTGACCCATAGACATGTAGATGTCGAGCGTGTGAAGCGCGCCCTCAAGACAATCTGTATGATTTACGGAACCCCACGGAGCTCAGACAGTCGGGAATCCGAATGGGATTCGCCAGCAGCGAAGCAGTCGAGACCCATGAGATGGACGTCTCTAAGGTCCGATCTACGGAAGAAGACCCTGTTTCCGCCGAAGCAGATACAAAGGGATCGACAAGGTCCCCATCTCCGCAGCCGCGGAGTTGAAGACACTGTGCTGTGCGCAAAAGTTTTTAATAATAATGTTAGTAATATAGTAATTGTGCGTAATTTTTAGTAGGTTAAGTGCGTTTAGGTTAAGTTATTTTAAGTGGTAAATAACAATGACTATAAACAATAAACATAGTGTTAAATTAAGATGATTTTGATTATCTTAGTCTGTAAGTTATAGATTTATAGGGTGTGTTGTGTTATACATATATAGGATAATGTAATTATTTAGTTAACTGGCGATTACTGTTAAGTAATATGATTTTGTTTAAGTTTCTCGATGTATCATTTGTTCCTTTTAATGGTTTATATGTATTAAGGTATTTCTTTATGTTAATTGTATTGTCTTTTGTTTTAAATAAATCATGACGCGGAGCACTTGCGGGTAGGATTAGTTAGTAATAGATTTAATTTTAGGAGTCCGGGGAAAAAGTCGTTCTGTGCCGGGGGGAATTGACGTCCGCGCGGTCTGTTAGAAGGCGCGGACTTGTGTACATTACACGTAAGTCTCGCCTTTTTCCTCAAACTATGCGCCGCGAACGTGATACCTAATCTAGGAAGGCCCGAATTCGGTGAAGCAATAGCGCTGCCGCGCTATTGACACGTCCCTAGGAGGCCCTTTGTTTCAGACCCTGGCGCGGCCGTGGGTCGCGACGGGTGACCGCGGGGCGGGCAGTTGAAGTTCGACACTCGGCCAGGTACCTCACCGATACTTTTCACGGAGCCGCCTCGACCAGTGCCATAACGCGACCGATCGCGCTGAAGTAATCGTTCGCGCACGCTAAGTGTCCGCCTTTAGTCCTCGCTGCCGGCGCCCCGCGCCAGTCTACATAAAGGACCCACGACACGACCTCACGGACAATCTCCAGGACGGGTCGAGAAGCTTGTCTCGGCCATCAACGACCGTTCCCTCGCTGCCGGCGCTCCGCGCCAATCTGCACACAGGGGGAGAGACGTCCGGGCGAGATCCCGGTGGTGGTGGGCCTTACGCTCGCCGAGCGATTACTCGCGCCGCCAAAGCGCTCTCTGCGCTAGTTTATCATTATTGTACGGAAAGTGCTCCCGCCCAACTACTCACAACAAAAGTGGCATTATTTTATTTTGAGACTTTCCAAGCCTCCCTTCCCGCTGAGCAAAGCGACGGCAGTACCGTATTATAAACGTAGTACATTTCCAATATTAGGTCGACTTTGCAATCTCTTTTGTCTCGAGGAATTCCCCAGATTTGCCCTGTAGATTATAATAAAAGGGATGTATGGTTTTAAAACGAAAAGGAGGCCTGCAAGACCTACCTTCTTCAACAGATTAATTTTTGTTGTAATAGATTTAAGCGTTTAGAGAATTTTTTGTTATAAAATTTCATTATGATCCACAGTTAAGCAAAACAAGCTTGGATTTTTTCTCCAATTTTATTTTTTATTTCTACTATTACTGTAGACACTACTATTTGAGTTAGTATTACGGAAGTAATAGCTGTTAAATTTGCATTAATTACATTATTTGAATGATCGGAGATCGTATTTGGAGCATCAGAATGTTTACTGCTATTTACTTATCGCAATTGGTAATGAAGAGGCGAGTTATACTTTTTATTGTACTTTGGACAGTTGCTTCTTTTGCATCATGCATTAGAACGACTGCTATGTAGCAATTAAAACAGTCGATTTAATTTAATAGAATACGTTCTTTGTGCTATAGTTATTTTGCGAAAATTTTCATACGTAATGATCTCATAAGAGCCTCTTCAGATCGCGTATTAGTTTATAGACTGTATTGCAGTCATTGCTTGATTATTTGTATTTTTACTTTTTCTATTGTATGATGAATCGACATTTGACTGAATATTGAAAAAATAAAGGAACATAATGTTTATATAAAAATCAAGATGCTTCTACTATTTATTCAAAATATTTTAAGTGCTAGTATACAAGTACAACTACTTGCTCTATACATTGTCCTCAAGAATGGTGCGAAAAAGGGAAAACAGCTAAGAAATAGAAGGGATACTTTATGGTAGGCTGAAACAAAAAAATTACGAGACAATAACTTATTAACACAAGTATGGACGGTGACGCAAATACTGAGAAGGACTGCAGAAGTTCTATTACGCATCTGGTAGCAGAGACATTTTTATGAACATTGCAGTATACAGCCTGTCTTTAAATTATTTGTCTTCTTGCCGGTTGCGAAACTATCAGATGCACCACCGCGAAGATACAGGCGTTTAAAAAATGGTAAAAATCTAGCTCCCGTGACCGAAAAGCGTGGCCTACCTGCCGCAGCGCTACCAATAAGAGTGAAGGAAACAGTTAATCGGAGACAGTAGGGTGGAGCTATCGTGTCCGAAAGGCAAGCACCGGGCTTGGCCCTGACCTCCGGGCTTTGACGCGTACTCATTCATTGACTGCAGAATTTGTCACAAGATGATGTTGAATGACTGCGTAGCAGGTAAGGGGAAAGGGAAGTTGCAGGAATTGGTCCGCAGTGCCAGGGCAGGGGGGCGTCTGGCCGACTGAGTTTTCTACACGCAAGAGATTTTATTCTTATTCAGGACTAGAAAATTATTTTATTAATCTTTTGATCTCGTGGTTATCCGGCTCGAAGGACTGAAAATGTTATATGCGTATAAAAAATACAGATGGCACTCGTTACTTTCATAAGTTGTGCATTCGTTTTTTTCTTTAAATGAATTAACTCTACTATCTGTGACTGGATGAATAATTGAAGTCACTGTATGAGAGTTGAAAATAAGAATTTTAATTAACGAATATGTATAAAACGAATATTACGAATTACAAAATTAATTATAAAAATAGGAGTGAAGTCAAACTGAGACTGAGGAAAGTTTTTTCAGATTGCTACTACAAGCCTAAAATGATTTAGTATACTAACTGTAATTATAATAATTAATAGGATGGGCGCTATGTAGGTGGATATAAGATTTCTAATAGCGAATCATATTAATTCATGGTTAATCATGGTTAATTCTAAGCGTAGGTGGCGATTAAATTTACAAGAAGGCGGAACACGGATTAACCTGTCCTGAGCACGTCATTTTCAAACTCAATGCTCGATATATATTTGATCTTTCTAAAACTTATATGTGCTTGCATATAACAAACAGAGTGGCTGAAATATAAGATTTGACGAATAACAACTGGAACTGTACAGTCGCCAAGATTTAACAGCGGTAACCTGTCGCTACAAAATTCAATTCAACGCTGTTAGCGACAGGTTAAAGTCGAGCGCGGTTATCGGCGAGAGACAGCGAGAGAGAGAGAGAAAGAAAGAGAGAGAGCGCCCGAGGGAGAGAGAGAGCGCGTACGAAAGACAGAGAAAGCGAGACGCGAAGAGAGAGAGCAGAGGAGAGTGGGTGTCAGGAAAGATAAAGGGAGAAGAGCGGGAGATCCGTTGTGGAGGCGGCCTCGTTAACCGGCACGAGAAGCCTGGCTTCTTGTGGCTGTGTATTAACCTGTGGGCCAGGGAGGTTTTCGGACCAACTTGGTGACCATCTTTGATACCGGCTGAGAGTGAGTTTTCGTGTAAGTGTGTGTCATGTGTGCACAGGGTGACATATGGTTATCCTGGGGCCACTTGGTAACATTGACGAGGCCGCAGCACGCGTGAGGTACGGTTTGCGCAGGAAAGCGCTTTAAGCGCCGGACAGAGCAGGTCCGGGGCGCGGGAAAGCACTTTAGGCGCGGAAAGCGCCACGGTGGGTGAGCGCGGAAAGTGCGACGGGCGCGAGGAGTGAGGGAGACAGGCGGGTGAGCTCGCGGGCGATGCGTCGCACCGACGGCGCGATGAACAAAGGGTTCGATGAGAGTGGGGGGAGCAGGGTCTCAAGCTCAGGCACGGCGCGGCGCCCAAAAACTTTCTCTCTAGCTCTCGAGCGAGAAACATCTTGTCGCACTCTTACATTCGAATTCGCAGCAAACTTACACGGGCTAATTGTCAACTTTAGTTTATAATAAATCAATAAAACCGAAAAATACAGTTTACTGCGAGTGTTTGTCAATCGGCTTGCCTGCCTTATCACGATCCGACCGTAACAATTGGTCCTTCGTGCCGGATCTTCAATACAGCTAAGGAGGAAGGAAGTGCGGTGTATAAGTGTATAATTGCAAGCAACAACATGCCACGAAAAAGGGCGCAAGCTCCAGCAGCTCCAGGATCAGGAGCTCCAGAGGTGAAGAAGCGCCTAGCTCAAGGTCCAATTGCCTCAAAGGCAAAGAAAAGGACGCCAAATGGAAAGCGTGCTGCGGTCAGTGCTGCAACATCACCGGCAGCTCCGGAGAACCGAGCCGGCTCGGCAAGCGACTTTGACGCAACCACCACTGTCATCCCTGCAACAAAGAAAGCTAGAGCTGCCACCGGAGCGTTACCCTACAAGGCCCGCCTGAGGACAAGGGCTACATCTGAAGAACGGCGTGAAGACTTCGAGGCTAGAATTCGTACGCCATCGCCACGACGATTGAGACGAGGAGGCGCAAACCGGGTATGATCCAAGGCAGCCGAGGCAGACAGCACCAGACCGCCAAGCCGAGCAACATCAAGGCAATCGACGCGCCACGAAAGTCGGCGAGAACGGACAAGCAACGCCCGAGCATCTTCACCTGCGAGGTCTTTGGCAGACCCAACACCTTCATCCAAGCACGGCTCATCAAGGCAAGGTCACGACGTACGCGGCGCCAGGCTTCAACCCACGAGGCCGGAGAGGAGCGCAGCGTCGCATCGCCGAGCGGCGTCTACGCGGCCGGCGCTCAACATAGACGACATCGGCAGCAGCAACGACAACGACAACAGCGATTCATCCCCAGCTCGAGGATCTCCATCGCGCTTCGTATCGCAAGGTAGAGGTGAGAGATTGCGTGAATGGATAGACGCGGATATAACCGAACCTCGCCGTGCCGAAGATTCGCGTTTATTGGAGTCAATTTTGCGCTTGACGGAGACAATGAATGAGTCATTGAAGTTTGCGAGAGAAAGAGTACAACTCCGCCTGCGACGTTGCAGTACACCAACCGAATGGCTACGGCAAATAAACTGTCTGTGTTTAGCAGGAATCCCCTCGAATTCTTTAGATTTAAGCAAGCGTATGCGCGGTCGACAGAACTCGGTGGATACAGGCTCTCAACGGAGAAGCAAGGGGACCGGTGAGATTGTTGTTGGTGACCGGTCGCAACGTGAGTACAATGATGACGACTCTCGAAGACTATTTTGGAGATAAAACAAAGGTGCATGAAACAATCGTGCAAGAATTAAGATCTCTCCCGAGCGTGGCGTCCGGAAATATTAATTTAAGGCAATTTGCCGCGCAGCTCCGAAATCCCGTTGTACCGCTCAATTCTTAAAAATTGCGGCGTTATCTAGATAATCTGAAGCTGGTAAGGTGTATCGCGAATAAAATTCCGGAGCATCTAAAATATGAATTCGGAGAATTCACCGCGAAAGACGTCTCGGATTCATTTGAAATCGAAAAACTCGCTGAATTTTTATATAAGAAAGTAAAGCTCTTGACAGCAACGAGTACTTTCGATACTCGCGAGCTACCGACTAGCAAGAGCGATCAGAGGTACCGAGGCCTCAAAGGCGCGTAAATCGATCAACAGCAGTGTGTACGACGATCGAAACTTTGCCGTGCGACCCAACTGAATCGTCTTCACGCATTCGCGACCGCGACGTTTGTTTATATTGCCATCGTAGCGGGCACGGTCTCGACAGGTGTCGAACTTTCGAGAAGGAAAGCTCTCAACGTCGATGGGGCCTAGTTAGACGCTGGCGAGCTTGCTGTCTTTGTCTGCAAACCGGGCATCGACGCGCGGACTGCAAGCGCTTACACTAACGCTATTACACAGAGATGAGAGCGAGCGTGCACCTGACACAAACCAAGCCGGACAGCGAGAACTTCCGCGCTTGGCATCCGTTGAGGAGATCTCGAAAGTCATTCCGCGAGCTAATGCAGCCCTGTGACTAGAGCCGTCCCAAGTTTTATTAAAAATATTACCCGTCGCGATCGTGAACCAAGGGAGTTCAATAAATACGTATGCCCTTTTAGACGAATGTTCTTCCCTAACGATGATAGATAAGCGCATTGCGCACAAAATAGGCGTGGGTGGTCCACGATCTCGATTTATGGTCTCGAGGTATATGAGAAAATTGCATCCGCGGTACCATGCAATGTAGTAGAAATTAGATCTTTCTTGTCAGTCGATATCGAAAGAACTTGCGCAATCGAGCTCGTTATAGCCAGGGAAATTCGCCAGATAGGATAGTCTGGGCTCGCGGTATCACGCTCCGCGTTAGGTTTATCACTTCATAGTATAGCGCATAGCTCTTCGAACGGCACCGAAACTGCGGAAACGGCAGCAGTATGTGTAACAGCGCTTCCTTTAGTTCGAGCGCGGGCATCAATCGTTCTCCATTGAAGAGGGCTTAGACCAGCTCATTCGCGATTATTTCGATATCGAGAGCATAGGAATTAAATTGAATACTACTGAGTCAAGTTCTCGTGCGCAGGAGATTTTAGAAAAAACAAGCAAGCTTCGCGGTCGTACTTGGGACACCGGGCTGTTGTGGAAAAGCGACAGTAGCCCCTTATTGACAGCAAGATTACGACACGTAAGCGATTTTTTACACTCGAGCAGCGTCTCGATCGTGAGCCAGAATACGCGGCACTTTATTACGCGGATGTTTTGACGTGCGACGTAAGGCGATTTTAATTTGTAATCTCGCGAGGCGTAAATTCGCGTTTGCCTTACTTTTTTAATGATAATTTTTATTCATTCAAAAACAAGCGTAGTTAGAATATTACAAGACTTGTCAACATCTTGAGTTCTAGTCGACGACTGACTCTTTCTTCTTGAGAGCTAAGAGAGTCGTTTTCGACGCGGCGGCGACTACCCGCGAAATAAGTCTAAATAACCAACTAGAAGCAGGTCCCGGTTTGTTGCAGCCGCTCCCCGCGATCCTTGTACGCTTCCCTCAGTTCAAAGTCGCCTTTAAGGCGGATATTATGGATATGTTTTTGCGCATAAGGATACGGTAAAGTGATCGCGGAGCCCAGTAATTTTTGTGGCGGGGTCGAGACAGGCAGCGCGAACCAGAGATCTATAGAATATTCAGCTTAATTTTCGGCGCGCCATCGTCGCCATGCAGCGCCGTATTTATAAAAAATAAAAACGTGCGATGTTTTCAAGTAGAGATGCCAGATGGAGCTAGTGACATGGTAAATTGCTATTACATGGACGACTACTTAGCCAGTCGGGAATCTGCACAGGTCGCGAAAAAGGTTATACGCGACGTAATTCAAATTAACGCGAGCGGTTCTTTCGATATGCACCGCTGGGCTTGTACTCACGACAGCGATACGTTTACGAAGGCCATTTGATAGATTTTTAAAACGACCCAGACAAAATACGGGGCCGGACGCAATTATGAGAGCCGAAAAATATTGGTTTCGGGTTATTCAGACGGCGCATTTTGCAAATGAGGTAGAAGCCCTCAAAGCCAAGTCTCACGTCGGAAATAGTAGTTGCTTGGCTCATTTAAATCTCTTTTTGGACAATTTCGGTATTTTGCGAGCGTCCGGCCGAGTCACGAGGTTGAAAGGACTCGAGTTCGAGAATCGTCCCGTGATACTGCATTATCGACATCGAGCGACTCGCGCGTTAATCTTTGATTATCATCGACGCTTCAGGCATGCGAGACACGAAACGGTGGTTAACGTGATGCGGCAGCGATTTTACATAGTGGGCCTTAGAACAGCGCTCCGTGCTATAATACGCGCATGCACAATACGTCAGCTTCGTCGCGGAAAACCGAGTAGCTCGCTGATAGCGGAGTTACCCGCCGCGCGACTCTCACATCATCGCCGCCCCTTTAGTCATTGCGGCATCGACTATCTTGGCCCAATGCAAATAAAAATAGGTAGTCGGCGCGAGAAGCGTTGGGGGTGCTCTTTACGTGCATGACAATGCGCGCTATATACTTAGATTTAGCTCCCAGTCTGACCGCGGGGTCCGCTATCATGGCGTTGCAAAGGTAGGCGGCGTTGTACGGCTCTCCGACAGTAATATATAGCAACAACGCTACTAATTTCAAGCGCGTGAGTAAAGAACTACGGGACGCAGTGGCAATGAGTGAGATTGAGCGGCAAGCAGCGTACGCGGCTGAAAATCAAATCAAATGGGTGTTTAACCCTCCCGATGCGCCCCATATGGGGGGAGCCTGGGAGAGAATGATCCGCGCGGTTAATACCTCTTTGAGGGTCGTTTTGACGGACCAAGCCTCCAGCGAAGAGATCTTAAGGACTGCCCTCCTCGAAATCGCGCACTCCGTAAATTCACGTCCGCTAACGAATATATCCGCCGACCTGTCCGACAACAAGGCGTTAACACTTAATCATTTCTTAATAGGAGCTTCTTCCGGTGCTATAACTATGCGTTCGAATGATGATCCGGAAAGCAATTATCGTCGGCGTTGGCGAATCGCACAAGCGTTCGCGGACTCTTTTTGGAGCAGATGGTTACGGGAATACCTGCCAACCCAAATAACCCGAGCCAAATGGCTAAAGCGGGAGAAACCGCTTTGCGTGGGTGACTTAGTGCTTATTTGCCATCGCCAAGCGCCACGTAACGAGAGGAAAAAGGGAACTGTTGCGAACTCGACGCGGGCGAGAAATTGTACGCGACCGTTGACAACCTTCCCATCTCATTATGTAACCTCGGAGCGCCGAGGAGCGACGACCGTCATTTGTTTTGACGGGGCGGGAAGTGAGCTACCCGCATAGCGCGCAAGTATACCGGGTCAATGCCCGGGCGCCGGAAGATCGGCAGACGGGGGGAGGGATAAAACCATTGCAGATCGGGGACGAATGATCTACGGAGCGGGTAGGCTCCCTCGGGCAGTAGTTAAATAGTCGCGCGCTCAAGCCCCGACTCATGAGGAACCGAGCCGCGGGCTGCACGCCGCAGCATGCCGAGGCCACCTCGACCGTCCGCTCGCCGTCGCTCGCTGGAGATGGGTACCGGAGAAGGCGCCGCCAGCAATCAGGCGTCCCGAAGCCGGCCGCCGAGGATCCAGAGGACCACGAGCCTAACGAGACGGCCTCTCGTGCTGACCAAGACAATCCGACGAGACCACGGCCCGGAACCGACGTGGACGCCTGCGAGCGAGCGGACAAGTCCGGACAACAGCCAGCGGCCAATGACGTCGTGCCTACAAATAGGGCCATCTACGAGACGCCACCGAGCCGCGGGGAGAACGCAACTATGGTACCGTCGCAGCAGCGAGCGCCAAATGCGCCGAGTGACGTTCGGCCTCATGTTGGGCGCGGGATGGAGACGCCCCCTCAACGCGATTCCGCGGCGCCAACATCTGGCCAGCAGGGGACACAGACAGCAGCATTTCCTACGGACGGAGCGAGTGGGCTTGCCGCCGGGGAGCGCGCGATCTGCACCTGCCATCAGCAGCCGCCAGAGACCAGCCAACACCGTCATATACATGAACGAGGAGGAGCCAGCAGACGATCAACTCAGCTGGTGGTCAGCGAGGTCACAGATATCCGATTGGGTAAATAGTTTACCGCAGAGCAAGTTCGAGCGAGCGCGTAACACGCGCGGCGATATACGGGGCAGGGGAGACAGCCCCCCGGTAACAGTCCCGCGGGTAGCCGAGGACCCCGTGGACCATCTCGCGCGGGCCCTTGTGGGTGCGCTTCCGGCAGTTCTACAAGTCCTCGACCGAACGAGAAGCGTACTCCGACGACGAAAATGTATCGCGGCTAGTCAGTTCCCTGAAAGGGGAAGCCTTCCCAGTTTGCATGCGGGCCGGGGCGACCTGCTCACGTTCGCGACGAAATTGCGTTACGCGGTTATGGCCCTTCACGACGCGGGCAGTGAGGGGCAGGTAGAGAACACCGACTTTATCGAATGCGTGGGCGAAAAAATACTCATGTCCACGATTCAGTACTTCAACCGATACACGGCGGACAACGCTCTAGCGGGCTGCGACCTCGAGCGGCTATCGCTGTTTATGTCTCGCGAAGCGACCTTGCTATCAAACAGCGAAATGGTGCGCTCGAAGCCATCGACAAGTGCCGCGGCAAAGCGCTCCGAGGACAGCCAGCTGGCGAGGGGGGTGGCGAGGGGGACGAATCGAGACCGCGCTTGCGATAGCGCCCGACCGCAACGCTGATTCGAGCGGTCACAACGTTGCCTTTAAGAAATGCGCAAACTGTACCATGCACTACTACACTTCGCGATCACGAGGGGAAGCGATGCTGCGGGGGGGGGGGGGGCTGCGTCGAGGGGACGCGCTGCTCCAATGGAGGAGGCGACCGCCAGGTCGGAAGACTCCGCCGCGGAACCGTCGACATGACTAGGCGGGGACACCAGGCGCTTGATAATCGTACACGTAACACTGTCCGGGGCGACGGGGAAAGTCGAAACGCTCGCGCCCCACGCCCTCAGCGCGCGGCTATTTTATTACTGCCCGAGTGAGCCTACCCGCTCCGAAAATTATTCGTCCCCAATTTACAATTGTTTTATGCCTCCCCCCATCTGCCGATCTTCGGGCGCCCGGGCATTGACCCGGTATACTTGCGCGCTATGCGGGTAGCTCACTTCCCGCCCCATCAAAACAAATGACGGTCGTCGCTCCTCGGCGCTCCGAGGTTACATAATGAGGTGGGAAGGTTGTCAACGGTCGCGTACAATTTCTCGCCCGCGTCGAGTTCGCAACAGGAACCATTGTAAATGTTTATCCTAGCCCTGATGGGCAGGTTCGAATAACGAAGGTTCGAACGTCTCGCGGGGAACTTATGCGCCCGGTGCACAAACTAATTTTGTTAGTGGCAAAACTAGAAGAGAATTGAGGAGACCGCTAGGGAAGCAAAAAGACAGCGCAATATGTATTTGTTTATTTTCCACCAAAAGTTATTTTATTCATTTATATCCTTACCTTTTTACTCCTTCCTAATGAATTATAATAGTTTTATGTATAACTTATTAGTTAATAATTCAACAGTGAGATCAAAATATTATATGTATGCGACAAAAATATATAAATTCATCAAAGGAATTAACGCTATGTTCGCAAATTATAGTTCATTTGTACGGGGGAAGGATGTTAGCGACAGGTTAGAGTCGAGCGCGGTTATCGACGGCTAGAAGCGGACCTAGCAATGTTAAAAGGCTATGCGATGCCCTGGCGAGAGACAGCGAGAGAGAGATAGATAGATAGATAGATAATTAATTTATTTGTAAAATTTTACAAAATTATTGCATAGCATCATTAGTCAGTTATATAAAAAATTATGACAAATTATCACAGCGCGTCAACATCACAGTTGCAGCGCAGTAACAACTGTGACGTGGTCACATTTGGCCTCCGAGCCAACATATAATACAAGAGGAGGGACGGGGAGTTGGGCGGGTAGACAGGAGAAGGGGGGAGGGCGAGGGCGAGGGGACGCGGAAAATTGTAAGCGCGAAGCGAACTCGACCTCCAGGATCGCACGACGGCGTAAGAAGTGATGAGAGAACGAATTCTGACCGTGTAAACTTTTGAGGTTACCTGAGTCGCACCAGCGCCAGCGAGTCAGCTGCTGGCCGCCCGTAACCGCCCGAAGCCCGGAGCCAGCAGAAGCCCGGCCGCAGCGAAGAAACGACGAGGAGCGGCGAGCAGCCGACAGCCGCCGGGCAGCGCGGCCGCTGCCGCCAACACCGCATCGGGCAAGGCGCATGCGCCGCCCGAACCGTCGCTTCAACGCCAGCGGGGAGAAGAAAGGGGCCACCGGAAGATGCGTCGGGGGCGAGATCACGGGGCGAACGAAGGAAAAGTGTGACGCGGACACGAGGGAGTCGGGCGCACGTGGGGAGGGCCACGGGGCCTGGGTGGCGCGGACGCGGGTCTTGAGTTCGCGCGTCGACGAGAGCGCACCCCGCGGCCAGAAAAGGAGGCTGGGGAGCGACCACCTTGCAGCAAGGACCGGCGTTCCTTCTTCTGCGCCGGACGCTCGCCCCGAGCACACCTCAACAGCTGAGTACTAGAGCCCGATTCCCCGAGGAAGCAACGCCGAGAAGACGACGAGGCAACCCAAGAAGCCGGCGCAGGAGCCATCGGCCGTCAGCCCCGCCAGGAGAGCTCGGCGTAGGCACCACCGCCCGCTGCATCAAGGCGGACGCGCCAGCGCCGGCGAGAGACGAGGCAGACGACGCCCGCTCAAGAGCCAGCCCACCTTCACCAGCACCGCCAGGGGAGCCTGGCGTAGGCACCGCCGCCCGCTGCATCAAGGCGGACGAGCCAGCACCAGCGAGGGGCGAGGCAGACGGCGCCCGCTCGAGAGCCAGCCCACTTTCGCCAGCCCCAAAGACCCGGCGGACCGACCTTGAGCCTGAGCGGCTCCAGCGGAGTAGCACCTCTGGGGCGCCTGTGCGGTGAGTCACCGATTGTGGGGGTCCTCCTCGCGGCGGAGAGTGCTCTCGCGGACGTGGGTGGCCGGTGCGCGCGCGGACGGCTACGTAGCCGAGGTATAGGCGGACGCGGTCGTGAGAGTCGGGAGGTCGCGGTCGAGTCGCGCGCGGGGCTCAGCAGGCGGGAGCTGGGCCGGGAGTTGTAACACCGCGCGCCGGTGTCGCGCCTTAGAGTAGGGCCGGCCAGCGGGCCGTGAGTATTGTAATTAGCTGTAGGGAGAATAAAGGATAGTGCTCAAAATTACTGAATAGTACATTCCCTCTTACTACCTTGCCCCCCCCCCCCCAGCGGTGCGAGAGCAGGCGTGCTCACCAGCCACCGGGCCGTGCCTTCCGCGGCGGCCCGCGGAACCCCCCCGAGTAAGAGTTCATGCTAAGCAGCCGGAAAGGCGAGTCCACCTGGCGCCCACGGAAATAAAATTCGGTGGACTCGTGGTCGTAGCGCGCGCGAAGGGGAGGAAGGCTCCCCGCGGATCACTGGATCCGGCGCGCCGTTACAGTGGCGCCCGACGTGGGGCCCTGCTAGCAACCGGGGTTGGAAATAGCTAGAGTTACCTTTATTCTCGGAAATAAGAGTTAAACGAATATTAAAGCGGCGTCAAAAACATCGTGGTCGTATGTCGTAACCGTTCCGCTCAGATCGTCTAGTCGTTCGAAAGGTCGAAATAAAGTCAGTTAGTGTGTGTGGGAATGCGAGTTTTGGCCTGGGCGCCATCCCAATAAACATCGGGCGCTGGCGTAACAAGATCCTGCCAGCGGGCAGTGGTGCCCAACCGCGTCGCGTGTGTGACTTTACGCTCGCCAAACCCAGCCGTCAGCAGCAGTAGCAGAGTCAGCTAGAGCGTGGTGTGAATGCGTGCGTGAGTGTGCAGGCCTTTGCGAGCCGATACGAGGGCGCGCGTGGGCACTCTCGGAAAACCCCCCTTTGCCTTGCGGGCGCGCTATAAGCGAAATTTTCCAAATCTGAATATACTTTTATGTCATACCTTGATCCTACGCCTTCTCTGTTGCGATTGCTAATACATATATGTGTGTGACTCTTTGGCCTAGCCGCACCTTGCAGGAGCTGGAAGCGGAGCTGGCTGCAAAGGCAGCAATACTAAAAGGTTTGAGCGCCCCTGCGACCCCCAACATTCCTGCGCACGAACCCAGCGCTCAAAGTCACCCGCCGTCGCCCATAC
Organism: Sycophaga agraensis; assembly: GCA_018906755.1. Lineage (NCBI taxonomy): Eukaryota > Metazoa > Arthropoda > Insecta > Hymenoptera > Pteromalidae > Sycophaga > Sycophaga agraensis. The sequence continues at coordinate 1,905,006 of JACCIE010000042.1, forward strand.
ATCACTGGCCGCGAGTAAGCCGCCGTATAATAAATACGTCTGCCCTTCGACGGAATTCCCGCGAGTTGTCGTAGAGCCGCGTGTCCCCAGCCGCTTACGAGCAGTAGAGTCGCCAGCGACAGTAATACGGCGCGCCGCGGTAAACAACCCGAAAGTCGAGTAGCCGGAACGAGGGGAAAACGCGAGATCGAAAATGCCGGCGGGGCGAAAGGAGAAGGCGTTCGCGGGAAATTACCGCGAGGCGACCGACCAGCTGGCGCAGACGCGGCACAATCGGCGAGTGCTGCAGCGCATCCAAGGGCTGTCAGACGAGCAGCTGCGAGCGAAGTTGCTCGCGGAAGGGTTGAGCGCCAGGGGAGAACGCGAGGTGCTGTGTGAGCGCCTGTGGCGGTATGACCTCCGCCGGGAACAGCGCGAGGCCCGGCGCAAGGTTACCCACATCCCGTGGTTTCCGGGATGGGATCGGGAGGGGCTCGCGACGCCCGAAGCCCATGGCCCCATGTCGGTGGGCCAGTGGGACTGGTCCGACGGTGAATCGGAAAGGGAGGCGCGGGAGTACGAGCTGCCGAGGGAGGCCCTCACAGGGGGGGAGGCCCCCGAGCCGCTCGAGGAGGAGCGAAGACTGCCACCGTCTCTCGCAGAGTTCAGGCTCGAGCTGAACACGCCGCTGCCCCCGCGGACCCCTCCCCCTGAAGAAGCAACCGCAACCAACCCGCACGGACCTCTGCCACTGCCGCCCGCGGTCACGCGACATACGTCGACCGCCGTCCGGCGGATCATCCCGTATGAGCCGGCCCCGACACCGGACGACTCCCCGATCATTCGGCCGCCAAAACGGCGCAGCGAATCGCCTCTCCCGTACCCCGCAGGCGAAGTCCCTCGAGCGAGCGTGAGTAGACCGCTAGGTGCCATACCCCGCCAGCTGCCGCTACCGGTAGGCGCGGGCGGACCTCTCCGACCCCGCCGCGACGTAAGGAACAGCGAGAGAGATACGAGCCGACCTCCATTCCCCAAATCGGCGGGGGGGGCGCCGTACCCACCACCCGCGGGAGGGGAAGGGGGGAGGGGACGTACAGCAGGGGAGCGAGTGCAGGCGCTGCGAGCCGCACTCGAACGGGCAACAGTCGAGCTCGAGCGGGCGACAGCCGAGTTAGCCCGCGAACATGAGCAAGAGAGGAGGCTTGCGGCCACCTCGTATGGCCGGACGGGCACGAGGGGCGACCGTGAGTATGCAACGAGGGTTGCACAACCGAGGGTAGAGTCGGCGGGTCGGTCACGATACGAAGGGTATAGCCAAGTCGGAGAGCAGCGCGAGGAGGCCCTGGAGCATCCCGTCGAGCGGCGGAGCTCCGCCGAGAGTGGGCCGCGGATTGACGTCCGCGACGCCCCCGTGGCCAGGACGGAGGAACGCTGCCAGCTACCGGAGACCCGGGATGGCTGGATACCCATTATCGAGCTGGAGCGTTTGGGGATCTGGCCGCCACGCGACACCGGATTGAGTCCGAACCCGACCGAGAGTCAGCGCGGTTACGACAGGCGCGCAACGTTAGACGCCAGCTATGGGCGACATCGGGAGGAGAGTCGCGACCTGCAAGTCACGATCAAGCCGCGGCCCCCCTCGCCTCCGCGCCATCGAGAGCCGAGGCGCTCGCGAGGAGCCTGGGAGTGCGTGAAAATGCTTCGCGACAATCGGCTCCAATTTTCCGGCCAATCGAATGACGGGGCCGATTATTTTATCAACCGCCTCGATCGGTGCTTTGAGACCGCGGAATTTACTGAGGAGGAGTTTCTCGACGCGCTGCCAACGCTCCTCTCCGGTCGCGCTCTTCATTGGTACCGCGGAAATTGCGACGATTTCCGCTCGTACCGGGCGTTTCGGCGCTCTTTCACGCGCCGCTTCGTGATCCAGCTAACGGACAGCGAGCTGCACGAGGAGCTCCGAGTCCGCACACAGGCGAAAGGGGAGTTGATAGCGGATTACATTACGTGCCGTCGCTTCCTATACCGCCGCTTGCGAACACCGCTCTCCTTGTACGTGCAGCTCGAGGGTACGATCCGCGGGCTGTTGCCCGAGTATCGCACCGCTATAAAATATGAGGTAGTCGACGGATTCGACACCCTCGAAATGCTGGGCGAAGAATACGAGCGGAACCAAGAGAGGCACCTGCGGCACACCGCGCCGCCGAGTCACATGCTCTTGAGCGATGCGAACCCGGTCGTCCGGACGAAGCGAATTGCGGCAGTGTCGGAGAGGATAGAGATCGGCCATGTCGCAGCGTTAGGCGGGGAGGCCAGCTCGCGGAGGGAGGCGCAGAAGGGTAAAGGTCGGAATGCGCCGAGCGAGTCGGTGGGCCAGATCGAGGGGTATGTCATAACGGACGAACAGGCGGCAGCTGGGGAGCGGAGAGGCAATCGCACGCCGCCGCGGACTGGGGCGTCACCGAGAGCGCCGCCGACCAGCAGCAGGAATCAATCGGAGTCGACGCCAGTCGGATGGCCCAACGCCAGCGCGGCCGCGTGGCCCAGCCCAAACCCGCCCGCTTGGCCGCCGCAGACCCCCCCGGGTTGGCGGAACCCGAGCCCACCTGTATGGCCAGCACCGAACACCCCGGCCTGGCAAGCGTCGCCAACTCAGCAGAGTCAGGCGGCACCGGCCCGGGAGAACCGGCCGCGCAACGGGACGCGCACTAGCGGGCCGCAGTGGAAGGGGGCTGCGAGGCCGTCCACGCCACCGCTGCCGCAGAAGTGGCAGGTACTGCCGAACCGAACGCCGGCGAGCCCAGCGCCAATCACCGCAACCGCTCCAAATAACGCGCTGCCTTTCTACGGCACGTGCCATGGGTGCGGGGCCGCCGGTCACCGCATTAATCAATGCCCCGGACGCCAGTGCTACTCCTGTTATCAGTGGGGGCACTTTGCGAGTGTCTGCCCGTACGGCCCGCGCGCGGCAGGTAATCAGGGGAATTTCCCGCCGCCGCAGGGAAACGAACAGGGGGAAGCCCTCGAGAACCCCGGGGCCCTCCCTACAGACTGCCAGGGGCTCACACAGCGCCAGTGAGCCAGCCCGTACGGAGGGAGTATGAGTCGAGCGGAGCACAAAAGAGAGTCGGAGTGAACATCGCGTCGGAAGAGGCGAGGCGAGCATCAGGCGCGGGGGTGGCGTTACGGATAGAGGAGGTAGTCGAGCCAGAAGTAGTAGTTAGTCGCGACGCAATAACAGAAAAAAGTAGGGCAGATAAGTCGATAGGAGTGGACACGACGGTAGGAAAGGAGTTAGAAGTAGGCAGGAGTCAGAGTGAGTCGGTAGATAACAAGTTAGCATTAGGGAGCACGCGTTGTAAGTCGGTAGATAGTAAGTTAGGATTAGAGAATAATCGTTCTGAGTCGGTAGAGATTAAGATAGAGGCAGATAGTGCGAGTCGTGAGTCGGTGGATGATAAGCTAGGAGGGATCAGGGAGAGTAAAGAGTCGGTAGAAAATAAAATAAAGTCAAACGAGGAATATCGTAAGTCGGTAGCCAGTAAGATAGAGTTAGGTAGAGCAGGTAGAGAGTCGGTAGTCGGTAGACCAGCAGGATCAATGTCTGTGAACCTCTCGGAGTCGCAAGCCAGCCGACGCAACCGAGAGAGTTCCGAAGACGAGCGCGTGATGTCGAGCGAGCGAGAGGGAGAGCAGGCTGACGCGGAGCCGCCACACATAGGCACGCTGTCGAGCCGCGAGTCGGAGCAGAGCGAAGACGCCTTCTGCGAGGACGAAGTCCCAGCTTGGCGGGGGGGAGCCGACGGGGCAAGCCCGACGGGAACACCCGCGCTCGCACCGCCGCCAAGGAGCCAGGAAGTAGCGTCGCTTGGAAACGACCAACGGCGCTACGTCACCGTAAAATTAGACGGCGTGAAGTGCACGGCTCTCGTAGACTCCGGCGCACAGATCTCGGCAATGGGCCCGAGGTTGGCACAGCACTTCCGCGACAGTATCAAGCCAGCCGAGACGGTGATTCGCTCAGTTTTGGGGGGCGTTAGCCGGCCTCTCGGGACTATGAGCGTCGTCATGAACGTCGACGGCACTATAGATAACGTCCGCATCCTCGTCGTCGACTATCTAGACGTCGACCTTATACTCGGAGTCGACTTCATAGTAGATTTCGACATCCTAATATGGGCTCGGAGGAACAGGTGGCGAGTCGGTGAGCTCGGCCAGTGGCGCGAATTTATGACGTCAGCTGGGGGCGGGGGAGTAACGATCTACGCCTCTTGCGCGGGCATCTCGGAGCTGAACGAGAGCCAGCGGGGAGTACTCGACGCCATGATCGAGGAACTGATGCCGCCCGATGCGCCAACGCTCGGGCTCACGCGGCTTACCGAACATCATATTGACGTTCAGGGAGCCGCGCCGATCCGCCAGCGCTTTCGTCGAATGTCGCCGCGTATGCTCGAGGTCGCCCAGGAGGAGGTGACGGCGATGCTCGCCTCGGGCGTTATCGAGCGCTCGGCCAGCTCGTGGAGCAGTGCGCCCGTGTTGCTAAAGAAGGCTGACGGAGGATATAGGTTCTGCATCGACTATCGGGATGTGAATAAAGTCACAAAACGTGACGCATACCCGATACCTCGAATGGAGTCGATCTTAGACAAATTACGCAAGGCGCGTTATTTGTCGACGATCGACTTAAAGCAGGCCTATTATCAGGTACCTATGGACGCCAGCAGTAAGCAGTATACGGCTTTCGCTGTCCCAGGCCTCGGCCTATTTCATTTTAACCGTCTACCATACGGCCTGATGAACTAGAGTTTGAGCCGTATGTATTTACTTACCTCGACGATATAATTATAGCGACCGAGGATTTCGAGGCGCATAGGAAATGGTTGCGATTTGTTTTAGCCAGGTTGAGAGGGGCCGGCCTTGCGATAAACAAGAACAAATGCGAGTTTGGGTGCTCCCAGGTCACGTACCTCGGGTTCTTGTTAGATCGCCAGGGCCTGAGGCCGAACCCGGAGAAAGTCGCGCCAGTGCTGAATTACCCGCCACCCAAAAACATAAAGCAGTTGCGCCGCTTTCTAGGCATGATTGGGTGGTATGGGAGATTCATAGTCAGAGAGTCGGAGGCGAAAATCCCCCTGACCAAACTGCTGCGGACAGGCCAGCCATGGGTGTGGGACAGCGAGCAGGAAAGAGCGTTCGCCAGTTTAAAGAAGGCGTTGACGGAGGCGCCCGTACTTGCACGGCCCGATTTTGAGCGGATATTTACGATACAGTGTGACGCGAGTGACGGTGCGCTCGACGCGGTCTTAACACAAGACTTCGACGACGGCGAGCACCCAATCGTCTACGTCAGTCGCGTGCTGAGTAGCGCCGAGCGCAATTATACAACCACTGAAAAGGAATGCCTGGCCTTGGTATGGTCAATAAAAAAGCTACGCCCTTATGTCGAGGGATATGCTTTTAGAGTCATCACCGACCATAGCGCTTTACAGTGGCTGCGGACGCTGAAAAATCCGGCCGGCCGACTAGCGCGGTGGGCCATCGAGCTCCAACAATGGGACTTCGAGGTGGTCCACCGCCGTGGCGCCCTCCACCAAGTGCCAGACGCCCTGTCACGGATGCACGAAAGCGAGGCGGTGGTCGCCAGCTTGGAGGAGGTTACGGACAGCTGGTATTTGAGTCGGAGAGACGACGTGCAACGGGAACCGCAAAAGTACGCACGGTGGCGCGTAGTAGACGGAAGGCTGTACCGCCACGCCGACGACAAAGTGCTCGGCCCGATAGTGCCAGACGAGGAGGGTTGGCGTTTAGTCGTGCCAGTCGAGCAGCGCGAACGCTTTCTCCACGATGCGCACGATCGCGAGTCGGCTGGACACTTAGGCTCGGAGAAAACGTATGAGCGAGTGCAGCGCGAGTATTACTGGCCAGGCGTTCAGCACGACGTCTACCATTACGTCCGTGCGTGCGACGTCTGCCAGCAGTATAAAGTCCCGCAGACCGCGCCAGCAGGTTTGATGGGATCACGCTATGTAGAGAGCCCGTGGGTTGTGGTAGCGGCCGATTGTATGGAGTTTCCGCGGAGCAAACGCGGGAAGAAATACCTCGTCGTCTACCAGGACCTCTTTACGAAATACGTAGAGATGCGAGCCGTTGGATCAGCCGATGGGAGAAATGTGGTTGAGTCGTTCGCCGACCTGGTCGTGTTCCGATGGGGCGCGCCGGCGTATCTGTTGACGGATAATGGCCGGGAATTCGATAACGTGACCTTGACAAAATTTTTGGACGAAAGCGGCATTAGACACGTCACAACGCCCCCCTACCACCCCCAGGCGAACCCGGTGGAGCGGGTCAATCGATCGCTGAAGACTATGATCGCGGCGTTTGTGCGCCACGATCACAGAGATTAGGACCTGCACATGCCGGAACTACGCCAGGCGGTGAACACGGCGGTGCAGGCGACTATGCGGGTCTCGCCAGCCTTCCTCAATATGGGGAGGCACCCGACCCCGGTCAAGAGTTTGCGCAGAGAGATGGAGGGACGTGAGGGAGTGGTCAGGAAGGAGGCGGGGGAAGTCGAAGCGCTGTATGACCTGGTCCGGTAAAACGTTGAGTCGGAGCGGGCCCGACAGGCGAAATATTATAGCAGACGTCGACGCGACGCGCAATTTTCCGTCGGCGTCTCCGTGATGCGCCGGACCCACCCATTATCGAACGCCGCGAACCACTTCTCCGCGAAGCTCGCGCCCAAGTACGACGGTCCGTTTAAGATCATAGAAGCCAGGTCGCCGGGAGTTTACGTGCTAGATATGGGCGACGGTCGGAGACTAGGGAAAGCGCACATATCGCAGCTCAAGCGGTATATTCCCCCGCGAGTAGTTAGGCAGTTGTAAGAGCTACCTGAGAATAATAGGTCCCTTTGCTTATACCCTAGGAGTCAGAAGCTCCAATGAGGCGAGGAATAACCAGCCGACGGGGGATCCGGGGACCCCATGCAGCGCATGGGCCCTTCCCCGAGTTCACGCCACCGGAGGCCGTAGAGCCTCCGCGCGCGGCGGCACCGGCTACGCAAGTAGGGACAACGCCAGCTGGGAGGGTCGGAGGGGCTATCGTGCCGGGCGAACCACGGTACACTTGGTGGCACGAGGCGCCCGTGTCCGACGTCGAGAGCCTCGGCGGCGAGGAGTGCGCCTCGAGCGACACGAGCGATGACGCGAGTGGCGAGGGCTGGGCGAGTTGCGATGAGCGAAGGGTTGGGGCGGGACGTGGGCCAGGTCGTATGGGCGCGTGGACCGGGCCCAGCGCGCCGCGGGCCGAGACCGGAATATGCCGCGACTTACGCAGCCGCTCACGTGGAGCGCCCCCGGGGGAGGGCCCGCGAGGCTCCTCGAGGAAGTGGGGGACATCTCCCTCCCCGGGGGAGTAGCCGGAATTTCTATCCATCCGGGCCCCGAGGCCGCGACCCCGGAACCCGCAGGAGAACCGGTAGTAGAGCAACCGGGGCCGGTCCTGCCGCCGACACCGCTCGACGGGCCACACCCCGATGGGGCACCTGTCCGCGACGCGCGGCCACGGCCGACGCCCGTGGGGCCGACCCGTCGCGCGGTGGTGGCCCTAGGCCTGGAGGATAGAACGGAGGCGGAGGACCCGGAGAGCCTCCGGCGCGCGGCAGAGTGGGAGGCCGTCCTTGCGAACGCGCCCTACCCGTTTCGACTAAGGCTCCGCGGGGCCTGGTACGACCGCGTGCGGGCCGTTCGGACCGACCCGCGCGTAGACCCCCCGCCGCGTTCTTGCTTTGCCTGCTGGCGCCAAGGGCACAAGATCCGGTCCTGCCCGGCACGCCTAATTCGCATATTCTGCGATAATTGCGGCCGGGCCGACACCACTGTGGACAAGTGCCCAAGGTGCCGGGAGACCTACGAGCGCCAGCTGCACCAGGAACGGCGGGAGAGCCGCCCGCGCGCCGACGAACGCGGTGATGCGGCCAAACGCGGACCGGCGCCGCCAGAAGGACGGCGAGCCGAGAGAAGGCCCGGAGAGCCTCGAGAGCCCTCCGCCGAAGGAGGAATGGCCGAACGGCTAAAGCGACACCGGAGCGGGGAGCCCGGTGGACAGACCGCGCCCGAAGCTAGCGAGGCCCCCGCGCGAGTCAGCAGGACGGAGGAGGCGTGCGAAGAAGAGGCGCGACGCGCGGAACCGAGCAAGAGCCAGACGCGCTCCGAAACGGTCGGGGGGGTCGGCGCGGACCGCGAAGCGCCCGTGCCACCGTCGGAGGAGGTGACAAGCACCTCAAAGCCCGTCGCTCCCGCCCTCGCCCAACTGCGCGACGCCGAGTCGGTCGCTAGCCCGGGGCATGCCTGGGCCGGGGTAGACCCGATGGCCATGTTGAGGAGCCTGGAAGGGCTTTCGCCAGAACTCCGGGAGGCGATCCTTCGCCAGGTCGCCGGGCTGCCGCCGTTGCGCAGCGCCAGCCAGCAGGGCGAGTAAAACGCCCAGCAACCAGCCAGTTAGTGGGAGGAACAGATATGCCAGCTTGAAGGGAAGAGGATGACCAGCGAGAGAGGAGCAGCTCTAAGCGTCAGCCGCGGTAACACCCAGTAAGTGATTAATTTACGTTCCCCTTTGCAGACGAGGCTGCCAGCGGAGCTCCAGTGCAGTAAGCGTTGCGGTGGTGCCAATGAGCACTCGTGGTAGCGGCAATTGGGAGAGGGAGGAGCGCGGGTGATAGAGTCGAAAAACGATTTAAAAAAGTAACAGAAAATAATAGAAAAAAAAAAAAAAAAAAAAAAGTAGAGTCGGGTAACATTTGAGAGTCGGTAGTTTATAAGACTATAAACCATATCTGCATTTTTTTTGGGTTTTCTAAAAGTAAGCTCCCGAATGAACGGAGCATAGAGTTATGCAGCGCAAGGCAAAGCGGGCCGGTGTAGTTACCAATGTAACTGGCTATCGCCAATACATAATAAATAATAAAATAAGCATAGCCAGCGAGCGATTCTAGAGGACACCCGCGGGGGAGGGACCGTCGGATCGCGAGGGGGGTGGACTGTAGGTTAGCGGGGGGGAGTGTGACGTGGTCACATTTGGCCTCCGAGCCAACACATGATACAAGAAGGAG